>CM035849.1:71527531-72150031 GCA_020510985.1 Pholidichthys leucotaenia
AAAGGTCGATTGGAGTAAACTCATCAAGACAGACATCAATAGAAGGAGTTGTAGTAGTTACAGTATTTAAGTTAACTGTGGGAAGAATCTGATTGATTTTATCTCTGATGGATGAAATTTTATTATTGAAAAAGTTCATAAAGTCCTGACTAGTAAGCTCTAAGGGACTGCTAGGATTGACAGAGTCCTGACTCTTTGTCAACCTGGCTACAGCACTGAAAAGAAACCTGGGATTATTCTTGTTCTCTTCTATTAATGCAGAGTAATAACTCGTTCTAGCTTTTCTAAGAGATTTTTTATAAATTAAAAGATGATTTCTCCAAGCTAAATAGATTTCATCTAAATTAGTAGAGCGCCATTTTCTTTCTAATTGACGAGTCTTCTGTTTTAAGGTACGAGTTTCTGTGTTGAACCAAGGAGTTAGAAATCTCTGATTAGACTTTTTCTTTTTTAAGGGGGCCACCAAGTCTAGAGTCTGATGCAGAGAAGCTGAAACACTATCCACCATGTTATCAATTACAGAAGTAGCAAGCTGTCTATAGCTTATTTCCGTTGTGTTGACACATGGCATAGAGGAAACAATCTGCATAAATTTGGAAACAGCATCATCTGAGAGGCATCTACTGTAATAATATTTTCCTTTAGGAGCCAAATAGTCAGAAATAGTAAAATCAAAGGTTAACAGACAATGGTCTGACAGTACAGGGTTATGAGGAGACACTACAAGATTTTCTATTTCTATGCCATATGTCAGAACAAGGTCCAATGTATGGTGGAGGTAATGAATAGAATTTCCTACTTTCTGAGAAAACCCAATCGAGTCTAATATTGAATTGAATGCCACATTAAGGCAGTCACTATCTACATCCACATGTATATTAAAGTCCCCTACTATAATTATTCTATCAGATTTCAACACTAAATCAGCTAAGAAATCAGCAAATTCGGATAAAAATTCTGAGTAGGTTGATGGGGGACGATAAACTATGGCAAATAAAATTGGGTTTAACCTAAAATTGCTAAAGTGCCCAATACTGAGGACCAGGCCCTCAAAGGAATTATAACATGTTTTTTATTTTACATTAACTAGTAATTTGGAATGGTAAATTGTTGCTACTCCTCCTCCACGACCAGAGCTTCTGGGATTTTGACAGTTTAAATAACCAGAGGGAGTTGATTCATTTAAACCAACATAATCCTCTTGCCCTAACCAAGTCTCTGTAAGGGAAATTAAATCAGCCTGATGATCAATTAACAAATCATGGACTAACAGAGACTTGTGAGTTAGAGACCTAATATTTAATAAACCACATTTAATTTTTAAATTATGAGGAGGAACAGAGGCCAACTCATTCAATTTAGAGGCTTTATGTTTAATTTGAGTTTTACCAATATTTTGCTTTATCACTTTGGGATGCTTATACATTATATTTTTATTTACTTTGGAGGGAGCAGACAACGATTCTCTGATGGGGAAGTCAGGAGCTAAGTTGAGGGGTGGCGGATGAAGAGGAGATGCAGAGAGGCGTGTAAGACTGCGACTCTGCTTCCTGGTCCCAACTCTGAGTAGTCATGGTTTTGGAAATTTGGATAAAAAAGATGCCAGATTGTTAGATAAATGAGAAGTACCATCCAAAGTGGGATGAATGCTGTCTCGTCTCATAAGACCAGGTTTTCCCCAAAAAGAGCTCCAATTGTCAATGTAGCCCACGTCATTTTTAGGACACCACACAGACAGCCAGCGGTTCAAGGATGACGAGCGGCTAAACATGTCATCACTAGTCAGATTGGGGAGGGGCCCAGAGAATACTACAGTGGCAGACATCGTTTTTGCAAAGTCACACACCGATTCTATATTAAGTTTCGTGACTTCCGACTGCCGGAGACGGATGTCATTAATGCCGGCGTGAATTACAATTGTGGAATATTTACAGTTACTTTTAGCCAGCATTTTCAAATTTGACTCGATGTCGCCTGCTCTGGCCCCAGGAATGCATTGGACTATGGCCGCTGGAGTCTCTAGGTTCACGTTTCTGACTACAGAGTCGCCAATGATCAGAGTTTTTTCCTCAGCGGGTGTGTCGCTGAGCGGGGAAAAACGATTAGAAACGTGAACAGGTTGGTGGTGTACCGGGGCTTTGCGACTAGGCTTCCTTCTCACCGTCACCCATCCAGTCTCCTCGCTGCTGAGGAGAGCCGAGGGACCGCTGACAGGGGGGCCTAAGCTAGCTAGCTCCGCTGCAGCTAATGGGCGTCATAAACAAAGGGGAACTCAAATAAAACAATTCAATTAAACCAGGCAAGCTCAAACTAATTTACCAAATCAAAAACACAGAGCCACCACTAATTTAGCCGTAAAATTTAGCACTTAAATGTCAAATATCCAAATTCTTCACAAACACAGTGGAAATACAGGCGTCACACCACCCAGGTTACCAAATTAAACATGCAAAGACAAAACCAGGTTTGCAACTACACAACACGCTGTGCCTACCAATTCACACCTTTTCCTTTTTCCTTTTCTTTTTTTTTTAAAAAAATAAGACAATTTATCGGGGCACCAAATAGAAACTAATATCAAAACAGGACTGAAGAAAACAACACACACATGCAAAATAAAACCCTCAGTCCCCGGATGGATCCCTCTCAAGGCGTCTCTGTCTCTTCACTTCAAGCCCTTCTTGGGCTGCACGGTGGCGCAGTGGTTTAGCACTGTGGCAGCACAGTTTTACCCTCGGCCGGGGGATCGCGGGGATCATGAGATCGTGGGTTCGATCCCAGCCCCCGACCAACAGTGAGCTGTGTGGAGTTTGCATGTTCTCCCCGTGTTGCGTGGGTTTACTCCGGGATTTCTCCGGTTTCCTCCCGCACACCAAAAACATGTAGGTTTAGGGCGCTCGCGCATGCAGCGACCAGCAGCCGGTGGCTTGTCACCAGACTGCAAACCAAGTCTACCTACGGGTACAAATAAGTAACAAAAAAAAAAAAAAACGCTCCTGCTGCGCCATCTCCTCTCCACCTCCGGCAGCCACAGATCCCTCGGGTGTCTCCAGACATGAATAGACCTACACCCAACTGCCTCCATCCGACCGGGCTCAACCTGGAACCACCTCTGGTCATCCCTCTGCTCGCGTGGACTGTGATCTAGACGTACTCGAGCCTCAACGTTGGTTTTTGAGGGAGCCCACTTCCTTTTACTCAGATCACCGACCCTGCGACAGGCCCCCGACTTCAGACATTCCGTCTCACGGGCTCTCCTGGGTCTCCTTTTGGCAGGTCATCGCTGGGAGCACTTTACAATAACCACGCTCTGCGGTCTAGCCCTGTTTTCTCCCCGCATTGGCACCTCGTCCTGATGAGCCTCGTCGGGGGTCCCGCCACACCGTCTGGCACCCTCATCCAGGGCAGCCTGCGTGACAGCATCGGGTCCATCCCAAGATGGCTCCGCGTGGTGCGGTGTGTGCACTCCCAAAGTCGCATTGTCCATCCAGTCTGAATCCCACACCTCAGCATCCAACCATCCAACGTGACGGTGCAGCCGATCTTCCCTGTCGTCTCTAGGGAGACAGTATGCACAACCGTTGCAGTCTTCTGCGTAGCACCTGGTTCTCTCCCACGGCTCCTGCGTACGAAGTTTTCGCACACCCTGGTAAAATGATTCAAAATCCAACATTTAGCCACAACGCTTTCCTTTCGCCGAGCACACTCTGGACTTATAGCGGTGCTCAGTGGACCCACATCCAAAACATTTTGGTGTACCAGGGACAGACCTTATCCTTACCATGGAGGCAAAATCATCCTCTCCACATTTGCCATCACAAGGGTCCAGGCTCAGTGACTTAGCGCAAGACTCATTCTTCTCCAGAGAGGCCCCTTCAGTAAGGCCCCTCGCGATGGTCTCTGCTGCCTCAAACTGTTGGGCAAGCTTGACAGCCTCAGCTAACTTCATCTCCCCTGGATGTGTCAACAACCTGGACCGGGCCACCGTGCAACAGACGTGCTCTGCCAGCTGGTCCCGAATCATCTTGTCCTCCAGGGTCCTGAATCTGCATTCCCTTGCCAGCTCGTGGAGGTCCGCCACGAATCTTTCCACAGGCTCTCCCGACCGCTGGTCGGGATTTGTCGAAACTGAATGCGTCTAATAGTGACATTCTCCGGTGCCTTAAAGTACTGCGCCATTAGCTGCACCACTTCATCGAAACTGTCTGCACCTCCAAGGTTCTCTAGAATCCGCTGCCCTTCCATTCCTAAATTATGTACCAACACAGCTCGCGCACGGAGCTTCTCCATCTCTCCCAAGTTTAGGACAACAAGATAGTTGGTGAAGGCAGCAAACCAACGAGGCCACGGCACGAGGGGCTCACCCTGGGCCTCGAGAAATGGCCGAAAGCTAGCAACAGAGCGTTCCATTACCACTTTTACCTCGTCGCCAAACGTTGTGTCCATATTGTAGGAATGACGAGTGAGTCTCACCTCGGTTAAAAGGGGTTTATTTCAGGATAACACTTAACTATATACAGAGGCTTACGGCACCCTCCTGCTGTCCAGGTGGCTTCATGACGAAAGAGGCTCTTCCGTCCATTTTATACCCTGGACGGCGTCACCACCGGAAACCGGTAGTAGCCACCCCGGTCTATCCCACGACCAACCCAGCCGCCATCTTTGTCATACCAGCCTATTTACAGACATAATGGGCTGTTCATCAGCTGATCAAACGTTTAAGATCATAGCCCCCCCAAACCCCCAAAACAGAACTAAAAGTGTCAAAAAAGGACTCAGTAGTGAGAAGCCCCACTGTTCTTTTTTAATCACTAAAAATTCCATAAGGCAAGCTTGATGAAGAGTGTTTCCAGGAGGCTGGTGGGAATTTTTCTCCATCTGGTCAAGATGGCTTCAAGAAGGGCCTCCACATTCTGGAACTGATGTCCATTTTGGTAAACTTCCTGTGTCATCCATCCCCAAACATTCTCAGTGGGATTTAGATCATGCAGGATGGTCTTTGGTCAGGATGGTCTGAAATTTCACTAGAAAGCCGAATATACCCAGCTTTTTGTGAGGTGTGTGTGTGTGTGTGTGTGTGTGTGTGTGTGTGTGTGTGTGTGGTGGTGGTGGTGGTGGTGATGGGTATAATTTCCTGCAAATTCAAAAGTTTCACAATTAAACTGAAAATGCAAATGAAAAAAAAAGGTACTCTTTCATATTAGAATTAAAATTACTGATAAAATTATATCTGCCCTGCAATGGACTGGTGATCTGTCCAGTGTGTACCCTGCCTCTTGCCCAAAGATGCTGGGATAGGCTCCAGCCCCCCACCACCACAACCCAAAAAGGATTAAGCAGTAGAAGACGGATGGAAGGATGGATGGATGGATAAAATTATATCATGACCTAATTTTTAAAACTCTCTCCATCAAAATGATGACCAAAGAGAAATTCTGGATGATAATTAACAAAAAAAAAACCAAGAAGAAAAGGAAGTATGATGAGGTTTAGCTTGCTCTTGGATTCATTGATGTGGAGGGGCAGAGAAATAGCTGTGTGTAGGTGGGCTTGTTAATTGTCTTGCTCCCTAAAATGGGGAATAAAAAAGAGTTTAAAAGCCACTGGTATAAATAAACAAAAAACTAGCAGACTTTAACTTTATTCATTATCGATACTTGACTAATTAGAATTATTAGAAATCAAATAAATTACATTAAGAGCCAACTTTCTCCTCCCATCCATTTGAATTTATTTATTTATTATTTATTTTCCATGTATGTGCCACCATCATGGACTTTTGCAGCTTTAAGAATTTTTTTTCAGAAAAACTTCAAAATTCAGTATTAATTTAAACCAAAGAAACAATGGTCTGTTGCACTATAATGTTTCCAGTTAGCACAACTTGGCATCATTTAACATTTCACTTCAATTCAATTCAATTCAACTTTATTTATATAGCGCCATTTCACAACAACAGTCATCTCATAGCACTTTCAACTGTAGGGGGAACCCCCACAGTTGCAGAAAGACCCCAGCAATCAGGCAATCCCCTGTGAGCAAGCACTTGGCGACGGTGGAGAGGAAAAACTCCCTTTTAACAGGAAGAAACCTCCAGCAGAACCAGGCTCAGGGAGGGGCAGTCATCTGCTGCGACTGGCTGGGGGGGTGAGGGGACAGAGAAGATGAAAAGAACAGACATGTAGAGAGCAAACAGCACGATGGGGACTCAATCTATGGGAGAGAACAAACAGATATTAATGACCAGCAAAAAAAAAATAAATAAAAAATTTTCATTGAGAGTGAAGAAAGGAGTGAGGCCCAATGCATTATTGGAGGTCCCCCAGCTGTCTAAACCTATTAGCAGCATAACTAAGGGAGGGTTCAGAAACACATGATCCCTCCCTAATTGTAGGCTATATCAAAAAGGAAGGTTTTAGCCCTATTCTTAAAAACAGAGATCGAGTCTGACTCCCAAATCCAGATTGGCAGCTGGTTCCACAGGAGAGGAGCTTGATAACTGAAGGCTCTGCCTCCCATTGTACTTTTGGAGATTCTAGGTATTACAAGTAATCCTGCATTTTGGGAGCGTAGTGCTCTGTTAGGATAATATGGTAGTATCAGATCTTTTAAATAAAAAGGAGCCTGATTGTTTAGAGCTTTGTAAGTAAGAAGAAGGATTTTAAACTTAATTCTAAACTCTATGGGAAGCCAATGAAGGGAGGCCAGAACCGGAGAGATATGATCTCTCTTTCTAGTACCTGTTAAAACTCTTGCTGCAGCATTTTGGATCAACTGAAGACTTTTTAAAGATGTTTTAGGACAACCTGATAATAAAGAATTACAATAATCTAATCTTGAGCTAACAAAAGTGTGGATCAGTTTCTCAGCATCACTCTGAGACAAGATGCTTCTAATCTTGACAATATTACGCAAATGATAGAAGGCAGTCTTAGAAACAAATTTAATATGTGAATTGAAGGACAGATCTTGATCAAAAATAATTCCAAGGTTACTCACAGAGCTATTAAGAGAAAGAGTAACCGCATCCAAACTGAAAGTTTGATTTGGAAAGGTATTTCTAAGGTTTTTTTGGACCAACAAGAATGACTTCAGTCTGATCTGAATTTAATAGCAGGAAATTACAAGTCAGCCAAGCTTTGATTTCCTTAAGACAGGCTTCTAACTTGGCTAATTGATTACAATCATATGGCTTCATTGACAGGTATAATTGTGTGTCATCTGCATAACAATGAAAATGTATAAAGTGCTTTCTAATAATGCTGCCTAAAGGAAGCATATATAAACTAAAAAGAGTAGGGCCTAGCACAGATCCCTGTGGAACTCCATGACTAAGCTTTGAGTTGAAAGAAAACTCATTATTGACATAAACAAACTGGAACCTATCAGATAAATAAGATCTAAACCACTGCAATGAAGTTCCATTAAGTCCAACATAGTGTTCTAATCTATCAAGTAGAATATTTTGATCGATAGCATCAAAAGCTGCACTAAGGTCCAAAAGGACAAGTACAGAAACCAGTCCATTATCAGATGCGATGAGGGACGGTCGTTAGTGACCTTCGCTAAGGCTGTTTCAGTACTATGATGGATTCTAAACGCATATTGAAACTCTTCAAGTAAACCATTTCCCTGCAGGTGGTCAAATAATTGCGTAGCAACAACTCATTCTAAGATTTTTGAAATGAAAGGGAGATTAGAGATTGGTCTATAGTTAGCTAAAGCTCCTGGATCTAGCGTTGGCTTTTTGAGTAAGGGTTTAATTACAGCCGTCTTAAAAGCCTGCGGTGCATGGCCTAAAGTTAATGAAGAATTGATTATATGAAGAATAAAGCTACCAATAAGTGGGAAGACTTCTTTAAATAACCTGGTAGGAATAGGGTCTAAAAGACAAGTTGAAGGTTTGGATGAGGAAACTATTTTGTCTGACTCATAAAAGTCAATTGGACTAAACTCATCAAGACAGACATCAGTTGAAGGAGTTGTAATAGTTACTGTATTTAAGTTAACTGTGGGAAGAATCTGATTGATTTTATCTCTGATGGATGAAATTTTATTATTCAAAAAGTTCATAAAGTCCTGACTAGTAAGCTCTAAGGGAATGCTAGGATTGACAGAGTCCTGACTCTTTGTCAACATGGCTACAGTACTGGAAAGAAACCTGGGATTATTCTTGTTCTCTTCTATTAATGCAGAATAATAACTTGTTCTAGTTTTTCTAAGAGATTTTTTTATAAATTTAAAGGTGATTTCTCCAAGCTAAATAGATTTCATCTAAATTAGTGGAGCGCCATTTTCTTTCTAATTGACGAGTCTTCTGTTTTAAGCTATGAGTTTCTGTGTTGAACCAAGAAGTTAGAAATCTCTGATTAGACTTCTTTTTTAAGGGGGCCACCAAGTCTAGAGTCTGATGCAGAGAAGCTGTAACACTATCTACCATGCTATCAATTACAGAAGGAGCAAGCTGTCTATAGCTTATTTCCGTTGTGTTGACACAAGGCATAGAGGAAACAATCTGCATAAATTTGGTAACAGCATCATCTGAGAGGCATCTACTGTAGTAATATTTTTTTAGGAGCCAAATAGAAATAGTAAAATCAAAGGTTAACAGACAATGGTCTGACAGTACAGGGTTATGAGGAGACACTACCAGATTTTCTATTTCTATGCCATTTTTTTTTTAATTTTTTATTACTTATTTTGTACCCGTCGGTAGATTTGTTTTGCAGACTGGTGACAAACCACCAGCTGCCGGTCGCTGCGTGCGCAAGCGCCCCTTAACTCCCTAACCGGTTATGTCAGAACAAGGCCCAACGTATGGTGGAGATAATGAGTAGAATTTCCTACTTTCTGAGAAAACTCAATCGAGTCTAATATTGAATTGAATGCCACATTAAGGCAGTCACTATCTACATCTACATGTATATTAAAGTCTCATACTATAATTATTCTATCTGATTTCAGCACTAAATCAGCTAAGAATTCAGCAAATTCTGATAAAAATTCTGAGTAGGTTGATGGAGGACGATAAACTATGGCAAATAAAATTGGGCTTAGCCTAAAATTGCTAAAGTGCCCAATACTGAGGACCAGGCCCTCAAAGGAATTATAACATGTTTTTTGCTTTACATTAACTAGTAATTTGGAATGGTAAATTGTTGCTACTCCTCCTCCACGACCAGAACTTCTGGGATTTTGGCAGTTTAAATAACCAGAGGGAGTTGATTCATTTAAACCAACATAATCCTCTTGCCCTAACCAAGTCTCTGTAAGGGATATTAAATCAATCTGATGATCAATTAACAGATCATGGACTAACAGAGACTTGGGAGTTAGAGACCTAATATTTAACAAACCGCATTTAATTTTTAAATTATGAGGAGGAACAGAGGCCAAATCATTTAAATTTAGAGGCTTCATGTTAAATTTGAGTTTTACCAACTTTTTGTTTAATCACTTTGAGATGCTTATACATTATATTTTTATTTACTTTGGAGGGAGCAGACAATGATTCTCTGATGGGGAAGACAGGGGCTAAGTTGAGGGGTGGCGGCTGAAGAGGAGCTGCAGAGAGGCGTGTAAGACTGTGACTGTGTAAATTTGCCATTTTATAATTAGACATGGTGCTAACGTTACTTACCTCCTGTTAAAACAGGTTCACGGACTATCCTCTCTGATGCAGCATGATGGAAAATAGTCCCTCATCCCTTGCAAACAGGAGGGGCAGCTGTTTGACCAAACCGGCAGTTTGGAGTTAGCAACCACTGGAGAGCCTAGCCACCCACCACACACCTGTTCCACTGCATGCACTGCGGGAGAGAGATGGGCACTGACAAGTAGTGCGCGAGGAGCTTTGTTCACCAGAGTGGTGGCCTAGAGGTAGAGTATCCGCCCCACAACCGGGAGGTAGGGGTTCAAGTCCCGGCCAGGTCATGCCAAAGACCATGTAAAAATGGAACTTCCTGCCGTCCAGCTTGGTGCTCAGCAAAAATTGAATGGCAGAGGGAAAATATGGTGGAGGCGACAGTGGCTTAGGAGATAGAGCAGGTCGTCCAATAACCAGAAAGTTGGTGGTTCGAATCCCGCTTTCCCCAGCCATCCTGCCGTTGTGTCCCTGGGCAAGACACTTTACCCATCTTGCCTCCAGTGTCCATGACATGACAGTGTATAAATGTTTGGTAGTGATCAAAGAGGCCATTGGCGTGGATTGGCAGCCATGTTTCTGTCAGTCTGCCCAAGGGCAGCTGTGGCTACAGTAGAAGCTTACCACTGTCAATGTCTGTCTGGAGTGAATGAATAATGGACTCACTGTAAGCGCTTTGAGATGTCACTTGACTTGTTGTTGGATTAATCTCTATTAAAATTAAACTGAGTCAGAAAACCAGGCAGGATCAGTAGATTTGAGTAGATTTATTTCTCTGACCAGGAGAAAGATACAGGAAGTAGCCCTTCAGAGTCCATCCATGCATCATTCAGACTTGGTCACCCATTATCCAGTCCTTTATAGCTCTCAGTATTGGTGAGAAGCAGGAGAGAACGTCCTTGACAGTTTAGCTCAGTACATCTGGAGAAAAACAGGGTGTCTTAGATAGTCTAATCTCCCAGGAACTAGGAGTGTACACATCCTCAGTCACACAAGAAACTAACAAGATTAGCCCATCATCATCATCATCATCATCATCATCATCATCATCATCATAGCAGTCTGTCGTGGGCGACAATGACTGTTTCATTGAGGTCTGATCAGATTCCTCCACGCAGCTCTGTCCTTAGCCTTCTGCTGCCAGGAACTCCTGTCTATATCTAACTTCTTCAAGTTTATTTTTACAGTGTCTTTAAATCTGACTCACACATACTGACTCTGGGGCATATTGAAGGCCACATGAACAATAATCACATATTAATTCAGACATTATAACATATGATCAAATATTATAATATTCCACAAATATAGCATTAAATATGGAATTATTCTTTCATCCCCCTTTGATGCTATAAAAGCATCAGAGATGAACTGTTATGACCTCTAAAACCCCATCGGGCAGCCTTGCTAAGTTCCAATGCGTTTTATGCAAAAGCATTTTTGTGCAACAGGTCCTAACTAGCTTCTGATGGGGAAAGTTGGCCATCGGCCCTGCTGCCTGCCCAGGCACCATTTTAACGTTTCATCCCCAGGGGAGTATGGAACAATAAGGTCTTTTGATCAATAAATAAAAGCAATTAAAGAAATCAATAAAAACAAATAATTAAAAGAAAATTGCAATAAAGAAAAATAAAATTATAATAATGAGTAAAAGTAGTGAGGTATATGTGTGTTAGCTGTGATTCAAGAGGTAGTGTAGTTTAAAAACAAAACAATGGAAAACAAAACAATAACCATAATAATGTGTGTAAAACAAAACGATAAAGTGTAATAAGTGCAATGAGGTAGTGATAATGAGTGTGATGAGGTAGTAAGAACAAAAATGAAAGTAATATAAAAACAAAATAAAGTCAAACAAAAGTAAATAACAAAAGCAATGTTTCAAACTTCATAAATGTGTTTTGCAAATAGTACACTTCAACTTTACATTGTGATCATGCATCTCCTTTCGATTTTCTGCTTGTCAGTCATACTTTTACTCTGTCCTTGATTCATGAAGAGATACCTTGGGTTGGTACTGCTTTCCCATCGCCCTCATCATCCCCGGCAATTGCATCATGGTATATCATAAAGTTAACATGAACAAGTCTCACCATCATAATACGGATGCAGGGAATGACACAGGAAAAAACCAAGACTATCACTACAAAAATCACTATCACGTTCATGATGAGACTTCTCCATGAAGAGAATAACCAACTTAACCAGTTCTGTGCATCAGTAACATTATCCCTGGCCGCAGCAGCCTGAAAGGCAGTGAGGTTGCATATGGCCAAGGCAATAATGTGACCATCTGCATCATTTTCAGGGACAAAAGTACAACAATAATCACCTACAATAGTACACACGCCCCCACAGGCGGCAGTTAATTGATCAAGAACCATTCTATTTTGTGTCATCATAAGTCTAAAAGCAGTCATTTCCTCCTTTAAACCAGAAAAACCAGATAAAGAAAAATTTACAAATGATTGTAGCCTATAATTAAGTGTTTCAATCCATAAGGTGTTCTTGCCCACTCCCACCCAAGGAAACAGTGAATGAGGGACCTTTGATCCTGTGCTTTTTATCTTAAATTGCTCTGGTACATCTGTGCCCCAAATGGCATCATGTGGTGCAAAGGTGGCATTCTGTGGTGAAAAGGCATCTCTCTTCACCCTGCCCACCTGGCCTGCCAACATAATGAGAGTGTGGTCATTCACAAAAACAGGGGCACATATTCCTGCCCACTTCATGGACAGGTGTGAGTACACCTGTCGGCCACATAACCACCATCCCTCTGTCACCATGTGTGTGCCATACTTGTGAGAGCTGCAAATGGCAGCATTACAGAGCTCTTGCAAAGTGACAGTTCCAGAACAACAAAGAGGATCTTCAGGACAACATTTGCCCACTTTGTTGGTCAAGCAGGTAGCAGTACAGGGGTGAGACGCGCTGTGCATGGTTGCACACTTAAAGAGTGGTAAGCTGCCCAGAGAGACATCACCACTTCACCTTTGACAAAAGGAGAAATTTCCTGCTGAAATTAACCTTGCCTTCACAAAGTAAGGAGTGTCATCGTGTTTCCAATCAGTGGAGTGATAAGTGGTATGACAGGTTTGATTCAAAGTAATGTTTGCTGTGTTATTTCTGTACATAGCCTCTTGTAAGAAACAGACAGCCTATGGTAGTTCCATTATCTTGGTAGTAACAGATATTTGGCCAGCTGAAAATGGCATTAAGGAGCAGACGTAACCGCTGGAATGATTAGCTGATTTAGCTGTGTAATTAGCATATCTCCACCAGACATTGCCAGCATAAACATGATCATGGTGACCTGGCCCTTCCAGCCATTCATGGTGTGTGTTTGTGACATATCTTGCTCAGCAATGAATGGATAGTGGTATATTTAAGAATAACCAAAATAAAAGTGTAACCACAGGGATGATGATGATGATGATGAAAAAGCAGCCATATGATTTGCATGCTTCAGTTGCCAACCTTCTTTCTCTTGTATTTTGTCTCTCCATGATAGACAAACAAACAATAGTTTAACACAGAATGAACAAAAATGATGATAATAATGAAGTCAACCAGTTAAGCAGTCACTTGTTGAGGATCCCCTGTGAGTGTTTTTTTTTTTCAAAGTCCCTTCGTGCCCACTTCTTCGATCCCCCACCAGGTGATCAGCAAAAGAGTTCTTCGGTGGGCACCGCTGGTGAGCCAAGATTTGAAATAAGTATTAAGATAGAAACATTTTGTCACTGTGGAGATGAGGATAAACAGTCTTGCTTATGGAATGAGAATTAATCACTGTGTTGTTGAGGGTTTTGCACAGGGTAAAGTTTGCAATGTGTTAAATGCACCCAAGAGTCATGTCCTTCAACTTTCACAGCTGTTGGTGTTGCCAGGATGACTTTGTGTGGTCCTTGCCAGGGAGCATCGGCCCAGTTTTTCTTCTTGATAGCTTTGACAAGGACCAGATCCCCTGGTTTGGCCAAGATGAGTGCACCCCTGTGGTTCTTCCGTCACATGGTCCCTCCTGGGAAGGGCAGCATGAACATTGCCTCTGTCAGTTAACATTCTTTACATGCAATCATCTAAACACCCTTCCTCATCACCTACGTTAAATAGCCTTAATGGTGGGAGTAAGTAGGGTTTGCCATACATTATTTTCCTATTTTTGTCACTATTTTCCTAAGCTTTCTTTAATAATCCTATTGCGTTATGTGAGTTATGCTAATCCTAAAGATTGTGGGTGGTAAGCTGAATGATCCTTTAGGTTAATGTTGAGTGCTGTACCTAAGTGTGATATAATTTAATTTACAAAATGTATTCTATTATCTGAGTAAATCATTTCAGTTATCTCAAATCTTGATATTATTTCAGTTAAGGGTTTCTTTGCTACCATAGCAGCATTTGGATTAGTGCAAGGGAAGGCTTTTGTCCATTTAATAAATATGTCAATAATTACTAAACAATTGTTTTGCCTTCACATTTATTTAACTCAATGAAATCCATGCAAAGGTTTTGAAAAAAAATAAGTTTATGCAAGGAAGTCAAATTATTTTTGCTTTAAGTTCCCTTTATCATTGTTTTCTTCTTACATAATTGAGTAAAAATTTGTTTTGTCTTTGTAACAAATTTTAAACTGATTCCCTCAGTAAGCTGCATCAGCATAAATTGGACTTTTCTTAGGAAGTTGGAACCTTTTTTTTTTCTTCACAAAGTTGCAGCTTTTCTTTTCCTTATTAGTTTACTTTATTTTTGATTATAAACATGATACTTTTCCTTGTGTTTTTTGTTCTCCTTAATTTTGCTATATCTCTTATAAAATCTTAAGTTTTTTTCCACAATAATCTGCAGTATTTCTTTTCACATAATTTTTCTTAAATATTTGCAAATTTATTGATGTAAATTTGACTTTTTCTGATGAATGTTGTGACTTCATTACCAAGCTGCTTCTCTTTTTGAATATTTGTGACATTTTTCCACCCATTTTTCTATACATTATTAATCATTTTTACTACCATTAATTATTTTACTGCTAATTGTACATTATCTATCTTCACTAATTTTTACTTTCAAATTGTAAATTACTTTTCTCTAATTGTACTACTCTTTCTAATTATACTACCCCCCTTTGACATATGGGAATCCCCATGTAGCACAGTGGAGGCCTGCAGTTTGTGTCATGTGATAAGTTTTTGTTTTTTTTCTTTTTGTAGTGTTAGGAGAAAGAGGTGCCGTGTGAGTTCCTATGTGACCTTGTGCAGCTGCTTTTGGTAGGCAAGTGTAACCCAGTGTTAAAAACATGGATGGAATTATGAATGTCAATACCACTTTAAGAAGAAGGGGGGACATTCATTTCACAATGGGAGTAGATAGTTTAACGTGAATTAAATTATAAGTATTGATACCGCTTTTAGAAAAGAAAAACACCCATTTCACAATGGGAATACATAATTTGAATATGAATATTTAAATAAATATATATTCATAAATAGTTAGGAACATTTTCTAGAAGGCTCTGATAAAGTTCCTAGTGTTGTGTGTTGATATTATGAGTAACGAATCGCTGCGCCGTTGCTGGGTCACGCCAGCCAATGGGTTAAGCGCTCTCTCCCTGGGTCTGGGATGACTTGCATTTTTGGCTCAGTCACGCCAGACGCCGAAAGACACAGACCAGAGAGAGAGACTGTCCTTGGTGATATGGCAATGCTAGTGTGCTGGTAGCAGCCTTTGCCTGGATAAAACCCTTGAAATTGATTGGGATCCAAAGGCTGCCGACGCCATTGAGCGCGGGAACCTCATTGACGCACGAGCCACTTAGCATGGTCAGGTTCTTTTTTTTTTTTTTTCCTTTGGACTGGTTTGACCAGAGCGTGGATCTCCAGATCTGGATGGCGAGCCGAAGCCTGAATCCTATGAACTGCTAAAGGTGACTCCACTAGTCACCTGGAAAAGACACAAGAGGACTGTAAATTTTGTAAATATATATTTGGAGTATTTTGTTTTTATTTTTTTCTATTGTATCGCACTGTGTATTTATTTATATGTACATATTTGTAAATAATATACATAGTTGTAAGTTCCATATACGGCTATGTATGTGTCATCTGTTGTTGCACCTCCCAGGCTCCTACGAACCCAGAGTCGGTCTGACCTGGCCCAGTTATCCCTCTGCCTCAGGTAGTAAAGTTAAGGTAACTACATTGCCATAACACACCACTACCAAAAAGGGTACTACACCTAAAGTGAGTAGGTGTTAGTTAGTAAGGGTTACACACAAAAATCTGGCGAGCACAGTGGTTACTACCCTGTCCCCCAATCCCAGTGTTATACCATGTGTGTACACAGTGGGTATATTGTTACAAAATCTGGCGAGCGCAGCCAGGAGCCTGGAGCATTGCACAACAGATGAGGATTCTGTTTTGACCCCTGACTAAACAGTTTATATACTGCCAAAATGGATTTTGTGGAAAAGTATGGTGTTAAAATCCCTAACGCAGTCATTGTCAGTGGTGTTGTTGATAAAGAGAAAGACACAGACATTTTTGAGTTCCTAGAGCAACATGGCACTATCCGTAGGGTGCTTAGCATTAATGATAACTCATCTGACTTTGACAAAAGTCACATTGTAGAGTTCGAGTCTGGATTAAGCATTGAAGCATTAGCACCTACGTTGCCGTGCTCCTTTCCATCCACTGACAATCCTGAGATTAAATACTGCATTCAAACTCTAACTGATGTCTACACTAAAACTGTAGGGGGCAGTGTTACTGAGGCTTATCTTAGCAACCTGAGGGGTTTAGCTAAGTTAAGTGGAAAAGGTTTTGAAGAGGTGTTGCGGGAGGTTATGTCCACAATAGGGAAGTCTATTGAAGCTGCTGAGACAGCTGAAACGGTCTCTGCTGACGTTGATCCTGCTTTCCCTACTGTAGAACCCACACAAAGTGGAGTCTCTCCTCCACTCTAAGTTGAAGTGCCTCGCATCCCTAAACCACTCAAGCACTCTTCCAAAGCCCTCTTAGACCAAACTTAACACCTCAAATGTTGAGTCCAGCTGATTTTAACCCACCCGAGGTTCAGAAAATCGTAGTCAAGCATGTCATTAAAAATGCAGAGAAGCCGTCAAACACCCATTCCTCTTAGAGAATCAGAGCTTTCTCTGGCAAAACGCCAAGACCATATACTGAAGCTGACTATGAAACATGGTGTTCACATGTTGACTTGATGATGGAAGATACTTCTTTGTCTGACTTGGAAAAATCTCTGCCGACTATCTTAAGCTGTTGGACTCAGCTTTCGGGACTGTTGAAGATGGTGAGGAACTGCTTGTGCGATTCATGAACACTTTTCAAGATTATGGAGAAAAATCCTTTGTATATCTACATCGTTTGCAGGTGGCGCTCAATCTCACAGTGCGTAGAGGCGGTCTGGAGCCCCAGGAAGCGAACAAACAGCTTCTCAAGCAGTTTAACAGAGGCTGTTGGGATGGCAATCTGCTAAAGAGCTACAGCTGGAACTAAAATATAAACATCCACCTGAGTATGCAGAGTTATTGCTTCACCTTCGCACTGTTGAAAACAGACAAGAAGTTAAAAACACCCGCATGAAAAAACACTTGGGTGCCACAAAACCAAAAGCAGCCTCCTACGAACAAACAGTCACCGAAACAAGTACAAATAGTGAAGTGGAGTCAGAAAGTCTGAAAGAACTGAAAAAGCAAGTCGCTGATCTAAAAAGCCAATTAGCTGCTGTCGTGAAACAAAAGAAGCAAGCACCACCGAAGGAAGATCCAACTAAGAAATTTGGAAATAAAAAACCTGACCATGCCAAACCTGAAAACTTACCTTTGTCCAGCCGCCCCAATACTAGGCCCAGACCATGGTATTGCTTCCGCTGTGGCAAAGATGGGAATATTGTAGCCACTTGTGAGTCAGAGCCAAACCCTGCGCTTGTGGCTGCAAAACGCAAAGAACTAAGAGTAAAAAGACAGATTTGGGACAGTCAGAACCCCCAATCTTCTTAAAAACTGAAGTCTACCCCTGTTGCGGGACAAACAGAGACTAGTTCAGAGATGACCCGTCCCAAACCAAAAGCTCCATTCAAGACACATGCTAAATTGAAGTCACACTACAAAGCAGACCCCTTTAATTTTCCTAATGGTCTAATTGGTACAAAAAGTACAGCACAAGTGAAAGTGAATGGCTGTACTGTGAACTGTTTGTTAGATACAGGCTCCCAGGTGACTACTGTCCCTGAGTCCTATTACAGACAGTACTTATCCAACCATGAGATTAAGCCACTTTTTGAGCTGTTAGAAGTGGAGGGAGCTAATGGTCAGAGTGTACCTTATTTAGGCTACATTGAAATGCATGTCACTTTCCCAAAAGACTTTCTCGGTATTGAAGCCGAAGTGCCAACACTTGCCTTAGTGGTTCCTGATGTACATGCAGCTGATCAGTCCTTAGTGTTAATAGGGACAAACACATTAGGTGTACTTTACGAGCTGTACTCTGATGCATGTTCTGAACTGCAGCCAACCATGTCACTTGGTTATAAGACAGTGTTAAAAGTCCTTGAGCTACGGAACAGTCCGTCCAAAGACACTAGCCTTGGTTTAGTGACCATGGGCAACAAAGAGCCACAGTTAGTTCCTGCAGGCCAAACAGTTGTTCTAGATGGCACTGCAGCTGTGTCAGCCGGCAACAGTGAAAAGTCTGTCTTGTTAGAACACCTGTTAATGTCAGCCTTACCTGGTGGTATCCTGTTAAAACCATGTCTCATAGACTTACCTGAAAGAGCACCTTACCTTGTCCCAGTTGTACTCACCAATGAATCGGAACATGACGTGACAATCCCTCAGAAGTGTGTCATTGGAGAAATTTGTGCATATCAACGAGTCCTATCACAAGAACACTCCGTGAAAGTTGCAAAGTCCAAAACTGAACCAAAGTCCACTCTGAAGTTCAACTTTGACTCTTCCCCCATTAGCGCTGAATGGAAAGAGCGCCTAACAGAAAGATCAGTCAAATGCCCGAACTATTTGCACAAAACGATCTTGACTTTGGCAAAACGGATCAAGTGAAACACACAATCAAATTATCAGATGAAACACCGTTCAAACACAGAGCACGTCCCATACATCTAAATGACCTGGAAGCAGTCCGTAAGCATCTCAAAGAACTCCAACAAGCAGGCGTGATAAGAAAGTCCACTTCCCCATTTTCTTCGCCTATTGTAGTGGTGTGAAAGAAAAATGGCGATGTCCGCCTTTGTATTGATTACAGGAAGCTTAACATGCAGACTGTAAAAGATGCTTACGCTCTCCCCAACTTGGAGGAAACGTTTTCCACCTTGACCGGTTCGCAGTGGTTCTCCGTCCTCGATTTAAAGTCAGGGTACTACCAAATTGAGGTAGAGGAGCTGGACAAACCAAAGACGGCGTTCGTATGTCCCATGGGCTTCTAGGAATTCAATAGAATGCCCCAAGGCATTACAAACGCCCCCAGCACGTTCCAGCACCTCATGGAGAAATGCATGGGCGACATGAATCTGCATGAGGTGATTGTGTTCCTCGATGACATCATTGTATTCTCCAAGATGCCTGAAGAACATAAGGCTCGCTTAATGAAAGTTCTTAATCGCCTAAAAGAGTGCCGGCTTAAATTCTCACCTGAGAAATGCAGATTTTTTCAAACTTCTGTCAGATACCTCGGTCACATTGTGTCCAGTAAAGGAGTTGAGACCGACCCCGAAAAAGTGAAAGCCCTAAGTACCTGGCCTGTGCCCCGTGATCTCAAACAACTCCGCTCATTCTTAGGCTTTTCAGGGTACTATAGGCGGTTCATTAAGAACTATTCCAGCATCGTTAAGCACCTCACTGACTTAACAGCAGGCTACCCTCCTTTGCGCAAAAGCACAAAGCCCAAAGCTAAGCCTGACCAGTACCACAACCCAAAGACACCGTTTGGCGAGCAGTGGACTTCTTCCTGTGATCTTGCATTCAAAACCATCATTGAAAAGCTCAGTACTGCACCTGTCCTGGGTTTCGCTGACCCTCAGTTGCCATGTACACTCCATACTGACGCCAGCACTACAGGGCTTGGCGCCACCCTCTATCAAGAGCAGGAGGGCCAGACTAGGGTCATAGCTTATGCAAGCCGGGGGTTGTCTAGAAGTGAGTCCCGTTACCCCGCCCATAAATTAGAATTTTTAGCTCTAAAGTGGGCCGTAACGGAGAAGTTTGCAGACTATTTATATGGCAATCACTTTACTGTCGTGACAGACAGTAACCCCCTGACGTACATCTTAACTACTGCTAAGATGGATGCCATGAGTTATAGGTGGCTAGCTGCTCTGTCGACGTTTAACTTTAAGCTCCAATACAGAGCAGGCAAGCTTAACTCAGATGCAGATGGCCTCTCGAGACAGCCACATGGCGAGTTACTTAATGACGCAGTGTCCCAAAAGGAGCTTGACCGCATACAGCAGTTCTCTCAAACTCACTTGTCTCTTCCTGAAAGCAGTTTAAGTTCCGAGGTAGCGTCTGCTGTATGTGAAAAACACCTTGTCGGTAGCTCTCCAGATAACACCTTCCCTTTGGTTCACTCATTAGCCCTCTCTGTAGCCGCCATTCCAGATGACTACGCCGATGAAGATAGCTGTGGTGGTCTTCCAGTTGTACTTCACATGATTCCTGAACAGATCAAAAACAAACAAAGAACTGATCCCTGTCTAAGAGAAGTGATTGCACAAATTGAAACTGGGCTAAAAGTTCTACCAATGGTACGAACTGAACTTCCTGACATCAACTTGTTACTCTGAGAGCTCAGTCGACTTGAAATGTGCAATAACATCCTCTACCGCACTCGCCAAGAGGGAGGAAATATTACTTACCAGCTCGTCTTACCTGAACAGCTCCGCGATTCAGTCTTTCAAAGCCTCCACTGTGACATGGGCCATTTAGGCACAGAGCGTGCTTTGGATCTCGCCCGTACAAGGTTCTATTGGCCTCGCATGGCGGCAGATATTGAAAAGAAGATCAAGACATGTAATCACTGCATAAGACGTAAAAACACTCCAGAGCGAGCTGCTCCGCTTGTCAGTATCAAGTCCACCCGACCGCTTGAACTCGTCTGTATGGATTTCCTGTCCATTGAGCCCGATCAAAGTAACACAAAGGATGTGCTCATGTTAACTGATCATTTCACGAAATACGCTATAGCCATCCCTACCAGCAATCAGAAAGCTCAAACCGTTGCAAAGACACTTTGGGACAACTTTATAGTCCACTACGGGATACCTGAACGGTTACATAGTGATCAGGGTCCCGATTTTGAGTCCCATATCATAAAAGAACTTTGCAAAATCATGGGCATTCACAAAATCCGGAGACACCCCATCACCCCAGAGGTAACCCGGTAGAACATTTCAATAGAACGTTATTGAGCATGCTGGGTACTCTGGAGGAAAAGAACAAAACTCATTGGCACAACTATGGTAAACCACTTGTACATGCGTAAAATTGTACGAAGAATGACACTACTGGTTTTACCCCGTATGAGTTAATGTTCAGTCGTCAGCCGAGATTGCCCATCGACCTTGCATTTGGGCTCCCATTTCACAACAAAAGTTTCAAGTCACATTCCCAGTACATTGAAAAGCTGAAGACAACTCTACAAGAAAGCTACAAACTAGCAACAGAAAATGCTAACAAGATGGCTGAAAAAACAAAACAACATCTGATATGCGAGTGAAACCCTCAAAACTAGAACCAGGCGACAGAGTTTTGGTATATGCAGTCTGCCTCAGAGGCAAACACAAACTAGCAGACAGATGGGAAGCTGAAATCCACATTGTGGTGAGCCAAGCAGGTGACTTGCCTGTTTACACCATAAAACCTGAGACAAAAGATGGTCCTGTTCGCACCGTTCACCGCGACCTCTTGCTTCCCTGTGGTTTTCTTGCCCCTGTTGAGCAAGAACCTGTCCTACCAAAACGTGTCCGCAAACTTAAGACAAGACAATCACCTGAACAAAGTGAGGAATGTGAGAATTCAGAACTGGAAAATGAAGATGTCTATTGGTACAGAAAAGAACCAATCCAAACGCCCATAAAGCTCACTCGAGTTTATGAAATTCCCCATCCAAAGACATCCTTTAAAGGAGACATTCCTGCTGAAACTCACTCACCTGAGAATGACAACCAAGTAGAAAATGTCACTTCACCTAGATGCGACAACTTACCGAATGATGGAAACCTGGAGGAAACTGAAACAAATGTGGAACAATCAAACAATGAGAATGGAACTGAAAGTAAAACCAACTCACCTGATAAAAGTACCTGTGATGAACCTGTGGAAGAAAAAGAACCTGAAAAAGAAGTCCCAA
Organism: Pholidichthys leucotaenia; assembly: GCA_020510985.1. Taxonomy (NCBI): domain Eukaryota; kingdom Metazoa; phylum Chordata; class Actinopteri; order Cichliformes; family Pholidichthyidae; genus Pholidichthys; species Pholidichthys leucotaenia. Next base: position 71,549,549 of record CM035849.1, read on the forward strand.
AGACTGTGAGATGCTCCGAGAGGACAACCTCCCAGCCAGAAAGACTACAGTATAGTCAGTTGGGAAACCCTCTCATAACTGTTGCCCAGTCCCTGTTTCAAGGATTAAATCTGGCTTTTACCAGAGCCTTAACAGAGACAGATCCTAAGATTATTCAAACCTGGCTTTTACCAGAGCCTTAACAGAGTCAGATCATAAGATTATTCCCATGAACACTAGTTCTCCCGTCAATACCATTTAGCTAATCCCATGCAAAGGGATTTGCATGATTCTAAGGGGGGATAGTGTAACCCAGTGTTAAAAACGTGGATGGAATTATGAATGTCGATACCGCTTTAAGAAGAAGGGGGGACATTCATTTCACAATGGGAGTAGATAGTTTAACGTGAATTAAATTATAAATATTGATACCGCTTTTAGAAAAGAAAAACACCCATTTCACAATGGGAATACATAATTTGAATATGAATATTTAAATAAATATATATCATAAATAGTTAGGAACATTTTCTAGAAGGTTCTGATAAACTTCCTAGTATTGTGTGTTGATATTTTGAATAACCAATGGCTGCACTGTTGCTGGGTCACGCCAGCCAATGGTTTAAGCGCTCTCTCCCTGGGTCTGGGATGACTTGCATTTTTGGCTCAGTCATGCCAGACGCCGAAAGACACAGACCAGAGAGAGAGACTGTCCTTGGTGATATGGTGACGCTAGCGTGCTGGTAGCAGCCTTTGCCTGGATAAAACCCTTGAAATTGATTGGGATCCAAAGGCTGCCGACGCCGTTGAGCGCGGGAACCCCATTGATACACGAGCCACTTAGCATGGTCAGGTTCTTTTTTTTTTTTTTTTCCTTTATCTCGGGAGCTTTGTAAATATCAGGAGAAAATTTAAATTAGAAAGATCGGAATTTTTCAGATATCTGCAGATGAGAGATTACTATATGAAGAAGATTAGGCATAACCTCCAAACAGATGTGAACGAGATTATACAACTTATTTTAAGCTCATATGCAGGAAATAAAATAAGAATTATTTCAAAACTATATCAGAAACTTATGACAAACAATCATACAAGTAACTATATAAAGGAGAAATGGGAGAAAGAGCTCAATTTAAACATAACAGAAGAAAGCTGGCAGGAAATATGGAAAACACAACACACATCAACAAATTCAAGGACATGGAGGGAATTTGGATGGAAAAACCTGATTCGCTTTTTCATTACACCACAGATTCAAGGAAAATATACAAATACCCAATCTTTATGCTGGAGGGGATGTGGGGCTCAAAATGCAGACCACTCACATATGTTTTGGAAATGCTACAAAATATCATCATTTTGGAAATCTATGCATGTGACAATACAGAGGATATTAGGATATAATATACCAATGAACTGTAACCTGATGTACTTATGTGATCTTAAAAAAGACAATGTTATACAGGCTGAGGACAGATATCTAGTTAAAATCTTGTTGATTGCATGTAAAAAAACTATCACAAAAAAATGGCGATCAGAAGTTCTTCCTGACCAAGAACAATGGACTGACATTGTTGAGGACATACGTATGATGGAAAAACTAACATATCGACGAAGAATGCAAGAAGGAATATGGGAGAAAAAATGGCGGAAATGGACACACTACAAAGTGCAACAACGAGGCAGAAATTGAAAGAATAACCAAAGACACTGAAAAAACCAGAAGAATTAAGAGATGGAAACTAAAAACTTGATGCTCCAACATTTGCCCCCCCCCTTTTTTTTTTTTTTTTTCTTTTCCCTACCCTAACCCCTTTGTTTTTTAAATGTAGAGTGTGATCTGAATGCATTATATATGATGAAAAATGAATAAAAATCTAAGTTACAAAAAAAAAAGTTGGGTTTGTTAGTAAAAACAGATATGGCTTCTAAATTATTCAATTACTTTTAAGGGATTTTATTGCATAAGGCAGCTGTTATTTATTCAGTTCCATTATATTTAAGAAGAGGCAGATGCAGTAGGTAAAATAAGTAAACACTTCACCATTTTTCTTAAGTATATTTCTAATGGGGCTACTGTAATGAAATTTTCACCAAATGTCAATAACAACCCATACAATCTACTCATGCAAAGAAAGCAAACCATAGATGCTTATTATGTGTAATAATGTGAAATGATACATGGAAAAAGTATTGAATACACGAAGAGATAGGTGCAAAAAGGCAGGGAAAGCCAAGACACCAGCTGAACTCTATCAGTAATTAGAAAACAATCCTGATTCTGATGAAGACTGCAGTGAACAGTTGAAACATGTAAAGAAAAGAAGGTAAAAGCATCTCCTTTCTATCTTTGTCTTTAATAAGAGCAAAGGCAAATAATTAAAAGAAGACAAAATGAACCTACTCGAGAAAACAATCCTCCCTTTGTCAGTGCAAATTAAGACTGATGGTCCATTAAAAGGTATCTCATTACCAAGATGTCACACACATCTCATGATGGTTAAAAGCAAAGATGGCACTGCACATCACACCACATATTATGGTGTGGGGCTATTTTTCAGCATGCGGTATTGGCAAACCTCATATAATTGTGTTATGTCTGGAAACTGGAGAAAGACTCACAGAGAGTGGTGTTTGCTTGGAACACAAATTTTATTACACACTGTTATAATGGATACAGGCTATCGTTGGGAGGCTGAGCACTGCATGGTGGGCTGAAAGAGAGAGAAAAGAGAGACCGTAAGATGGCCGTCCCCTTATGTTCGGCGTGATGACGTCACCAATTGGCCACGTCATCATGCCAACGCTGGCCAAACCTGTGGTTCTATAACACCACATTCAACCCCCACCCCCTCCTTGGAAAAACAGAAAACACATATATATCCAAATTGACCCTCCCCAATTTGATACAGTGAACTCCCAAATTAGCTAGGGCCAGCGGGCAGACTACCGCATAGCTCAGCGCAGCTGAGTGGTTTATTATGCCACTGTTCATTGGCAGCCACACCCCTAGCTAAATAGTCCTTTTAGTGAGGAAGGCAGTTCAGTTTAAGGGGGCCTGAGGCGAGCTCGTGGTGGACGTGCCCCTGGAGGTGCCGGCTGCAGCAGACCCGGGTGGCACCCTGCTGGAGCCACGGCATGCTCGTCAACAATGTCCCAGCCACGATCCCACACCAGCTGGGTCAGCTACACTGCATCTTGATCCGCGGCAGCTGCTCTTTCGTAGATGGCTGGCCTGCCATCTCGAACCATCAGCCATCTGGGCGGCAGCTGGTCTCAGACCTTCATGGAAGTCGGTGGTGGTGACGATGTTAAGGATGACTGTGGGTCTGGTCGTTCGGTTCTGCGAACCCAAACCCAGTCCATCACTGTGAGTGGTGCTCTGTTTGGCTACATTCTACGTTGTGGTTGTAATGGTGTGGCTCTCACGTCTGCTGCAGGGCATCCACCAGGTTGTGGTGGTTCTGCTGCATCCTGTTGGGTCACTGACTCTTCATCCTGTGTCTCAGCAGCGGTTCCTGGAGGCTGATGCAAGTCGTGGATTCGGAAGACATCCGATGGCTCTGTTGTGCTTTGTTTGGTCGTGGACCCTTCATCCTGTGGCTCAGCAGCAGCTCCTGGAGGCTGTTGCCGGGCATGGATTCGAAAGCAGTCCAATTTTTTCTCTCCCTCACCAGGTCCTGGTTGAGGTTGTGGTGATGTGTTACTATCGTCAGCAATAGGACGCACTCTGGGCCATCCTCGTTCGCCGGGGTCCCCTTTCTCCACAAACTCCCTGTCCTCCGGCTCCACAGCAGCTGCCTGAAGCTCATGCTGGGTGAGGATCGGAGGTGAGTCTGGTTTGTTCTCCCCCTCTCCTGGGAAGTCTGGTTGTGGTGATATGTTGCTGTCACCTTTGGTAGAACCTGTGCCGGGTTGTTGTGTCCCGGGGTTCCCAATGCGGGCTCCCTCTCCTGCAACTCTGCAGCGGCTTCCTGAGGCTTATGCTGGGAGAGGAACTGAGGCGAGTCCGGTCACTGCTCTCTCTCCGTGCTATGTTCACTATCTGTGCTGTGCTCTCCCTCTGTACTGTGCTCACTCTCTGTGCTGTGCTCTTTGGCTAGATTGTCACAGATTAGCTCGTCTTCTAAGGTAAGTTTGTTGCTGGGTTGTTGCTCTGTGGTGCCCTGCTGTCCCGTGGTGTCTACCTCGGCCTCTTCTGCCATGTCACTGGGCCCATCTGAGGCTACCGCGTATGCTAGTGGTATGTAGCCTAGTTGCTGGAATAGCTGGATCCGCACCATGTCTTCTTCCAATGCACCAAATTTTCACATGCTAGCTAGACAGCGAAGGTCCGCAACAAATTGTTGTCATTTCTCTGGGCCTCTGTTGCCGTTGGCAGAACCTCATGTGCCGTACCAACACATTGTTGGGTTTGGTGAAGCGGCTTGCTAGCATCTTGGCTCACTCAGCAAATGCTTCCATTGGTTCTAGTGTGTGGAAAATACATTGGCCTTCTATGCCCAGATAGTGAACCAGTAGAGCTTGCTTCCATACCTCGTCTAGCTTGTCCAAGTCCAACGCCGATATGTAGGTGGTGAAAGCATCAAACCAGCATGGCCACGGTACGGGCGGCTCACCAGGGGTTTCCAGAAACGGCTATGGTGGCCTCAAACACGGTTCCATAGTTTACTCTTGTCGCCAAATGTTTTGTCTGGAAACTGGAGAAGGACTCACAGAGAGTGGTATTTGCTTGGAACACAAACTTTATTACACAAACTATTATAATGGATACAGGCTGTTGTTGGGAGGCTAAGCGCTGCATGGCGGGCCACTTGGCGCACCAACGCCACCGCGTCGGTGCGCCAAGTGGCCCCAGGTTTGGCTAGTGTCGGTGAAACTCGCACCGCACCGCTAGCCAAACCTGTGGCTCTATAACACCGCAAATTGTACCAAGACATTCTTGATAAAAAATCTGCTGCCATCTATCAGGATGATGAAGGTGAAACGAACGTGGACATTTCAGCAAGACAATGATCCCAAACACACAGTCAAGGAAACTCTCAATTAGTTTTGGAGAAAGAAAGCAAAACTGCTAGGATGGCCCAGCCAATCACCTAACTTGAATCCAATTGAAAATTGATGGAAAGAACTACAGATCAGTTTATAGAAAAGGCCCTGTTTTGAAGACTGTGTTGATGAATGGGCCAAAATCACACTCGAGCAATGCATGTGGCTAGTTTCTCCATACAGGAGGAGTCATGAACCTGTCATTATCAACAAAGGCTTTTGCATTAAGTATTAAATAACTTTCATTAAGTGTGTTCAATACTTTTTTCCTGTGTCATTTCACATTATTACACAAAATTTATGGACATCTATTTTTTTATTTGTTTGTATGTATGAATTAGTTGGATTTTTATCAACATCTGGTGAAAATGATGTGATGAGTGATGTGTTCAATAATTATTTTACCCACTGTATATCAATAAACTGAGCAGCTCACTCTAAAGCAGTGTAGATGGATACTTAGCGTAATGAAGATGCTTATCATAGGCAAAAACTATTTTTACCATCTCTCTTTTTTGTGCAGACATACTCTGAATTCCAATTCAAGATGGGGCAGTCTACAAAAATCCCAATTATCAGGCTCATGCTGGGTGAAAAAGTGAGACGGACAGAGGTTTTTGACCTTGACAGAAAGTCACGCACTCACTTCATGCTAAGAATTCCCTGACATTACAAAGATGGATGGTTGAAAGTACGAGCTGAGGGGGTGATGATGGTGTGAATTTTTCCATCTCCATAGTTGACAGTTGTGCTCCTGTTTGAGAAATAGAATTGATGGAACATAAATCATAACAAACACCGGGAACCAGTCTGCTGCTTCTGCATGTTTCCTGCCTCCAGAGAGATGCTCTCTACTTCCAGCTGGACTCACACGTACGCACATAAAATAAATACTTGAGGGATGAAAAAGCAGTTCTTTGGCATACACATCCATAGGGAAAATAAATTTTATTTTAAAACACAAAATCACTCCAATAACTGGTTGACACTTATTACTGGATTAAATTAAATTTTTCTCATTGATGCAAGCTGACACAATAGCACCACACACATTTGCAATTACATCCATTCACAAAGCATCTGTCAGTTTTCCACGCTCTCACTTACTGTATGCATTTATGCAATGGTACTTTTAAACTTGTTGAGACCCACAATCTAATTTGGCATGTTCCTTTGAGCAGGTTAAAGTGCATATATAGATTAAACATTTTGAAGCATTCACTTATAATATGTCTTGGAAGATTACCTATTGAATGTTAATACATGTTTAATTTTTGTTTATAACACATAAAGGCAGAAATTTTGATTTGAAGTGTCAATTTTCAGCTCTGCTTCTATATATCTCCTTTTTTCAGAATGTGTCATGTATCAGCTCTCTGTACAGCAGCAGTGAGAGTTATCAACTGTGATTTACTCAGTAGAAGCAATAATTTCTGTGTTTGTGCAGGTTGTACCAGCGGTCAGGTCATCAGGACATTTGCCCTTTAATTTTTACAAACAGAAACTTTAACTTCAACATAAGGCAGCTCTGTGTGTCAGATGATTACAGCCATTTGAGTACAGACTTATATTTTCATCCTCTTCAGAGGTAAAACTATTATTTTCATTAGTGTCAGTAACAAGGTGGTCCATATACCGTATCCCTTTAATTTTATTTATTTATTTTATTTAACCAGGCAGGACAGATTAAGAACAGATTCTTAATTACAACTGAGGCCTGGGGGGAAGGGGCAAGGGGCAAGCGACAACTCACATTCATACCTCCCCCAGTTGATGCCAATTAACCTAACCTGTATGTTTTTTGACCCCTGTGGGAGGAAATTGGAGAAATCCCAGAGTAAACCCACGTAGACACGGGGACAACATGCAAACTCCACACAGAAAGATCACCGTTGGTCAGGGGGTGGGACCGAACCAGAGATCCCATGGCCAAGGGTGAGTTGCTGTGCTGCCACAGTGCTAACCACTGCGTCACCGTGCTGCCCAAATAAAGTGACGGCACTTTATTTAAGTAATAAAGTGACCACAAAATGAGTGTTTTTACAAGGTCTGACACTGCTTCAATACGGCTTTAAAAGTTGTTCTAAGGCATGGCCAACCATATTTTGTAATATCTGCTTATTAAATAATTTCTTGACGTATTGATTAACTACTGCCAGTTCTGCGCTGCAGAACTGGGGGAACCACTACAACGGATCTTCAACCTCAGCCTGCAGATTGGGAGAGTGCCCACTCTTTAGAAGACATCCCGCATCGTTCCAGTTCCGAAAAAGAACCGGCCCAGCGAACTGAATGACTGCCGACCAGTGGCACTCACCTCACATCTGATGAAGACGTTGGAGCGGCTCTTCCTCAGCCTCCTCAGACCCCAGGTGCAACACGCCCAGGACCGCCTGCAGTTTACGTACCAACCAGGTGTCGGTGTGGAGGATGCCATCCTCTACCTGCTTCATCGAGCCCACTCCCATCTGGATAAGGGAAGTGGCACAATCAGGATCCTCTTTTTGGATTTCTCCAGTGCCTTCAATACCATTCGGCCCCCCTTGCTTCGGGATAAATTAAGCAAGATGGGAGTGGACTCCCACCTGGTGGACTGGATCTCTGACTACCTCACTGGCAGACCACAATATGTCGGGCTGAAGGATATTACGTCTGACACCGTTGTCTGCATCACTGGAACCCCCCAGGGCACAGTATTGGCCCCTCTTCTCTTCACCCTGTACACCTCGGACTTCTGCTACAACTCGGAGCTGTGTCATATTCAGAAGTATGCCGATGACACAGCCATTGTTGGGTGTATCAGGGATGACAGAGAGGAGGAGTATCGCAGACTGGTAGGGGACTTTGCTGCATGGTGCCACACTAACCACCTACAGCTCAACACCTCTAAGACGAAGGAGCTGGTTATTGATTTTGGGAGGTCTAGACCAAGACCTCAACCAGTCCTTTTAGAGGGAGCTGAGGTGGAGGTTGTGGATTCATACAAATATCTCGGGTTGTGGTTGGATAATAAATTGGATTGACAACATACATTAGCCACTTGTATGGGAAGACACAAAGTAGGATGTACTTCCTAAGGAGATTGCGGTCCTTCAACATCTGCAGCAAACTTCTGCAGATGTTTTACCAGTCTGTGGTTGCCAGAGTCCTCTTTTACTCCGTGGTGTGCTGGGGGGGCAGTATATCCAAGAAGGATGCATCAGGACTGGATAAACTGATCAGGAGGGCCGGCTCTGTGATCGGCGCGAAGCTGGACACCCTGGTGACGGTGGCAGAGATGAGGACTCTGGATAAACTGTTGGATATAATGGACAACGTCAGCCACCCTCTGCACACCGTCATCAGTGACCAGAGGAGCCTATTCAGTGAAAGACTGCTCCTTCCCAAGTGTCGGACCAACAGGCTCAAGAACTCTTTTGTCCACCATGCCATCACACTCTATAACTCCTCACTTGGGGGGGGGGGGGGGGGGGGACATAGAGTACAGAGGACAGTAGGGCATTCATAGTGCAATAACCTTAACTTAACCACACTTGTACAAGCCATATTTAGCCTTGCATTTATATTGTGTATATTAAGTGTTTATTTTTTCTTTTTTGCTTTTCTGATCTGTACGCTCCTTTTATGTGCTGCTGGAAATTTTAAATTTCCCAGAGGGAGTCATCCCAAAGGGATTAATAAAGTTAAGTCTAAGTCTAAGTCTAAGTCTACTGTTGTTAACCTGGAAATTGCTGTTTAAGCCATTCCAAGCCCTTAATGTAGTACTAACAGGTTGGAAAAAGCAAAGTCCTCACAGACCGAGTCCTGGAATGTTTGTAGAGACTTTGAGAAGTCTACTTATAACCCAACAATCTCAAGCAAAGTAACTTGAAGTAACACAAAAAATCATTGGACTGCCATATCTAGGAAGTCTTAAATCAGTATTAAGAAAAACTTTCGATCTAATGGTGATATCCTCTTGAGCTCCTGAGTCAAAGCTCAGGTCGAGTTCAGAAGATTCTGAATCTAGTTTTATAATAAATTTAGGCAGAGATTCAAATCCTGAAAGAACAGTTCAAACGAAATCTCATCGACATTATTAACTGTACAGTTGCAAAACATTTTATCTCCAGTCACTCAAAATTATTCAACCCTTATTACGTTGTTGCCGTTCTAGTAATGTCTGAGCATTCATGACCTCAATGATAAAGTTTCTCCAGTAATGTCAGTTTTGGGCAATGTTGTAACAGGTGTAGATGGACTTCTTGGAGAGTGATACATTTCCATCTGTTCACCATAGTTTCTGTCTACCTCTTCTCCTTTTCCCTTCAGCTATACCAGACGTAATTAGTTTCTCCAGATTTTCTCCTTCCCTTCTGGCAATATGTCCAAAATATTACAATTTTTGTTTTGAGAGTGCACTGAAGCAACTGATCCCTCCACCAGTTTCATGAAGGACATGCTTATTGGTTCGTTTGGCTGTCCAAGGAATGCACAGAAGCTTTCTCCAATACCACATTTCAAATGCGTCAATCCTCACTTGATTTGCAGCATTGATAGACCAGGTCTCACAGGGATATGTTGCAATTGGGAAGATCAAGGTGAAGACTAGCCTGATTGTGGTTGTTCTGCTAATACTTCTTATTCATTGACACATAGATGTTTTTGCCATTGCGATTCTATGTTTTATCTCATTGGAGCAACCTCCGTAGTTACATATCACTGAGCCAAGGAAATTGAATTGGTCGTTACTGTCATAATCTGGGCTTGATCATGGGATCAAGCCCACACTTTATTTATTGTTTTCCTGGGATTATTTATGATTATCATTTGCATTTATTGCTCTCTGTGTTCCCCTGAGTCCTCTGTCATTGTCTTCTGTGTTATCCCCTGTCTGGTCCTGAGGTGTTGTGTGTACCTGTTCCTGCTCCTCATGTTTTCCATACCCCTAGCCACTGCCCTCTCTGTGTTACTCCTGTATTGTTGTCCTGTTTCATGTGCATCCCCTGTTTGTGATTGTCTATTCAGCCCCAGCTATCCTGTGTTCCTCACCTGCAGCCACTTTCCTGCTACCCTTGATTGTTCCCCAGCTGTCTCTTGTTTGTAATCATTTGTTATCCTATAGGTTATCCTGTGCAGTGTCTGTCTGGTGTGGCGTCATCGTCTGTTTTTCCCTACCGGCATCCTTGTATCTTGAGTTTTCCAAGTGAATTTATTTTCCATTAGTGTCTTGAGTTGTTTTCCAGCCCATGTGCTGTATTTTGTTTGTTTATTTGTGTTTATAACTAAATCCTCATGTTACGCTGGAGTTCTGCCTGCTATGGGAGTCCTTCTTACCTGCCTACCGGAGGTGCTCATGACAGCACGACACCACCAAACGAGGACTCAGCAGGTACAGACTTAAGTGTATTTGAGTTGGACGAGGTTGAGTATTGGGTGGCTCAGCTGGTCAAGGGGCTAGTTTCTGATGCCCAGTCATTCCACACTCCGGAGCGGGCCATGATTTTCCTGGATGCCGCGGTCAGAATGGTTGAGGATTACCCCAGTTTGTGGGACTACCCCGGTCTGACTGGACTGGTCATCTCAGTGGCTGATTTGCTAGATTTGCTCTGCAGACTGGTGAAAAGGCCAGAGCCTGTGCCATCGGTAAAACATCCCCTGGCTCCATCAACTGCCTCACGCCATCCTCCAGCCATGGCATCACGGAAGCCTGTGCCAACGGTGAAATGTCCCTGGCTCTGTTATCTACATCTCGCCATTCTCCAGCACCACCAGCTCCAGTCTGCCTCTCTCCAGCTCCACAGCCACATTCCGGACGGGAGGAAAGCACTCCTTTTACACCAAAACTTGTGCTGATGACAGAGCATCCCCTGGTTTTGGCATTACGAGACCCAGTGTCATCTGTGAGACGTTCCCTGACTCCATTACGCATGTCTCCTTGCTACACTCCAGCCTCAAGCTACATGTCCACTGGTTCCATCGTTTTTCTATTTCCCATTCATTGTGTATTGGAAACGCAACAGAAAGCATTTGGGTCCGGACCAGTGAAAAATGGATTGTGGTGTGCCAAGTCACCCGTGGGTTCCCCTTCAGCTCTTTTGCATAAACATTAAGATCGGTCATGATTTTTTCTGTATGGTCATGCACCAGAGGCAACGCTTTTGTCCTGAACTTTTAATCCAGCTGTTTTTGATGACAAATAATGACAGCATCATTAACTGAACCTACTATTTCTTGCGCAAAGTGATGTTAGAAACATTTTTTGCTGGTTTGTTTTAAAGATATGGAGACCAAGGACGCAACATTGTCTGGTAGCAGCCGAGAGCTGAAGACCGCCCACAGGTAAACCCATCGATCAATCCAGTGAACCAGCCAGCTGGAGGAAAAGACAGGGGAGGGGGGGAGAGGAATAGATCTGTATGTTACCTGTTGTTGTGAAGACATGAAGGAGAAATTAATAACCGCTGTTTTAGGCAATCCGATACTATATGACCAGTCCTTGCTGTCATATAGAAGCAACATACAAAGGAATGAGGCATGGAGAGCAGTGGAACATGGGCTCATCTAGCAGAAGCTTGCGAACCAGGTGGTCAAATTTGCCATACATTGTGTGGGTCTGTAGGACTGGGTGAACCCAAAACCTGCAGCGATGACAACAAAGTCACTTTCTGTAGTGCAAATACACCAGCACTATTAAAAACAGACTTATCAATCTGCTCATGGTTAATAATGACTATTCCAGTTTTTCCTTCCGCATTGCTTTGACTCCACCTAGCTGAGAACTCTACCAGCCCCATGCTCACATCCCTTTCCTGCACCTCACTGGTTCTGGTGACGATTCCTTTCTGAAAAATCCAGACCAGTGGACACGTAGCATCAGCCCCTCACCGCTTAACAGCCCTAGCATCATGAAAACCTGAGCCAACGGTAAAACGTCCCCTGGCTTCCTCAACTCACACTACTCCTCCTCCTCGCCGTTCTTCTGCCTCCGCTCTAGCCCCACGGAGTGTCCCAGCACTGGAGGGCTCTCCAGCATCGGCTCCCGGGACAGCAGCAATGTTGGCTCCATGTCATCCTCCACCTGCAGTGCCAGCTCCCACATTTGCTGTGCAGGTGGCCAAGCCCGCTGCCCCATCAGCAGTCACCACCTCTACTCTGGGCTCTTCTCCGGCAGTGACAGCAGAACAGGCAAGTGTATTTCTTTTTACCAACTATTGATATGTCTTGCCTCGTTCTGGGTGAGGGGCCTCAGCAGCAGCCCCCTTCTGCTGCTGAGCCCCCACCACCTGTTTCTGCTGTCACCCCTGTGTTAGTGCTGTCACCATCCCTGGTCTCCCTGTTTTTCCCTGAGGTGGACGCAGCAGCTCCGGCAGTCTCCAAGGTGCACAAGCCTGCTCCAGCTGCCCCCGAGGTGCACATTCCTGCTCGAGTCCTCCCTGAGGTGCACACAGCAGCTCTGGCAGTCTCTGAGGAGCACGAGTCTGCTTCAGCTGCCCCCCAGCTGCACATCCCAGCTCCAGTCCTCCCTGAGGTGCACGCAGCAGCTCCAGCAGTCTCTGAGGAGCACAAGCCTGCTCCAACTGTCCCTGAGGTGCACATCCCTGCTCCAGCTCTCCCCGAGGTGGTCACCCCAGCAGTAGAGGACCAGGAGCTATGGCAAGTTTTTTCCTTTCATTTTTAACATCTACATTAGAAGAGACTTGCCTAGTTCCTGGTGATAGTGGTGTCACCTCACTCACTCCCTGCTTGTCTCCCTTGTCTGAGGTGGTTGCAATGGAGGGGGGGGGGGGATCCCAGGTGTCTGGACAGGATGCTCTTCAGGCCCAGCCGTTATCAGCTTTAGAAATTGAGCAGTCCGCTCCACCGTCATCCAAGAGATCGAGCAGTCCGCTCCACCTGGGCCGTGCGAGCAATCCGCTCCACCTTCGCCACCTGTGGTCGCCGCTACTCAGTTGCTGTTAGCCCCTGAGCCGAAGGCCCCTCAGGTACTATCCCCAGACAAAAATCTCCTATATTAGTACCTCCAGAGGTAGAAACTCCTATATTGGTATGTTCTGAACTAGAAATCCCTGCGTTATTGTCCCCTGAGCAGAAAGCTCCTATAGTGTTATCTCCAGAGTTAAGAGTTCCTATTTTGGTATCTCCAGAGCTAAGAGTTCCTGTATTGGTATCTCCAGAGCTAAAAATGGCTATGTTGTTGTCCCCAGAGCAAAAAGCTCCTTTGTAGTCTCCAGAGCAAAGAGCCCCAATGCCATTTCCCGAGTCCCCCCCCCCCCGTGTTGTTTTCTTTTGAACAAGAGGTTCCTATGTTATCTCCTGGGTTTAAAACCTCTATGTTGTTTTCTTCTGAGCAAGAAACTCCTGGGGTTTTTTTCTCCATAGTCTAGAGTGCTTGCATTGTTTTTCCTAGAGTAAAGAGCTCCTATATTGGTTTCCCCAAAGCAAAGAGCTCCTATATTATTTTCCCCAGCTCAAAGAGCTCCCGTATTGGTTTCCCCAGAGCAGAGCTCATTTATTATTTTCCCCAGAGCAAAGAGCTCCCATATTGGTTTCCCCAGAGCAAAGAGCTCCTACATTATTTTCCCCAGACCAAAGAGCTCTTACATTGTTTTCTCCAAAACAAAGAGCTCCCAGGTTATTTCCTGAGTTTAGAGCTTCTATGTTTTCATCCCCAGAGCAAAGGTCTCCTACTTTGTTTTTCCCAGAACAAAAGGCTTTGTTTTCTTCTGATCAAGAGGCTCCTAAATTATTTTCTCCAGGGCAAGAAGTTCCCATGTTGTTTTTTCCTGAATTTAAAATTCTTATGTTGTCATTATCTCCTGAGATTCAAGTCCCTGAGTTGTCATTATCTCCTGAGATTAAAGTGCCTATGTTTTCATTATCACCTGGGGTTAAAGGTTCCATGTTGACACCTCCCAAGGTTAAAGGCTCTGTGTTGGCACCTCCCGAGTTTAAAGGCTCCATGTTGGCACCTCCTGAGTTTAAAGTTACCATGTTGTCGTCTCTTGAGTTTAAAGTTTCCATGTTGTCACCTCCTGAATTTAAAGGTTCCATGTTGTCATTATCTCCTGAGTTTAAGGTGCTTGTGTTACCTCCAGAGCCAAAAGATCCTAAGTCATCTCCAGGGCAAAAAGAAACTCCTATGTTGTTTTCTCTTGAGCAAGAAACTCCGATATTATCTTCTGTGCAAAAAGCTTCACTGTTGCTTTCTGCTGAGCTCAAAGATTCTATGTTGTTATCTCCTAAGCAAAAAGCTCCTATGTTATATTCAGAGCAAGAAGCTCCCAAGTTGTTTTCTCCTGAGCAAAAGACTCCCATGACATCTTCTGAGTTTCAAGGTTCTATGTTGTCATCCCCTAAGTTTAAAAGGCTACTATGTTACGTCCTGAGTTTAGAGTCCCTGTGTTGTTGTCTCCTGAGCTCAGGCCTCTTTTGCAACTGGCCCTTGAGCTCTGTCCTCCCACGGTGCCTTGTTTCTCTCTCTGGTGGCACATGGAGTCTGATAGACCACCTGGACGCGCTATGCTCATCCGTCTGGTGGCCCTTGGACTTTGGTAGGCCAACCAACACATTGTGTCCATCCACCTGGTGGCCCAGGGACTATGGTAAGCCACCTGACACACACGGTCATCCGTTTGGTGGCCCTTGGACTTTCGTAGGCCACCCGACATGTCATGTCCATCAGTCTGGTGGTCTATGGACTTTGGCTGACTACCTGATGAACATTTTTTCTGTACTTTGGTCCTTGTTTCACCCCGCCATACCTATGTCCCCCTCCTCCCACCCGATTGGGGTATTCTCTGTTTTGTTTGAAGGATGTCTAGATCTCACCCTTGGGGGGGGGGGGGGCTGTCATAATCTTGATCATAGGATCAAGCTCATACTTTATGTTCATTTATTGTTATTCTGGGATTGTTTATGATTATCATTTGCATTTATTGCCCTCTGTGCACTGTTGCCAACTTTTCAGTAAGAAAAGTAGCTATTGGCTCTCCTAAAAGTCGCTAGAAGTCACTAAATTATGTCATTGCCTAATTTGCATAATTGGTCAGTCCCTCCAGGATTTCGCAGGATGTTTTTATGATTGTTGCGGGCCAAAAAGCCTGACTTCGCGGGCGCTTTTTGAAAAAGTTGTGATAAAAGTTGCAATGTTTTTAGAGTATTTTTGCACTAAAAGTTGTGGGAAGAATTCAAAGTTTTAAAGCAGATGCTTTTTTTTTCCAGTTTACTGCAGTGATATTCTATATAACAATACAAGAAAAGCACAAGATTGTCAAAAATTTCCTATTATAGTGATTTGTAAATTAAGCAGAAACTTCTGCAATACAGAAAAACTCTTCTGTGCAACAGCAAATACAAACATTAACACTATATCCATTACAACAGCTAAATTACACTGAATGCATGTTAAAGAGTAGAGATTTGGAAATTATTGGAAGCACCTTCATTTGAAAACTCCCTACGGTTCCCAACCACTTGGTACCGAGCGGAGAGGGGGAAAAAAATAATTTACTCTGTTGTACTATATTGGCTATTAGAGTCTGTGTTTTTCTAAGAAAAAAAAAAACAGAATATTTTCTCTCTTTCCACTCCTATCTGTCTGTCTGCTGCATGTCGGTCTTCACACACACACACACACACACACACACACACACACACACACACACACACATCTTTCATTTACAGCAGGTGGGGGGGTGCGTTTGTCTGTCCACACCGGAGATTCAGTTTTAAAGCTCATTGACCAAATGTAGTAATGATTTTACCTCTAAAGATGAAAAATGTTCAAACACTGGCTGTAGTGTAGTGTACTCTCCTCACGCGTGCTCCCGCGACGGGGTGCTTTTGGCCAGGTGCATGTTTTTCAACACAAACCCAGTGCTTCATACACGCAGTGAGGACAGAGATGTGGCAAGGTGTTCACGGGCAGGCTGGGGGTTGACGGAGGAAGGGACGGTGTTGAAAACCTCACAGGTGAGTTTTTTTTTTTAAATCACACACTCTGTTTGCTGATGTGTTCCATTACTCACTGTAAACTATAAACTCACTACTCACTGTAAACACGGAAGTGAACGCGGTGCAGTGATGCATTTGATTGGCTAGACTGACCGTTTCAGTGCCAGTTAGAGACAAATTTGATTTGTGAAATTGGTGGAAGTTGATGAGGATTGGCCAAAATTGCAGGAAAGTTGCTGTGATTGGACAAAGTTGCAAGGTCGCGCAATAATTGCGCTGATTGGCTGATTTCGTGTGAATTGATGTGACTGCAACATCACAAAATCCTGGAGGGACTGATTGGTCATTTGCATGTAACGCCTACGGCTGTCAGACTTTATAACCTAACCAAGGCTGCTCGTAGAGGTCATATTGAATGTACTAAACATAACAACTGCTGCTTGGTGCTTCCTCTGCTTCCTGTGCTGTGGCAACGTATCATCACTTCCTGTGTTGCTGGGTGTTGGTGTGGTTTGCTTGGTGGTTCTCTCTTGTCAATCTCCTGAGGATTTTTGCCTTTAATTGTATTTTAATCACTTTTTTTCCCTCTACCATCAGCTCTCACTTCTGTTTAACAAGCCTCTTGCACCTGTGTGCGCACTCAGTGTCATCTAGTCACCCTCTTTAGCCTTCTGTTTACCTTTCGTCTGTGTTTGTGTTAGCTTCGGGTTGGCCACTAGCTATGGCTACTAGCTCTCCTTCTCCTCTGGTTTGCTCTCTCTGTCAGATGTTTAGCTACACCTCTACCTTTTTTAGTGATAATGGTAAATGTAGTAAATGTCTTTTTGAGGTGCTCGAGGCGAGGTTGTCTGATTTGGAATCCCGGCTCCGCTGCATTGAAACACCGTCTGCGCCAGTTAATAATGACGGACGCCCCTTAGCTGCAGCGGAGCACCTTAGCATAGGGCGGCCTGCTAGCGGTCCTCCGGTCCTCCTGAGCAGCCAGAAGACTGAGTGTGTGACGGTGAGAAGGAAGCCTAGCCGCAAGGCCCCAGTTCACCACCAACTTGTTCATGTTTCTAATCGTTTTTCCCCACTCAGCGACACACCCGCTGAGGAAAAAACTCTGATCATTGGCGACTCTGTAGTCAGAAATGTGAACCTAGAGACTCCAGTGGCCATAGTCAAATGCATTCCTGGGGCCAGAGCAGACGACATCAAGTCAAATTTGAAAATGCTGGCTAAAAGTAACTGTAAATACTCCACAGTTGTTATCCACGCTGGCATTAACGACATCCGACTCCGGCAGTCGAAAGTCACAAAACTTAATGTGGAATCAATTTGTAACTTTGCCAAAACAATGTCTGCCTCTCTAGTTTTCTCTGGGCCCCTCCCCAATCTGACCAGTGATGACATGTTTAGCCGCTTGTCATCCTTCAACCGCTGGCTGTCTGTGTGGTGTCCTGCAAATGATGTGGGCTACATAGACAATTGGAACTCATTTTGGGGAAAACCTGGTCTTATTAGACAAGACGGCGTCCATCCCGCTTTGGATGGTGCATCCTTTTATCAAACAATCTGGCATCATTTTTATCCAAATTTCCAAAACATTGACAATTCAGAGTTGGGACCAGGAAGCAGAGTTGCAGTCTTACACGCCTCTCTGCAGCTCCTCTTCATCCGCCACCCCTCAACTTAGCCCCTGTCTTCCCCATCAGAGAATCATTGTCTGCTCCCTCCAAAGTAAATAAAAATATAATGTATACAGTAAGCATCCCAAAGTGATTTAACAAAAAGTTGTTAAAACTCAAATTAAACATGAAGTCTCTAAATTGAATGATTTGGCCTCTTTTCCTCCTCATAATTTAAAAATTAAATGCGGTTCGTTAAATATTAGGTCTCTAACTCCCAAGTCTCTGCTCGTCCATGATCTGTTAATTGATCATCAGATTGATTTAATATCCCTTACAGAGAATTGGTTAGGGCAAGAGGATTACGTTGGTTTAAAAGAATCAACTCCCTCTGGTTATTTAAACTGTCAAAATCCCAGAAGTTCTGGTTGTGGAGGAGGAGTAGCAACAATTTACTATTCCAAATTACTAGTTAATGTAAAGTAAAAAACACATTTTAATTCCCTTGAGGGCCTGGTCCTCAATATTGGGCATCTCAGCAATTTTAGGTTAAACCCAGTTTTATTTGCCATAGTTTATCATCCTCAATCAGCCTACTCAGCGTTTTTATCCAAATTTGCTGAACTCTTAGCTGATTTAGTGCTGAAATCAGATACAATAATTATAGTAGGGGACTTTAATATACATGTAGATGTAGATAGTGATTGTCTTAATTTGGCATTTAATTCAATATTAGACTAGATGGGGTTTTCTCAGAAAGTAGGAAATTCTACCCATTATCTCCACCACACATTGGACCTTGTTCTGACATATGGCATAGAAATAGAAAATCTGGTAGTGTCTCCTCATAACCCTGTACTGTCGGATTATTGTCTGTTAACCTTTGATTTTACTGTTTCTGACTATTTGGCTCCTAAAGAAAAATATTACTACAGCAGATGTCTCTCAGATGATGTTGTTACCAAATTTATGCAGATTGTCTCCTCTACGCCATGTGCCAACACAACGGACACATTGGTGTCCGTTTTTTGTTTTGTTTTTTTGCTGGTCATTAACATCTGTTTGTTCTCTCCCATAGATTGAGTCCCCATCGTGCTGTTTGCTCTCTACATGTCTGTTCTTTTCTTCTTCTCTGTCCCCTCACCCCCCAACCAGTCACAGCAGATGACTGCCCCTCCCTGAACCTGGTTCTGCTGGAGGTTTCTTCCTGTTAAAAGGGAGTTTTTCCTCTCCACCGTCACCAAGTGCTTGCTCACAGGGGATCGCCTGATTGCTGGGGTCTTTCTGCAACTGTGGGGGTTCCCCCTACAGTTGATAGTGCTATGAGATGACTGTTGTTGTGAAATGGCGTTATATAAATAAAGTTGAATTGAATTGAATTGAATTGAATTGAACGGAAATAAGCTATAGACAGCTTGCTCCTTCTGTAATTGATAGCATGGTAGATAGTGTTACTGCTTCTCCGCATCAGACTCTAGACATGTGGCCCCTTTAAAAAAGAAAAAGTCTAACCAGAGATTTCTAATTCCTTGGTTCAACACAGAAACTCGTAGCCTAAAACAGAAGACTCATCAAATAGAAAGAAAATGGTGCTCCACTAATCTAGATTAAATCTATTTAGCTTGGAGAAATCATCTTTTAATTTATAAAAAAAATCTCTTAGAAAAGCGAGAACAAGTTATTATTCTGCATTAATAGAAGAGTACAAGAATAATCCCAGGTTTCTTTTCAGCACTGTAGCCAGGCTGACAAAGAGTCAGGACTCTGTCAATCCTAGCATTCTCTTAGAGCTTACTAGTCAGGACTTTATGAACTTTTTCAATAATAAAATTTCATCTGTCAGAGATAAAATCAGTCAGATTCTTCCCACCGTTAACTTAAAGGGTACCTGTGGTGGTCGTCTAAACGCATTCAACTTGAAAACATTAGGCAAAGTATTCGTTATTTGGTTAAATAATTATTGCCAGCCATATACCACCAGAGAAATATGCAAATACGACCACAGGCATGGCCAGCCAATGAAAACTCTGAGCGCAGCCATGACACATGCGGATGTGACGTCACTTCGTTGATACTCAACAGTCAATGCTCCACCTGTATGAGAGACTAGGGTGCTGTTGTGAGTGTTTTTATTCTATTATGGCTGAATTGTCGGACTCTGAGGAAGAATTCGTCCAACATGGCTACAGGTTTGAGCCAGAAAGGTCTTCTGAGGGTTAAAGTGACGAAGTGGTCCTCACACACAACGCAATTTCGTCTGAAAGGATTCGTCTGTGCCCTGTTTCCGCTCCGATCTTCTGACAAGGTGAGCTGGGTTTGGGTACACAAAAGAAGTGTTTATCCTTGTTTTTTCGCTTATTATTCAGACATCCAAAGGCTTTACATTCCGCCATGTTGTGATATCCATATCGCATTGTATGTTTTTGTTTTTACAAGAGCGCCGAGTGTCTGCTGCTCTGTATATACAGTGGGGAAAAAAGTATTTAGTCAGCCACCAATTGTGCAAGTTCTCCCACTTAAAAGATGAGAGAGGTCTCCAATTTTCGTCATAGGTATACCTCAACTATGAGAGACAAAATGAGAAAAAAAAAATCCAGAAAATCACACTGAAGGATTTTTAATGAATTAATTGGTAAATTCCTTGGTAAAATAAGTATTTGGTCACCTACAAACAAGCAAGATTTTTTTTTTTTTTTTTTTTTTTTTGTTTGTTACTTATTACTTATTACCCGTAGGTAGACTTGGTTTGCAGTCTGGTGACAAGCCACCGGCTGCTGGTCGCTGCGTGCGCGAGCGCCCTAAACCTACATGTTTTTGGTAAAAGTATAAGCAAGTATTTCTGGATGAACGTAAAAAGCAAGTGTAAGCAAGCATTTCTGCATGCCCGTAGAAAGTTACTATTACCATGGCAACAATAACAATGATGAAACCTGCCTTTGATCTTTGACGTCCACTCGTTCAGTGATGCCTGCCTTTGATTTTTGATGACGTGTCTGCCTAGCAACAGTAACCATGGCAACATCTGTGCGTATATGATGTCATAGCTATGAATGCCCATGGTTTCCTAAGGATGTTCAATAAAGATTTCTCCTCCTAACCTTCTGCATATGCGGAATCATCGGCCTCCGTCAGTCTATGATGACCATGGAAGAGAATCCTAAATGTCTACTCTGCTGGAACAGTGCCGCCTGTGGCTGAACAGGCCGATGCGCGAATGGCAGTCCCTGTCACACAGGTCGCACTTGTGGGTGATCTCCGTGCTGCTGGGTCTGTGGCAGTTCTTCCTGCGGGTCCTTTTTTCATCTGCTGCAGCAGTCAGTCTCTCTTCACCCGCCTTGAGCTGTCTGGTCAGGGTGCCTCTTCATTTGGAGCTGTCTGTTGCAAGGTCCTCCCAGCGCTCTGTGTTGATCTCCAGTGCCTTCATGTCTCTCTTGCAGACGTCTCTAAAGCGCAGCTGTGGGCAGCCAATGTCTCTCCTGCCAGTTACCAGTTCTCCGTAGAGGACGTCTTTGGGGATTCTGCCATCCTCCATATGGTGAACGTGGCCTAGCCAGTGGAGCCTGCACTGCCTGAGTAGAATGAACATGGAGGGAAGGCCGGCGCGGGACAGAACTTCTGTGTTGGACACTTTGTCCCGCCAGGATATGTCCAGGATGTGGCGAATGCAGCGCAAGTGGAAGGAGTTCAGTCTCTTTTCCTGCCGGGCGTATGTTGTCCACGTCTCACTCCCATAGAGCAGTGTGCTGATGACGCAGGCGTTGTACACTGCCATCTTTGTCTTGACAGAGAGTTTGGGATTCTCCCACACTCGTGTGGTGAGGCGAGCGAGTGTGAAGGCTGATTTTCCGATCCTCTTGTTGATCTTTGTATCAAGGGAGAGGTTGTTGCTAATTGTGGACCCCAGGTACGTGAACTGATTCACGACCTCCAGCTCGTAGTCGTCGATGGTGATGGTTGGTGGTGCTTCCGTGCCTTGCGCCAAGACGTTAGTCTTCTTCAGGCTGATGGTAAGCCTGAAGTCCTTGCATGCCTGGGAGAAGCGGTCCATCAGGGTCTGAAGGTCCTGCTGTGTGTGGGTTGCGACTGCAGCGTCGTCTGCGAACAGCACGTCTCTGATTAGAGCCTCGCGTACTTTGGTTCTGGCTTTCAGGCAGGCGAGGTTGAAAAGCCTGCAGTCAGATCTTGTGTGCAGGTAGATTCCCTCTGTTGCTGTGCTGAAGGCATGCCTCAGGAGCATAGCAAAGAAAATCCCAAAGAGGGTTGGCCCAAGTACACAGCCCTGTTTCACTCCGCTGCGTATGTTGAATGGCTCTGAGATGTTGCCATCGTGCTGCACTATCCCCTGCATGTTGGTGTGAAACGATTCGATGAGGCTTTGCAACTTTGGTGGGCATCCTATCTTTGGCAGGATCTTGAAAAGGCCCTCTCTGCTGACCAGATCGAACGCTTTGGTGAGGTCGATGAAGGCGACGTACAGGGGATGTTCTGTTCTCTGCATTTCTCCTGGAGTTGGCGGAGGGAGAATATCATGTCTACCGTCAATCACTCAGCGCGGAAGCCACACTGAGACTCGGGGTAGACACGTTCGGCAAGCTTCTGTAGACGAACGAGAACAACTCGTGTGTAGACTTTGCCAACAATGCTGAGGAGGGAGATGCCCCTGTAGTTGTTGCAGTCACTTCTCTCCCCTTTCTTTTTGTAGAGGGTGATGATCTTGGCGTCCCTCATGTCCTGTGGTACGGCACCTTCCTTCCAACACTGGCAGAGGACGTCATGCAATGGCAGCAGTAGGGCAGTCTTGCAGTGCTTGATCAGGTCAGGGGATATGCCGTCGTTGCCGGGTGCCTTGCCAGCGGCCAAGCTATCAATGGCCTTGCTGAGTTCGTCGATGGTTGACTCGGCGTCAAGTTCGTCCATGGATGGCAGGCAGTCAATGGCATCAAGGGCTGACGGTGTCACGGTGTTCTGTCTGGATTAAAGGTCGGAGTAGTGTTCCACCCATCTCTCCATCTGCTTGTTCTTTTCTGTGATCATCTCCCCAGTGGAGGATTTGAGGGGGGCCATCTTGCTCTGAGCCGGACCAAGTGCTTTCTTGATGCCATCGTACATACCACGGATGTTCCCTGTTATGGCAGCGGTTTGAATGTCTTGGCTGAGCTGAGTCCAGTACTCGTTGGCACAGTACCGAGCAGTCTGCTGAACTTTGCTTCTCGCAGCCCTGAGAATCTGGAGATTCTTCTCGTTTGGGTACTTCTTGTACTCAGCAAGTGCTGAGCGCTTGGCTTCAATGACGGGGGTCATCTCGGTCAACTTGGCATCAAACCAGTCCTGTGACTTCGAGGTCTTCCTCCCAAAGGTAGCCAAGGCTGTGCGGTGGATGGTGTTTTGCAGCTCTTCCCACTTGTGCTTTGCAGATTCTCCTTCTTGTGGTACACCAAGTTCCTTCTCAAAGGTGGAGGCAAACTGCTCAACAAGTTCTGGTTGAGCCATCTTTCTGGTGTCAATCCGTGCCTTTCCAGGCTGTCTAGCACGATGGAATTTCTTCAGCTGCAGCTTGACCTTGCAACACACCAATGAATGGTCTGTGTCGCAATCTGCACTCTGGAACGAATGGGAGATTAGCACGTTCTTCAGTGAGGTGCGCCTGGTCAGGATCAAGTCCAGCTGGTGCCAGTGCTTTGAGCGCGGATGTTGCCAGGAAACCTTGTGTTGGGGCTTGGTCTTGAAGAACGAGTTTGTGATGCACAGATCATGATATGTGCAGAACTCGAGCAGCCGCTGTCCTTGCAACACACCAATGAATGGTCTGTGTCGCAATCTGCACTCTGGAACGAACGGGTGGTTAGCACGTTCTTCAGTGAGGTGCGCCTGGTCAGGATCAAGTCCAGCTGGTGCCAGTGCTTTGAGCGCGGATGTTGCCAGGAAACCTTGTGTTGGGGCTTGGTCTTGAAGAACGAGTTTGTGATGCACAGATCGTGATATGTGCAGAACTCGAGCAGCCGCTGTCCTTGCAACACACCAATGAATGGTCTGTGTCGCAATCTGCACTCTGGAATGAACGGGTGGCTAGCACGTTCTTCAGTGAGGTGTGCCTGGTCAGGATCAAGTCCAGCTGGTGCCAGTGCTTTGAGCGTGGATGTTGCCAGGAAACCTTGTGTTGGGGCTTGGTCTTGAAGAACGAGTTTGTGATGCACAGATCGTGATATGTGCAGAACTTGAGCAGCCGCTGTCCGTTGTCATTCATTCTGCCCACGCCAAAAGGTCCAAGACAGGAGGGCCAGGAGTCGTGGTCAGCACCCACTCTGGCATTGAAGTCTCCAAGGAGAATGAGTTGTTCAGAGTTGGGGATGATCCTGACAGTTGTTGCGAGATTCTCGTAGAACTCGTCTTTTGCCTCTGGTGTGGCTGTCAGTGTTGGGGCATACACACTGACGAGGGTGACTGGGCCTTGAGTGGTGTTGACGCGGAGGGTGAGGAGTCGTGCAGAGCCATTGCTGCCCGGTTCCATCATCTTCAGCAAGGTGTTCTTCACTGCAAAGCCCACTCCGTGTTCCCTGTGTTTGTCACTGCCCTTTCCCTGCCAGTAGAACGTGTAGTCCTTCTCTCTCAGTGTGCCTGCGTCAGCCAACCGTGTTTCCTGGAGAGTGGCGATATCCACTCCCAGTCTCTTCAGCTCATTATTGATGATGGCAGTCTTCCTGGTGTCGTTGATGTCCTTGAGGTTAGCAGCGAGTCCTGTCATCATAGTGCGGACGTTCCAAGTTCCCAGTTTTAGAGTTGGTCTCTTTTGTTTTATTGTCTTGCCTGGTGCGAAGGTTCTCAGCCTGCTGTTCGGACTTCTCCTCATCCCCATGCACCCAATGAGGAAAGCAAGCTGTGGCGGGACAACACCTTATTGGCTGGGGGCTGCCCAGCTTGAGGTGGGCGGTAGCTGTCCAGTGAGATCCGATGATCCCTCCCACCATCGGGAACAACCCCTGGTGCGGCGCTCCACGCCAATTGAGCGGTGGCTTGTAACCGGTAACTGTCATTCCCTGTGTTTTGTCTACGCCAAAGGCGAAGCTGGAGTGTCCTCTCCAGTGATCCGGTGTTCTATCTTCCAGCGTTGGGTGTTGGTAGGATTCAAGCCTGGGCAGGAAGATATGGAGGACAAGATCAGAATCAGAATCAGAATCAGATTTATTGCCATTGTTCATGTGATACACAAACTAGGAATTTGTCTCGGTGCCATGCTGCAACATTAAAAACATAATGAGAAAAAGGGATAAACTAAAAAACTAAAGGACTAGAAACGTGCAATAAGTGTAGAAAAATAAGTAATAATAAGTAATAATAATAATAATACTAGTAATAATGAGTAGTACTAGTCAAGGCAGTTTTAAAAAATTAGCATGTAGCAGATAATGTGAAGTACCACATAGTGCAGTCAATAATGCAACAGAAAAACAGTGATGATTGACATGAGTCTGGTTGAGATGTTGCCCATGCAGCATGTCCCCCCTCTCCACGTCACTGATGAATCCAAGGGAACAGCAGGGCTGCTACAGTTTGGCACCAGCGCCGTTGCAGGAGCTGCCAGAACAATGTTGAGCACAACATAAAACTGCCTTAGGGGCTCCGACTACGGATTTTTCCTCAAGGTTGACTCCCGAAGTCTTTCCCGTGACCGGGTATGCCGCAAGGCAGCGGAGGTTTGAAATCAGGGTTTACCTCCCCCTAGATGGGCTACCTTCCCAGGTTGATGAGCCACCATCTACCTGAAGCATTTGGTTTTAAGGCGCCAGAGATCCACCCTCACCCCTTCTCCTATTAGTAAAAGCAGTTCTGCTGGGCTTAGAGACTAAACCACACGGGCAGGCTAGGAGTTGGACTTAGTTGTCAGAGGCTTTTCAAGACGCACACCATAAGGAGCATTTTATGAGCACTGGGAGCTTAACCCCAGTGCTGCTCCTGGCTATGACAACCTTGGAACCGCATATGCAGGGAGGCTGAAATTCGGGGATGCACACCCTCATAACCTCAGCAAAGCATGTATAAAATCTGAGGCCAGTCAGATAAACGGTTCGGGAGATAGGCGCGGAACACACACACACACACACAGATTTCTTGCATTATAATATGATTGGTGCATATTCGTGCATGCCCCTCGAAAACAAGTACAAGCAAGTATTTCTGCATGTCTGTAGAAAGCAAGTGTAAGCAAGCATTTCTGCATGGATGTAGAAAGTTACTGTTACCATGGCAACAGTAACCATGGTGATGCCTGCCTTTGATCTTTGACATGGTTACCACAGCAACAGTAAGCATGGTGAAACCTGCCTTTGAGCTTTGACGTCACCACTCGTTCAGTGATGCTTGCCTTTGATCTTTGACGATGTGTCTGCCTGGCAACAGTAACCATGGCAACATCTGTGCATCTATGATGTCATAGCTATGAACGCCCATAGCTCCCCTATGGCCGTTCATTAAAGATTTCCCCTCCTAAACTTCCACATATCTGGAGACTGAAATTCGGGGATGCACACCCTCATAACCTCAGCACAGCACGTATCAAATCTGAGGCCAGTCTGACAAACGGTTTGGGTGATATGCGCGGAACACACACACACACAGATTTCTTGCATTATAATACGATGACTGGTGCAAACCCGTGCATGCCCGTAGAAACCAAGTATGAGAAAGTATTTCTGCATGCCCAGAGAAAGTTACTGTTACCAAGGCAACAGTAACCATGGTGAAAACTGCCTTTGTTCTTTGATGTCACCACTCGTTCAGTGATGCATGCCTTTGATCTTTGATGATTTGACTGCCTGGCAACGGTAACCATGGCAACATCTGTGCATCTATGATGTCATAGCTATGAACGCCAATAGCTCCCCTATGAACGTTTATTAAAGATTTCCCCTCCTAAACTTCCGCAAATCTGGGAATGGCTGAAATACGGGGATGCACACCCTCGTAACCTCAGCAAAGCACGCATAAAATCTGAGGCCAGTCCAACGAACGGTTCAAGAGTACGCGCGGAATCCAGACACACAGTCACACGCACACACACACACAGATTTTTTGCATTTAAGCATTTAAGTGAGTGATGCCTGCAAAGGAAGGCATCACTTCTGATCATAGGACACGCTATGACATCATCACAGATCAAAGGCAGGCATCACTCATGCTCACTCACAGTCATAGGACATCAAAGATCAAAGGCAGGCATCACTCACGATCACAGGACTCGCTATGACATCATTAAAGATCAAAGGCAGCCATCGCAAACCAAAGGCAGTCATCACTGAAAGAGTGGTGACATCAAAGATCAAAGGCAGGTTTCACCATGGTTACTGTTGCCATGGTAACAGTAACTTTCTACAGGCATGCAGAAATGCTAGTTTAAATAATTCAAGGAATCTCTGTCTGTGACAATGTCACAATGTCATGATCATAGGACTTTGTGTTGCCATGGTAACCATGTCAAAGATCAAGGGCAGGCATCACTGAATGAGTGGTGACTTCAAAGTTCAAAGGCAGGCATTACTGAATGAGTGGTGACATGTATACCTGTGTATGCACAGGCATGCACAGGTATGCACTAGTAGAGTAATGATTCAAGGAATCTCTGTCTGTCTGTCTTGTCTGTCTGTCTGTCTGTCAAGATCATAGGACTCACTAAAAGATCATAAGACTCACGATGACATCATCAAAGATCAAAGGCAGGCATCATGATCCTAGGGCTCGCTATGACATCATCAAAGATCATAGGACTCTCTATGACACGATGATAGGACTTGCTAAAAAAATCATAGGACTCGCTGACATCTTCAAAGATCAAAGGCATGCATCACTCATGATCACTGGACTCGCTATGACATCATCAAAGATCATAGGACTCGCTACTGATGATCATAGGACTCACTATGTCATAATCATAGGACTTGCTATGACATCATCAAAGATCAAAGGCAGACATCACACACTATCATAGGACTCACTATGACATCATCAAAGATCATACGACTCCTGACAACATCAACAAAGGTCAAAGGCAGGCATCACTGAACGAGTCGTGACGTGCTTGTTTACACCTGCTTTCTACGGGCATGCAGAAATTCTGACTTATACTTGGTTTCTACGGCCATGCACAGGTATGCACGGGCATGTACAGGTATGCACTAGTATAGTTATTCCACATCAGGAAACTGCCCAAATTCTTCTTCTTCTTTTAGATTTGATCGGCGTTTGGCAACCAGCTTACAGGTGCATTACCACCACATACTTCACTCTGTATCATCACTCTATCCGGTCAGGAGCTGCAGTCCTTCTCAACTGCCCAAATTTTGTCAGTTAGGCATAAGAGGAAAGGTTGCATCACTGGTCACATGATCTGTGATGTCACTGTGACATCATAGGAACAACATTCCTATGATGTTACTGTGACATCATAGGCACAACGTTAAGCAAGCTTGCTGAAATAGAGGAGGAGATGCCGCCGAGAGGACACAGTCAGAGGACGGATAATTTTTTCACACAAAAGGAGTTGTTCAGAACTCCCTATAAGAACTCCTTATACAAAGATATAGAGTGATGATAATCAAGTCAGTGGCGGTAATGCACCTTTAAGCTGGTTGCCAACTGCCAATCAAATCTAAAAGAAGAAGAACTCTGCCTAACATTCCATAGAACTCTGCTTGCAGTGCAGAACGTTTTTGGTGATTGCATAGTGTTGAGCGATCTAGTTTGTTTTATTCAGAAAAAATTCTTTATAGTTCCTTTATTAATAGAAAGAATAAATTTGTACAGTTTTTTGTTGACATCCGTACACTGATCACAAAACAAAGGGTTTTCAGCTTTTAAAAGTCAAGATGACTACTTCTCCACACTGCTGGAAATTGATGAGCAATGAGCTGCGTTTGGATGGAAAATTGTGTGATGCGGTCATCAAAGTCGAGGACATTGAATTTAATATCCACAAGATCATCCTAGTTAACTTAAGCCCATACTTCAGAGCTCGTTTCTTACACTGGGCATTGTCAGAACAAAAGGTCTTCAACATACCAGGAATATCTGCTCCCATAATGGAGCTCATCTTGGAATATGCCTATACTGGGCTTGTATCTGTGACGGTGGAGAACGTACAGGAACTTCTGCTCGCTGCCGATCAGCTCAAAGTCATGGACATTGTGCAGATCTGCTGGAATTTTATCGAAAATGAGCTTGCCCCAAAAAACTGCATCGGCATCTGGCAGTTTACTAATGTAATTTCTTGCCCTGAAATGCGGTACAAGGCCTGTCGTTATATCACTGACCACTTTGTGGATGTCGTTTCCTCTGAAGAGTTCCTACAACTGTCTGTGGAGGAACTTGAAGACATCCTTGGCAGAGATGAACTCTGTGTGAAGCAGGAGAACTCTGTGTATGAGGCAGCCATCAAGTGGATCCTCCACATACCTGAAAAGCGAGAGGAGCACGCAATGCGTCTCCTGTCTAAGGTTCGTCTGGGACTCATGACGAGAAGTTACATCAGGTTGAACGTGTTGTCCCAGGATCTCGTACGTAATAATTTTGAGTGCCTGTCATTGGTCTCTGAGGCACTCCAAACCGGCCTCTGTAGCCCATTCAGACGTCCTCGCCTTCCTAATGCTATCCTATTTGCCATCGGTGGCTGGAGTGGTCGCAGTCCAACTAATGTCATTGAGGCTTATGACTTCCAGGCAAACCACTGGAGGGAGGTGACAAACCCTCTCGAGCATCCCTGTGCCTATCATGGAACTGTCTTCCTTAACGGTTTTGTCTACTGTGTTGGAGGCTTAGACAGAGTGCAGTATTTCAACAGCGTGCACAGATTTGACCTTTGCACACATATGTGGGAAGAAGTGGCGCCCATGTACAGTTGCCGCTGCTATGTGAGTGTGACCGTGCTGAATGGGTGCATCTATGCCTTGGGGGGCTATAACTGTGGTTATCGCCTCAGAACTGCAGAATGCTACAGGCCGGAAAGTAACCAGTGGAGTTTTATTTCTTCCATGCACGAGCAGAGGAGTGATGCTAGTTGTACAACACTCCATCACAGGATTTATATTTGTGGTGGATTCAACGGGCGCCAGTACCTACAAACGGCGGAGTGTTATAACCCAGAGACCAACCAGTGGACGATGATTGCCCCAATGGCCAGTCTGCGCAGTGGGATAGGCGTTGTTGCATATCAGGATTGCATCTATGCCGTTGGTGGCTTTAACGGTGACATTTCTCTAAACAGCGCTGAAGCTTACAACCCCCTTACTAAATCCTGGCATGCTGTGCCCTCCATGTCAATGCCCCGCAGTAATTTTGGTATTGAGGTCATCAATGACTCCATCTTTGTTGTCGGGGGCTTCAACGGCAACACCAGCATCGATGATGTTGAATTCTACGATGCTGTGACCAATGAGTGGTTTAACGCTTGTCAGATGAATATTTTCCGAAGTGCTGTGAGCTGCTGTGTGGTGTCTGGACTCAACAACTTGGATGAGTACACCATCCCTCGTGAGGAATTGCCCCTTGAATATTGGGAGGAGGATGAAGAGACCGAGGGGTGCAGCTGACACAGTTTTGAATCACATTTTGAAATGAAGAGTTCATCTGCACAAACCGATAAATGCCACTTCCAAGAAAATTTCCCTTTGTACAACAAACAACTGCTCACATTACCTGCTTATAGAAGTTCAAATTGTTTTTTTCTGAAAAAACGATATTTCCTATGTTACTGTATATTCACTACGAAGTTCTTGGTTTTTTGTTTTTTTTATCAAAAGCCGATAAATGCCGGGACCCTGTTTTTTTTACAAAACCAGATAACTCCAAACATGGCAAATCAGCACTTGGTATTTGGGTCACATGACTCAATGGTGCAGCGAGGGTCAGCCAATTACGTGTCTAGATGCTAAGACCAGCCAATCATGTGTCTATCTGCTGTGGCAGTGTTCTACAGAGACCCCTACTTGGGTCTGCTCGCTTTGCGTGATTTCCCTCCCAGTTTTTTTTTTACAATTTTGTTGCATTTTATGTCAAATATGGATAATTTTGATGAAGCAGATGAACCAGTGATGCATCCACCAGACAAACTAGCATGGTTTTATGGACGTTGCCCAGGTTTGCAGGGTCAGGAGTTCCTGGCAGCAGAGGGCGGGGGACAGAGCTGCGTAGAGGAATCTGACCAGACCTAAATGAAACAGTCATTGTCGCCCTTGACAGACTGCTATGATGATGATGATGATGATGATGTGTTGTGGACTTATCTGTTTTTGCGGGAAAAAATACTCAGAAATTGCCAAAAAATAACGAGTTGATGTTCAGTTTTTTCCTTTATTATGTCTGAGATACTCATATTTCAAGTGACCATGTCTTAGAAGCTGAATTGGAAATACGAACATATAAACCAACAGATGAAAAGTTGTTTTTCTCATTATTAAAACAAGTAGACTTATCTTTTTGCAAATGAACTCTTCATATCACTCTATATGTAATTCAAGAAATCGCTGTGTGTGTGTGTGTGTCACGATCATAGGACTTTGTTTTGCTATGGCAACCATATCAAAGACCAAAGGCAGGAATCACCATGGTTACTGTTGCCAGACAGACACATCATCAAAGATCAAAGGCATGGGTTCTACGGGCATGCACGAGTACCATGTCAATGATCAAAGGCAGGCATCACAATGGTTACTGTTGACATGGCAACAGTAACTTTCTTCTTCTTTTAGATTTGATTAGCGGGACAGTAACTTTTTACAGGCATGCAGAAATATTTGCTTATACTTGGTTTCTACAGGCATGTACGGGTATGCACTAGTCATATTATTATTTAAGAAATCTCTGTCTGGTTGCCTCTGTGTGTGTGTGTGTGTGTGTGTGTGTGTGTGTGTGTGTGTGTGTGTGTGTGTGTGTGTGTGTGTGTTTTCCACACATACAGTATCTCCTGAACAGTTCGTCAGACTGGCCTCAGATTTGATTTGTGCTGTGCTGAAGTTGCGAGGCAGTGCATCCCCAAATTTCAGCATCCCCGGATATGTGGAAGTTTAGGAGGGGAAATCTTTAATGAACGTCCTTAGGGGAGCTATGGGCATTCATAGCTATGACATCACAGATGCACAGATGTTGTCATGGTTACTCTTGCCAGGCAGACACATCATTAAAGATCAAAGGCATGCATCACTGAACGAGTGGTGACGTCAAAGATCAAAGGCAGGTTCCACCATGGTTCCTGTTGAAATGGTAAACATGTCAAAGATCAAAGGCAGGAATCACCATGCTTCCTGTTGCCATGGTAACAGTAACTCTACAGGCATCCAGAAATGCTTGCTTACACTTGCTTTCTACGGGCATGCAGACATACACATCATCAAAGATCAAAGGCAGGCATCACAAAAGGAGTGGTGACATCAAAGGTCAAAGGCAGGTTTCACCATGGCTACTGTTGCGATGATAATCATTTCAAAGATCAAAGGCAGGCATCACCATGGTTACTTTCTGCGGGCATGTGGAAATACTTGCTTATACTTGGTTTCAAACACTTCCGCCCTCCCAAGAGAGCAGACGCTTTTTTCTTCTCTCCTGCTGATTTTTTCCTCCCCTCCTGTTATTACTAGATCCCAGCTTGCTGTTGTCTGCCTGCGTCTAACTGCGACCGCCGAAAAGAAATTATGGAGTTAATAAGCTGGGCTTTGAACACAATTGACACTATTTTTTCAACAAGGAAAAGTGCTCCGGGGGAAGCTGTTGCCCCGCTGGAACGGCTCCAGTGGGCTATCTATGTGACACGGGTAAATGGAAAATGCTGTGTCTCTCTAATCTTTCTATCGAAGATATTGAAGATCTGTTTATCTTCGTAATCTTGGTGATTGGGATAATTCTGATTGGGACAGGAATTGTCTTGGTTTACCGCAAATTGCTGAAGATGGATTCAACCTATCAAAATGCTGGCCAGGCGAGGTGCATCCAACAAATTGAGAAACTGGAGAAGACCATGATAGCGACTACTGGAGAACTGTCTCGTAAGGTGGATTACATCATGGGTTCGCTCAGGTCTTTCCACGACGAATTCAAAGCTGCGCAATGAAGGATTAATGTACTGAATCTACAGAAGAAATACAAGTCTTCTCTGTGATCAGTCCTATTTGGTACTATTATTCCCCATGAAAATTCCTCCTGGCTGTCTGCAGTCTGTGTTTTTTTCAAAATCATGAGCACAAGGCCTTGGACAGCCAGCTGCAGCGCCAGATAAGACTGGGCGCCAGACAGACAAAACATCTTCTGCCAAGGGTCCTTGGGTCTCTCTTATTATCATCAACACTGCTCAACACCGCACACACATTGATTCATGAACTGATTAAAGATACTGTACACTGCTCTCTTGTGTCTTGTGAATTCTATTGTATGCTAATGCATGAGGGTTTTTTTCTGTGTAGTCAAAATTTGGCTCACATATGAGCGTTTATTCTGATTACTATGTTTTTTCTCTCTCCTATTGTGTTTTCCTCCCCCTCCTCCCCCCTCTTTACCTCCACTGTTGACAGGCGCCTTGTATGGCGACGCGTCATTGGATGCGCCTAACGTGCGCGTCTTATGTCAAGTCAAATTCCTTGTGTGTTTACTTGTAAATATACTTGGCAATAAAGCTGATTCTGATTCTGATTCTGATTCTGATTCTATGGACATGCACAGGTATGCACTAGTCATATTATAATGCAAGAAATCTGTGCGTGTGTGTGTGTGTGTGTGTGTGTGTGTGTGTGTGTGTGTGTGTGTTCCGTGCGTATCTCCTGAACTGTTCAGTGGACTGGCCTCAGATTTTACATGTGCTGCGCTGAGGTTGCAAGTGTGTGCATCCCCGAATTTCAGCCTCCTCGGATATGTGGAAGTTTAGCAGGGGAAATCTTTAATGAACGTCCTTTGGTGTGCTATGGATGTTCATAGCTATGACATAGGAGATGTGTATCTATGATGTCATATAGTGCATATGATCAGTATGTACTAGTTAAAAATAAACCACAACAACATTTTGGTTTGTTAAGTATTTAATTAAGCATGTACGGAATGTCTAGGGTATGTTGTGATTTGGGGGAGGAGTGACTCGGTACGGAGTGACCTGACACCAGTTCTAAAGGTCCCAATTCAAGGAACATCATCAGACCTTTTTAAAAATGTACAAAATGTCAAACAAAATGTAAAAGATAAAACACAAATAGCATATTGGATTTACTCTGGGTGTGCCAGTTTCCTCCCACATTTCAAAAAACGATCAGCACATAGTGATATTACTCCATCTATACACATGGATTGACACCTGTACACTATGAAGTTGGATGTGAGAAGACTTGTGACCTATAGAATAGATGGGCGATGCGGTGGCACAGTGGTTAGCACTGCGGCAGCACAGCAATTCACCCTTGGCCATGGGATCCCTGGTTTGATCCCAGCCCTTGACCAACAGTGATCTGTGTGGAGTTTGCATGTTCTCCCCACGTCTGCGTGGGTTTACTCCAGGAGTTCTCCAGTTTCCTCCCACAGGCCAAAAATATGCAGGTTATGTTAACTGGAGACTCTAAAGTGGCCCTAGGTGTGAATGTGTGTGTGAATGGTAAAGGGATAGCACCGTACCATGGCTGCTTCATCCATCCAGGTGGATGCCCTCAATTTCCCCTCTGGGGATCAATAAAGTATACAAAATCAAATTAAAAAAAATAGAATAGAATGACATTTGTCCAGTGAACAACATAGTGTAGCAGTCAAGGCCAAGAATTTAAAGGTCCCAATTCAAGGAACACCATTAGACCTTTTTGAAAACTATCCTTGAAATGTAAAAAATTTGTCAAACAAAATGTAAAAGATAAAACACAAATAGCATATTGGATTTACTCCGGGTGCTCCGGTTTCCTCCCACATTTCAAAAAATGATCAGTACATGATGATATTACTCCATCTATACACATGGGTTATAGATGACATACCATAATGACAATGTTTTATCGGGCTTTTATTGAATCTGTTTTATCCTTTTCTTTAGTGTCACGGTTTGGTCAGATAAAACTGAAACAGAGGAAATCCTTGGATCAGGTAGTTAGATGGTCCAGTCGTTTGCTTGGTGAGTCACAGCTGAGCCTGACATCCCTGTACACCAGACAAGTACAGAAGATGGCTACCTCCATTTTAAATGATGACTCCCACCCTTTGCACTGCCACTTTCAGCTTCTTCCCTCAAGACGGAGGTTTGCTGT
The DNA here is from genome assembly GCA_020510985.1 of Pholidichthys leucotaenia. Classification (NCBI taxonomy): domain Eukaryota; kingdom Metazoa; phylum Chordata; class Actinopteri; order Cichliformes; family Pholidichthyidae; genus Pholidichthys; species Pholidichthys leucotaenia. The sequence goes on from CM035849.1 coordinate 71,584,371, forward strand.
CCCAAAAAGTAAAACCCAGCGTTACAAAAACAGCTTTGCTCCTGCTGCTGTCAGAGAGTTGAACAAGTTGTAACAATATATTGCACATAATTTAGGTACCTATTTATTAACTCCATTTTATATTTACTTATTTTTGTAGGATTTTATTTGGGTTCTAAATATTTTATTGGGTTTTGGACTTTTGGGTTTTTAACCTCTTTGACTAGTTTTTAACTTTTTAATATGACCCTTCTCTCTTACCTCTGTTTTTTCTCTCATCTCTTTGTCTTTATATCCTGATTGATGGAGCCTTGAGTATTTTTATCATGTCTATAGTCAGCTTCATGTGTGCCTGTGTTTGTGTTTATGTTGAATGTAATTGTGGCTTGTAAATATGGATGTCACCAGACTGCAAAACAAATCTACCTACGGGTACAAATAAAGTAACCTGAACCTGAACCTGAACCTGAACCTGATACACATGGGTTGACATCATGGTAACATCAAAGATCAAAGGCAGGTTTCACCGTGGTTACTGCTGCCATGGTAACCATGTCAAAGATCAAAGGCAGGCATCACCATGGTTACTGTTGCCATGGTAACACTTACTTCCTATGGGCATGCAGAAACACTTGCTTATACTTGGTTTCTACAGGCATGCACGGGCATGCACGAGCAACTCATAAAAGATCACACAAATAAGTGATCTGACAAAAAAAATAAACAAGTGGTTCTTAAACAGTGGTTAATATTTGATGTCTCATTCATTTTCAGTTACTAGTGCATACCCATGCATGCCCGTAGAAACCAAGTACAAGCAAGTTTTTCTGTATGCCCTTCAAAAGTTACTGCTGCCGTGATAAATGCTTTTGATCTTTGACCTGGTTACCATGGCAACAGCAACCATGGTGAAACTTACCTTTGATCTTTGGCATCACCAATCATTCAGTGATGCCTGCCTTTCATCTTTGATTATGTGTCTGCCTGGCAACAGTAACCATGGCAACATCTGTGTGTGTATGATGTCATAGACACACAGATGTTGTGTCTATGACATCATCTGTGTGATGGGCATCATCAACGCCCATAGCGCCCCTACGGACGTTCATTAAAGATTTCCCCCTCCTATGACAATGCCGCCGAGAGGACACTGTCCAAGGACAGGTAATTTTTTTCACACATAAGGAGTTGTTCAGAACTCTTTATAAGAACTCCTTATATAAAGAAGAAGATATAAAGTGATGATAGTCAAGTCAGTGGTGGTAATGCACCTGTAAGCTGGTTGCCAACCACCAATCAAATCTAAAAGAAGAAGAAGATATAGAGTGATGATGGAAGAGTGACTTCTGAAGATAGAGTTGAGGTTTGATTGGACACAGCAATGATGATAGAAGGACTACAGCTCCTGACCAGATAGTGATGATATAGAGTGAAGTACGTGGCGGTAATGCACCTGTAAGATAAGATAAGATAAGATAAGATAAGCCTTTATTAGTCCCACAACGGGGAAATTCCAGGATTGCAACAGCACAGGGATAGCAACACTCAGAGCAACAATCAGAAGGCAAGAAAAAACAAGCAAGCAAGAGCAGCTAATATACATATGTACATATTACTATAAAATATATATATACACACACACACACACAGACACACAGTGCAGAGCATTGTAGCTGGATGGAATAAATATATGAATATATGAACACACAGTAAGCTTGTTGCCAACCGCCAATCAAATCTAAAAGAAGAAGAAGAATAGAGTGATGATAGTCAAGTCAGTGGCAGAAATGCACTTGTAAGCTGGTTGCCAACCGCCAATCAAATCTAAAAGAAAAAGAAACTTCCACATATCTGGGGAGGCTGAAATTTGGGGAAGCACACTCTCATAACCTCAGCAAAGCATGTGTAAAATATGAGGCCAGTCTGATGAACGTTTTGGAAGATATGTGCGGAACACACAAACCAGAAATTCCTTGCATTATAATATGATTGCAAAATGTGCAAAAAGGTGCAAAATGGGGGGGGGGCGGCATTCTCCACCCTGCGCACCTCAGCACTGGCCCTTTCATACTCTGTAGCAGAATATTGTGCCCCTGTCTGGTCCAGGTCATCCTACACACACCACGTAGACACCCAGCTCAACACAACCATGAGAACCATAACTGGGACAATCCGCTCAACACCACTCCCCTGGCTCCCTGTACTGTCAAACATAGCCCCCCCACACATCCGGCGAGCAGCACTAACTCAAAGGATGCTTCAAAAAGCCAAAGACTCTCCTCACTTACCAATCCATGCAGATATCTACACCCCACCCACTGCCCAACTTCCATCCAGACGGCCGATTTGGAAAAACCCTCCCCCAGCTGATTTCACCATCCAGACAGCTTGGCAAGAGGAATGGGAGACTAAGGAGGTCCCAAACAAACACCTGGTGACAAACCCCAACCAACAGGTCCCGGGCACCAACCTCCCAAGGACACAGTGGTCTACACTCAATCGCTTCAGGACTGGACATGGCCCCTGCTTGGCCAGCCTTCACAGATGGGGCAGTAGCCCTAGCCCACTGTGCGCATGTGGAGAGGAGCAAACAATGGAACACATCATAGAGGCTTGCCCGCTCCAAAGACTGGAAGGAGGATTACACACCCTCCATACAGCAAACCAGGAGGCAACTGCTTGGCTTGAGGACTTTGCATTCGCTAAATAAATAAATAAATAAATCACTCTATACTAGTGCATATCTGTGCATCCCCGTGCATACCTGTGCATGCCCATAGAAACCAAGTATAAGCAAGTACAGTATTTCTGCATGCCCGTAGAAAGCAGATGTAAGCAAGGGTGTAAGCAAGCACGTTCACACTCTTCTTCCTCTTGGAACCTTTCTGTGTGGAGTTTGCATGTTTTCCCTGTGCTGTGTGGGTTTACTCCGGGGGCTCCGGTTTCCTCCCACAATCCAAAGACATTTTTTTTTTTGTTTTTTTTTTTTTTTTGTTACTTATTTGTACCCGTAGGTAGACTTGGTTTGCAGTCTGGTGACAAGCCACTGGCTGCTGGTCGCTGCGTGCGCGAGCGCCCTAAACCTACATGTTTTTGGTGTGCGGGAGGAAACCGGAGAAATCCCGGAGTAAACCCGCGCAACACGGGGAGAACATGCAAACTCCACACAGTTCACTGTTGGTCGGGGGCTGGGATCGAACCCACGATCTCATGATCCCCGCGGTCCCCCGGCCGAGGGTAAAACTGTGCTGCCACAGTGCTAAACCACTGCGCCACCGTGCAGCCAAGACATGCATGTTAGGTTAATTGGCTGTTCTAAATTGTCCCTAGATATCTGTTTCCTATAGGCCCTTAGAATAGAGGGTTAGTATTAGTGAAAGCGCTTTGAGTGGTCTTTGTGACTAGAAAAGCGCTATATAAGTGCAGGTTAGTTAGTTAGTTAGTTAGTTCTTTTAGATTTGATTGGCAGTTGGCAACCAGCTTACAGGTGTATTACAGCCACTGACTTGATTATCATCACTCTATATCTTTGTATAAGATAAGATAAGATAAGCCTTTATTAGTCCCACAATGGGGAAATTCCAGGATTGCAACAGCACAGGGATAGCAACACTCAGAGCAACAATCAGAAGGCAAGAAAAAACAAGAACAGCTAGTATACATATGTACATTGTGGTTGGTGAATGTGCAGCAGAAAGTCTAAGCTCTCTCTCCGCGGATGCGGCAGGCCAGCTGGATGTCTTTGGGCATGATGATGACCCTCTTGGCGTGGATGGCGCACAGGTTGGTGTCCACGAAGAGACCCACTCCCACACCCACTCCTTGTATAAGGAGTTCTGAACATGTGTGAAAAAATTATCTGTGCTTGGGCTGTGTCCTCGGTGTTGTCATCAACCCATACCTGTGGCTGTCTACGCACTCGTTCAGTGATGACTGCCTTTGATCTTTGATGATGTCATAGTGAGTCCTATGATCTTTGATGATGTCATTGCGAGTCCTATGATCGTGAGTGATGCCTGCCTTTGATCTTTGATGTCCTATGATTGTGAGTGATGCCTGCCTTTGATCACACACAGACACACAGACACACACACACACACACACACACACACACACACACACACACACACACATTTTCTTGAATCACTCTATACTATGGTGTCTATATGACATATAGACATCATAGGCACATCATAGGCGATCCTATGATCTTTTTGCGAGTCCTATGGTCGTGACAGAGTCACATCATCACATCGTCACAGAGATTTCTTGAATTATATATAGAGTAGTTAGTATAGGTGGCGGTATGCACATTTCAGTTGCTTGCTATCTGCCAGTAACCAAGAGGAGAAGAAGAAGAAGAAATCTCTGTGTGTCTGTGTGTGTGTCTGTCATGATCATAAGACTCACTAAGAGATCATAGGACTCCTTTAATAGAACTTGCAAAAAGATCATAGGACTCGCTATGGCATCATCAAAGATCAAAGGACTCACTGTCATAGGACTTGCTATAAGATCATAGGACTCGCTATAAGATCATGGGACTCCCTAGACTCGCTAGCATCATCAAAGATCAAAGGACTCGCTATGACATCATCAAAGATCAAAGGCAGCCATCACTGAATGAGGCAGGCATCACTCAGGATCATAGGACTCGCTATGACATCATCAAAGATTAAAGGCAGGCATCACTGAACGAGTGGTGGCGTCAGAGATCAAAGGCAGGTTTCACAATGGTTACTGTTGCCATGGTAACAGTAACTTTTTACAAGCATGCAGAAATGCTTGCTTACACTTGCTTTCTATGGGCATGCAGAAATATTACAATTCAAGAAATCTGTGTGTGTGTGTTTGTCACAATCATAGGACTGTATGTCTGTCACGATCATTGGACTCACTATACCATCATCAAAGTCACAATCATAGGACTTTGGTGTGTGTGTCACGATCATAGGTCTCGCTATGACATCATCAAAAATCAAAGGTAGGCATCAAAGGCAGGCATCACTGAACATGTGGTGATGTCAAAGATCAAAAGCAGGTTTCACCATGGTTACTGTTGCCATGGTAACAGTAACTCTAAGGGCATGCAGAAATGCTTGCTTACACTTGCTTTCTATGGGCATGCAGAAATACTTGCTCATACTTGGTTTCTACAGGCTTGCACGGTTATGCACTAGTGTTTGTCAAAGTCTAACGTGTGATTGCCTACATATAGGTTACACCTCTGTATTCCACTTTCAAATACAGCCTACATTTGGGCCTGTAAAGTCTGATTGGGCTACCTTTTTCAGACAGGAATACTTGCTTTCTACGGGCATGCACTAGTTCTTCAAATGGTAAGTTCCAAATGGAAAGTTACTGGGCAAAATTTAAAAAAAAAAATAGTTTAAAATGTACAGACGTGGACAAAATTGTTGGTACCCCTCTGTTAATGAAAGAAAAACCCACTATAGTCACAGAAATAACTTGAATCAGACAAAAGTGGTAATAAATTCCACTATTATTCCATCCAGCTACAATGCTCTGCACTGTGTGTCTGTGTGTGTGTGTGTGTGTGTGTATATATATATTTTATAGTAATATGTACATATGTATATTAGCTGCTCTTGCTTGCTTGTTTTTTTTCTTGCCTTCTGATTGTTGCTCTGAGTGTTGCTATCCCTGTGCTGTTGCAATCCTGGAATTTCCCCGTTGTGGGACTAATAAAGGCTTATCTTATCTTATCTTATCTTATCTTAAATAAAAATTCTATGAAAATTAACCAATGAAAATCAGACAATGCTTTTGAATTGTGGTTCAACAGAATTATTTTAAAAAACAAACTCATGAAACAGGCCTGGACAAAAATGATGGTACCCTTAACTTAATATTTTGATGCACAACCTTTTGAGGCAATCACTGCAATCAAACAATTTCTGTAACAGTCAGTTGAGACTTCTGCACCTCTCAGCAGGTATTTTGGCCCACTCCTCATGAGCAAACTGCTCCAGTTGTCTCAGGCTTGAAGGGTGCTTTCTTCAGGGCTCATTGAAGGCCACTTTAGAATAGTCCAATGTTTTGCTCTTAGCCATTCTTGGGTGTTTTTAGCTGTGTTTTGAGTCATTATCCTGTTGCAAGACCCATGACCTGCGACTGAGACCAAGCTGTCTGACACTGGGCAGCACATTTCTCTCTAGAATACCTTGATAGTCTTGAGATTTCATTGTACCCTGCACAGATTCAAGACACCCTGTGCCAGATGCAGCAAAGCAGCCCCAGAACATAACACAACCTCCTCCATGTTTCACAGTAGGGACAGTGTTCTTTTCTTGGTATGCTTCATTTTTGCCTCTGTGAACACTGCACTGATGTGCCTTGCCAGAAAGTTCCAGTTTTGTCTCGTCTGTCCATAGGACATTCTCCCAGGAGCTTTGTGGCTTGTCAACATGCAGTTTGGCAAATTCCATTCTGGCTTTTTTATGATTTGTTTTCGACAGTGGTGTCCTCCTTGGTCGTCTCCCATGAAGTCCACTTTGGCTCAAACAACGACGGATGGTGCCATCTGACACTGATGTACCTTGACCTTGGAGTTCACCATGAATGTGTTTAGAGGTTGTTCTGGGCTCTTTTGTTACCATTCGTATTATCCATCTCCTCCTGCGGCCACGTCCAGGGAGGTTAGCTACAGTCCTGAGGATCTTAAATTTCTGAATAATATGTGCAACTGTAGTCACAGGAACATCAAGCTGCTTGGAGATGGTCTTATAGCCTTTACTTTTAACATGCTTGTCTATAATTTTCTTTCTAATCTCCTGAGACAACTCTCTCCTTTGCTTCCTCTGGTCCATGTTTAGTGTGGTACACACCATGTCAACAAACAGCACAGTGACTACTTGTCACCCTTTAAATAGGCCGACTGACTGATTACAAGTTTGTAGGCACCTGTGATGTTAATTAGAGGACACATCTTGGTTGAACATGTCCCTATGGTCACATTATTTTCAATCTTTTCTAGGGGTACCATTATTTTTGTCCAGGCCTGTTTCATGAGTTTGTTTTTTTTTTAAATAATTCTGTTGAACCACAATTCAAAAGCATTGTCTGATTTTCATTGGTTAATTTTCATAGAATTTTTATTTATTACCACTTTTGTCTAAGTCGAGTTATTTCTGTGACCATTGTGGGTTTTTCTTTCATTAACATTTCTTTCATTTCGAAAAAACTTCCCGTTCCTGTAAGGTGAGGACGCACAAGTAAAGGCTCCCAGTTCGTTTCTGTTTAAAACTCACTTTAGAGCTGGCGTTTTGAGCTGTTTATTTTTTTTTTTTTTGTTACTACCGCTGGAGAATAAACCTGCTCGTGCGAAAAAAAGGAGAATTTGCCAGTCTCATAACTTAATATTGTAGTGGCTGGTGAAGCAATCAGGCCCCTCACGCTCAGGGAGAACAAAGGGATTTCTCCCACGCGTGTTGTTTTTTTTTTTTTTCCTACGATCATAATCAACGATCATCGGCCGGGATCATGGGTCCTAAGAAAGCTCAGCAGTCAGAGGAGGTGGACGAAATTAAAAAAGCGCAGGATTTCTTGGCGGAAGAGATTTCTGCTGTTAAGATGCAGCAAAGAACCATTCTGGACCTGGTCGAGGAGGTGAAAGCGCTGCGGATCCAGAACGCTGAGAAGGAAAAGAGGCTGGCGTATCTGGAGAGCAGAGTGTCGGAACTGGAGCAGAACACTTGGGTGAACGACGTGATCATCACGGGGCTCCACATTAAACCCCGATCATACGCGAGAGCGGTGGCCGCGGACAGCAGTGGAAGTGAGCTGGAAGACGAATCCACGGAGCAACAAGTGGCGGCCTTCATGCAGTCGAAAGGAATTCAGCTGGACTGCAACACCATAGAGACCTGCCACCCTCTGCCCAGGAAAAACGGCGACAAACCGGCTGTGATCATGAGGTTTGTGAACAGAAAACACAAGACTGCACTGTTGAAACAAGGTAGGAAACTGAAAGGAACGAACATTTACATAAATGAGCACCTCACAAAAGAGAACGCGGAAATAGCCAGAAAAGCAAGGTACATGAAAAAGCAGAAAAAGATTCAAAACACCTGGACATCAAACTGTAAAATATTTATCAAATTAAACGGATCACCTGAAGAAGCCAAGGTCATTAACATCCATAATATTATGGAACTGGACAAATATCAATGAATATTATGAACTGGAGTCACAGCAACAATCAGACAACTGTAGGACACTGAAGGATTATACTCATCTGCTACAAGACATTTAACAACATTAAAACAAAAGATCAACAAACAGGAACAACAGGAACTGAAAGTTTTTGAATATACAGATCACAACCCACAGGACGTAGAATATAACATAGACTCTGATAATAATTTATTTAGCTCCATCAATAATGACTGTAGTTACTACACAGATGATCAGTTTAACACAATGGTCACATCTGATTTCAATATTTCTATGATCCACTTCAACAGCAGGAGTCTCTATGCCAACTTTAATAACATTAAAGATTATTTACATCAGTTTAAAGAGCCATTCAATATTGTGGCAATATCAGAGATGTGGCTCAGTGAAGAGAAAGGAGTGGATTTTACCATGGATGGCTATGAATTAAATTATATAAATAGAAAAGTGAAAAAAGGAGGAGGAGTTGCAATTTATGTTGACAAGAGCTTGAAATACAAGGTTGTTGAAAATCTGTCAGTAACTGTGGATGATTTATTTGAATGTATTACAATAGAAATCTGTCTGGACAACGTGAAGAATGTAGTAGTAAGCTGTGTATATAGAACACCTGGATCAAACATTGACTTATTTAAGGACTGGATGGAAAAAATGTATGTAAAACTAACTCATAAAGTTATGTTCATCTGTGGGGATTTCAATATAGATCTGATGAACTCAAAACAACATAGTTTGACAGAAGAATTTATCAACACAATGTACAGTATGGGCTTACATCCAACAATTACCGGACCTAGCAGAATCACGTCACACAGTGCCACACTAATAGATAACATATTCACAAACATTATGGAAAATAATATCAGGAGTGGGCTTTTATTGCATGATATCAGTGACCACCTGCCGATTTTTGTTGTCTATCAATGTGATTATAGGAAGGAAAAGTATACCAAAAATATTAAATATAAAAGAATAAGAACAGAAGAATCAATGTATTTACTGACAAAGGAATTATTAATACAAGACTGGAAGACAGGTTATGATGAAAATGACATAAATAAAGCATATGATAATTTTTTACAAATATTTCAATCATTGTACAATAAAAACTGTCCTATAAAACAATACAATGAGAGACAACAACAAAAAAAAATATTCCTTGGGTCACCAAGGGGTTAATAAATGCATGTAAAAAGAAGAATACATTATATAAACAATTCATTAAATGCAGAACTGTGGAAGCTGAGATCAAATATGAAAGATATAAAAATAAGCTTTCTAATATAATGAGGACCTGTAAGAAAGAATATTACAACAGAATATTGGAGGATAACAAAAATAACTTAAAAGGAATATGGCAAGTACTCAATGGGATTATTAGTAATCGACCTAAGAATGTTAATTATCCAGAATATTTTATTGAAAATGGCAATTTGATAAATAATATGGAAGATGTGGTCAGTGGTTTCAATAAATTTTTTGTAAACGTTGGTCCTGAACTAGCAAAATCAATAGTGACACCAGAAACAAACAACAGTGGTTCTGTGAATGAAATAGAAGATAGAAATCCAAACACAATCTTTTTGGGTGCAGTTACTGAAAAGGAAATTATCGAGACTGTGAGTAAATTTAAGAACAAAAAATCAACGGACTGGAATGAAATTGACATGACAATAGTGAAAAAAGTAATTGAAGGAATTGTTAAGCCACTCACCCACATCTGTAACCTGTCATTTCAAGCTGGTACATTTCCAGACAAAATGAAAATAGCAAAAGTAATACCTCTATACAAAACAGGAGACAGTCATTGCTTCACAAATTACAGGCCAGTCTCTTTACTCTCACAATTCTCCAAAATACTTGAAAAAATCTTCACTAAGAGACTGGATGATTTCATTGAAAAACACAACCTCCTTACAGACAGCCAGTATGGTTTTAGAGCAGATAAATCTACATCTCTGGCACTGATCGAACTTACAGAAGAAATTACTAGTTGTATTGATAAAAAACAAAAGTTGCTGTAGGAGTATTTATAGATTTAAAGAAAGCTTTTGACACCATTGACCACAGAATACTACTAAGGAAACTGGAAAGGTATGGGATAAGAGGGGTCGGACTGAGTTGGGTGGAAAGTTATTTAAGTAACAGACAACAATTTGTACAAATTGGTGAGCACAAATCACCCTTCATGGACATCACTTGTGGTGTGCCCCAGGGGTCAGTTTTGGGACCCAAACTCTTTATTTTGTATATAAATGACATATGCCAAGTATCAAAAATTCTGAAATTTATTTTGTTTGCGGATGACACAAATATCCTTTGCACTGGTGAGAATTTGCAACAGGTTTTAGAGGTGGTCACAACTGAAATGAAAAAGTTAACGCAGTGGTTCAACAAAAATAAATTATCTCTAAATCTAAAAAAAACAAAGATTATGTTGTTTGGAAATTATTAAATAAATCATGAAATAATGGTAACGATAGATGATACCAGAATAGAAACAGTACAGGAAAATAAGTTTCTGGGGGTGATGCTAGACAATAAAATCTGCTGGAAACCTCACATCAGTCACATCCGGGCCAAGTTAGCAAAATGTATAGGCATACTGGGGAAGACAAGACACATCTTGGACTATAAATCATTGGTCTTACTGTACAATTCACTGTTTTTACCTTATCTTAACTATTGTGTAGAAGTCTGGGGAAACACCTACAAGACCAACCTACAGTCAATATGCACATTACAAAAAAGAGCTATAAGGATAATAAACAATGTAGAATATAGAGACCATGCCAATTCGTTGTTTTTAAAGTCACATGTCATAAAGTTCATCAATTTAGTTAAATTTAAGACAACACAAGTAATGTACAGGGCAATAAATAATCAACTCCCAACTAATATACAAAAAATATTTAAAAAAAGACACAATGATCATAGTTTGAGAGGAGACTTAAACTTTACAAAACCCAAGATACGAACAACCAAGAAAAGTATGTGCATATCTGTCTGTGGGGTGGATTTGTGGAACAGTCTGGAGCCAGAACTGAAACTATGTACAAACAGAAATCAATTCAAAAAGAGGTATAAACATTATTTGCTGAAAGGATATATGTTAGAAGGGTAGTATTTATATGTACGATTCATTATGTTCACTCTGGGACATTATGGGACACTATGGAATGGTGGGTGGGACAGCACTGTGTATATCTGTGTTGTTTGAGGCTGGTTTTGATGTGTGGACATCAATGTATGTTAGGATGGATGGATGTTAATGTTGATTTGTAAAAAATACAGTAAATTGTTTACTTGGGGTCTTAAAGGTGGTAATTTGTATATAATTCACATGGGTGTATTTATGGAAAAGAGGAGATGGAATTAAGTGTTCACTTCTTCCTTCTCCATTTCGAACACTGTATACTGTTACTTTATTGCATTTGTCATTTGTTTTGTTTTTGTTATACTTTTTTGTTCGAAATAAAGTATCTATCTATCTATCTATCTATCTATCTATCTATCTATCTATCTATCTATCTATCTAACAGAGGGGTACCAACAATTTTTTCCACGTCTGTACATATTCCAGTTACAATAGTGTCATGTGTTTCCTGACCGCTCCCCCACCCCGGAAAAATATGTTTGCCAAGGTCTTTAAGACAGAGGAAACACTGTAAATGGTGTGGTATTAACATCTAAAGTTAAAAACGTACTCTGCGCATTGCTGTGACTACATATTTTCTATGATTTTTATATTTTGCTGCATCCAAAATAAAGCTGTCACATATGATTGCCACTCAGTGTTGTGTTGCTATGGTAACTGACAAGATTGTGTTCCAGTGCATCCCCTCTATTCCACATCAGGAAATTGCACAAATTTGGTCAAAATCAGGCAAAAGAGGAAAGGCTGCATCACTGATCACATGATCTGTGATGTTATTGTGACATCATAGGAGCAACATTCCTATGATGTCACTGTAACGTCATAGGAAAAACATTCCTTAGAACTCTGCCTAATATTCCATAGAACTCTGCTTGCAGTACTTAAGATACACATACATTTCTGACTGAATATATACAGATCATTTTTGGTGATTGCATAGTCGAGTGATCTAGCTTGTTTTATTTTATTCAGAAAAAATTATTACTTTATTAATTTTTAATAATTTATTAACATTTATTAATAGAATAAATTTGAGCAGTAAATTTTTTTTGGTTGACATTCGTACACTGATCACGTAGAAAGCAAGTGAAAGCAAGCATTTCTGCATGCCCATAGAAAGTTACTGTTACCATGGCAACAGTAACCATGGTGAAACCTGCCTTTCATCTTTGACATCACTCGTTCAGTGATGCCTGCCTTTGATCTTTGATGATGTGTCTGCCTGGCAACAGTAACCATGGTGATGCCTGCCTTTGATGTCTCCCTGGCAACAGTAATCACGGTGATGCCTGCTATTTATCTATGACGTCACTCGGGTAACCATGGTGATGTCTGCCTTTGTTCTTTGACATGGCTACCCTTCGATGATGTGGCAGGTCACCATTGGCCCTCTCACAACATCCCAGGGTGATGATGTAAATGTTCCCCGCAGGGTCATGTATTGGTGGCTGGTGCCATCTTGTGGTGATCTTGTGTTTGTAATCGGTGTAAACCACGTTGTGGTTTTTTGAATGTGAAACAAAGTAATTATTATCTTACAGAATATCAACCAAGGCCTTCGACGTCTACCAGAAAGGGTGGGACTCCCGACACCGTTCATCCACTTTCTGGAACAGGTGTTCAGAGCAGACTGACGCGCCCTCATAAAAAGACAACGTCGGTGAAATGTTCGCTTAATGGTATGTACTTACAGACCCGCATCCTGTATCATTATTAACCCCCCGAACCCATCGTCATTTGTACCTGCATCGTTCACCCGTAGACGCTGCTGCAATGGAGTGTGTGACATTGAGGAGGAGGAGGACCACGCTGACGGCTGATGTGAGACAAATGATTAAAGGTGTGTAATTAAAAATACAGTTTAAAATGACCTTCTTGGTTGGAAGATAATTCATCATCTCTAAATAAGAATAAAAACTGAAATTTGTATTTTATTACTCTTAACAGGTTTTTGTGATATATATATATATATATATATATATATAAGATAAGATAAGATAAGCCTTTATTAGTCCCACAATGGGGAAATTCCAGGATTGCAACAGCACAGGGACAGCAACACTCAGAGCAACAATCAGAAGGCAAGAAAAAACAACATCTAGCAAACATATGTCCATATTACTATAAATGTATATATATAGACACACAGTGCAGAGCATTATGGCTGGTGGATGTGCAGCAGAAAGTCTAAGCTCTCTCTCCGCGGATGCAGCGGGCCAGCTGGAAGTCTTTGGGCATGATGGTGACCCCCTTAGCGAAGAAGAGACCACCAGGTGGGTCTCGCTGGTCTCCTGCAGAGCCATGACGGCGAAACTCAGGAAACGCAGGACGGTCTTGAAGTCCTGAGCGATCTCCCTCACCAGGCGCTGGACGGGCAGCTTACGGATGAGCAGCTCCGTGGATTTCTGGTAGCGACGGATCTCTCTCAGAGCCACGGACCTGTGGCTATATATATACGTATATATATATATATATATATATATATATATATTTGTATAAACTTTGGTTACCCACCAACATGACTTAAAATATACACGTTATGTACTTACACAACCACGTTGAGTAATGTTGCTTTTTTTTCACCCATTTGTCCTGGTTTGCAGAATTAAACCAAACACTGAATCCAGCCACTTTACGTACTCCAGAGGTCCAGTCTGACAACCGCCCTGAGGAAGCTCTTCAACGCTGTGCATGTGGGACGACAACGGGGGCGCAACAGCATCTGACAACCGTCCTTTCGCTCTGTTGAGTCATGCAGTGCTTCATCTCCTCCGTCCTGGTTATCTGTGAAAAAGTGTAATGTAAACTTTCCTCTCCTCAATATCCTGGGTATATGACAAATTGTAATCGGGTATCATGGCTAAAAAATCAGAATCGGACCATGTTGAATCGGCGGATGAGGCAGAAGAAAGGCAGGCTCTACTAGACTGGATAGCTGGCTATGATAACACCACAGAAGATTTAATCCTTTTAAAACAGTCTCTGATTCAAATGCTTGAGTTAGAAAGAGCCGTAGAAGAATTAAATCATATCCCACCACCCTTTTGGGTTGATTTACAGGATAGATCAAACGAAATAGGTGAAACTGTAGAAATACCGCCGAACAACAACAATGCTTTTCATCATCTAGAAAATTATGCAAGAATCAAAACCAACCACCCCTCTCACCTGCAAATCATCAGTCACTTACAAAACATTCAGCCTCCTCCAAACCGCTAGAGATCTCCTCTGACATGCAACAGGGTGCGGGGCTCCAAGAGGTGGCGTTGTCTAGGGGCAGAGAAGTCAGAATATTCTCACCTTTTAACACGGTGACAATGAGGCGCCACCTACCCTTCCCTAGACGATGTAATGTACCCAACATTGCGGACTTTTACAGCGATGTGATGGATATCCTCAGAGAATTAGCAGAGGATGCCCGATCACATGCAGAACGTAATGATGTAGTCCAGCTGGAAGTTGTCAGTGAAAGTGTGAGGGGCAACATCAGTGTTAGAGCCGATGACAACGGGGGTAAAATTTTACCAGCTTTTGAGGATTTGCTCGATCGGGTAGTCCAACAATAGTATCACCGCAGATGTCACTTGTACGTTACACATAGCGAGAAGGATCAACTCTGTTTCACCACTAGCTTAACACACCTCATGAAACCCCATTTGGACGACGGCAGAAGTAAGGCTTTGGGTAGGATGTTGCAAAATCAGACTGGTCTGAGTGACCAGACACCCGTCCCTTTTAGTGATATAGCTAAATTTGAACGGATTGTAAGACGTAAAATTGTGGTGTTTTATAGAACATCTCACAATCAACTCCTCTTGCATTTTGAGACCGACTATAGCGATCGTTCCAGACTGTTGTTTCTGTTCTTATTGCAAAACCATTACTATGGTATGAAAAACCTCAAGGCTTTCATAGGTACAACATTTGTTTGTAACTACTGTTACAAGGGTTTTAATAACTCGCACACACACTATTGTAAAGGATACTGTCAAGCTTGTGTAACCGGGTCATATTTATGGATCTTTGTTGATTTGATTTGCGTTTAAATATTTTGATTTGAACTTGACTCAACAGGAAGTGACTTCAGGGTGTGGGCGGGATATGCCAGGTAGAGGATTTTGAATATCTGGGTTTTTTTCGGTTGGGAAAACGGTTCAGGAGACCGGATTTGAAAAGCAAGCAAGACGAGGAATAATCTTCATAAAGAAACGTTGGAGACTCGGGTGTCCTGTGAAGATCAGTCAGTGATCACGCGCTGGTGTGGCGTCGTGTGTATGTTTATCACCACTACCGTTTATACGGACTTATTTGGGGTCATTAGTTTACTGAGCATTTTATCAGATTGTATTTTTCTTTGTTAGTAACCCACCATTTTGTTTAAGATCCGCCTCCTGTGTGTTTGAGGCGGTACAGACTGAAACACAAACGGGAGAGTTATATACAAAGAGACATTTTGTACATTTCATTTTATTTTATTTACATTTAAAAATTTTTGTAAATCTTTTCATTCTGAAGCGTGCTGCTCTTTATTTTCTATATATCAGATAAAACCCATAAAATACATTTGTTGTTCAGTGTGTGTTATTTCCCGGCAACAAATTTTGGTACCAGGAGTGGGGTCAATTATCTGATAGTTTAGAGTGGGTTGGTGTACAGTAAACGGTAGTGGTGATACGAAGCAGACGAGAGCAGCTGGACGGTTGGAGCCTGACGGGGTGCAGACGGAGAGACCGGCCAGAGTGATCGTGGACCTTGGATCAGCGGAGAGGACTCGGGGCCAAGAGACTGCAATTCCCGGGGTTCCATCAGACTGGACAGTTCAACACAATATCCTCGACTACTTGTAAGAGAGACTTTTGAACATGGAAGAGGGCGCAGTGGGGGGCGTTGAAAACAGAGGCGTTGAGGACTCCTCTGCGAGCAGAAATGCTGAGGTATCACCTGAAAACAGAGACCTTTTAGAACAGGTTTCTGAACTGAAACGTAAACAAACTGAAGCCTTGACAGCCATCGCGGCTTTGAGTGAGGAACCACAGAGATCCTATGTTTATGTACCTAGAGAACGGCAAATCACCCCTTTCAGTGGTGATTATGATAAGGATGGTCGTTCTGTTGAGGATTTTATTGAGGAGGTTGAGCGTGTAGTGCATTCTAGATACCAATCAAACAGTGACCGGTATGACTTCATAATGTCACTTCTAAAGGGTGCAGCTCTAGAGGAGATGCGATTTCATAGTGGGGGGAAATCACTACCCATTGCTGACCTGTTCAAGTACCTCAGAGAAGCCTTTAGAGATAAAAGATGCACCGCTCAGCTCTTACATGACCTATACAGTCGAAAACAAAAAGATGGTGAGGATATCCTTGGCTACTCACATGCCTTGTGTCAGATTTTGAGAACGATCTCAAAGCACGACGCAAATGCCTTAGCTAATGAGCAGAAAGTTCTTAGGGATCAGTTCATTGAAGGCCTTAGTGATCCACTCCTTAAACGAGAACTGAGGAAGTTTGCAAGACAGAAACCAGACTCCACTATGATACAGGTACGAGAAGAAGCCTATTTGTGGTCAGTGGAGGATACTAGCCATTCCAGATCTTCTAAAAGCCAAAGTAAAGGAGACAGTGGAGATAGAGAGACCCAGTGCAGTGCCATAACGGCTCAGGAACAGCAAGTGGGAACTGTGGGTGATCTTTTCAAAGTAGTAGCAGAGCAAGGGAAGCAGATCAGTGAGCTGGCTGCTGCGGTTAAGACCCTAACTATGTAGAGAACAAATTCAAGTGAACAGACCAATACCCGCCGTCGAGCTCAGTTGAAATTTACAGATGATGGAAAACCCATCTGTCTTAAATGTCAAGGGGAGGGGCATATAGCCAAGAATTGCACCCAGAAGCAAAAGGCACAGCAAAGCGGTCAGAATCAGGAAAACTAGAGGCCCCGGTCGCCGTGAGTCAAGCGATTAGGGGGAACACTTCAGACTCAGTTAAAGCACAGATTACTCAGGATCAGTTACTGGCCCGTGCAGTAGGAACGTGTCCCACGGTAGAGATTAACATACGTGGTGTGGTAACCCGTTGCTTACTAGATACGGGCAGCCAGGTCAGCACCATAACTGAACAGTTTTTCCGTCAACATTTGTGTGGGGAGGATGATGACATGGTGGCTACAGCGGGGTGGTTAAGGTTGACTGCTGCTAATGGATTAGAAATCCCATATTTAGGATATCTTGAGTTAGAGATTGAGACCGTGGGACTGAAAATACCTGATTGCGGTTTCCTCGTTGTGAAAGACCCACCGAATTCAGAAACTGCAGGGATTGTCGGCATGAATATCATTAGCCGCTGCCGTCAACTGGTGCATGCTGAGTTTGATACTGTCCTTGGGGGGAAACTTGATTCAGACTGGAGAAGTGCCTTTCAGCAGGTTCAGAAATGTACAGTCACTAGGCGGAGTGTGGCTAGGCTGGTAGGTAGGGATGGAGCCCACATCCCCTCAGCATCAGTAGTTACAGTCATGGCAACAGGGTTTCCCAAGGTACAAGAGGGTAACGGCTTGAGATTGCTAGAGCTGGGGAACATGACTTTGCTAAGTGGTCTGGTTGTCCTACCCACATTGGTTGAAGCTAGCAGTAATACTGTCCCAGTACAAGTAGTGAATCTTTCATCGGAGGATGTGTGGCTAAACGCGAGGACCCGGCTTGGGGTATTTTCCCCTGTGGAGTGCTTAAGTGACGAACCCCCAGTTAAAGTAAAGTTTAACCGTATTTCAGCAAGTATCGAACATGTCTCAGTTGAACAGCCTAGTGCCCTTGATGCCAGCACCTCGTCTGTCTTGGACAAATTAGACATTGGAGGGAGTAAAGAGCAACAGGATCAATTGAAAACTGTGCTGGCCAAGTATGTTAATGTTTTTGCTGTCGATGATGATGACTTGGGGTACACAGACAGAGTCAAACATGACATAAACCTAGTGGATGATGTACCTGTGAGCCTACCCTATCGGCGAATTCCACCCAACCAATACACAGAGGTTAAAGAGCACATATCAAAGCTGTTGAAAAAGGGGAGAATCAAGGAGAGTTGTAGCTCTTACGCATCTCCTGTGGTGGTAGTGAGAAAAACTGATGGTAGTATACGGCTATGTGTGGATTTCCGTAAGCTTAACCAGAAGACACGAAAAGATGCTTTTCCACTGCCGCGAATTGATGAGAGTTTCGATGCTTTGCAGGGAGCAAAGTTTTTCTCAACAATTGACTTAGCAAGTGGGTACCACCAGGTGGCAGTAAAAGAGCATGACCAACATAAAACAGCCTTCACAACCCCTTTTGGTCTCTTTGAGTACTTGCGCATGCCCATGGGTGTCTGTAATGGTCCAGCAACGTTTCAAAGATTGATGCAAACTGCGATGAATGATTTGATTTTCCAAATAATGCTGGTGTTTTTGGATGACATTTTGCTGTTTTCCAAGACATTCACGGAGCACCTAGAAAGAGTTGACATAGTCTTGAAACGACTACAAGATACCGGTCTTAAAGTCAAACTAGAGAAATGTCACTTTCTGCAGCAGAAGGTTAAGTTTTTAGGTCACCAGGTTTCAGCAGATGGAATTGAAACAGACCCAGGTAAAATAGAGGCAGTGAAGCAATGGCCAGTGCCTACCACACTGAAAGAGTTGCGCTCGTTCCTAGGCTTTTGCGGTTATTATAGGCGATTTGTTGAGCACTTTTCCCAGATAGCTAGCCCGCTTCACGACCTGGTGAATCTCTGTTTGAATTCAGGGCCTCCCTCCAAGGTGAATCAATGGATGTGCAGTCTATGGACGCCGCAATGCCAAAGCTCGTTTGATATTCTGAAACAGAAACTCACTAGCGCCCCAGTACTAGGATATGCGGATTTTACTCGTCCCTTTATTGTTGAGACAGATGCCAGTAATCAAGGGTTGGGAGCAATATTATATCAAGAACAAGGGGGAAAGAAAAGAGTAATTTCATATGCAAGCCGTAGGCTCAGAAATGCAGAGAGGAATGACAGAAATTATAGCAGTATGAAATTAGAACTTCTAGCTCTGAAATGGGCAATATCAGAAAAATTCAGAGGCTACCTATTAGGTTCTAAATTCACGGTCCTTACTGATAACAATCCGTTGTGTCATCTCAACACTGCTAGATTAGGAGCACTAGAACAGCGATGGGTGGCTCAGTTAGCAGTGTTTGATTTTGATGTTCAGTATCGGCCTGGCCGGTCTAACCGGGCTGCTGATGCATTATCTAGGCACCCGTTTGCAGGGGAGCAGGAACCAATGTCGGACGACATGGATTATGATGGGTGTGTGGCTATCTGCAATGTGATACAGAAAGGGACAACACTTGGCACTGAGCTAACAAGTGCTGGTCTTGAGAGTTGCAAGATTAGGCAAATGCGGGCGAACGAAAAGGGAGATGGTTCCGGTTCTGGAGCCCAGGGTAATACTCCTACCTTACCTGGCTACTCAAAAGAGGAATTAAGGGAATTTCAGGGGCAGGATCCAGTACTGGGAGTTTTTAGAAGGTTTTGGGACGGCAAAAGTAAACCTAACTTTCAGGAGAGGAAAGACCTTGAAAAACCAGTGCTCTCTTTATTGAAACATTGGCCATATATTCGGGAGAAGGAGGGACTGCTTTATCGGGTGATTGAGGATGTGAGGTATGGGGAACGTTTTCAACTACTAGTGCCAGGCTGTTTAAAGTCTCAGGTGTTAGAGAGTGTGCATGACTCGATGGGGCACCAAGGCATTGAGCGTACTCTGGAATTGCTACGACAAAGATGTTTTTGGGTAGGGATTCATGAGGATGCCAAACAGTGGATAAAGAAATGTGAACGCTGTGTGTTAACAAAAATGCCAAATCCCAAGATTCACCCCCCCATGAAATCATTTCTAGCCAGTAGGCCCTTAGAGGTAGTCGCAGTTGATTTTACTCTTCTAGAACCCTCTAGCGATGGTAGAGAAAATGTTCTAGTGATCACCGATGTGTTTACAAAGTTTACGCAGGCTTTCCCAACACGTGATCAAAAAGCTGACACAACAGCCAAGGTTCTGCTGCGAGAGTGGTTTCTCAAGTATGGTGTCCCTGAGCGTTTGCATTCGGACCAGGGCCGGAATTTTGAAAGCGAGGTGATCTCAGAACTCTGCAAGTTGTATGGTGTAAAAAAAAGTCGTACAACCCCCCATCATCCTACTGGGAATGCCCAATGGGAACGTTTTAATAGGACGTTGCATGAACTCTTGCGCACCCTCCCGCCTGAGAAAAAACGCAGATGGCCAGAGTATGTGCCAGAGTTAGTCTATGCGTACAATGTTACCCCGCATTCAACAACAGGCTACTCCCCTTACTACCTTCTGTTTGGTGTGGACCCACACCTTCCTGTTGATGCCCTTTTAGGACAGGAGTCCACTATAGAGCCCAGTCACGACTGGCTGGCGATCCACCAAAGGCGTCTGAATGATGCTCATGCCAGGGCCAAAGAGTACTGTGAACAGAAAGCTGCTGAACGCATTTCAATGCATAACGAGAAGGTGTACTGTCCCCCTATTGAGCTAGGTCAGATTGTGTATGTCAGAAACCGGCCCCCAGGCAGAAACAAAATTCAAGATGCTTGGAAACCCATTCCCCACCGTGTGGTGCAGATTCAAGGAACTACATACACGGTAGAACCTGTAGAAGGAGGACCGACAAAAAGAGTTAACAGAGTTGACATCAGACCATGTGTGTTCCCACCCGTCTTCAGGTCACGACCGAGTAGCCAGTGTCTTAGAAAGTCCCCAGAGTCCCCGCCGGAGGACAGTTTAAATTCAGAGGACCCTACCGATGGTTTAGTTTTGGAAGAAGTGAGGGCTCTTAGTCCCATCCGTAACCCAGCTCACACTGATGGTCAGGTCAGGATCCCTGGCAGTGAGAATAGTGCAGAAGGTAGCATCAATGGTGAGTCAGAGCAGGATGATGAATTTCCTGAACCAGAATCTGAGGTAGACTCACAAGAAACACGGTCTGATACAGAAGATGAAGCCATGCCTGAACCTGTTCCCTTTCCCCGCAGGAGTCAAAGGTCAACAGCAGGCCAGCACTCAAACCCGTACCATGAGCCAAAGTCAGTTTGGGATCCCAGTTCTTCAGCTATAATCGCTCAGATTTTTGCAAACTTAGGCACGGTCTTGTTTAGAGAAGCTGTGAGGGAAATCAAAAACTCATTTGTAGTCACCGAGGCCGTTGACTTGTAAGCAGGGGAGAATGTAACCGGGTCATATTTATGGATCTTTGTTGATTTGATTTGCGTTTAAATATTTTGATTTGAACTTGACTCAACAGGAAGTGACTTCAGGGTGTGGGCGGGATATGCCAGGTAGAGGATTTTGAATATCTGGGTTTTTTTCGGTTGGGAAAACGGTTCAGGAGACCGGATTTGAAAAGCAAGCAAGACGAGGAATAATCTTCATAAAGAAACGTTGGAGACTCGGGTGTCCTGTGAAGATCAGTCAGTGATCACGCGCTGGTGTGGCGTCGTGTGTATGTTTATCACCACTACCGTTTGTACGGACTTATTTGGGGTCATTAGTTTACTGAGCATTTTATCAGATTGTATTTTTCTTTGTTAGTAACCCACCATTTTGTTTAAGATCCGCCTCCTGTGTGTTTGAGGCAGTACAGACTGAAACACAAACAGGAGAGTTATATACAAAGAGACATTTTGTACATTTCATTTTATTTTATTTACATTTAAAAATTTTTGTAAATCTTTTCATTCTGAAGCGTGCTGCTCTTTATTTTCTATAAATCAGATAAAACCCATAAAATACATTTGTTGTTCAGTGTGTATTATTTCCCGGCAACACTTGCAACAATCCCGTCTGCCCTACGGAAGAGCTCAGACCCATAGAATATTTAGACTGTCATAGAAAGTGTCACTCGTCGGCCTGTTATACTAGACGCAAAAAGGCTAAACAAGGTGCTGTAACCACACCCTACAAGAGTATCTGTGATGTGATAAAAAATGTCCTTACTGCAACTTCTGCTAGTAAAACCACAGGTACATTCACACATCATTGTAGCCGGTTAAAATGTAAAATCTGTGGAGTGCAATTGCAACCGGGTTCTGAAACCAATGATCACTGATGCTACATTCAGCCCCTCCCCCCACAGGTGAAATACCCCAAGTTGATTTTTTTATGATACTGAAACATTTGTCAATGACAAAGGGGAGCACACACCCTTTCTTATATACACTAAAACATCGAAAGGTGAAGAAAAGTGGTTTTACGGTACAGATTGTGTAAAATGGTTTCTTCTGCATTTCAGGCGTGAAAAGTACAAGCATAATGTATTCATAGCGCATAATGCCAGAGAATTTGACAGCTACCTGATCTTGAACAGTATGATTAAAGAGAATATAACACTGTGACAAATTCTCATGATGGGGTGTAAGATTCTAAGTTTTGAGGAACCCCATTATCATCATCACTTTATATATAATTCAAGAAATCTCTGGTTGTCTGTCTGTCTGTCTGTCTGTCTGTCACGACAATAGGACTCGCGAAAAGATCATAGGGTTGCTATGATGTACCTATGATGTCTAAATGATGTCTATATTATGGCATCCATCCATCCATCCATCCATCTTCTACCGCTTAATCCTTTACGGGTCGCGGGGGGGCTGGAGCCTATCCCAGCATCTTTGGGCGAGAGGCAGGGTACACCCTGGACAGATCGCCAGTCTGTCGCAGGGCCAACACAGAGAGACAGACAACCATTCACTCTCACAGTCATACCTAAGGACAATTTAGAATCCCCAGTTTGATGCCAATTAACCTCACCTGCATGTCTTTGGCCTGTGGGAGGAAACAGGTGAGAAAAGGACTGTTCCCCCATGGATATTCTGCGGTGGAGCATCTAAATTATGTAGGTACTTACCCACCACCGTCCGACTACGGCATAGAATGTATGACAGTCACTGAGCAGCTGGAGTTCAATGAATGGCACAACGGGGTCAAATACAGTGCCTTTAACTTTAAACAGGAGGCTCTGCAATATTGTAAAAATGATGTGGACATTGTAGCCACGGGTTGCGTTAAATTTAGAGAGCGGTTTCTCACTGACACCGGTGTGGATCCTTTCTCCAGCGTCACAATAGTCTCGGCCTGTATGAAAGTGTTTCTTACCATATATCTGACCCCTAAAACCCTCGCCATCCCGTGCCCCAACAACTACAGTGTAAAAGATTTTCTAATGCTTTGATCCAATGGTTAGCCTGGGTTATGCACAGTCAGAAATTATTCATCTGACACGCTTTAAATGAGGGAAAAACAGATCGGGCCCTTTTTTGTAGACGGTTACACAGACATTGACGGCTTGAAGCATGTCTATGAGTTCAACGGTTGTTATTCTCACGGTTGTGTTTGTAGTTTTTAAAGCCCGGAGATCTGCCCTCTGAGGGGCGTTACATTTGGACAGCTGCATTTGAAAAGTGAGGAGAGGTTGCAGACGTTACACTCTATACATGGTGTCCATGTTATGGTGATGAGAGAGCACGAGTGGAATGAGATGCAAAAATCATGTGAGGAGATGAAACAGTTTCTGAAAATTTTTAACCCACTCGAGCCTCTCTTACTGCACCAGGCCCTTTACGGGGACAGGACGAGTGTTCTAAAACTGAGACACACTGCAGGGTCTGATGAAACAGTGCACTATGTAGATGTCACTTCTCTGTAACCCTATGTTAACAGCATGTGCTTTTACTCTCTAGGCCATCCCACCATCATTTACAAAGACTCTGAGGGTCCTTGAAGCTATTTCCAGTTAATCAGAGCTGCCGTCTACCCACCCCGCAGTCTCTTTTTTCCCATTCTACCCTACAAAGGTTCAAGAGGAAAATTAACCTTCCCACTGTGCCGGACTGCATGGAAGCCAACCATCAAGATGGTGTTTGCACGCACAATTACAAGGTGAGAGCATTGATGGGGTCATCAGGGTTTTCTGTTAGACACCGATAAAATATAAGAAAATCCACTCCGTTGCCGCATGTCAAAATTAATTTTGAACTCTCTGTGGGGGAGATTTGCACAGAGAGGTAATCTGGTTGAGACCGTTGTGATCTCAGAACCTGAAGAGTTTTCCACCTACTTGTTTTCAGGTAAAAACAAGGTGGACTACTTTAATGTTCTGGACGACAACAAAGCTCTGCTTAGGTGGAAATATAATGATCGTTGCATTCAACCCCCCAGTAAAACTAATAACATCTTTACAGCCACCCTTACCACAGCCCATGCGCGTCTGAAGCTGTACAGTTATCTAGAGAAACTGCGAGAGAGGGTTCTTTACACCAACACGGATAGTTCAATTTACGTGGTAAAAAATGGTGAGACACCTCTGGGGCTGGGTAATTATCTGGGGGATTTGACGGATGAGTTGGACAGCAATGCCATTCAGGAATTTGTATCCGCAGGTCCCAAGAGTTACGCCTTCCAAACAAGGAACAAAAAGAAGGTCGTCATGAAGGTCAAAGTTATCACACAAAGCCAACCATGTTGTGAGCATGTGAAGTTTGATAGTTTCAGAGATTTGGTGGTGGATTCCCTGACAAATTCAAGAGAGAGAGTTATAGAGACGCTGCAATACAGCATAGGATATGATAAAAGGGGGTTTGTATTGAGAAACTTATCATTTCAGAAAAAGTTCAGGGTGTAGGGGACCTAGGCATTACATTCTCCACTCAGACTGAATGGCACAGGAAGAGAGAAGCCGACGGGGGGTCGAGATGGGACAACGGAGGTGGAGACGCTAAAGGACTGTTAGGCGGATGCACTGGGCAGACTGTGGCTTCTCCACTGGACTGCATGATAATGCGCCAACAGGCTTTGGGAGGACGTGCATTGTGATTGTGTGTATTGTGGTGTGAACCCCCCAGGTCACTAGGCGAGGATGTAAGATATAAAAGAGAGATACCCAGCGACCTGGTTTATTCTTGTTGCCATGTGGTTAGAGAGAATAAAGTCCACTCTGATCCAGCTCGCTGCCTCGCCTCCTCATTTCTCTCTACACTGGTGATCTTTGACATAGAATGGAACTCAATGCAAACACCCCGGAGACGACCCGGACTGGAGGCGCCAGCACCACGTGTGCTGTTTCGGTCAAGCTCCAAGACTTTTGGCTACATGACCCGAAGGCTTGGTTCCTCCACACCGAGGCCCGGTTCATGCTCCAGGGAGTGACTGCGGATGACACCAAGTACTACTACGTGGTTGCAGCTCTGGACGCACGCACAACACAGAAGGTGGTGAACCTGCTCCAACAGCCCCCAGCCAACAACAAATATGATGCTCTCAAGACCGCGCTGACCCGGCGCTACACGCTCTCGGACTGCGAGAGAGTGGAAAGGCTTCTGATGCACTCCGAGTTGGGAGACAGGTCGGCGGTGGAATTAATGGAGAAGATATTGGCATTGATGGGCACAGATGGCGAGCAGTTCCTCTTTGCCCCCATTTTTCACAGACATTTTTAACACCTCCCTTAAGTTATGCCACGTGCCGACCTGCCTCAAATCCTCCACCATCATCCCTGTCCCCAAGAAGCCACGGATCACTGGACTTAATGACTACAGACCTGTAGCGCTCACCTCTGTAGTCATGAAGTCCTTTGAGCGCCTGGTCCTGTCCCACCTCAAGTCCATCACCACCCCTCTCCTGGACCCGCTGCAGTTTGCCTACCGAGCCAACAGGTCTGTAGACGATGCAGTCAACCTGGCCCTCCACTCCATCCTGCAGCACCTGGACTCCCCGGGAACCTACGCCAGGATCCTGTTTGTGGACTTCAGCTCCGCATTCAACACCATCCGCCCCGCTCTGCTCCGGGACAAGCTGTCCCTGCTCAACGTGCCTGACTCCCTCTGCAGGTGGATCATCGACTTCCTGACGGACCGGAGGCAGCATGTGCGGCTGGGAAAGACTGTCTCAGACTATACTAGCATCAGCACCGGATCACCCCAGGGCTGTGTACTTTCCCCCCTACTCTTCTCCCTTTACACCAACTCCTGCACCTCCAGCCACCAGTCTGTCAAGTTGATCAAGTTTGCGGACGACACCACCCTCATCGGGCTCATCTCCAACGGCGACGAGTCCGCCTACAGGAGAGAGGTGGCCCAGCTGGCGTCCTGGTGCAGCAATAACAACCTGCAGCTGAACGCTCTGAAGACAGTGGAGATGATTGTAGACTTCAGGAAAGTCACTACTCCTCTGCCCCCCCTCACCCTCTCAGGCTCTCCCATCACCACTGCTGATTCCTTCCGCTTCCTAGGCACTACCATCACCAGGGACCTCAAATGGGAGCTGACCATCAGCTCACTCATCAAAAAAGCCCAGCAGAGGATGTTCTTCCTGCGGCAGCTGAGGAAGCTCAAGCTACCCACCAAGATGTTAGTGCAGTTCTACACAGCCATCATCGAGTCCATCCTCACCACCTCCATAACCGTGTGGTACGCAGGAGCCACTGCCAGGGACAGACTAAGGCTGCAGCGCGTCGTGCGCACTGCTGAGAAGGTGATCGGCTGCAAGCTCCCATCTCTCCAGGATCTGTACATCTCCAGGACCCGGAGGCGTGCTGGCCGGATCATAGCCGATCCCTCACACCCTGGTCACGTACTGTTTGCCCCCCTCCCCTCTGGTAGAAGACTTCGGTCCATCCAGACTAAAACCTCCCGTCACATGAACAGCTTCTTCCCCTCTGCCATCAGACTGCTGAACACTAAGTGACTTATTGACTCTCGTGCACCATGTACAGCAGCTCAACCAGACTCATGTCAATCATCACTGTTTTCTTCCTGCATTACCGACTGCACTATATAGTTCTCCACAGTATCTGCTGCTGGCTAATATATATTTTAACTGTTGACCAGTATCACTTAATCTTATCCTACACTTTATTACATGTATAGTTTATTTCTCTTATCCTATCATGTTTAATGTTGCAGCATTGTACCGAGACAAATTCCTAGTTTGTGTACTACATGAACAATGGCAATAAACCTGATTCTGATTCTGATTCTGATTTTCCTCTGGAGCCTCCTGACAGCAGCCAGAGCGGTCCTCGGCAATTCACCGCTGCTGGCCATGCAGAACTACTGGGAGCTGGCACAAGAGGCGGATCGGATTATCCTGGCGACCAGAACCTTTGCTGTGAACGCAGCAGCGTCGGAACCCAATGAGACAGCCAGCAAGGGTGAGGAGCTATCAATGGCGGCCGCCGCGGAGGCCAAGAAGCACGTTCTGCTTCTACCACTGCCGCTTTGGAGAAGAAACACGCCAATTGCATGCCACCGTGCCAGTTCAAGCACTCGGGAAACGCCAGGACCGGCAGTCGGTAGCAGCTGCGACCGCCGGTGACATAACCAAGTTGCTCTATGTAACGGACTCACACTGCAGGAGATGGTTCCTCATGGACTTCGGCTCCCAAAAGAGCCTCATCCTGCCATCCTACGCAGACCGGCTGGCTGGAAGTAACGGCCCCGAGCTGGCAGCTGCAAACGGCTCAGACATTAAGACTTTTGGTGAGAGGACACTGACCATATCCTTGCACGGCCATAACTACCAATGGTCCTTCGTCATAGCAGCATGTAACTCCCCCACACTGGGCGCAGAATTTTTGTGTGCACACGGACTATTAGTCGACGTGGCTAACAGACGCCTGATTAACGCTATGTCATTTGATTCCCTGCCCTGTACAGCTCGAGGAGCCGGGTCCACAACACAGGCCAACATCACAGCTCCAGGGGGTAAGTTCCACATACTACTCACCCACTTCCCAGCACTCACGGTTCCGATGTTTTCGGCAGCCGTCACTAAGCACGGGGTAGGGCACTTCATTACCACCACGGGGCCGCCCGTTTTCACACAACCTCGGCGCCTGGACGCAGCTAAACTGGCCAGTCGTGGTGACCATGCGGAGATTTCCGCAGATTAAACAATGCCACAGCACACGATCGCTACCCAATCCCCCATATTCAGGATTTTTCCATCCACCTCACCGGGGCACGCATTTTTTCCAAGGTGGACCTGGTTCGCAGGTACTACCAGGTCCCGGTGCACGCAGAAGACATACCCAAAACGGCAGTAATAACCCCATTTGGTCTGTTTGAGTTCCTACACATGCCTTTCAGGTTAAAAGGCGCAGCACAGACCTTCCAATGCATGATGGATGCGGTGCTGCGCGATCTGCCATTTATGTTTGTCTACCTAGACGACATCCTGGTGACCAGCGCATCTGAGGACGAACACGTAGCCCACCTCAGGATGGTTTTCCAGAGGTTGGAAGAGCACGGGTTAATAATCAACCCGGTGAAGTGCCAGTTCGGGGTTACAGTAATCGACTTTTTGGGCCACCGCATCTCACCGGAGGGCACGATACACTTACCGGACAAAGTGCGCGCAGTGGCAGATTTTCCCCGGCCTCAGACGGTCAGGGCGCTGCAGGAGTTTTTGGGGATGGTTAACTTTTACAACCGTTTCCTCCCCCTTGCAGCCCAGCTCATGCAGCCGTTGTACGCCACGCTCAAGAAACGGAAACCGGCGGACAGTATCGACTGGACTCCTGAGCAGGAGCAGGCATTTTCCAATGCCAAAACAGCCCTAGCAAACGTAGCACTACTGCCGCACCCGGACCTGGCGGCTCGGATAGCGCTCACTATCGACGTATTGGACGTGGCCATAGGGGCCGTCGTGGAGCAGCACGTCGCCGGTTCTTGGCAGCCACTCACCTTTTTTAGCAGGTCTTTGCGCAACAATGAGTGTAAATACAGCACGTTTGACAGGGAGTTACTGGCTCTCCACCTGGCCATACACCACTTCCAGTTCTGGCTGGAAGGACGCAGCTTCACTGCATTTGTGGACCACAAGCCACTAACGTACGCTATGGCCAAGGTTTCGGAACCATGGTCAGCCCAGCAGCAGAGGCAGCTGGCCACGATCTCGGAGTTTATGACCGACATTCAGCATGTGGCCGGTAAACTAAAGTTTTGTGACTTCCGACTGCCGGAGTCAGATGTGGTTAATGCCGGCATGGATAACAGTTGTGGAGTATTTACAGTTACTTTCAGCCAGCATTATCAAATTTGACTCGATGTCGCAAGCTCTGGCCCCGGGAACGCATTTGACTATGGCCGCTGGAGTCTCTAGGTTCATGTTTCTGACTACAGAGCCGCCAATGATCAGAGTTTTTTCCTCAGCGGGTGTGTCGCTGAGCGGGGAAAAGTGATTAGAAACGTGAACAGGTTGGTGGTGAACCAGGGCCTTGCGGCTAGGCTTCCTTCTCACCGTCACTCACCCAGTCTCCTCGCTGCTAAGGAGGACCGGAGGATCGCTAGCAGGCCGCCCTATGCTAAGAAGCGCCGCTGCAGCTAAGGGGTGTCTGTCATTATTAACTGGCGCAGAGGGTGTTTCAATGCAGCGGAGCGGTGATTCTAAATCAGACAACCTCACCTCAAGCACCTCAAAAAGACATTTATTACATTTACCATTATCACTAAAAGAGACAGAGGTGTAGCTAAAAAGCTGACAGAGAGTGCACACCAGAGGAGAAGGGGAAGGAGAGCTAGTGACCATAGCTAATGGCTAACCCGAAGCTAACACAAACACCGATGAAAGGTGAACAGAAGGCTCAAGGGGGTGGTTAGATGACACTGAGTGCACACACAGGTGAAAGAGGCTTGTTAAAGAGAAGTGAGAGCTGACAGTAGATGGAAAAAATGATTAAAATACAATTAAAGACAAAAATCCTCAGGAGATTGAGGACAGCTAACCACAGAGCAAGCTACACAGACAGCCAGCAGCATAGGAAGTGACGATATGTTACCACAGCAACAATACAGAAGTCTGTATCATCACACCGAGCGAAATTATGGTTATTTTTGTACGCCTGTTCCAGATGTGCACAATGCATTTCCTGATGGCGCAAGGCATCCCTGGCCAGCTGACTATTCTGCATCTCCTCGGTCTAAGCTTCTCTGTGCCTTGCATGGCATTCACTGTCCCTGGCCAACCGACTATTCCGCATCTCCTCGGTCTCAGCTTCGCTGTGCCTTGCCTGGCGTGCAGTGTTGGCAGCCAGCCAACTATTCCGCATCTCCTCTGTCTCAGCTTCTCTGTGCCTTGCCTGGCATTCGCTGTCCCTGGCCCAGCCAACTATTCCGCATCTCCTCGGTCTCAGCTTCTCTGTGCCTTGCCTGGCAATCACTGTCCCTGGCCAGCCGACCATTCTGCATCTCCTCGGTCTCAGCTTCTCTGTGCCTTGGCTGGCATGCAGCGTTTCCTGCTCGCCGACTATTCCACATCTCCTCGGTCTCAGCTTCTCTGTGCCTTGCATGGCATTCACTGTCCCTGGCCAGCCAACTATTCCACATCTCCTCGGTCTCACCTTCGCTGTGCCTTGCCTGGCGTGCAGCGTTGGCAGCCAGCCGACTATTCCGCATCTCCTCCATCTCAGCTTCTCTGTGCCTTGCCTGGCATTCACTGTCCCTGGCCCAGCCGACCATTCCGCATCTCCTCGGTCTCAGCTTCTCTGTGCCTTGGCTGGCATGCAGCGTTTCCTGCTCGCCGACTATTCCACATCTCCTCGGTCTCAGCTTCTCTGTGCCTTGCATGGCATTCACTGTCCCTGGCCAGCCAACTATTCCACATCTCCTCGGTCTCACCTTCGCTGTGCCTTGCCTGGCATGCAGTGTTGGCATCCAGCCGTCCATTCCGCATCTCCTCGGTCTCAGCTTCTCTGTGCCTTGCCTGGCAATCACTGTCCCTGGCCAACCAACCATTCTGCATCTCCTCAGTCTCAGCTTGTCTGTGCCTTGCCTGGCGTGCAGCGTTGGCGGACAGCCTACTATTCTGCATCTCCTTGGTCTCATCTTCTCTGTGCCTTGCCTGGTGTGCAGCGTTGCTTGCTTGGCAGGCATTTCGGGCTTCAACTGACTCAGCACATGCATGGCGCACTGCCACACGTTTGCTGTCTCTTTGTGCATCCCTTGTCTGTCGTACCCTATGCTGCTGAAGGGTATCCTCCTGTCTCAGACGGGTGTGTTGTTCACAGTCATGCCTGCAACGTACTGCTCGAACCTCAGGTGTTTCATCTTCACGGCATCTTTTCTGACATGCAACACAGTCATGCCTGGGACCACGGACACAGTCCAAGGAAAAATAATTTAACTCCTTATACAAAGATATAGAGTGATGGTAATCAAGTCAGTGGTGGTAATGCACCTGTAAGCTGGTTGCCAATCTAAAAGAAGAAGAAGAAGGTACTGCTCAAACCTCAGATGTTTCATCTTCACGAGATCTTTCCTGACGTGCAATAGTTCTCCTCACTCTATTGCTCTCTCTCCATCTATGTAGTGTCTGGTTCTTCTTCTTTTAGATTTGATTGGCGGTTGGCAACCATCTTACAGGTGCATTACTGTCACCTAACCAGACATCATCACTCTATATATAATTCAAGAAATCTCTTCTTCTTCTTTTAAATTTGATTGGCGGTTGGCAACCACCTTACAGGTGCATTACTGCCACGAACTTCACTCTATATCATCACTCTATCTGGTCAGGAGTTGTAGTCCTTCTGTCGTCATTGCTGTGTCCAGTGGATCCTCAACTCTATTGTCACACATCACTCTTCTTTGACTCCTCGTACTTTACTCTATATCATCATTTCACTCTATATCATCACTCTACACATCCTGGCCGGTCTATCATGTACTTCCCTCTTGGGAGTCCACCTGTAGTCACTCTGTAGCGTCTGGTTTAAAGTAGTGTGTCCTATTCTTAATCGGGTGATGAGTGGCTCTTCTTTCCTGTTTCTGCCAACTCCCATTCCAGAGTTTACCTGCTTTTGAATGTCATAAAGATGTCTTCCTGTATCTATTGAGTCCCAATATTCTTGCCACTTTTCCACTATATAATTTTTAATTATTGATTTGCCTTCTGCCAAAAACATGCAAGTTAGGTTAATTGGCATCAAACTGGGGATTCTAAATTGTCCTTAGGTATGACTGTGAGAGTGAATGGTTGTCTGTCTCTCTGTGTTGGCCCTGTGATGGACTGGCAATCTGTCCAGGGTGTACCCTGCCTCTCGCCCAAAGATGCTGGGATAGGCTCCAGCCAAGCAGAAAATGATGATGGATGGATGAATGGATTTGCCTTCTTCCTTACTCAGTGAGATTTCCAGAATTACTGCTTCGAATTTTGATTATGGCATGGCGAGTCCTATGATGCCTGCATTTGATCTTTGATGATGTCATAGCGAGTCCTATGATCATGAGTGATGGTCTATACAGTATAACATCATATAGATGTAGACATCATAGGAACATCATATTACATCATGTAGACATCATAGGAACATCAAAGGTGATCTTATGATCTTTTAGCAAGTCCTATAAGAACATCATAGGACATCATGTAGAGATCATAGGAACATCATAGGCGACCCTATGATCTTTTAGCGGGTCCTATGGTCGTGACACAGACACGCAGACATTGATCTTTGATGATGATAGGATATTTTCAGGTTTCATGGTTTCATTGATTATTCTATATGATTTTAATGCTGTATTATTCTATTTTTTTTATTCTATTTTATATTATAATTGTATCTGGTGCATATAATGAGCCAATGTCTGATTCACTGTGTTTTTCCATTGTCTCAGAGCTTGAAAAGAATGTCTGTAAGATTAGGTTGAGCAAGATTGTAAATAATGATGAAGGTTTTATTGTTTTATCATACCAAGCTGTTCTGTACTATACGCCTGAAGTTAGGATGACTTAGGATGACCAGGTCATGTAAAGATCATAACAGAATGTTCAGTGCTGACCGTAGATTAGAAGCAGTCTCTTGGAGAGATGGCTCCAGCCAGTCTAGCTTAGATAAGGTCAGGGACTGAGGTATAAGAAGCACAGCTGCATGACAGCTGCGTTTGACGTTGACAGCTGCGTCTGACACTCACTCGCGTCAGACTACTTTTTTCTCCGTTTTTGTTTGTTTTTATTGATTGTTTTTATTGATTTTATTTATTTATTTATTTTTTATCCCTGTTTGTTGTTGTCAGTTTTTATTTACTGTTATCTCGGTATTAGCTGTTTTTGGCTAGCTGCGGGCTACCCATCTCAGCGCCTGGAATGCCATGGCTCCTTCTCCGTCATGTTCCCGCTGTTCATCGCTCCTCGATAAGGTCTCTGAGCTGGAAACGAGGCTCTCCAATCTTTACAAGATTCGGGAGGCCGAAGACCATATCGACACCATCATTCTCGGGCGATCATTGGCCCCGGCCACCGCCTCACAGCTGGCGGAAACTGCTACTTATTTGAGTGAGCTGAGCGCGTCTCCACCTACCTCCACACCTGCTCCAGCCTCCGCAGACGTCCATGACCTCAGCAACAATCACTGGTTTCGTCTTGGGGCTAAACCAAAAGCTTTGTTTGGTCCTTCTCATCCTCCATCTGCGCCCTGGACCTTGGTTCGACCAGCTAATGGCTACCGTCGATCGACCGGAACAGGCCGCGCCTCTTCTCTTCCGGTGTCCTTGGATAACAGATTTGATATCCTTTCCCTGGAGGATTTTCCCCACCTGGACGCTGGACGCCCGCCCGTGGATGCCTCTCATCTTCCCTCCCCTCCTTCAGCAGTGGCTCATGTCCGCAAACCCCGGATTAAGACCACTCAGGGTGTGTCAAATTACACACCTGCTCCAGACAGAAGAAAAGAGCACATCTCCCCGCCTTCGCAACAACAACATCATCCTCTTCAGAATTTCTCTCCACATCAGAATCCACCGACCCCCCCCCCCCCCAGACGAAGCTGGTAATTGGTGACTCGATCGTGATGAACGTTAGAAGCAGGTACTGTGTTACTCGATTTTTTCCCGGGGCTAGAGTCTCTGACATTGAGGCTCTTATCCCTGACCTGCTGAATGAATTCCCTCATGTTCAAACTGTTGTTGTGCATGTGGGATGCAATAACATCCCAGATGAAGCATCTGAGATTTTAAAAAGTGACTTCAGGAGCCTTCTGTCCACTCTCATGAACTGTGGCAGACGTGCGCTCATCTCTGGGCCTTTGGCACCTCTCAGACGAGGCTGTAATCGTTTTAGAAGAACTCTCAGCCTTAACTCTTGGCTGTGTTTTACTTGTCCTATTTTTAACATTGGTTTTGTTGACAATTTTAACTTATTTTGGAACCGCCCATCACTTATGAGGCCTGATGGCATCCACCCAAATAGACTTGGTGCACGTGTTTTAACAGACAATCTTTTCTATTTTATTCGGTGTTTTCTGGTACAGTGACTGAAATTTGGTGTGTTTACTCACTCTGAAGTTTCTGGGTTTGCCAATCTGCTCTTTTTTGGTCCTGTTCCCACATATTGTATCGATCCCGTTAACTCGGGTGGTCTTTATCGTTTGGATCAGCCTTTGATTTATAATCCTTCAGAGATTGAGTCTGTCTCCCGTTGCCCTAAATATTGTAACCCAGGACTATTACAACACAACCTGAAAAACACTCGCACTTCTGCAGCTCCTCCTCTTCCACCACCCTTCAACTTTGCCCCCGTCTCCTCCCTTAGAGAACCTTTTTCTGCTCCCTCTAAAGTTAATAAAAAAGTTTAAAAAAAAATTGAATGCATAAACTTCCCAGATTGATTAAACAAAATGTTGGGAAAATTCTAATCCAGCCTCAAGTCTCTAAAATTAATAAAATTAATAATTTGGCCTCTCTTCCCCCCAAAGTTTAAAAATTAAATGTGGCTTATTAAATGCTCCGCACTTTGTGGAGGCGTTGGAGGCGTTGTTGGAAATGGTACAAGGAAGAACTGATTAAATTTTGGGGATGATACGGATCACCGTCTGGATACAGGAAATTTTTAAAGGATTCTTTATTGTAACAATAAGAGGTATCATGATCATCATCGTAACTACAATAATAGGTATCATCATCATCGTGATGATGATATGATGACTATGATGACTATGATGATGATGATGATGATACCTATTATTGTTACTACGATGATGATGATACCTATTATTGCTGGAACTATGATGATGATACCTATTATTGTAACTATGATGATAATGCTCAGATGATGATGAGCATGACGATGCTCATCATCTCCGCTTGGCGGAGGTCTGCGCATTATCATCTGAGCATTATCATCATAGTTACAATAATAGGTATCATCATCATAGTTCCAGCAATAATAGGTATCATCATCATCGTAGTAACAATAATAGGTATCATCATCATCATCATCATAGTCATCATAGTCATCATATCATCATCACGATGATGATGATACCTATTATTGTAGTTACGATGATGATCATGATACCTATTATTACAACAATAATAGGTATCATCATCATCGTAGTAACAATAATAGGTATCATCATCGTAGTAACAATAATAGGTATCATCATCATCATCATCATAGTCATCATAGTCATCATATCATCATCACGATGATGATGATACCTATTATTGTAACTATGATGATAATAACTATGATGATGATGATGATGATGATGATGATATCCATCCAAGATGGCGCCCACAGCGGTCGACATGGTGCTTCGCTGCGCTCTTTGTTTGTTTTTGTTTGTCAATTGTGTGTCTGCTTGCACTTATACCCGTGAAGAACTTTTAAATATCAGGACTTTGACCCCCACGGACCTCCTCCCAGTTTTTCTAGCCCCTGCCGCCGATCTGGTTTATTGTTTGGCTCGGAAAGTGAGACGGCGGAAGAGAGGAAGACGAGCGGGCGCTCTCGTACGACTTCGCAGGAGAGGCTCGCGAACGGCG
Source organism: Pholidichthys leucotaenia (assembly GCA_020510985.1). Taxonomy (NCBI): domain Eukaryota; kingdom Metazoa; phylum Chordata; class Actinopteri; order Cichliformes; family Pholidichthyidae; genus Pholidichthys; species Pholidichthys leucotaenia. The sequence continues at coordinate 71,620,552 of CM035849.1, forward strand.
CTGCCTGGCATATTTCTGTCCAATACCAACTCTCTCTCTAACAAGGTGGATGAACTGAGACTGCTGATGCGTTTTAAGGACCTCGCCTCCTCAGCTGTCCTCTGCTTTACTGAGACCTGGCTCCGGGAAAATATACCGGACAGCGCGCTGCGCCTCGACGGCTTCCAGCTCTTCCGTGCTGATCGTGACACAGAGCTTTCCGGCAAGACCACAGGAGGCGGAGTCTGCTTCTACATCAACTGTAGCTGGTGCTCTGATGTAACGGAAATTTCCAAACACTGTTCTCCTGCCTTGGAATTTCTTGTTATCAACTGCAAGCCTTTTTATTCCCCACGGGAGTTTGCTTCTTTTATACTGATCGCTGTGTACGCCCCTCCCGACGCGGACACGCGCGAAGCTCAGCGCGTGCTCGCGGATCACATTCAACACACAGAGCGGAGTTTTCCAGACTCGCTGATTATTGTGGCTGGCGACTTTAATCAGTGCAATCTGAGCCACGATCTCCCCCGCTACAAACAGTTTATTAAATGCCCCACCAGAGGATTAAACACACTGGATCACTGTTACACCACAGTGAAAGACGCATATCGCGCTGTCCCTCGAGCTGCGCTGGGATTATCTGATCACGTGATGGTTCACCTCATTCCCACATACAGACAGAGATTGAAGCTCACTAAACCTGTTGTGAGCACTACGAAGATACGGACCAGTGATGCTGAGGAGAAGCTGGAAACGTGCATGGAAATATCTGACTGGGGCATGCTTAAAGGAGCCACGCATGATCTGGATGAGTACACGGACACTGTGAACTCATATATCCACTTTTGTGAAGAGAACATTCTTCCATCACGCACCAGGGTGAGTTACTCTAATGACAAACCCTGGTTCACAGCTAAGCTCAGACAGATCAGGAAGGAGAAGGAAGCAGCGCTGAAAAGTGGAGACAGGGATTGCTACAGGGAGGTTAAATACCGGTTTAACAGAGAGCTGAAGAGGGCTAAATCTGTGTACTCAGAGAGACTCCAGCAGCAGTTCACTGCTAATGATTCGGCTTCCGTGTGGAGAGGACTGAGGCAGATCACCAACTATCGGCCTCAGGCTCCTAAAGGTCAGGATGACAAAGCCCTTTGTCAGAGACTGTCCCAACACTATGCCCGTTTTGACACCTCGTCATCTGTGTCCAACTCCCCCCCTCCCTCCAGCTCCACAGCCTCCACATTCCCTACTTCATTTAAGGCACCCCCCCCCACCTCCCCCCCTCCCCTTATCATCAGTGAGCAGGATGTGCTCAAACAGTTCTCCAGACTGAACCCGCGCAAGGCCCCCGGCCCAGACGGCGTGTCTCCCTCCACCCTGAGACTCTGTGCGAAATAGCTGGCTCCTGTATTCACAGACATTTTTAACACCTCCCTTAAGTTATGCCACGTGCCGTCCTGCCTCAAATCCTCCACCATCATCCCTGTCCCCAAGAAGCCACGGATCACTGGACTTAATGACTACAGACCTGTAGCGCTCACCTCTGTAGTCATGAAGTCCTTTGAGCGCCTGGTCCTGTCCCACCTCAAGTCCATCACCACCCCTCTCCTGGACCCGCTGCAGTTTGCCTACCGAGCCAACAGGTCTGTAGACGATGCAGTCAACCTGGCCCTCCACTCCATCCTGCAGCACCTGGACTCCCCGGGAACCTACGCCAGGATCCTGTTTGTGGACTTCAGCTCCGCATTCAACACCATCCGCCCCGCTCTGCTCCGGGACAAGCTGTCCCTGCTCAACGTGCCTGACTCCCTCTGCAGGTGGATCATCGACTTCCTGACGGACCGGAGGCAGCATGTGCGGCTGGGAAAGACTGTCTCAGACTATACTAGCATCAGCACCGGATCACCCCAGGGCTGTGTACTTTCCCCCCTACTCTTCTCCCTTTACACCAACTCCTGCACCTCCAGCCACCAGTCTGTCAAGTTGATCAAGTTTGCGGACGACACCACCCTCATCGGGCTCATCTCCAACGGCGACGAGTCCGCCTACAGGAGAGAGGTGGCCCAGCTGGCGTCCTGGTGCAGCAATAACAACCTGCAGCTGAACGCTCTGAAGACAGTGGAGATGATTGTAGACTTCAGGAAAGTCACTACTCCTCTGCCCCCCCTCACCCTCTCAGGCTCTCCCATCACCACTGCTGATTCCTTCCGCTTCCTAGGCACTACCATCACCAGGGACCTCAAATGGGAGCTGACCATCAGCTCACTCATCAAAAAAGCCCAGCAGAGGATGTTCTTCCTGCGGCAGCTGAGGAAGCTCAAGCTACCCACCAAGATGTTAGTGCAGTTCTACACAGCCATCATCGAGTCCATCCTCACCACCTCCATAACCGTGTGGTACGCAGGAGCCACTGCCAGGGACAGACTAAGGCTGCAGCGCGTCGTGCGCACTGCTGAGAAGGTGATCGGCTGCAAGCTCCCATCTCTCCAGGATCTGTACATCTCCAGGACCCGGAGGCGTGCTGGCCGGATCATAGCCGATCCCTCACACCCTGGTCATGTACTGTTTGCCCCCCTCCCCTCTGGTAGAAGACTTCGGTCCATCCAGACTTAAACCTCCCGTCACATGAACAGCTTCTTCCCCTCTGCCATTAGACTGCTGAACACTAAGTGACTCTCGTGCACCATGTACAGCAGCTCAACCAGACTCATGTCAATCATCACTGTTTTCTTCCTGCATTACCGACTGCACTATATAGTTCTCCACAGTATCTGCTGCTGGCTAATATATATTTTAACTGTTGACCAGTATCACTTAATCTTATCCTACACTTTATTACATGTATAGTTTATTTCTCTTATCTTATCATGTTTAATGTTGCAGCATTGTACCGAGACAAATTCCTAGTTTGTGTACTACATGAACAATGGCAATAAACCTGATTCTGATTCTGATTCTGATTCTGATGATACCTATTATTGTAACTATGATGATAATAACTATGATGATGATGGTGATGATGATGATGATACGTATTATTGTAACTATGATGATAATAACTATGATGATGATGATGATGAGATGAGATGATGATGATGATATAATGCGCAGACCTCCGGAATTTTTTAAAGCTCAGGTGTCAAACTCATTCCATGGAGGGCCAAGACCCTGCAGGTTTTACCTCCACCCAGTGTCTTCAACAGGTGATTTCATTGAATTTCTTCCCACTGATTGCTGATCAGTGAAAACACCTGCTGAAGACACATTTTAAATTTTAAATCCTTTAAAATTTAAAGGATTCTTTATTGTAACAATAATAGGTATCATGATCATCATTGTAACTACAATAATAGGTATCATCATCATCGTGATGATGATATGTTTTTTGTTTTTTTTTGTTTTGTTTTTTTTTCCGGTTCCGGTTCCGCCGGACCGGTGGTGCCACACGAGTAGGCTGCCTGTTGCAACAGCCTTTTTTTTTTTTTTTTTTTTTTTTTTTTTATCTTCCTTCTTCTTTCTACACCTTTCACTCTGTATATATATCACGGACGCACGGATCGCCCCGGGGGTCTCCCGGGTCGGCGGACGGAGCCACGGTTTGCAGCGGGAGACGCTACAGCGGGGAGGAGCTAGTGCTAGCTAGCACTTGGCCGCCGCCCGGTGCTAATGGGAAACTCGACATACCGGGAGCTGTAGCGAAAACGACGCGGGTGCCGGGCTGGAGTTTAGGCGGCGTGCAAGAAATATAAGACAGAATAATAAAGAGCGATGGCAAGAACCAAGCAGACCGCCCATAAAATCTACTGGAGGAAGAACCCCCCCAGGATGCAGCTAGCCACCAGGGCTGCTCGGAGAGGCGCTCCGGCCACCGGCAGAGTGAAGAGGCCTCGCCGTCACAGGCCCGTGGCTCTGAGAGAGATCCGTCGCTGCCAGAAATCCACGGAGCTGCTCATCCGTAAGCTGCCCGTCAGCGCCTGGTGAGGGAGATCGCTCAGGACTTCAAGACCGTCCCGCGTTTCCTGAGCTTCGCCGTCATGGCTCTGCAGGAGACCAGCGAGGCCCACCTGGTGGTCTCTTCTTTGCTAAGGGGGTCACCATCATGCCCAAAGACTTCCAGCTGGCCCGCTGCATCCGCGGAGAGAGAGCTTAGACTTTCTGCTGCACATTCACCAACCAACCATAATGCTCTGCACTGTGTGTCTATATATATATATTTATAGTAATATGGACATATGTTTAGTAGATGTTGTTTTTTTTCTTGCCTCTGATTATTGTGTTGCTATCCCTGTGCTGTTGCAATCCTGGAATTTCCCCATTGTGGGACTAATAAAGGCTTATCTTATCTTATCTTATCTTATGATGACTATGATGATGCTGCTGATGATGATGATACCTATTATTGTTACTACGATGATGATGATACCTATTATTGTTGTAACTATGATGATGATGATGATGATGATACCTATTATTGTAACTATGATGATAATGCTCAGATGATAATGCGCAGACCTCCGCCAAGCGGAACTATGATGATGATGATGATGATGATACCTATTATTGTAACTATGATGATAATGCTCAGTTGATAATGTGCAGACCTCCGCCAAGTGGAACTATGATGATGATGATGATCCCTGTTATTGTAACTATGATGATAATGCTCAGATGATAATGCGCAGACCTCCGCCAAGCGGAACTATGATGATGATGATGATGATGATGATGATACCTATTATTGTAACTATGATGATAATGCTCAGATGATAAAAGGTCTGCGCTCTTCGAATGCTTTTCTAGTTGTAACTATGATGATAATGCTCAGATGATAATGCATAAAAATGTCTAGCTGGTGGTAAAAATGTCTTGCTGGTGCCTATCTGGTCTGAAATGGGTTTTCCAAATGGAGGATCATTACTTCCTCCAGGAGGTTATGTGATCATCAGCGTTGGTTTGTCTGTTTGTTTGTTTGTCTGTTTGTTATCTCCGCCAGGAGGTTATGTTTTTGCCGGGGTTTGTCTGTCTGTTTGTCTGTCTGTCTGTCTGTCTGTTTGTCTGTTTGTCTGTTGGCTAGCAAGATAACTCAAAAAGTTTTGGACGGATTTCGATGAACCTTTCAGGCGTTGTTGGAAATGGTGCAAGGAAGAACTGATTAAATTTTGGGGATGATACGGATCACCGTCTGGATTCAGGAAATTTTTAAAGGATTCTTTATTGTAACAATAATAGGTATCATGATCATCGTGATGATGATATGATGACTATGATGATGATGTTGATGATGATACCTATTATTGTTACTACGATGATGATGATACCTATTATTGTAACTATGATGATAATGCTCAGATGATGATGAGCATGATGATGCTCATCATCTCCGCTTGGCGGAGGTCTGCGCATTATCATTGTTGGAACTATGATGATGATGATGATGATGATGATGATACCTATTATTGTAACTATGATGATAATGCTCAGATGATAATGCGCAGACCTCCGCCAAGCAGAGATGATGATGATGATGATGATGATGATTAACTAGTAGTAGTAGTAGATTAGTTTATTTGACAGGGACAGTGCAATAAACATAGACAATTAATCAAAGACAATCAATCTGATGTGTTGCACATAGAGTGTATAGCTATTAGCTAATTTGCAACTCTTGTCCCTGGATGGGCTCGATGAACTCGGGTGGTCTTTATCGTTTGGATCAGCCTTTGATTTATAATCCTTCAGAGATTGAGTCTTTCTCCCATTGCCCTAAATATTGTAACCCAGGACTATTACAACACCACCTGAAAAACACTCGCACTTCTGCAGCTCCTCCTCTTCCCCCACCCTTCAACTTTGCCCCCGTCTCCTCCCTTAGAGAACCTTTTTCTGCTCCCTCTAAAGTTAATAAAAAAGTTTTTTTTAAAAATAGAATGCATAAACTTCCCAGATTGATTAAACAAAATGTTGGGAAAATTCTAATCCAGCCTCAAGTCTCTAAAATTAATAAAATTAATAATTTGGCCTCTCTTCCCCCCCAAAGTTTAAAAATTAAATGTGGCTTATTAAATGCTCCGCACTTTGTCTCTCTCTCTCTCTCTCTCTCTCTGAGTGGGTGTGGTCGTGAGTGCGAGCTGAGAGCGTGTGACAGCGTGAGTGATTTATCTCAAATTTTTCTCTGTCTTTTTGTGTTAAAGGGTTTTTTTTCTGCTAAATAATCTTAATTTTTGTTGTCTTCTGTAGCTGGAGTGGGGTAGGCGTTCTGGGAGGGGGGTCTCTGCTGGTCAGCATGGTTTTGGAGCGAGGCTCCGGTTTTGAGCAGCTGACACGCCGCCATGCTGTCAAACTGACACCAGCTGTCAGCTGCTCGGTGGAGGAATGTAGTCTGGCTGTGGGGGAGCTGGTCGGTTATGAAAGCATTAGATCAGCTTCTAGAATGAATAGTGCCGTGGTGATTTTCCTGGATAGTATTGAAAAAGTTAACCGGGTAGTGGAGAGCGGGGTTGTGATTAAAGACACACTGGTTCCTGTTCTGTCTCTGGTGAATCCCGCGAAGAGAATTACCATCTCAAATGTCCCACCATTTTTAAAGAACGAGCTGTTGGAGAAGGAGCTGTCGAGACACGGGCAGCTTTTGTCCCCGATTAAGCACATCCCTCTCGGTTGTAAGTCCCCGCGTTTAAAGCATGTCATGTCTTTTAGGCGACAGGTGCTCATGATTTTAAAGAATAGCGAGGAAAGCCTCAACCTCGTGTTTAAATACCGGCTTGACGGCTTTGATTATACCATCCACGTCACCTCCGATAATATGAAGTGTTTCGGCTGCGGAATGGAGGGACATTTGATTCGATCATGCCCTCAGGGAGTGGGGGGTGATCACTCGGGGGAGGCCGCTAGTGCGGCCTCGGGGCCGTCTGGTGACAGAGCGGCTTCGCCGCCCTCCGAGGCTGACGGCGCTGCCGCGCCGTCGGGCGTTTCGGCCGAAGCCGCGGGGCCGTCTGGCGGCGGCGCTTCGGCCGAGGCCGCGAGGCTGTCTGGCGGCGGCAGCCGGCCTGTCGATCATAACTGAAACAGCAACAACAGTTAAAGCACATCGCGGGGCTGCTGCACAGACCAACATTGCAGACAAGAGTGATATTACCGAGAGGGATCGCGCTGAGGGTCAGACAGAGGAGCCAAATGAGGCCCAGGTAGATGGTGGGACCAGAAAGATGAATATAAAACCACAGCACAGGGTGAGCGAGAAGCAGGAAGAGACAGCTACCAGGGTGGCTGAGTCAGTGTTGGAGGACGAGGATGACATCGAAATAGATGAAGAGTTATGTAAAATCCCCATCAAGCGGAAGAATTTGGAAACCAAACAGCAGAGGGTCAAAGTAAAAAGGGTTGTTAAAGACAGTTCTGAGGTTTCTCTATCTCAGCCAGATTCTTATGCTGGGTCTGAGATAGAGAGTGATGGTGAAAGCAGTGATGATGTGGCCAGTGGAGGCGGTTACCCCTTCACAAAAATACAGAAGTTTTTGCAGGACACTAAGGGGGTCAGAATGGTTAAAGTTGAAAGCTTCTTCCCTGATCTAAAACGTTTTGTTGACTCTGCTCGGGTCTACATGAAAAATAGGGGAGAGCTTGAGCAGGAAAGTTTTACTGATCAGGAGATCTACAGACTAAAAAAGCTTGTGCTAAAAGTTAAGAACCAAATTGCCCAGGATGATTAGTCTTTTATCGCTCATTCTTTCTTTCCTGTTTTTATATTGGCTTTGCCCTCTTATATACATGTGTAGTTTTAATTTTGGCACACTCAACATCAATGGAGCAAGAGAAATGTCCAAGCGAGCGAGTGTTTTTACTCTTGCAGAATGCAAGAAAATTAATGTTCTGTTTGTTCAGGAGACTCATAGTTCTGAGGACAATGCTGCTGACTGGAGGAGGGAATTTCAGGGTGAAATTATTTTTAGTCATAGAAGCAGCAAATGTGGTGGGGTGGGTATTTTATTTTCTCGAGATTTTATTCCACTTTCTTATGACATTGATGAGATAATTGCAGGCCACATTTTAAAAGTTCGAGCTGTTTTTGAGAATGTGAAAGTTGTTTTTATAAATGTGTATGCTCCAACCGTAGGCACAGAAAGATTGGCCTTTTTAAATATTTTAGATGATACGATCAAAAATTGCAGTAATGATGACTTTTTATTTGTGGGAGGTGATTTTAATTGTACAGAAAATCCTCTTATGGATAGGAATCACCCAGAGCCACATGCTGCATCCAAAAGAGTTTTAAAAGGTTTCATAGAAGCTCATGATCTGTGTGATGTGTGGAGAAATTTTCATGGCAAGGCTAGACAATACACATGGAGCCATAGAAAGGACAATATTTTGTCCTTAGCTAGACTGGATAGGGTTTACAGTTTTAAGCACCATTTTAGCATTTTTAAAAGTGCTTTTATAGTCCCTGTTGGCTTCACAGATCATTCCCTGGTTCAGTGTTGTGTTTTTATCAAGAATATAAAGTGCAGTAGTGCATACTGGCATTTTAACACGTCACTTTTATCGGATAACAGTTTTAAAACTGCTTTTATGTTTTTTTGGAGTAATTTTAAATTGACAAAATCAAATTTTAGTTCTTTGCAGCAGTGGTGGGATGTAGGGAAGAGCCAAATAAAGAATCTGTGCCTACAGTATACTCGCAATGTCTCTGGAGACTTGGCCAGGTCTGTCAGGGACCTGGAGATAGAAGTAGTGGAGCTGCAGTCTTTGGCAGGCTCCACAGGAGAAAGAGGACATTTTGAGGCCCTCAATGGCAAAAAGTCTGTTCTAACTGACCTACTGGGTGTGGCTGCCAGGGGCGCTGTGGTACGCAGTAGGTTCCAGAACATCGCACTAATGGACGCTCCATCTCATTTTTTCTTTGGTCTGGAGAGGAAGAATGGTCAGAGGAGGATGATCCACTCTCTCAGCTCCGAGGACGGGCGGCCGATCCATGAGTCTGCGGAGATCCGTCGCTTTGCAGTTGCTTTCTACAAGGATCTCTTTAAGAAAGAATTTGTTGAGAATCCACACGCACTGAGTCATTTTTTGACGGACTTGCCAAAAGTGATGGCTGGCGTGAATGCGGAGCTGGAGAGCGGGATCACTCTGCAAGAACTGGCAGTGGCTGTCCAGTCTCTTCAGTGTGGAAAAGCCCCAGGGATAGATGGCCTACCAGCGGAGTTCTACAAGGCGTTCTGGTCTGAGATCTGTGAGGACTTGCTGGAAGTACTGTCTGACAGTCTGCGGAAGGGTCACCTGCCCCTAAGTTGTAGGAGAGCAGTCCTCACCCTCCTTCCAAAAAAAGGCGACTTGAAAGACATTAAGAACTGGCGTCCGGTGGCCCTCCTCTGTACTGACTACAAAATTCTCTCCAAAGTGTTGGCTACCAGACTGAGGAAGGCGATGGAGCAGGTCATCCATGTAGACCAGACCTACTGTGTACCTGGTAGGTTGGTTACAGACAACATTTTTTTAATTCGTGATGTTTTGGACCTCTCCAGCTCATTGGTCAAAGAACTTGGTCTTATTTCAATAGACCAAGAAAAGGCGTTTGACCGAGTTGAACATCCATACCTTTGGCAGACATTAGAGGCCTTTGGTTTCAGCTCAGGGTTCATCGCCATGATCCAGGCTTTGTATAGAGACATTGAGAGTATTCTTAAGATTAATGGTGGTTTGAGTGCTCCTTTCAAAGTTGAGAGGGGTGTCCGACAGGGCTGCCCCCTCTCAGGTATGCTGTACTCTCTTGCCATTGAGCCCCTCCTTTGTAAACTAAGGCAAGGCCTCACTGGTTTTAAAGTCCCCAACTCTGACTCTGTTTTTAAAGTGTCTGCCTATGCTGATGACGTTGTTGTTTTTACAAGAAATCAAAACAATGTAGACTACCTTTTAAGAACTGTTAATCTTTTTGGTGAGTGCTCCTCAGCGCGAGTGAATTGGGGTAAGAGTGAAGCTGTTGTGGTGGGGGGGAGACCACAAAAAATTGCCCTACCTGGTGGCCTCTCGTGGACACAAGGTGGTTTTAAATATCTTGGTGTGTTTTTAGGAAATCAGACTTTTACTGAGAAAAATTGGGAGTGTTTTTTAGAAAAAACTGAAGGAAGACTAAAAAAATGGAAATGGATTCTGCCAAACTTGTCCTTCAGAGGTCGTGTTTTAATTATCAACAACTTGATTGCTTCAATGCTGTGGCATCGACTGTCTTGTCTGGACCCTCCACCCAATTTGCTGGCCAGAGTGCAATCTATAGTCGTGGACTTTTTCTGGGACCGTCTTCACTGGGTTCCACAGAGTATCCTGTTTTTACCGAGGGAAGAAGGTGGTCAAGGGCTCATCCATCTGGCCAGCAGGGGGGCTGTCTTTCGCCTGCAGTTCATTCAGCGACTGCTGAGTGGCCCCCTTGACCTTGTGTGGAGACCTATTGCCAGGGCTGTCCTGGCTCGCTGTGGAGGGCTTGGACTAGAGGAGTCGCTGCTTTTAATGGATTTAAGGGGCCAAAAACTCCCAGAACTTCCCCAGTTTTACCAAAGTGCTTTTAAAATCTGGGGACTTTTTAAAAAGAACTCTCCCCAGGCTTCCTTGTCGCCTTTCTGGCTTTTAAAGGAACCACTTGTGTTCGGGACCCGTTTTGATGTGGGCAATGTTTTAGGACCTTCTGTTTTAAAAAAGTTTATTTTTGCAAAGGTTACAACGCTGGGACATTTGGTGAATTTATGTGGTCCTAACTTGGACAATGCTGTTGCCCTGTGCTCGGCTCTTGGCGTCTCTTCAGTCAGAGTTATAATGAACTTGTTGAAAGATTGGAGAGACTGCCTGTCTGCAGAAGAACACTCTGCTATTGTTTTACACTGCGAAAACTCTGTACAAACTGCTGATGAACCTTTTCCTTTTAGTATTTTATCTCCTGATTTTAAAGATGGCACTGGTGTGTTTTTAAACTCTGAGCACATTAACATTTGTGACTCTCCTGGTAAAAAAATGTATGGACTTTTGGTGAAAATTCTAAATGTGAATAAGTTAAAAGGTCGAGCTGATACACCATGGAGGAAACACTTGGGTCTGGGTCCTGAGGTGAGGCCTGCCTGGAGAGCACTCTATAAACCACCATTAACTAAGAAGGTTGGAGACCTACAATGACGAGTTTTACATGGTGCTGTGGCTGTAAATGCTTTTATCTCTCTTTTAAACCCAAATGTTGTTGAGGTTTGTCCATTTTGTCCTCAGAAAGAAACTGTGTTCCATTGTTTTCTGGACTGTAACAGACTGCAATTGTTGTTTGTTTTTTTGGGGAAGCTGTTTTATCTGTTTGGAGAAGTCTTTTCCCAGCAGATTTTTATCTTGGGCTTTCCATATAGACAGAGGACTAAGAAAAAGAGTGAACTCTTAAATTTCATCCTGGGTCAGGCTAAAATGGCTATTTATGTTAGTAGGAAAAGAAAAATTGAACAACTGCTGGATTGTAATGTAAAAGACATGCTGGTTGGCATGATTAAGGCTCGAATAGTGATTGATTACAATTACTATCATCTGATGCAGAATGTTGAAACCTTTGAGGCTATGTGGTGCTTTAAGCACATCCTGTGTTGTGTTAAGGAGGGGAAAATTATCTATGGTATAATCCTGATGTAAGAAGCAAGTTTTTTGTTTTAGTTTTCCTTGTTTGGTTACTTGTGTCTTTGATTTCTTGTCAGTGAGACATTTTTCTTTTCCATTGCTTCTTTTAGTTGTTTTAGTTGTTGTGTTTTTCTGTTGAATTTGTGACAATAAAGGTGTGTTGAAAAATCAAAAATCTCTCTCTCTCTCTCTCTCTCTCTCTCTCTCTCTCTCTCTCTCTCTCTCTCTATATCTATATATATATATATATATATATATATATATATTTATAGTAATATGTACATATGTATACTAGCTGTTCTTGTTTTATTCTTGCCTTCTGATTGTTGCTATGAGTGTTGCTATCCCTGTGCTGTTGTAATCCTGGAATTTCCCCATTGTGGGACTAATAAAGGCTTATCTTATCTTATCTTATCTTAAACATTAGGTCTTTATCTTCTAAGTCTCTTCTGGTCCATGATCTATTAATCGATCACCAGATCGATCTACTATCCCTCACAGAGACCTGGCTCTGGCTTGATGATTATTAGATTAGATTAGATTAGATTAGATTCAACTTTATTGTCATTACACATGTATGAATACAAGGTAACGAAACACAGTTTAGCATCCAATCAGAAGTGCAAAGGACAGCAGTGCAGTATATACGGTAATTAACAGTATGTGCAATTTAACTAACTAACTAACCTGCACTTATATAGCGCTTTTCTAGTCACAAAGACCACTCAAAGCGCTTTCATTAATACTAACCCTCTATTCTAAGGGCCTATAGGAAACAGATATCTAGGGACAATTTAGAACAGCCAATTAACCTAACATGCATGTTTTTGGCATGTGGGAGGAAACCGGAGAAATCCCGGAGTAAACCCACGCAACACGGGGAGAACATGCAAACTCCACACAGATCACTGTTGGTCGGGGGCTGGGATCGAACCCACGATCCCACGATCCCCACAATCCCCCGGCCAAGGGTAAACTGTGCTGCCGCAGTGCTAACCACTGCGCCACCGTGCAACAATTTAAGCAAATATATGCAAATATATGCAGCAGTGCAGAAAGTTAAGAGTACTGTTATGTGCAAATAATGTACAATAAGTTAGATGGGCAGTTATGTACAGGTGAGGATGGTAAGAGATGATGGTAAGAGAGTCAGCGGGGAACTAAGTTCAATAACGTGACAGCTGTTGGAAAGAAACTGTTCCTAAACCTGCTGGTTCTAGTCCGAAGGCTTCTGAAATGCTTTCTGGAGGGGAGAAGCTGGAACAGTCCATGAGCAGGATGGTTGGAGTCCCTAAGAATGCTGCGTGCCCGGCGCAGACATCTTTTCCTGTAGACGTCCTCTATAACTGGAAGTGGAGTCCCTGTGATGCGTTGGGCGGTTTTCACCACCCGCTGCAGCGCCTTACGGTCAGCGACAGAGCAGCACCTATACCAGACTGTGACACAGTTGGTCAGGGTACTCTCTATCATGCAGCGGTAGAAGTTGCCCAGGATGTCAGTTGACAGATGGTTCTTCTTCAGTGTCCTCAAGAAGAAGAGGCGCTGATGGGCCTTCTTGATCAGGATGGTGGTGTTAACTGACCAGGACAGGTCCTCCAAGATGTGGGTCCCCAGGAATTTGAAGCTGGGGACACGTTCAACAGCTATGCCATTGATATGGATTATGTTGGTCTGAACGAATCAACTCCCTCTGGGTATTTAAACTGTCATAACCCCAGAGGTTCTGGTCGTGGTGGTGGAGTGGCGACAATTTTCCATCCTAAATTGCTGGTTAATGTTAAGCAGAAATTATGTTTTAATTCCTTTGAAGGTTTGGTCCTCAGTGTGGGGCCTGTTGGCAATGTTGGCTTGATCCCAGTTCTCTTTGCCATAGTTTATCATCCTCCCATGGCCTATTCAGAGTTTCTATCGGAATTTGCCAAATTTTTAGCTGATTTGATGCTGAAAGTCGATAGAATAATTATTGTAGGGGACTTTAATATACATGTTGATGTTGAGAGTGACTGTCTTAATAAGGCTTTCAATTCAATTTTACACTCAATGGGGTTTTCCCAAAAAGTAAAAAATTCTACCCATTATTTCCACCATACATTGGACCTTGTTTTGACATATGGTATAGATATCGAAAATCTGGTTGTATCTCCTCATAATCATGTACTGTCTGACCATTGTCTGTTAATTTTTGATTTCATCATCTCTGATCACTTATTTCCTAAAGAAAAATACTACTACAGCAGATGGCTTTCTAATGATGTTGTTGCTAAATTTTTGCAGATTGTCTCCTCTATACCATGGGTCAACACAACAGAAACACCTGAAATAAGTGATGGAGAGTCTGCTCCATTCGTGATTGATAGCATGGTTGATGGTGTTACTGCCTCTCTGCATCGGACTCTAGATTTGGTAGCCCCTTTAAAAAAGAAAAAGTCTAACCAGAGATTTCTTACTCCTTGGTTTAACTCAGAAACTCGTGGCTTGAAACAGAAGGCTCGTCAATTGGAGAGAAAATGGCATTCAACTAATTCAGATGAATTCTACTTGGCGTGGAGAAATCATCTCTTAATCTATAAAAAAAATCTCTAAGAAAAGCTAGATCAAGCTATTATTCTGCATTAATAGAAGCAAACAAGAATAACCCCAGGTTTCTCTTCAACACTGTAGCCAGGCTTACAAAGAGCCATGACTCGGTCAATCCTCGCATCCCCCCTGAGCTTTCTAGTCAGGACTTTCTGAACTATTTCAATCTTAAAATTTTATCTATCAGAGATGAAATTAATCAGATTCTTCCTTCCGTAAATAGTACATTAACTACTGCAGCTCCCTCAATTGATATCTGCTTGGATAGACTTACTCCAATCGACCTCTTGGAGTTGGATAGGGTAGTTTCCTCTTCTAAGCCTTCATTTTGCCTTCTGGACCCTATTCCTTCCAGGTTATTTAAAATTATTTTCCCAATTATTAGTAGCCGTATTCTTCTTATCATTAATTCTTCTTTAACTCTGGGTTATGTTCCACTGGCTTTTAAAACTGCTGTAATTAAACCTTTACTTAAAAAACCGACGCTCGATCCTGGAGTTTTGGCCAATTATCGACCAATCTCCAATTTGCCTTTCATTTCAAAAATCCTGGAAAGAGTTGTTGCTGTGCAATCATCTGACCATTTGCAGGGAGTTGGTTTGTTTGAGGTGTTTCAATCTGGGTTCAGAGCTCATCACAGCACTGAAACTGCCTTAGTGAAGGTCTCTAATGACCTCCTGACTGCATCTGATAATGGACTTGTCTCTATTCTTGTTCTTTTAGATCTCAGTGCAGCCTTTGACACTATCGATCATGCCATTCTACTTGATAGATTGGAACACTTTGTTGGACTCAGTGGAACTCCGTTGCAGTGGTTTAGATCTTATTTGTCTGATAGATTTCAGTTTGCCCATGTCAATGATGGATTTTCTTCCAGCTCTAAGCTCACTCACGGAGTTCCACAGGGGTCTGTGTTGGGCCCTACTCTTTTTAGTCTATGTATGCTCCCGCTGGGCAATATCATCAGAAAGCACTGTATACATTTTCATTGTTACGCTGATGACACACAACTGTACCTGTCAATGAAGCCCGATGATTGTGATCAGTTGGCCAAGCTAGATGCCTGTCTTAAGGACATCAAAGCTTGGATGGCTTGTAATTTTTTACTATTGAACTCTGGTAAGACTGAAGTCATTGTTGTTGGCCCAAAACATCTTAGAAATTCCTTTTCAGATTATGCCCTTAATTTAGATGCTGCCACTCTCACTCTGAACAGTTGTGTGAGGAACCTTGGAGTGATTTTTGACCAGGATTTGTCCTTTAATTCACATATTAAAACTGTTTCTAGGACCGCCTTATATCATCTGTGCAATATTGCTAAGATCAGGAGCATCTTGTCTCTGGGTGATGCTGAGAAACTGATTCACGCCTTTGTCAGTTCGCGATTAGATTATTGTAATTCGCTATTATCTGGTTGTCCTAGAGTATCTTTAAAAATTTTCAATGAATGAATGAATGAATGAATGAATTTATTTATTTCGGATAGTACATTACAGGTTAAAAGAAACTGTATAATATAACAACAAGGTCAAATTAGACAAAGACTCCTTCTACTATACAATTCCACGTGAGTTATCCGAAATGGGTGATGGCTGAAGCCGCAGCTTATATTGCCCACCCATATTCCATCCAAGAATTCAAAGGAGAAAAAAGAGAAAACAAGACAATCAATTGATTCAAAATGTTGCTGCTAGAGTTTTAACTGTTTCTAGAAAAAGAGATCATATTTCCCCAGTTCTGTCCTCCCTCCATTGGCTTCCCATTGAATTCAGAATCAAGTTTAAAATCCTTCTTCTTACTTTCAAAGCTCTTAACAATCTTGCCCCCCAGTATATAAAAGATCTGATATTAACTTACCATCCTAATAGAGCATTACGCTCCCAAAATGCTGGCTTACTTGTGGTGCCCAGAATCTCCAAAAGTACGGTGGGAGGCAGAGCCTTCTGCTACCAAACCCCTTCTCTCTGGAACCAGTTACCACTCTGGGTCCGGGAGTCAGACTCGGTCTCTGTCTTTAAGAACAGGGTAAAATCCTTCCTTTTTAAAATAGCTTTCGTTTAAGGAGGGTATTGACATCTATGCAGGTATTGAGGGTATTGACATCTATGCAGACAACATCTGTTTGTCACTCCAAGCACCAGACTTTGAGCCACTGGAACGGGTGCTCACGGAAGATCTTGCCAAACTGGACCAGTTCTGCAAAACCTGGCACCTAAAACCAAGCCCAGCAAAAACCGTCTCCAGTGTATTCCATCTCCACAATGTAAAAGCTGCCAGAGAGCTAAACATCCACCTGAGCGGACTTAAGCTTAAGCATACCTCGAATCCAACCTACCTTGGAGTGACCTTTGACAGGACCCTATCCTTCAAGGAACATTTAAAGGGGACGGCTGCTAAGGTGAAGGCACGAAACAACCTGCTCTGCAAGCTCGCTGGTGCAAAATGGGGGGCGGCAGCCTCCACCCTGCGCACCTCAGCACTGGCCCTTTCATACTCTGTAGCAGAATATCGTGCCCCTGTCTGGTCCAGGTCATCCTACACACACCATGTAGACACCCAGCTCAACACAACCATGAGAACCATAACTGGGGCAATCCGCTCAACACCACTCCCCTGGCTCCCTGTACTGTCAAACATAGCCCCCCCACACATCCAGCGAGCAGCACTAACTCAAAGGATGCTTCAAAAAGCCAAAGATTCTCCTCACTTACCAATCCATGCAGATATCTACACCCCACCCACTGCCCGACTTCCATCCAGACGGCCGATTTGGAAAAACCCTCCCCCAGCTGACTTCACCATCCAGACAGCTTGGCAAGAGGAATGGGAGACCAAGGAGGTCCCAAACAAACACCTGGTGACAAACCCCAACCAACAGGTCCCGGGCACCAACCTCCCAAGGAGACAGTGGTCTACACTCAATCGCTTCAGGACTGGACATGGCCCCTGCTTGGCCAGCCTTCACAGATGGGGCAGTAGCCCTAGCCCACTGTGCGCATGTGGAGAGGAGCAAACAATGGAACACATCATAGAGGCTTGCCCGCTCCAAAGACTGGAAGGAGGATTACACACCCTCCATACAGCAAACCAGGAGGCAACTGCTTGGCTTGAGGACTTTGCATTCACTAAATAAATAAATAAGGAGGGTATTTTGTCATGCGGTGACCCTCGCGGATCACCATAAGACGCCAAGAGTCCACCTGTGAGTTTTGCGATGATGGTGGTTTATTAAAACAACAAGACAAGACAATACTGTGAGCCACTCGGGGCAAAAACACACATAAAGCAATACGAGGGCTTGTAGGGCTAACCCCAGCCACTACGAGCTAAACCATGACATGACATGAAAAGCACAAACCTGACATGAAGGTCTAACAAGGTTTAGACCACCTGATGATGTCTGACGAGGATAGTTGACAATGTCTGACAATACTCCTGCGATTTAACTGCCGCTAGTGCCCGCCTTATAAAGGCGAACACTAACGAGCAGTAATGACAAGCAGCTGACCAACCTTGACAGGCGGAAGCCCCACCGAGCGCGTTCACAGTAAGAACCCGGTGAGGCCAGAATACCACCCATAACTGTCAAGGCCGGCAGCGAGTTGTGCTTAGCCCGAGCGCGGACAGACCCCAGCGCTCGGGTCGTAACAGTACCCTCCGTCCGAGGGCGGGCTCAGAATGCCCAAGGACCACCCTGCCCCCCCCACCCCCCAGGGTGGGTGGCTGGGGGTAGGTGCGGAGGGAGAGAGACCAAACCCAGAAACAATCAAAACAGTGACAAGGACAACTACATACAGGAAAATGACAAGAATACCAACCACTCAGATTAAATCAAAAAGATGCACGTGGAGAAAACAAAAAAAAAAAAAAAAACAGAACTACTGGGTCAGAAAAATTACATACAAGACCATGACAAAATACCGAATATTCAAATCAGATAAAATACACAGAGGAAAATAAGGCAACAGTAGAACATAACACAATTTGCCAAGGATCCCCAAATAAGTTGCAGAAAACACAGGACAGCACGAGAAAATTAGATCTTGGCCCACATGTTACACAAGGAAATGACTTCCCACCCGTGTGAATACTCAAATAACCAAACACAAAAGGCAGAGCACTTACTGGCTCATACCCGACTACACACAATGCAAACTAGGGCAACTGCAAGACATAACCATAACACCAAGTACACAGGACAGCAAGGAAAAAAAAACAGAACAATCACTGTGACGGATCAACACCAGAAAAACGACCACTACCCCCCCCCGACAGTTTATGCAGACCGGCGGAGACCAGGCGCCATAGGAACAGTTCAGGTGGTCTCCCCGCGTCCAACAGCTGGCGGGTGGTCATAGGAGGCGGAACATGACCAAGCGGCTCACCACAGTCCAACGCCCAGCACGTCCGCTCCTCTGGTGGTCGAACCAGGTCGCCCAATGAAACACATAACACGTCGGGTGGCCGACCCGAGGCGCCGAACTGGCGAAGCAGTTCCTCAGGCGGCCGACCCGTGTCCCTCAGCCACCAGTCCCGGGGAAAAACAGCCCACGGCAGCCTCCCTGACGAGGACAAAGCTCTGGAGAGCCGGGGTGAGCGAAGAGGAACCCCCACGGCCCCCGGCGATGATGCACAGGGGCGGTGACTCAGTAGAGGGGAAAGATGGCAAGGATGAGCCCGTAATCCGTCCGATGACGAAAGGTCTGCAGCTCCTCCCCCGTCCGTGGACCATGCTGGCGCTGCACCTCCGCTGGACCCCGATTGGGTCCCAGCTGCACCCACGTCGGGCCCCGATTGGGCCAGAACCGCACCTGCGGTGGACCCCGATTGGGCCTCTGATGCACCCACGTCGGACCCCGATTGGGCCAAAGCAGCTCCTGCGATGGACCCCGATTGGGCCTCTGATGCACCCACGTCAGACCCCGATTGGGTCACAGCAGCCTCCACGACGGACCCCGACTGGGTCGGTGCAGCTCTGCTGACGATTTCCACCCCCGAACCTGGGACCTCCAACCCAATGACTCCGACTGGTTCCCCGCCGGTGACACTGCAACGAGGCTCACAAACAGGAAGAAAACCGGGATTAGAATCACCGGTAGCAACAGAACCCAGCGAGACGAGCTCGGGCGCAGCAGACGGCTGCTCCTCACTCGCCTCCCCGAGAGGCAGGCAAAAATGCTCCAACACAGGGGACAGAGACATAAGGGGGAGCACTTGCCTGCACTCGGGTTCTGTTGCCACCCAGGACTTCGACGATCCAGGTTCAGGGCGGTGACTCTCGTCAGCAGGCTCCAACTCAGCTGCGTCGGGCTCCGCAGCTGGCAAGATGTCATCTGCAGCCTGAGGTTCCTCCCCCGCAGCTGTCCACGCCGATGACCTGAATGGCGTGGGGGCAGGGGACCCTCGACCCACTGGCTTGGACCGCTCCGGCAAGGAGACCCGGGGACACTTCATCGTCAGCTCAGGCTCCGGGCCACAATCCGCTCTTCTCCTCCGTCCACGACGTGGCTGCAGGGCCGGATCCAGGCTTTCCAGCACTGCAGGCCCCCTCTTCATCCGACGACGTTGGCCTGGCGTCATGGACCGCTCAACCGGGGAGGACACAGAGGCAGCAGGTTTAGTTATTATCACTACAGCAGGTGAAGGGAGCTCGGGGGGCTGCGAACCCCGAACTCCGCCCCCAGGAGTCAGACAAGGCAGGCTACAATTATAGTGTAATAAATTAACTTGCACTTGCCTTTCTCCCGGAGGGAAGATGGTTCCTGCTGTAGGGGACGTTGTTCCTCCTTCTCCCCGCTGGATGGCGACAGAGGGCCCCCTGGAAGGACGAGGTGGAGCCGCTCTCAGAGGTTCGCTGACGGGCTTTGCCGGCAGCGGGTCCAGCCGGGGATTCTGCCGAGGTTCTCCTTGGCCGTGACGCCGACGTCGTTGACGAACTCCAGATGGCACGACCTCCTGGACCGGGTCAGGAACCCAACACGGGGAGCGAGGATGCCTCCTCCTCTGCTTCCTGCTTTCCTCTTCCTCCAGCCCACGGAGTATCTCGCGCTGCATGGTGAGTTCATATCTCCTCATCATCACCTCCGGGTGATCGTCGTAATGGAGAGGAAGAATGTCCAGGAGAACCTCTGCACAGTCCAGGTGCCAGCGCATATAGCCGGAGTTGACGTCAAAGGTAGCGGCGAGGAGCGTCCCGTCGACGTACTCCAGCGCGCTCGCTAACTCTTTGCGCAGGCGCCAACCGCGGCCCCTGGATGACGGCATTCTCCCAGCAATTGACACCCAGACAGGGAAGAACAATAGTCCAATTAAGGCAAAAACTCACAGTGAAAAAAGGCGTCTCGGTGTGGCGTCTCCGTTTAGACGTCCTGACAGGAGTATACCGTCATGCGGTGACCCTCGCGGATCACCATAAGACGCCAAGAGTCCACCAGTGAGTTTTGCAATGATGGTGGTTTATTAAAACAGCAAGACAAGACAATACTGTGAGCCGCTCGGGGCAAAAACACACATAAAGCAATACGAGGACTCGTAGGGCTAACCCCAGCCACTACCAGCTAAACCATGACATGACATGAAAAGCACAAACCTGACATGAAGGTCTAACAAGGTTTAGACCAGCTGACGATGTCTGACGAGGATAGTTGACAATGTCTGACAATACTCCTGCGATTTAACTGCCGCTAGTGCCCGCCTTATAAAGGCAAACACTAACGAGCAGTAATGACAAGCAGCTGACCAACCTTGACAGGCGGAAGCCCCACCGAGCGCTTTCACAATAAGAGCCCGGTGAGGCCAGAATGCCACCCACAACTGTCAAGGCCGGCAGCGAGTTGTGCTTAGCCCGAGCGCGGACAGAACCCAGCGCTCGGGTCGTAACATATTTGTGTCTTTTAACCCTACTCTTGTTCTGTTGTTATCTGATCCATACTGCTGGTTGACCTCCAATATTGTACTTGGCATCTTACTGCTATGTTCTTTATGTCTGTCTTTTCCATCCTCCCTATCCCCTCATCCCCAGCCAGTCACAGCAGACGACTGCCCTTCCCTGAGCCTGGTTCTGCTAGAGGTTTCTTCCTTCCAAATGGGAGTTTTTCCTCTCCATTGTCGCCTAGTGCTTGCTCATAGGGGATCGTCTGATTGCTGGGTCTTTCTGTGACTGTGTGATTTTTTTTATCTGCACTGTGGCGCCACGAGATGGCTTTTGTTGTGATGTGGCGCATTATAAATAAAGCTGAATTGAATTGAATTGAATTCAACATCCTTGAACACATGTTAGGGAGTTGGTGTTAGCGAGCTCTGAGGCAAGTTTTGTTGTGACCGATTACCTCCTTTCTGATCAGAAAGAGAATAAATGGCTCAGAACTTGGAAAACCACCTATTGATTATTGATTCAGTCTCAGTCAATTCATTTTTAATCTAACATTATTGACGCCCAACGTGGGACCCACATAAAGGGGTCCACGGCATTTTCTGACGGACCCGGACTTGGACAAGTGTACAGTCTAAAGGAGAGGAGAAGCCCACATTTCTGGGAAGCGCTGAAAAAAACACACTGACCCTCTTCAAAAGCCCTGGAGATGTCAGGAAGTGACGTGGAGCTCTGACAGGTCTACCGGAACTCATAGAGGCAGATTCCAAGTGGGAGTAATTTATTTCAGTTTTTGTTATTGTTGTTATGGCCAGTGAGTGATAACCTAAACCGATTGTACACTGGTGAAAGACTGAAAGAATGAAACTAACGGCCTAATTGATGAGTCACTTCACCCACAGTGAGAATATCGCAATAATCCCTTGGGAGGTACGAGGTTTTCCTTTGCAATCGGTGATCGATATTTCAAGACCCGGGGTAATTCTTAGAAATTTGCCGTTTTTGCACACTCAAGTAAGTTCAGTGGAGGTTTAGAAGCTACATGCAGGAGAAAAAAATGGGAAAGATTTGTGGTCTCATTCCTGTCCGGAAGAGTCACGTGATCCCAGAGAAGTGAATTTTCGGGGTAAGATTCGTGCCTCTTGTGACCGCTTCTGCTTATGGTCCAGTTTTGGACCTTCAGCATTAGTGGGGAGGCTGCGTGAACCCCGAAGGGAAAAGGTTTTTTCATGGAAGATTTGTGCCCTTATCGGGTCTGCTTTGTTGCCCATGGGGCTTCCCCCACTACGGTGAGCTATTGCAAGATGCCAAGGGAGGAGGTCTAACTTTAGGCTTTAGGCACACAGCAGGGGGGTTAACGTGACCTTTGAAATATTTTATTTTGTGAGTTTGTTGAAGCGCTAGAAAAAAAAAAGTTACTGCGGTCTGAATCTGTTTTGTCTGTGTTACATGAAATCCACTCCAGGGGTAAAACACAGAGAGGCTGAGTTCCCACGGAGGTGGAGTGAATAGGGTGTGAAATTGATGTCTGTGATTTTTTTTTTCTAATATTTGTGGAGCATGAAAGGGTTGGTTAGTTAATTATCTTTTGGGAAGTGTTTAAAATTATAGGTATTTGAAAATAGTAGCCTTGAGCAGAAACAGTGGACTGGTGTTGTGCTTTATGGCAGTGTAGAAAAAAAAAGGAGCTTCACGCTGCAAGTGGCGGTGTGAGGGTTGCCATATTTGATTTTTTCCACTAAGGTTGCCAGATCTGGAGATTAATTGAAGTAATTCTCATGCTGTTTTGGGTTTTGGCATGAACCTAAAAGTCTTTATTGTATGACCTTATAGAGACAACGCAAAAGAAAACGTGTCTGGGCCCTGTCTGTCTGTGTGTGTAATATCTGTTTTGTGATTCTGTGTATGTGTGTCCTTGAGAGAGGGGAAAAAAGAAACAGAGCTTGGGGAAAAAAATAGAAAAGCTGTGTAGTCTCTGATTCGTGTGTGGAAACTTGGTAAAAAGAAAAGAAAAAACTTTCAAACATGGGTTGCTGTTACAGCAAGCAGGACGTAAGACAGCCACAAAGTGTCCAGACAAGAAGAAATAATGCCTCATTTTGCTGTAAGGGTTGCAGAACACAGCAAGATGAGAATGAAATTTATGTATTGGCAGGAGATGGTAAATTTATGAACAAAAAAGACAGAAATAGCACAAGGTTTCTGGCAAAATGGAGAAAGAAATTTAATTTCAGTGGAAAACTCAGGGTTAAAGATTGTGAGAGTCTGATTTCTGCCATTAAATTAGCAGCAGATGGCAGCAGACGAAAAGAGTTAAAATATGGACTTTTTGAGGCTGAACAGTGGCTTCAGATTGCCAGGCAACAGCAAGCTGATTTGAATAGACAAGACCAGACCTTAAAAGACTTGGATGTTTGTAATAAGAAGGGTTTTATGGCTGTGTTGTGAGACATGTATATGTTGGACACTGCATATGTGATTTAACCACGATGAAGGAGAGCCAGCCCCCTGCGGTACGGAGCCACAGAGCCTGGACCCCCTGCGGAGGACAGGGGACAGAAGACTTCCTGACCACTGAGGCTCGAGAGGAGAGAAGGGGGAGTTATGTAAATAAAAGGCTAATGAATGTGAATAAAGAGATTTTGAGAGAGATGTGTGATTTCCCCCGCGAGGGAAATGGTTTGATGTCAGAATGTTTAAATGAGAGAACTTTGGTGTGTTCACCCTCTTTGTTCGCTGCTCAGGAATGAGAGCAGACAGTGGAATGATTACTTGAATAAACTGGAATGAAAGGCAATTCGGTTTCGTTATTCAAGTCTCCCCACATTGGTGATTGACGACGTTGAGAATGAACGAAGAAATTCTCAGGGTCCCGGACTCACAGCGCTCAGAGCTGGCGAGCGCAGTGGCCGTTAAGCTGCCTGATTTCTGGCAGGATAACCCACGGTCGTGGTTTCTGCAAGCAGAGTCGCAGTTCGCGCTCGCAGGAGTAACGGTGGATGACACTAAGTTCCACCATGTCATCACTAAACTGGACAACAGCACAGCTCGGTGCGTGCAAAGCTTGGTGGAGCAGCCACCCGCGACCGACAGGTACGGCAAGCTGAAATCCACCCTCATCAAGTTTTTCACCCCCTCGGCTGAAGTGAGGGCGAGGAGGATCCTGTCTTTGCTAGACCAAGGTGGACACAGGCCGAGCGCCCTGATGGAGGAGATGATACAGCTGAGAGGGTTGGACAACGATGATTTCATTTTTCAGTTCATCTTCCTCTCCAACCTCCTGGCGCATGCGAGAAGCACGCTGGCCGGCAAAAAGTGTCACACCCTGGAGGAGTTCCGGGAGCTGGCCCAGGAGGCAGATGGGATCCTGGACGCCTGCGGCGGGCAAGCAACCACAGCGGCGACCCGAGACAGCGGGGAGCCAGAGGCGGCAGAACCAGACTGGCCGACGACGGCGGCAACACGGCCGCGACGAGGTGGAGCCAATAGCCCGGCGGCAGAGGCGCGGGCATGACACAGCGGAGGAGAAGATCTCTGCTTTTACCATCGGAGGTTCGCAGAGAAGGCACGCAGGTGTGTGCCGCCCTGCATCTTCAGGAGTTCGGGAAACGGCAAGACCGGGGGTCGCTAGCAGCTTCGACCCTCGGAGAACGCAACAAGCTGCTCTACATCACGGATGCGCGCTCCGGACGAGAGTTCCTCATCGACACCGGAGCACAAGTGAGCTTCATCACCCCAACATACGCGGACCGGGTGGCTGGACCCCACGGTAGCGGAGCTACAGCGGCAAATGGCTCAAACATCAACACCTACGGGAGAAGGACCTTGCCTTTGTGCTTACATGGCCGCACATATGAATGGACTTTTGTAATAGCGGCGGTGAGTTTCAACATGTTGGGCGCGGATTTTCTGTGTTCACACAATCTGTTAGTGGATCTTGCTAATAGACGGCTGGTAAATCAGAATCAGAATCAGAATCAGAATCAGCTTTATTGGCCAAGTATGCACAACACATACAAGGAATTTGACTTTGGCTAAAAACTTGCTCTCGTTGTTCAGGTGAAGGATTTAAATAAGGATTCAATGACAACCAGAGTATGTACAGTAAATTACAGTCTGTCCAAGTTTCTATAAAAGGATGCAAATATATACAGGAATATATGCAGTTATTTACTCGGACTAACCACACTTTGCAGAAATATATGAAAAAATATACAATCACACAGTATTTCAATGTGGACTCAGATTCAGTGATATAATGTGAATGAAGTAAAAAGCAGTGTGAGAGTTATGTGCAATGTAATAATGGATGAAAAGTCATGAGTACAGCAACAGGTAGGACTAGGTGAATGTTAGGAGTTCATCAGAGTGATGGCTTGAGGAAAGAAACTGTTCCTGTGACGGGTGGTTTTGACCTTCAGTGATCTGTAACGACGACCAGAAGATAGAAGTTCAAACAGTTTGTGGCCGGGGTGTGATGGGTCAGCACAGATGTTTCCCGCCCGTTTCCTGGTTATGGACCGATATAAGTTCTCAATGGAGGGTAGGTCGGTACCAATGATCCTCTCCGCAGACTTAATGATCCGCTGCAGTCTGGTCTTGTCCTGTTTAGTGGCAGATCCAAACCAGACAGTGATGGAAAAGCAGAGGACAGATTGGATGATGGCGGTGTAGAAGACAACCAGCAGCTCCTGAGGCAAATCAAACTTCTTGAGCTGACGCAGAAAAAATAACCTCTGCTGGGCCTTTTTCCGGACAGTGTCAATATGGGAGGACCACTTCAGGTTCCGGGAGATTGTGGTACCCAGAAACTTGAAGGAGTCCACAGTGGACACTGTGCTGTTGAGGATGGTGAGTGGGGGGAATGAAGGGGGGTGTCGCCTGAAATCCACAGTCATCTCCACCGTTTTGGCTGGGTTAAGTTCAAGATGGTTCTGGCTGCACCAGAGGATCAGCTGCTCCACCTCCCGCCTGTATGCAGACTCATCATCATCCCGGATCAAACCGATGACTGTGGTGTCGTCCGCAAACTTCAGGAGCTTCACCGAAGGGTCCTCTGAGGTGCAGTCGTTGGAGTAGAGGGAGAAGAGCAGTGGGGAAAGGACACATCCTTGGGGGGCGCCAGTACTAATTTTTCGGGAGCTGGATGTAAATCTCCCTAGCTTCACCTGTTGCCACCTGTCAGTCAGAAAGCTGGAGATCCACTGGCAGGTGGAGGGGGGCACCTTGAGCTGGAGGAGTTTCTGATGAAGAATGCCTGGGATGATGGTGTTGAACGCTGAGCTGAAGTCGACAAACAGGATCCTGGCGTACGTCCCTGGGGAGTCGAGGTGTTGCAGGATGTAATGTAGTCCCATATTCACTGCATCATCCACTGACCTGTTTGACCGGTAGGCAAACTGCAGTGGGTCCATCAGGGGGCCTGTGATGACCTTCAGGTGGTTCAGCACCAATCTCTCCAAGGATTTCATGACCACAGAGGTCAGGGCAACAGGTCTGTAGTCGTAAATGCACTCTCTTTTTACTCTCTCCCCTGTTCAGCTCGAGTGTCCCCGCCACCAGTACAGACCCACGTCGCTACAGCAGGTGGTAAGTTTCACACACTCCTCACCCAATTTCCAGCGCTCACTGTGCCCACTTTTTCAGCGACGGTCGCGAAGCACGGAGTGAAACACTTTATCCCCACTTCTGGTCCTCCCGTGTTTGCAAAAGCTCGGCGCTTGGATGCAGTTAAGCTCGCCATTGCGCGCGAGGAGTTCGCCAGCCTGGAGAGGCTGGGCATCGTTCGTAGGTCGAAGAGCCCGTGGGCTTCGCCGCTGCACATGGTACCGAAAGCCGATGGCTCCTGGAGACCGTGCGGGGATTACCGCAGGCTAAACAACGCTATGGCGCACGATCATTATCCCATCCCGCACATTCAGGATTTTTCGGTGCACCTGGCGGGGGCGCGCATTTTTTCAAAGATTGATCTAGTTCACGGCTATCACCAAGTCCCGGTCCAACTGGAGGACATTCCTAAAACAGCGGTAATAACCCCGTTCGGACTTTTCGAATTTTTACGCATGCCGTTTGGTCTCAAAGGGGCGGCGCAAACATTTCAGCGGATGATGGATGCCGTGTTACGCGATCTCCCTTTCATGTTTGTGTACCTCGACGACATTTTGGTCGCGAGTACTTCAGAGGACGAACACGAAACGCACCTCACAGCAGTTTTTAGGAGGCTGGGAGAGCACGGCTTAATAGTTAACCCAGCCAAGTGCCAGTTCGGCGTCGAGCGGATCGATTTTTTGGGTCACCGCGTCTCCCCGGAGGGAGCGGTTCCGTTACCAGAGAAAGTACGCGCGGTAGCGGATTTTCCCCGTCCACAAACGGTCAAATCACTACAGGAATTCTTGGGGATGGTGAATTTTTATAACCGATTCCTGCCCCACGCAGCTCAAATCATGCAACCGTTATATGCCGCGCTCAAAAAACAAAAACCGACCCAGGCGGTCGAATAGTCCCCGGAGCGGGAGCGCGCGTTCACAGAGGTTAAAAAAGCCTTGGCTGACGCTGCGCTCCTGGCCCACCCAGACCCTGCAGCACGTATCGCGCTGACGACAGACGCTTCAGATTTAGCCATAGGGGCCGTTATTGAGCAACAGGTAGCCGGAGTTTGGCAGCCTTTGGCTTTCTTTAGCAAATCTTTAAGCGCGGCTGAACGAAAATACAGCGCGTTTGACAGAGAACTGTTGGCGCTGCATTTGGCTATTCGTCATTTCCAGTTCTGGCTGGAAGGACGGTGCTTCACCGCTTATGTGGACCACAAGCCGCTCACATACGCCATGGCCAAAATTTCAGACCCGTGGTCCGGCAGGCAGCAGAGGCAGCTGGCCGCAATCTTGGAATTTACCACTGACATTAGGCACGTCGCGGGCAAATTCAATGTAGTAGCGGATTGTCTCTCACGCGCGTTCACGACCCCAACACGCGCAGAGGCAGAACGGGCCACCGTGACCGCGCCGCAGGAGAGCGGCACGGTGGCGCGCGCAGCCCCGGTGCACGTGGGTATAGATTACGCAGCCATGGCAGCGGACCAGGGGGCGGACGCAGAAGTGCGCGCGCTCCAGTCTGGACCAACAGGGTTGAGGCTGGAGAGCAAGTGTTTACAAACCGGTATGCCCCCCCTGATCTGCGACATGTCGATGGGGCGCCCGCGTCCGGTGGTTCCGGCCACGTGGCGCCGCCGTGTTTTTGACTCGGTCCACTCACTGGCGCACCCGGGGGTGCGCGCGTCGGTGAAACTAGTGGCGGAAAAGTTTGTTTGGCCGTGCCTGCGCAAGCACGTGAAGGAATGGGCAAAAACCTGCATTTCCTGTCAACGGGCCAAAATTCACAGGCACACAAGAGCCCCGTTAGAACCGTTCCGCATTCCGGCCAGAAGGTTCGACCATGTGCACGTCGACCTTGTGGGCCCCCTACCGGCATCACAGGGGTTCACGTATCTTTTGACAATGGTGGACCGCACCACACGTTGGCCGGAAGTGGTCCCACTTGCGACGACCACGGCCGTGGAGGTGGCTCGCGTTTTTTTTAACGGCTTGGGTGGCGCGCTTCGGGGTTCCGTCGGACATTACGTCCGATAGAGGACCGCAATTCATCTCTGAGCTGTGGTCAGCGATGGCCAATGGCTTAGGAGCCAAAATTCACCGCACTACGGCTTACCACCCTCAGGCCAATGGTTTATGCGAGCGTTTTCATAGGTCTTTGAAGGCAGCACTCAGAGCGTCGCTCACGGATGCAGATTGGGTGAATAAACTTCCATGGGTTTTATTAGGGTTGCGTTCTGCGCCTAAAGAGGACTTAGACGCCTCCCCAGCGGAGCTGGTATTCGCACAAACTCTGAGGCTGCCGGGCGAGTTTTTACCAGAGCACCCAGAGCCCCCACCTCTCTCGGCTCTGGGACCGTTAGTCGGCACGGGGGCAGACACGCTCCCGGGTCCGGTTCATCACGCTTTTCCACGAGTTTTCGTCCCCAAGGCTTTGAAAAATGCCAATTTCGTTTTTGTCAGGCGCGAAGCCCTTAAAGCAACGCTCAAACCACCTTACGAAGGGCCATTTCGAGTGCTGGAGGCAGGTGATAAGCAATTTGTGCTAGATTTTGGAGACAGAAAAGAGACAGTCAGTATTGACAGACTAAAACCTGCTTTTGTCATGAAGGACGTGTCTGTACCGGTCGCAGTGGCGCCTCGACGAGGCAGGCCCCCGCAGGGGGCAATTAATCACTCTCTTCCTCAGTCAACAGACCCGAAGCAGAAACGCACCGCAGGCAAGGCGGGGCCAACGCACAGCAGATTCGGCAGACGGCTGAAGCCCAAGCGGCGCACAGACTGAATGTTGGTGTTGATTATTCAGTAGTGAGTAAGGTGCTATTAAATTTTAGGAATTAGTCTGTTCTTCATCGTTTGGGGGGGGTTATATGGCTGTGTTGTGAGACATGTATATGTTGGACACTGCATATGTGATTTAACCACGATGAAGGAGAGCCAGCCCCCTGCGGTGCGGAGCCACAGAGCCTGGACCCCCTGCGGAGGACAGGGGACAGAAGACTTCCTGACCACTGAGGCTCGAGAGGAGAGAAGGGGGAGTTATGTAAATAAAAGGCTAATGAATGTGAATAAAGAGATTTTGAGAGAGATGTGTGATTTCCCCCGCGAGGGAAATGGTTTGATGTCAGAATGTTTAAATGAGAGAACTTTGGTGTGTTCACCCTCTTTGTTCGCTGCTCAGGAATGAGAGCAGACAGTGGAATGATTACTTGAATAAACTGGAATGAAAGGCAATTCGGTTTCGTTATTCAAGTCTCCCCACAGGTTTGACTAATTGCAGATTCTTTCTCAAAATTCCAAGGTGAGGAGGACGATAACAGTCAGAGCAAGTGGCGTAGAGACCCAACCCCTCCTCCCCTGTATCCGGACCATGGGATGGTGACAGCCCCCACGGCACCGACGGCAGACCTGGCTCCTCCCCGGCCTCCTCCTCCTTCCCTTCAACACATGACAGATATCAAGCCTAAGGTCCAGCCTTCTCATCAGGCAAAAGAGATAAGTGTTTATGCACCTTCACGTTATGCCACTTCAAAAGCATACACATCCTCATCCTTAAATAAACGCATTAAGGAAGAAGAACATGCAGCAGAATTAGGATAGTTTCCTATGATGGAATTATCTAACCCAGCTTATGTTGGCCCAGCGGCTGGGGACAGTGAAGCTACTATTCAAAATATTCCCACTGTGCTAGTCTACAGGCCATGGACTGATGGAGATTTCAGTGGGGCAGTGAAGGAAATCCCTCACCCCCGAGAGAAGCCAACTCAATTTTTTGAAGGGATGGCAAACCTCCTTCAAAGTTTCAAATTAAATGGCCAGGAAACAGAGAGAGCATACAAAAAAGTCCTAAAAACTGATTGGTGTACAGTCTCAGGCAACTGGAACCCCAAAGATGATGCAGGTCAACCTTTATCACCAACTGATGCAGTATTAAACGACTACAGACCTGTTGCCCTGACCTCTGTGGTCATGAAATCCTTGGAGAGATTGGTGCTGAACCACCTGAAGGTCATCACAGGCCCCCTGATGGACCCACTGCAGTTTGCCTACCGGTCAAACAGGTCAGTGGATGATGCAGTGAATATGGGACTACACTACATCCTGCAACACCTCGACTCCCCAGGGACGTACGCCAGGATCCTGTTTGTTGACTTCAGCTCAGCGTTCAACACCATCATCCCAGGCATTCTTCATCAGAAACTCCTCCAGCTCAAGGTGCCCCCCTCCACCTGCCAGTGGATCTCCAGCTTTCTGACTGACAGGTGGCAACAGGTGAAGCTAGGGAGATTTACATCCAGCTCCCGAAAAATTAGTACTGGCGCCCCCCAAGGATGTGTCCTTTCCCCACTGCTCTTCTCCCTCTACTCCAATGACTGCACCTCAGAGGACCCTTCGGTGAAGCTCCTGAAGTTTGCGGACGACACCACAGTCATCGGTTTGATCCGGGATGATGATGAGTCTGCATACAGGCGGGAGGTGGAGCAGCTGATCCTCTGGTGCAGCCAGAACCATCTTGAACTTAACCCAGCCAAAACGGTGGAGATGACTGTGGATTTCAGGCGACACCCCCCTTCATTCCCCCCACTCACCATCCTCAACAGCACAGTGTCCACTGTGGACTCTTTCAAGTTTCTGGGTACCACAATCTCCCGGAACCTGAAGTGGTCCTCCCATATAGACACTGTCCGGAAAAAGGCCCAGCAGAGGTTATTTTTTCTGCGTCAGCTCAAGAAGTTTGATTTGCCTCAGGAGCTGCTGGTTGTCTTCTACACTGCCATCATCCAATCTGTCCTCTGCTTTTCCATCACTGTCTGGTTTGGATCTGCCACTAAACAGGACAAGACCAGACTGCAGCGGATCATTAAGTCTGCGGAGAGGATCATTGGTACTGACCTACCCTCCATTGAGAACTTATATCGGTCCATAACCAGGAAACGGGCGGGAAACATCTGTGCTGACCCATCACACCCCGGCCACAAACTGTTTGAACTTCTATCTTCTGGTCGTCGTTACAGATCACTGAAGGTCAAAACCACCCGTCACAGGAACAGTTTCTTTCCTCAAGCCATCACTCTGATGAACTCCTAACATTCACCTAGTCCTACCTGTTGCTGTACTCATGACTTTTCATCCATTATTACATTGCACATAACTCTCACACTGCTTTTTACTTCATTCACATTATATCACTGAATCTGAGTTCACATTGAAATACTGTGTGACTGTATATTTTTTCATATATTTCTGCAAAGTGTGGTTAGTCTGAGTAAATAACTGCATATATTCCTGTATATATTTGCATCCTTTTATAGAAACGTGGACAGCCTGTAATTTACTGTACATACTCTGTTGTCATTGAATCCTTATTTAAATCCTTCACCTGAACAATGAGAGCAAGTTTTTAGCCAAAGTCAAATTCCTTGTATGTGTTGTGCATACTTGGCCAATAAAGCTGATTCTGATTCTGATTCTGATTCTGATTAGCTCAGCAGGTGAGAGAATTAAGTGAACGCATTGGGAGCAAGTGGAGATTAAAGCATGAATGGACTGCTATTCAAAATGTCACTCAACATAAAACAGAAAGTGTTGAAGCCTATAGGGGTAGGTTGCAAGATGTTTTTGACAATCATTCTGGTTTGGAGAATCCCACCCCAGATACAGGTTCAGAACCCTATTGGCAACATTTGAAAAGTGTTTTTCTACAGAACATGCATCTAAATTTAGCACAGTATGTACGCAAACACCTGGTAACATATCGTACATGTTCATTTGCTGATGTGTTGACATATGCAAAACATGCAGAACGGTTGGAGGGTGAGTGTGTGGACAGAGAAGAAAAGAAGGTTAAAACAAAGCCTACTCCTGTTTATGTAATTGCTGACCCTCAGGGGGAGGCATTTGCTCCCCCCACTTCTGTATTTTTCCAGGGTCCCCAGCATGGAGGAGGGAGGAGGGGCCGTGGTGCTGGGTCTGCAAACCCCCAACGGTGGAGCCGTGACTGTTGTCATGCCTGTGGGCAACAGGGCCACTGGAAAAAGCATTGCCCTGCACGTTCAGGGAGCTGGAGAGAGGGGAGGGGACTACACCCTGCTCAGCAACAATAACAGCAACAACCGGACTCATCACATCCCAACAGGTGACTGACCGAATCAAAGCTAAGTACAGCTACTGAAAATGACAATGGCACAGTTGACATATTTCATTTACCTGAGTTTGACCTAATCATGACACTAGACTCTAGTGTCATGATTAGGACTCTAGTGTAAACACTCTAGTGACTAGAGTGTTTACCAGAGGTTACTCTAGAAGTTCAGGGAACTCCTTTGAAATTTCTTTGTGATACTGGGGCTTGCAGATCTGTCATTTCAGGCCTAGATGCTGGGGGGCTCACAAAATCAGAACACAGTGATCATTAAATCAGCAAATGGGAAGCTAAAAAAGGAATGCCTTTCCGAAATTGTAACAGAAAAAGATCCTGTTACAGGGGACAGTGCGGAAGGTTCATTCAGTTTGTCACAAGTGTGTCCAGTTAATTTATTGGGAAGGGATTTGCTCACAACCCTCAATATTGCCGTAATCCCAACAGAAGGTGGTATGAGGGCATCACATTTCCCACATGCATCAGAAATTCATGTTTTGCAACATTTTGCAGTACCAAGACACTCATATTCACTTCGTTTGGTACCGACCGGACCAACTGGAGTGATTGAGAGCTTGGAAGCCAAAATAATGCAACATTTCAAAACACAGGTTCCTACAACTGTGCAGGCCACAAATCAATATCATTGCAACATGTATGACAGATATGTGAGTGGCCCAGATGACAAATTTAAGAAAACATTTTTTGGCGGCAAACTCATCCTCCAAAATAGTCATTGCAAATTTGTATTGGTCACCAAAGGGCTATGCAGGAGCATCTGTAAGGTTATCAGATGAAGATAAAAGCCACTTTAAACACTGGGAGACGCCACACATTGCACTGATCAAGCCTAAACACATGCAGTGGAAGGATGTAGGCAGGTTTGTGAACACAGCAGAGGAGTGTGATCAAGCTTGGAAAGGCACACCTGAACCAAGGTTCAGTACTGGCCAAAGCTTGACGCCTACAAACTGCCTTTGAACTGGGTGGTACAAAAAGACATCAGCATTGACGTCCCTGAATCACAAGCATGACTGTTTCCTTTGACGGAGGGAGAGGAAAATGAACTCTCAGAAATTCCAAATTCCTTGTGGTCAATTCAATTCAATTCAATTCAATTCAATTCAACTTTATTTATATAGCGCCATTTCACAACAACAGTCATCTCATAGCACTTTCAACTGTAGGGGGGACCCCCACAGTTGCAGAAAGACCCCAACAATCAGGCGATCCCCTGTGAGCAAGCACTTGGCGACGGTGGAGAGGAAAAACTCCCTTTTAACAAGAAGAAACCTCCAGCAGAACCAGGCTCAGGGAGGGTCAGTCATCTGGTGCGACTGGCTAGGGGTGAGGGGATAGAGAAGATGAAAAGAACAGACATGTAGAGAGCAAACAGCACGATGGGGACTCAATCTATGGGAGAGAACAAACAGATGTTAATGACCAGCAAAAAAAAAAAAAAAAAATTCATTGAGAGTGAAGAAAGGAAAGGAGTGAGGCCCAGTGCATTACTGGAGGTCCCCCGGCTGACTAAACCTATTAGCAGCATAACTAAGGGAGGGTTCAGAAACACATGATCCCTCCCTAATTGTAGGCTATATCAAAAAGGTAGGTTTTAGCCCTATTCTTAAAAACGGAGATCGAGTCTGACTCCCAAATCCAGATTGGCAGCTGGTTCCACAGGAGAGGAGCTTGATAACTGAAGGCACTGCCTCCCATTGTACTTTTGGAGATTCTAGGTATTACAAGTAATCCTGCATTTTGGGAGCGTAGTGCTCTGTTAGGATAATACGGTAGTATCAGATCTTTTAAATAAAAAGGAGCCTGATTGTTTAGAGCTTTGTAAGTAAGAAGAAGGATTTTAAACTTAATTCTAAACTCTATGGGAAGCCAGTGAAGGGAGGCCAGAACTGGAGAGATATGATCTCTCTTTCTAGTACCTGTTAAAACTCTTGCTGCAGTATTTTGGATCAGCTGAAGACTTTTCAAAGATGTTTTAGGACAGCCTGATAATAAAGAATTACAATAATCTAATCTTGAGCTAACAAAAGCGTGGATCAGTTTCTCAGCATCACTCTGAGACAAGATGCTCCTAATCTTGGTAATATTATGCAAATGATAGAAGGCAGTCTTAGAAACAAATTTAATATGTGAACTGAAGGACAGATCTTGATCAAAAATAATTCCAAGGTTCCTCACAGAGCTATTAAGAGAAAGACTAACCACATCCAAACTGAAAGTTTGATTTGGAAAGGTATTTCTAAGGTTTTTTGGACCAACAAGATCTTATCTCAATTTAATAGCAGGAAATTACAAGTCATCCAAGCTTTGATTTCCTTAAGACAGGCTTCCAACTTGGCTATTTGATTACTATCATTGGGCTTCATTGACAGGTATAATTGTGTATCATCTGCATAACAATGAAAATGTATAAAGTGCTTTCTAATAATGTTGCCTAACAGAAGCATATATAAACTAAAAAGAGTAGGGCCTAGCACAGATCCCTGCGGAACTCCATGACTAAGCTTTGAGTTGAAAGAAAACTCATTATTGACATGAACAAACTGGAACCTATCAGATAAATAAGATCTAAACCACTGCAACGAAGTTCCATTAAGTCCAACATAGTGTTCTAATCTATCAAGTAGAATATTATGATTGATAGTATCAAAAGCTGCACTAAGGTCTAAAAGGACAAGTACAGAAACCAGTCCATTATCAGATGCAATGAGGAGGTCATTAGTGACTTTCACTAAGGCTGGTTCAGTACTATAATGGATTCTAAACCCAGATTGAAACTCTTCAAGTAAACCATTTCCCTGCAGGTGGTCAAGTAATTGTGTAGCAACAGCTCTTTCTAAGATTTTTGAAATGAAAGGGAGATTAGAGATTGGTCTATAGTTAGCTAAAGCTCCAGGATCTAGCGTTGGCTTTTTGAGTAAGGGTTTAATTACAGCCATTTTAAAAGCCTGCGGTACATGGCCTAAAGTTAATGAAGAATTGATTATATGAAGAATAAAGCTACCAATAAGTGGGAAGACTTCTTTAAATAACCTGGTAGGAATAGGGTCTAAAAGACAAGTTGAAGGTTTGATCAACAGGTTTGGTCAACAGGAAAGGAAGATGTAGGCTTAATGAGAAATGCAGAGTTGGTAACAATAAATGCAAAATCTCATTTTAGGCCTTATCAGAGACAATATCCTCTACGCCCCGAAGCACAAGAAGGCATTAAACCTGTTATACAGGAATTGATAGATGCAGGGGTTATAGTGCCATGTCCGAAATCACTGTGCAATACACCTTTGTTTCCAGTGAAGAAAGCTGCACCATCCTCCAGCTGGAGAATGGTTCAAGACCTTCAGGCAGTGAATAGAGCTGTCATTCCGAGGGCTGTAACAGTCCCAGACCCTCACACTTTGTTAAATGATCTGCAATCACAAATGAAATTTTTCACAGTGATTGACATCAGTAATGCTTTTTTCAGCATTCCCTTCCACCCAGATCATCAGTTTTGGTTTGCATTCACATTTGAAGGCAAGAGATACACATTCACGAGGTTCTTGTCGGCCTCCGTCGGTCTATGATGACCATGGAAGAGAATCCTAAACGACTACTCTGTTGGAACAGCACCGCCTGTGGTTGAACAGGCCGATGCGCACCGGTGTTCTACCTTCCAGCATTGGGCATTGATAGGGTTCAAGCCTGGGCAGGAAGATATGGAGGACAAGATGTTGCCCATGCAGCATGTCCCCCCTCTCCACGTCACTGATGAATCCAAAGGAACAGCAGGGCTGCTACAGTTTGGTACCAGCGCTGTCGCAGGAGCTGCCAGAATGATGTTGAGCACAACAGAGAACTGCCTTAGGGGCTCCGACTCCGGATTTTTCCTCAGGGTTGACTCCTGAAGCCTTTCCCATGACCGGGTGTGCCGCAAGGCAGCGGAGGTTTGAAATCAGGGTTTACCTTCCCCTAGATGGGCTACCTTCCCAGGTTGACGAGCCACCATCTACCCGAAGCATCTAGTTTTAAGGTGCCAGAGATCCGCCCTCGCCCCTTCTCCTATTAGTAAAAGCAGTCCTGCCGGGCTTAGAGACTAAACCACACGGGCAGGCTAGGAGTTGGACTTAGTTGTCAGAGGCTTTTTGAGACGCACGCTGTAAGGAGCATTTTATGAGCACTGGGAGCTTAACCCCAGTGCCACTCCTGGCTATGACAACCACGAGGTTCATGAGGTTGCCACAGGGCTATTGTGAATCACCAACCATTTTTTCACAGGAAATGTCAGCAAATTTGGCCCAGTTCATTCCACCTCATGGGAGTCAATTACTCCTGTATGTTGATGACATTTTGCTGGCATCCCCTGATGAAATCACTTACAAAAGAGACACCATTGCCTTGTGAAATTTTTAGCTGAGCAGGGTCACAAGGTTAACAAAGCAAAGCTGCAGTTGTGGAAGCCAGAAGTGAGATACTTAGGCCACATTTTGTCAGCAGAAGGGAGACATGTTGATCCTGTTTGCAAAGAGGCTATTTTGGCAGCACCTAAACCAATCACAAAAAGAGACATGATGTCATTCTTGGGGACATTAAACTATTGTCCCTCCTGGATTGCAAATTATTCATTTGAAGTGCAACCATTGTCTGACCTCATTTACAAAAACCCAATGGCACAGGTGGACAAGACTGAGTGGACACCTGAAGCAGAGGAAGCATTTGTCAGGATGAAAAAGCTTTTGGTCAGCACTGCAGTTTTGGCACTCCCTGACTATAAAAAGCCATTTATTCAAATGGCTGATTGTAGACAGGGACACATGACATCAGTGCTGCTTCAACCATTTGGGACAAAAATGGTCCAGTGGCATATTATTCCACAAGACTGGAAGCGGTTGCCAGGGCCCTTCCTCCATGCATGCAGGCTGTAATAGCTGCATCCATGGCAGTTCAAGCATCTGCAGGGATTGTTCTCTTTCATCCCTTGACCCTGAAGGTCACACATGCAGCGTCAGTCATTTTATCCCAGAGCAAGATATCAGTTCTTTCACCATCCAGACACCTCACATGCATGACAGTATTAATGTCCCAGCCTCATTTAACGATTGAGCGTTGCACAGTGTTAAATCCAACGAGTTTTTGCCAATCTCCACTGAAGGAGAACCTCGTGACTGCTTGGCAGAAATTGAACATGAAGTACTGCCACGTCCTGATTTACAAGACATTCCTCTGGATGATTCAGATCTCACATTGTTTGTGGATGGATCATCAAAACGTGACTGTGATGGATCAAATTTGTCTGGCTATGCAGTTGTCACTCATGACACTGTTTTGAAGGCCCAAAAACTTCCATCCTATTTTTCAGCTCAAGCTGCAGAGTTGATTGCTCTAACTGAAGCATGCAAATTGGGACAAAATAAAAAACTCACAGTTTACACTGATAGCCAGTATGCATTTTCCACTATTCACCACTTTGCACAACAGTGGAAAAATAGAGGCATGATTACATCAACAGGGAAGCCTATTCAGTGTAAACACCTCATTTTGGAGCTGCTTAAAAGTGTCAAACTGCCGTCACAACTGGCCATATGCAAATGTGCTGCTCATACAAATAGCAATGATCCAGTTTCTAAAGGTAATCATTTTGCGGATCAAACTGCAAAGGCAGTTGCACAAGGCTTGCAACATAGACAAAGCACATTTCATTCTGTTATGACACTGACTGAAGAGCTATCACATGATGTTCTTGTTGAGGCTCAAAAAGCAGCACCACAGGCTGAAATTTACAAATGGATAAAGAAGGGAGCTATTCTCGATGACGCCTCAAAGCTCTACAAATGTAATGCAAAAAAGCCTATTCTACCACGCAAACTGTTTCACCAAGTCTCTACCTTGCTGCATGGCGTATCGCATGTAGCGGGGGGGGGGGGGGGGTATCTACACTGAAAAAAAAAAAAACCTTTACTGCTTATGGGTTTAGCCAGTTTGCCATACAGTTTTGTAGAAAAAATGTCTGATCTGTGCAAAAAACAATGCACAGGGAAATTTCAAACCTGAGAGAGGCACTTTTCCAGAACATTTGCATGGATTTTATTGAACTGAATAAATGTGAAGGCAAGAAATATTGTTTGGTCATTTGTGATATGTTTTCTAAATGGACAGAAGCTTTTCCTTGCACACATCCAAATGCAATCACAGTGGCAAAGAAATTGCTTGCCAAAATTGTACCTAGGTTTGGAATACCTGAGAAAATTTGCTCAGATAATGGTACACATTTTGTAAATCAAGTTATATCACATTTAGGCACAGCACTGAACATCAGTTTGAAGAATCATTCAGCTTATCACCCACAATCTGCAGGATTGGTAGAACGCACAAACAGAACTATTAAAGAAAGACTCAGAAAAACAATGGTAGAAACAGGGCAAAATTGGATTTATTGCCTTCCATTAGTTTTGTTTTACGTGAGGATAATCCC
The DNA here is from genome assembly GCA_020510985.1 of Pholidichthys leucotaenia. NCBI lineage: Eukaryota > Metazoa > Chordata > Actinopteri > Cichliformes > Pholidichthyidae > Pholidichthys > Pholidichthys leucotaenia. The sequence goes on from CM035849.1 coordinate 71,659,806, forward strand.
AACCAAAGGGGGATTGTCTCCATTTGAAATTATGTATGGCAAACCATACTTGCTGCCACCTTTGAGACCATTCAATCCTAGAGATGAAGAAGTGTGTTTAGCAGATTACATGAGAAGGATTTTGACTAACAGAGATGTTATAGCTGCTACTCTCCCCAGGAGGTTTCACGAGGAAACTGCCAAGCCAGGAGACCTCGTCCTCATTAAAGCCATCGAAAAGAAGAATTGGACTGATTCACCCTAGCGAAGACCGCATAAAGTTGTTTTGTCAATGCCAACAGTGGTGAAAGTTGAAGGACGGGACTCTTGGGTGCATTTAACACACTGTAAACTTTACCCTACTCTGAACTCACAGCTAGGGACTACTGAATAAATATTTTCAACTTCATTCCATTAAAGACTTTCAGCAAGAGACTTTTATTTTTTAATTGTTTCCCTATACAAGTGTCGACTGACGATGCCTTGTGAGGTATCCAGAACCGGCTTGGGATAGGGAAGCAAGTGGTTGGCCATCATGGAGAGACAAGAAGCAGAAGGAAGACGTTCAATCATTAAATGGTGTAGTTGTTGTTGTTTCCTTTACATCATCATCCTAGGGGTGACGATATTACTTTGGTTTCTTTTAGCTGCACCATAAACCATACATCGTAGTGCTAGGGACCTTGCACATATTCAGCATAATTGGGTAGAGCTACATGAGCATCACAATCATGAATATGCTGCCAATACGTGGTGGAGGTATGCTAATTATACGGCCAGGGCAGCTAATCGTTCCAATTGTTATGTTTGCTCCTTAGTGCCGTCAGCTGGACAGACTGCCATTGTAGCTAAAATGATGGAATCAGCAAAAGCTCTGTTTTTTACAGAAGGCTATGAAAAGGGACTATACAAAAAAGATTATTTTGAATCACTCTTGTGAAATCTTTTGTCACTCTACCAATCACAGAACTTATGGTACCCCTTACTCTGTAAGGGCAAGATTAGTTTCATCAGGACTTTTTCTTTTTGTCTGAAGGGAAGTGGGTAACAACCCCTCTGGGCGACCTACCCCTTTCTCCGGTGTGAGGGCAGTGGACAGTATACACCACACCTGTGATGCTAGTACCCTGACCAATCAGATGGGCAGGTGGTGTCCACGGGTTGACCGTTGTCATTACGGACTTATCACCATGCTGGAGCACTGCAGTGCTGCTATCTGCAACTTCCATATGTATGGCGCACATATGGTGACAGGTGGTTGGTGGCTGTGTGGTCATAAGGCGTATTCCCATCTGCCTATGAATTGGGCAGGAACCTGTGCCCCCGTCTTTGTGACTGACAACACCCTGATTATGTCAGCGGGTCAGACGAGCAGAGGAAAGAGAGGCCTATCACAGGATGCCATTTTCACACCACATGATTCCATCTGGGGTACGAACGTGCCAGAGTAGTTCAAGATACTTACTACAGGTCAAAAGGTAGTTCAGTCGCTATTCACTTGGGTGGGAGTGGCAAAAAATACCTTGTGGATTGAGACTGTTAATTATAGACTACAGTCTTTTGTGAATTTTTCCTTAGCTGCCTGGAAAGTGAAAGGGAGGAAATGACTGCTATAAGACTTGTAGCAACACAGAATAGAATGGTACTTGATCAGTTGACTGCCCGCCCGTGGGGGTTTGTGCACAATTGTAGGTCAGTACTGTTGCACTATTATTACCTGCACATGATGCAGATGGAGGTGTCATTGCTTCAGCCATACATAATTGACTGCTTTGCAGAATGCTGGAGCTAAGGATAATGTTAATTACCATAACACTGGATAAAACTGGTTGTTTTCCCTCGTGGAGGAGTCTTGTCATAAACTTGGTGGTGATTATTGTAGTGATACTTTTGATCTTTCACGTTTCATTCCTTGCATCTGTGATATGATGCTGAAACTGTTCATGTGAATTTAGCATTATATCACGAGGCACCACTGGAGATGATGGGGAAACAACACAGCTTAATGTTTTATGAGTACAGAGTAAAAGTATGACTGACATGCAGAAAACTGAAAGGAGATGTATGTTCATGATGTGAACTTGAAATGTACTGAGTTGCAAAAGTAACAGCTATGTCTTGAAGTTCAGAGAAGTTGTGTTATCCTTATTTGAGATTTTTCCCTTTATCCTGTTTATGTTCTGTTTTAATATATGTTGTATTTGAAACCATTATGTTACTAATCACTATTTAGCCAGTATACAGTACAGTTTTACTGTATTGATTGTTGTTTGATCATTGATACCTTGTTGCATTTTCACATTGAGGTACTAATACACATAGGTTAGGATGCTAACACATGTCTTTTACACATAATAGGTTTTTAGTCATTTTTTATTGTTCTTTATTGAAGTTACATTTACATGTAAGTATTAACTTTTATTAAATCACTGCTAATCTACTGACACATAGAACGACAAATACATACACTATTTCATCTCAATTTATGGTTAATCCCCATCACTGGTTCAATTTTTCTCTTTTATGACTTAATTAGATGATTGATTTCTTTTTTGAAATAAAAGGTATTATCCTCACGTGCTCCCCAGGAAAGGAAACATTCCAGCGGCACTCGGGAGTGGCAGTGGGGCCGATGGCGGACTTTCCTCATTAAAAAGTGAGTTAGGATCTTTTGCAATAAAATGCTTTAGCGTAAAAGGTACCAGAACTTAGCGAGCTGCCCAATGAGGTTTTAGAAGCCATAGTGTTTCATCTCTGATGCTTTTTAAGCATCAAAGGGGGGAATGATAGGATATTTTCAGGTTTCATTGATTATTCTATATGATTTTAATGCTGTATTATTCTATTTTATATTATAATTGTATCTGGTGCATATAATGAGCCAATGTCTGATTCACTGTGTTTTTCCATTGTCTCAGAGCTTGAAAAGAATGTAAGATTAGGATGAGCAAGATTGTAAATAATGACGAAGGTTTTATTGTTCTAGCATATCAAGCTGTTCTGTACTATATGCCTGAAGTTAGGATGACTTAGGATGACCAGGTCATTTAAAGACCATAGCAGAATGTTCAGTGCTGACCATAGATTAGAAGCAGTCTCTTGGAGAGATGGCTCCAGCCAGTCTAGCTTAGATAAGGTCAGGGACTGAGGTATAAGAAGCAACATCCTTGAACACATGTTAGGGAGCTGGTGTTAGCGAGCTCTGAGGCAAGTTTTGCTGTGACCGATTACCTCCTTTCTGATCAGAAAGAGAATAAATGGCTCAGAACTTGGAAAACCGCCTATTGATTATTGATTCAGTCTCAGTCAATTCATTTTTGATCTAACAGATGATGTCATAGCGAGTCCTATGATCGTGAGTGACACCTGCCTTTGATTTTTGATGTCCTGTGATTGTGAGTGAGCATGAGTGATGCCTGCCTTTGATCTTTGATGTCATAGTGAGTCCTATGATCATGAGTGATGCAGTCCAAGGATGGATATTTTTTTCACTCATCAGGAGTCGTTATACATAGGAATATCATAGGACATCTTGCACATAAAGAGTCGTCATACCGAGTCCTATGATCGTGAGTGATTCAGTCCAAGGACGGATAATTTTTTCACACATAAGGAGTTGTTATTCATAAGAACATCATAGGACATTTTGCACATAAGTTGTTGTTATACGTAGGAACATCATAGGACATTATGCAGACATCATTGGAGCATCATAAGCGGTCCTATGATCTTTGGTCGTGACACACACACTGAGAGATTTCTTGCAGGCATTATAGGAACATTATAGGCAATCCTATGATCTTTTAGCGAGTCCTATAGGAACATCATAGATCATGTAGAAATCATAGGAACATCATAGGCAATTCATAGGACATCACGTAGAGATCATAGGAACATCATAGGCAATCCTACGATCTTTTAGCGAGTCCTATAGGAACATCACGTAGAGATCATAGGAACATCATAGGTGAGTTCTTTTAGCGAGTCCTATGGTCGTGACACACAGACACACAGACAGACATTGATCTTTAATGATGTCATAGCGAGTGCTATGATCGTGAGTGATGCCTGCCTTTGATCTTTGATGTCCTATGATTGAGTGAGCTTGAGTGATGCCTGCCTTTGATCTTTGATGTCATAGTGAATCCTATGATCATGAGTGATGCAGTCCAAGAATGGATAATTTTTTCAAACATAAGGAGTTGTTATGCCTTTGATCTTTGATGATGTCATAGCGAGTCCTTTGATCATGAGTGATGCAGTCCAAGGACGGATAATTTTTTCACACATAAGGAGTCCTTCTTCTTCTTCTTTAAGATTTGATTGGCGGTTGGCAACCAGCCTACAGGTGCATTACCGCCACACACTTTATATACAGTATGTCTGTCTTTCTGTGTGTCTGTTTTTCCATTTCCTCAGAGCTTTGTGTTTTCCTCATAGCATTGTGACATTTTCCTCATAGCTTTGCGCGATTCAACCAGGACAGGAATTCACCTAGGAGGAATGGAGGTTGGAAGCAGGGAAGAGGAAGTTTGGAGCTCAGTGGAGTCTAAAAGAAGCAAACGTAGATGCAACGAAAATCATTCAAGAGCGTTTTCAAGTGCTGATGAATCAGAAGATGAACAATCCCGGAATAAACAGAAGGAGTGTAATCATTAAACTTACTCAGGAAGGAGCTTCATTTCGTGAGTGGAACCCAATTAAGCTCACAAATGCAATTAATGGCTTACTTGGAGAAGTTTTAAATGCAAGGGTTCTTCGTAGTGTTTCGTTGCTGGCTACATGCAAAGATAGTGTTCAACAAGGAAAAGCAATCAGAGTCAAAAAGATGGGGGGGGGGGAAATGTGCAGTGTTCAATATTGGAAGGAAATAAGGCAATGAGGAGTGATATCGGGCATTTCAACAGCTGTCTCAACTGATGAAATAATGAGGAACTTAACTGGAGCAAAAGTGACAGAGGTACGGAGATTGAAAGCTAATATGCATGCAGTGCATGCAGCTGAATTAAGGAAGATATTCTGGTTTTGAAGGAAAATAATTTTGTCTTATTTGTGGTAGATATGATAAACTACTGTGCAGACTTCCAAGAAAACAGAAAAAAATCAACATCATTGTGAAAGCAGCAGAAAAATATCTTGGCATTTAGTTGGACTCAAGTCACTGGACAAGGCAGACGTGCAAGAGGACAGCTCCTGAAAATCTAGTAGAAGAAGTGGATATAATTCAACTAAGAGGAATGGAGGTGGGAAGCGGGGAAGAGGGAGTTTGGAGCATGGTGGACTCTAAAAGAAACAAACGTAGACAGGGTAGGAAGAAGGTTGTACCCTGGTGGAATGAGGAACGCAGTATTGCAGTAAAGGAGTGAAAAAAGGCATTCAGAGAGCTGAGGAAGAATATGAATAGTGAAAATTTAATAGATTATAAAAAGAAAAGGGCAGTAGCTCGAAGGATTATTATAAACAGGAAAAGGTCAACATGGAGAGAATTTTGTTCCACCCTTGGTAGGAAAGCATAACTAGGTGATGTTTGGGTTATGTTTAAAAAAAATGAGTGGGAAAAGGGTCAGAATCAGAATCAGAATCAGAATCACTTTATTGCCAAGCATGTTTACAAAATAAACATACGAGGAATTTGACTTGACATTGGGCGCACTCTATAAGCGCATACCAATGACACGGCAGCCATGAAGGCGCCTGTCATGCAGTAAAGGGTAAAAAGGGGAATGGGGGGGGAATGACACAATGGGCAGAGAGAAAAAAAACATAGTTAATCAAAATAAAGCTCGTTATGAGCAAAATTGTGATTACATAGGAAAAAAAACCCTCAAATGCACAATTAGCAGACAACAGATCACACAATAACAAAGGAGCGAGAGAGACCAGTGCGTGTAGTCAGCATATAATCAGTATGAATGCAGTGTGGATGTATCAGTTGCTGGTGAACAACAAAGGAGCGCCTCCTGGCAACGGATGGATGTTATGTTCATGTATTCTAAACACAGATAAGCATGTCCAAGAGTCTATCTCTCTTTGTGCATACCAGATGGCAAAGTTCTGTATTAGACACATGATAACCTGTCCTTGAAGAGCTCAGTCCTGCTGAACAACAGCAATTGTTTGTTGATTGATTGGGTTAAAGAGAAGCCAAAACTCTCTTCTGCTTGTCTTCATCCCAGGAGGAGAGTAACCTTCAGGGCGCCGAATCAAGGTCTAAAGGACACAGTTCACTCAGAGCATAGAATTTACATCTCTCTCGCAATTCCGTGCTTCATAATTTCCATATACAGGCTTTAAAATCAACTGGTCGAATTGTTGTTGAAGGAGCTTTGCCGGGTCCGCATTTTGATCAGCTCTCCCAACTTCTTTAATTTCTGATACATCAGGAAACTCCAGAGCCAAAGTAGAAATCCTGTGATCATAAGCCAAACAGATAGATGTCTTCCGCATCTCAGTCGAATCACACAGACACATGAGTTCCCAATTGTCCATGAGTCCCCCACTTGGGCTCCCCCTGGCCCGATCTTCTTTTGAAGTGGTGTCATTCGCATTTAAAGCCCACCAAATCCATAATTTTCCGTTTGGAATAAGATTCAGCCAGAAGAAGAGCGACACAGACAGAACACAGCAAGCTGGGATCAGTAAGGGAATAGGAGGGAGGAGAGGGTGAGAAAAGCGTCTGCTCTCTCTGAAAGCCGGAAGAAGAAGGGTATCAGTTAAAGGGTATCAGTTAAAGGGTATCAGTTAAAGTCCCAGCTCTAGTGTATGGGACAAGATGGGCTGTTTCAGACAAAGAAAAGGCAGAAGTCCTAGGTAGAACATTTGCAGCAGTGCATAGAGGTTAGAACATCTTGGTGAGAGTCATAGACAGCAAAGGGAGCATAAACTCAGAGAAAATGCAAACTTAAAAAAAGGAAGTGAAAGAAGATACGACTGTGTTAGACCTCGAGCTCACAATGTCAGAACTTAAGAGAGCTTTGCAAGATAGTGGATACATAGCTCCAGGTTATAATCAGTTAAGCTATGCTATGTTTCGGCAGTTGCCTATGCAATCAATGGAACTGGTGCTGAAATTGTTTAACAGAATATGGAAGGAGGGGATTATCCCAAGTGGGTGGAAAAAGGCTGTAATTTTACCATTTAATAAGACAGGGAAAGATCCAGCTCATCCAGGAAACTACAGGCCAATAGCATTAACGTCACACTTAGGGAAATGGATGAAGTTGTTAGTTTACAGACTCTCATATGTACTAGAGCAAAAATGATTAATAAACAACTGTCAGAATGGTTTTAGGAGAGGAAGATCCACAGTGGATGCGCTAGTTAGGGGAAATAATGATATTGAAAAGACTCAAAATGAAAGAAGTAATGGTTATATTATAGTTTATCAGGATATTGAAAAGGCTTATGACTCACTGTGGAAGGATGGACTTCTTATCAGATTGAATAAAATGGACATTGGTGGTAGGATGTATAATTGGATAATGGATTTTTTTTAACACACAGGACAATTAGGGTTAAAGTAGGATCAGAAGTTTCTAATGACTTTGAAACAGAAAATGGTGTTCCTCAGAGGAGTGTCATCAGCCCAGTTTTATTCAATATAATGATTAATGACATGTTTGAGGATCAAGAGGGATGCATCAAAACCACACCATATGTAGATGATTAAGCCATATGGATGAGGGGAAGAAATGAGAAATTGTGTTCAAAAACATCAGGAAAGCAATGGAGAAAGTGGGAAAGTAGTCATATGACTGGGGATTTAAATTTTCAAACAGTAAAACTTGCTATATGATTTTCACAAAAAAACACAGAACTGGAACAGAACCATTAACATTATACAATCAACCAATAGAGAAAGTGACTGAGTTCAAATATCTAGGATTGTGGTTTGATAGTGCATACGCATGGAGAGTTCATGTTGAAAATCTGGAGACAAAGTGCAAAAAAGTCATTAGTCTCATTAAAGCTGTAGCTGGACATGAATGGGGTGCAGAAATTAGCAAAAAGTGCACTTGGGAAAGAAATAACTATACCATTGTCTCTTGGAAAAGGTGAAGGGAAAGCAGTAATCAAGAAAAAAGGAATTGAGTTCTGGCAACAAAGATGGGATGAAAATCATAAAAGGTAGATCGTATTACAAATACAAAATCTATTGCACTAAAGATTATAAAAACAGCAAACAGGAGGGAAGACATCATTATGGCAAGACTCAGACTGGATCATACAGGTTTAAACGGCACTTTATTCACCATGGAGAAAAGCAAATGTAACAAATGTAGAGAATGTGGAGTAAAAGAAAATGTCGAGCACATCTTATTACACTGTCACAAGTATGGAAATGAAAGAGAGAGAATGAAAAATGAAGTTTGAGAGGCCGGTAGGGAATGGGATTTAACTGGCATTCTGGGAACAGATAGAGATGGAGAGGCACTAAGAATCACAAGAAGGGCTCTTTTCTTGTTTGTAAATAACACAGGATTAAGCCATAGAATTTAGGGGTTGGGCTCAAATGACATAATGTTACACACGCTTGTACAGTAGGTGGTGGTATGCACCTTTCAGTTGTTTGCTATCCACCAGTAACCGAAGAGAAGAAGAAGAGTAGTCAAGAAACTCAGTCAAGACCATTTTCAAGTGCTTTGGAATCAGGATGAACGATCCCGGAAAGAACAGAAGGAGTGTAAGGTAATCATTAAACTTACACAGGAAGGGGCATTGTTTCGTGAGTGGAACTCAATAAAGCCCACAAATGCAATTAATGGGTTACTTGGAGAAGTTTTAAATGCAAGAGTTCTTCGTAGTGGTTCGTTGCTGGTTACATGTAAAGAGCAATCAGAGTCAATAAGATGGCAGGGGAAAATGTGCAGTGTTCAGCATTGGAAGGAAATACCACAATGAGAGGAGTAATACCGGGCATTTCAACAGCTGTCTCAACTGATGAAATAATGAGGAACTTAAATGGAGCAAAAGTGACAGAGGTACGGAGATTGAAAGCTAATAGAAATGGCGAAAAATGTGATAGTCTGTCAGTAATGTTGTTTATTGGCTACATGAGCTATGAAGTCAACTTTACATTCCTCCTCCACTCAGATGTTTCAAATGCCAAAGGTTTGGTCATGTAGCAGCGATATGCAAAGGTAGACAATGATGTGCCAGATGCTCCGGTGAACATGAATATGGAAAGTGTGAAAGAGGAGCCAAATTAAAATGCAGTAATTGCGGTGATGAACATAGCTCTGCATATCGAGGTTGTGAAGCCAGCAAAAGAGCAGCAGAAATTCAGCAGATAAAAGTCTCCCAGTGGTTAACAAATGCAGAAGCTGCGAAAAAGGTGCCAGCTATAAAGTGGGAGTGGACTCGAACAGGGAAAGTGTGCAGACTTGCAGTGCATGCAGTAGAATTAAGGAAGATGCTCTTGTTTTGAAGGAAAATAATTTTGTCTTATTTGTGGTAGATGTGATAAACTGCACTGCACAGACTTCCAATAAAACAGAAAAAATCAAAAACATTGTGAAAGCAGTAGAGAAATATATTGGCATTAATGGGCTACAGTGGGAAGCAGTTGAGGACTTGTTAAGTGAGGGATCTTTAAGCTCAAAGACATCATGGGCTGGTGGATCAACCCCCAATCAAGTCTAAAAGAAGAAGAATGAGATGAAGAAGAATGATGTCTGAAACGGCTGTCAGACTGTATAACCTAAACAGGGCTGCTCGCAGAGATAGCAAAAAAACGTGATGATCTAATAGCATTGAATGCAAAAGACGCAACAGACTTGCACAAATGGTCCCCTCCAGTATACAACTAGAAAAGCACTCGGAGAGCGCAGACCTCCGCCAAGCGCCACAGTTCCCCCCCATACCGTGTTTGTGTGTAGGTTTTCAGATTCCTTGACCATGAAAACATATGACTAGCAATTGGATTCACATTGATAGGATTAGTGGTTCACTTGTAAAAGCATTACCTCCTTGGCGGAGGTAATAAACTGAAGTGTTGCTGTTCTGTCCATCTCCTGCATCTGCAAAGTGCCAGGCTGCAACCTGTCAAGGCATACCTCATGCCTCCCTTATTGGGGGGGGCTTTCACACCTGTACTGACCTCATGCCTCCCTTATTGGGGGGGGGGCTTTCACACCTGTACTGAGTACTTAAAAACTGTGTTTATCGGCAGATGAAAGAAAACTGAAGCCAAAACAAACAAAAACTAAGCAAACAGCAACTGCAACATGAACTATTTCAAATATATTTATTCAAATGTACACTTATATGGACCCAATGTTGAGCCATAACTTTTTGGTAATGTGAAAATAATAAGCCAAGTAGCACAAAAAAATTGAGTGCTCTTGCTGTCAGGAAACAATGTTGGCACCAAATCACTGAAGTGATCTTCCACCAATGGGGGTAGATTGTGCTCTGCCACAAAATGACAAAACATCACTTCTGCTAGTGATGCATTGGATTTGGAAGGCGTCGGTTCTGTCACTGGCTGAAAATGTTCACCATCGATTGAGTTTGGCTTCACAGTTTTTGTGGCGCTGTGTAGCAAAGTGCGACTGCAGGTCGAAAATCCCTGATGCAGTCACTTTTAGCATTAGAGTCACATATATCAGGCGCAGCATTACTGGCGCCGGGATTCCTCTCTGTTCCGGAGGCACAGGACAAAAGAAGGTGCGATAATGGTTGCCGTGGGTTTTATTGGGTTTGCGCTCCACAGAAAAAAGAGGATTTGGAAGCCTCCCCCGGCAGAGAGCTGGTTTTTGCGCAGCTCCCATGGCTGGCCGGGGAATTTCTGCCAAATAATCCGGCGCCGGACAGCTGCCCGTCTCAGCTTTTGCAGCATAGCGCAAACACAGGCACTCTGGCGGGCCCTGCCCACCACTGTTTTCTGCGTGCTTTTGTGCCTAAAACTTTGAAGAAGGCGGAGTTTGTGTTCATCAGACACGACGACCAGCACCCTCTGTTGCCCCTGCACACATGTTGAAAAGGGCCATATCTGACAATGTTAAAGACTCATTTAAAAAATTCCTGTATCCAGACGGTGATCCGGATCATCCCCAAAATTTAATCAGTTCTTCCTTATACCATTTCCAACAAGGCCTGAAAGTTTCATCAAAATCCGTCCAAAACTTTTTGAGTTATCTTGCTAACCAACAGACAAACAGACAAACAGACAGACAAACGCTGGCAAAAACATAACCTCCTCCTGGCCTTCGGCCTGGCGGAGGTAACTAGGACAATATCAGTCGCTATGGAGGGTGACAATATGTATGGGTACATATTCATACCATGTAGGGTAACTAAATAGACGGTAATGCTGTTTATTCCATCTAGCTACAATGCTCTGCACTGTGTGTATATATATTTATATGTACATATGTACGTATATTCACTGCTCTTATTTTCTTATCTTCTAAATTATTGCTCTGAGTGTGGCTATCCCTGTGCTGTTGCAATCCTGGAATTTCCCCATTGTGGGACTAATAAAGGCTTATCTTATCTGATCTTATCTTAAAATAAAGTTGATGTTCGACTGGATACAGCAATGATGATAGAAGTATTACAGCTCCTGACCAGATAGAGTGATGATAGAGAGTGAAGTACGTGGCGGTAATACACCTGTAAGCTGGTTGCCAACCACCAATCAAATCTAAAAGAAGAAGAAGTGTCTCTTTAACTCATGGTACCTCTCGTTTTCATGTTACATGAGTTATCAGACAGGGATGTTTAATATCTTCCTTTCTTTTTTTCTTCTTCTTTTAGATTTAGCTTCTTTAGCTATTTAGCTTCTTCCTGCTGCCTTCAGAGAGAGCAGTCACATTTTTCCTCCCTCCTCCTATCCTGCCTTCCTGACCTAAATCTAAATCCCAGCTTGCTGCGTCTGAGTGAGTGTCTGTGCCGTCTCACCATCTCGCTGATCTCAACCCAAATGGAAAATACAGAAAATGGATATAAGCTGGGCTTTAAACGCAATTGACACCACCTTTTCAAACAGAAAATCGGGCCCGGGGGAGCCCAAATGTGGAGAGACCCATGGATTGGAACTCATGTGTCTGTGTGATTCGACTGAAGATGTGGAAAACATCTACCTGTTTTGGCTTTACGATCACAGGATTTCTGCTGATTGGCTCTGGAGTTCTCCTGGTGTATCGAAAATTTAACTGGAAGGGCTAATCAAAATGCGGACCCGGCGTAGCTGCTTCTTCAACAATTCGACCAGATGGGGAGTGCACGAATAGCGGCAAATGACCAACATGGAATTTACCATCTGCATGCACTGTAGAGAGATGGACTCTACCAGACATGTTTATCTGTGTTTAGAAGGGGAAACATCTGGAGTCGCTTTGTGCTCTCCAGGGAATGATATGAATTTAAAGCCAGTGAATGTTAATTTGAATTGTAAGCACAGAATTGCATGAGAGAGGAAAATCCTATACTCTGTCTGTGCAGATTCGGCCTTGATCGGCGCCCCTGGATAACTCACTCCTCCAGAGTTGAGATAAGCGGATGTGTCAGCTGGCTCTGCTAACCCAAACACTGCTGCTGTGCAATAAACAGAACTCAAGGACAGCGTTCATGAACTATAAGTGGTTTAGCACTGTGGCAGCACAGTTTTACCCTCGGCCGGGGGATCGCGGGGATCATGAGATCGTGGGTTCGATCCCAGCCCCCGACCAACAGTGAGCTGTGTGGAGTTTGCATGTTCTCCCCGTGTTGCGTGGGTTTACTCCGGGATTTCTCCGGTTTCCTCCCGCACACCAAAAACATGTAGGTTTAGGGCGCTCGCGCACGCAGCGACCAGCAGCCGGTGGCTTGTCACCAGACTGCAAACCAAGTCTACCTACGGGTACAAATAAGTAACAAAAAACAAAAACAAAAAAAAAATCTATCGTTGCCTAGGAGACTATTTGTTGTACTCCAGTAACTGACACACTCAACACTGCACACACACTGACATCATCATACTGATATACACACACTGCCCTCTCTCTGCTGTGTGATCTGTCTACTAAATGTCTGCTAAATGTGCATTGAGGGTTTTTTTTGCCTGCAATCAAAATTTCGCTTACTTACTGAGCGCCATTTTGATAAAACATGTTTTTTTCTCTCGCCTACTGTGTCATATCCTTTCCCTTTTTCTTTTTTTCCTTTCTTCTTTATGACTGGCGCCTAGCGGCTGCCCCGGCCTTGGATGCGCTCTGCAGAGCGTGCCCAAATGCCAAGTCATGTTTCGTTACCTTGTATTCATACATTTGTAATGACAATAAAGTTGAATCTCATCTCATCTCATCTCAGATTTGATTGGCAGTTGGCAACCAGCTTACAGGTGCATTACCGCCACATACTTAACTCTATATTATCACTCTTCTTCTTTCAGATTTGACTGGCAGTTGGCAACCAGCTTACAGGTGCACTACCACCACTGACTTGATTATCATCACTCTATATCCTTGTATAAGGAGTTCTGAACAACTACTTATGTGTGAAAAAATTATCCATCCTTGGACTGTGTCCGAGGTGCAGCCGTCCAGTGCAAAGGCACGCTATATTATTCTTCTTCTTTTACATTTGATTGTTGGTTGATAACCAGCTTACAGGTGCATTACCGCCATGTACTTCACTTTATATCATCACTCTATGTCTCCATTCTATATCACTCTATATCCTTGCATCAGTGTGTGCGTGAATGGGTGGATAGCAGGATCTGTAAAGCGCTTTGGTCATCAAGAGATGAGAATAAAAGCGCTATATAGGGCGGTGTGGTGGCGCAGTGGTTAGCGCAGTGGTTAGCACTGCGCTAACCACTGCGCTGGTTGGAACTGCACTGGTTCCAAGGTTGTCATAGCCAGGAGCGGCACTGGGGTTAAGCTCCCAGTGCTCATAAAATGCTCCTTATGGCGTGCATCTTGAAAAGCCTCTGACAACTAAGTCCAACTCCTAGCCTGCCCGTGTGGTTTAGTCTCTAAGCCCGGCGGAACTGCTTTTACTAATAGGAGAAGGGGCGAGGGCGGATCTCTGGCACCTTAAAACCAGATGCTTCGGGTAGATGGTGGCTCATCAACCTGGGAAGGTAGCCCATCTAGGGGAAGGTAAACCCTGATTTCAAACCTCCGCAGCCTTGCGGCATACCCGGTCACGGGAAAGGCTTCGGGAGTCAACCCTGAGGAAAAATCCGGAGTCGGAGCCCCTAAGGCAGTTCTATGTTGTGCTCAACATCGTTCTGGCAGCTCCTGCAATGGCGCTTGTGCCAAACTGTAGCAGCCCTGCTGTTCCTTTGGATTCATCAGTGACGTGGAGAGGGGGAACATGCTGCATGGGCAACATCTTGTCCTCCATATCTTCCTGCCCAGGCTTGAATCCTACCAACGCCCAACGCTGGAAGGTAGAACACCGGATCACTGGAGAGGACACTCCAGCTTCACCTTTGGCGTAGACAAAACACGGGGAATGACAGTTACCGGTTATAAACCACCGCTCAATTGGCATAGAGCGCGGTGCCAGGGGTTGTTCCCGACGGTGGGAGGGATCATTGGATCTCACTGGACAGCTACCGCCCGCCTCAAGCTGGGCAGCTCCCAGCCAATAAGGTGTTGTCCCGCCACAGCTTGCTTTCCTCATTGGGTGCATGGGGATGAGGAGAAGTCCGAACAGCAGGCTGAGAACCTTCGCACCAGGCAAGACAATAAAACAAAAGAGACCAACTCTAAAACTGGGAACTTGGAACGTCCGCACGATGATGACAGGACTCGCTGCTAACCTCAAGGACATCAACGACACCAGGAAGACTGCCATCATCAATAATGAGCTGAAGAGACTGGGAGTGGATATCGCCACTCTCCAGGAAACACGGTTGGCTGATGCAGGCACACTGAGAGAGAAGGACTACACGTTCTACTGGCAGGGAAAGGGCAGTGACGAACACAGGGAACACGGAGTGGGCTTCGCAGTGAAGAACACCTTGCTGAAGATGGTGGAACTGGGCAGCAATGGCTCTGCACGACTCCTCACCCTCCGCGTCAACACCACTCAAGGCCCAGTCACCCTCGTCAGTGTGTATGCCCCAACACTGACAGCCACACCAGAGGCAAAAGACGAGTTCTACGAGAATCTCGCAACAACTGTCAGGATCATCCCCAACTCTGAACAACTCATTCTCCTTGGAGACTTCAATGCCAGAGTGGGTGCTGACCACGACTCCTGGCCCTCCTGTCTTGGACCTTTTGGCGTGGGCAGAATGAACGACAACGGACAGCGGCTGCTCGAGTTCTGCACATATCACGATCTGTGCATCACAAACTCGTTCTTCAAGACCAAGCCCCAACACAAGGTTTCCTGGCAACATCCGCGCTCAAAGCACTGGCACCAGCTGGACTTGATCCTGACCAGGCGCACCTCACTGAAGAATGTGCTAACCACCCGTTCGTTCCAGAGTGCAGATTGCGACACAGACCATTCATTGGTGTGTTGCAAGGTCAAGCTGCAGCTGAAGAAATTCCATCATGCTAGACAGCCTGGAAAGGCACGGATTGACACCAGCAAGATGGCTCAACCAGAACTTGTTGAGCAGTTTGCCTCCACCTTTGAGAAGGAACTTGGTGTACCACAAGAAGGAGAATCTGCAAAGCACAAGTGGGAAGAGCTGCGAAACACCATCCACCGCACAGCCTTGGCTACCTTTGGGAGGAAGACCTCGAAGTCACAGGACTGGTTTGATGCCAAGTTGACCGAGATGACCCCCGTCATTGAAGCCAAGCGCTCAGCTCTTGCCGAGTACAAGAAGTACCCAAACGAGAAGAATCTCCAGATTCTCAGGGCTGCGAGAAGCAAAGTTCAGCAGACTGCTCGGCGCTGTGCCAACGAGTAGTGGACTCAGCTCAGCCAAGACATTCAAACCGCTGCCATAACAGGGAACATCCGTGGTATGTACGATGGCATCAAGAAAGCACTTGGTCCAGCTCAGAGCAAGACGGCCCCCCTCAAATCCTCCACTGGGGAGATGATCACAGAAAAGAACAAGCAGATGGAGGGATGGGTGGAACACTACTCCGACCTCTACTCCAGACAGAACACCGTGACACCGTCAGCCCTTGATGCCATCGACTGCCTGCCATCCATGGACAAACTTGATGCCGAGCCAACCATCGACGAACTCAGCAAGGCCATTGATAGCTTGGCCGCTGGCAAGGCACCTGGCATACCCCCTGACCTGATCAAGCACTGCAAGACCGCCCTACTGCTGCCATTGCATGACGTCCTCTGCCAGTGTTGGAAGGAAGGTGCCGTACCACAGGACATGAGGGACGCCAAGATCATCACCCTCTACAAAAACAAAGGGGAGAGAAGCGACTGCAACAACTACAGGGGCATCTCCCTCCTCAGCATTGTTGGCAAAGTCTACGCACGAGTTGTTCTCATTCGTCTACAGAAGCTTGCCGAACGTGTCTACCCCGAGTCTCAGTGTGGTTTCCGCGCTGAGTGATTGACGGCAGACATGATATTCTCCATCCGCCAACTCCAGAAGAAATGCAGAGAACAGAACATGCCCCTGTACGTCGCCTTCATCGACCTCACCAAAGCGTTCGATCTGGTCAGCAGAGAGGGCCTTTTCAAGATCCTGCCAAAGATAGGATGCCCACCAAAGTTGCAAAGCCTCATCGAATCGTTTCACACCAACATGCAGGGGATAGTGCAGCACGATGGCAATGTCTCAGAGCCATTCAACATACGCAGCGGAGTGAAACAGGGCTGTGTACTTGCGCCACCCCTCTTTGGGATTTTCTTTGCTATGCTCCTGAGGCATGCCTTCAGCACAGCAACAGAGGGAATCTACCTGCACACAAGATCTGACGGCAGGCTTTTCAACCTCGCCTGCCTGAAAGCCAGAACCAAAGTACGCGAGGCTCTAATCAGAGACATGCTGTTCGCAGACGACGCTGCAGTCGCAACCCACACACAGCAGGAGCTTCAGACCCTGATGGATCGCTTCTCCCAGGCATGCAAGGACTTCGGGCTTACCATCAGCCTGAAGAAGACTAACGTCTTGGCGCAAGGCACGGAAGCACCACCAACCATCACCATCGATGACTGCGAGCTGGAGGTCGTGAATCAGTTCACGTACCTGGGGTCCATGATTAGCAACAACCTCTCCCTCGATACAGAGATCAACAAGAGGATTGGAAAATCAGCCTTCACACTCACTCACCTCACCACACGAGTGTGGGAGAATCCCAAACTCTCTGTCAAGACGAAGATGGCAGTGTACAACGCCTGCGTCATCAGCACACTGCTCTATGGGAGTGAGACGTGGACAACATACGCCTGGCAGGAAAAGAGACTGAACTCCTTCCACTTGCGCTGCATTCGCCACATTCTGAACATATCCTGGCAGGACAAAGTGCCCAACACAGAAGTTCTGTCCCGCGCCGGCCTTCCCTCCATGTTCACTCTACTCAGGCAGCGCAGGCTCCGCTGGCTAGGCCACTTCACCGTATGGAGGATGGCAGAATCCCCAAAGACGTCCTCTACGGAGAACTGGCAACTGGCAGGAGAGACGTTGGCCACCCATAGCTGCGCTTTAGAGAGACATGAAGGCACTGGAGATCAACACAGAGCGCTGGGAGGACCTTGCAACGGACTGCTCCAAATGGAGAGGCACCCTGACCGGACAGCTCAAGGCGGGTGAAGAGAGACTGACTGCTGCAGCAGATAAAAAAAGGACCCGCAGGAAGAACCGCCACAGACCCAGCAGCACGGAGATCACTCACAAGTGTGACCTGTGTGACAGGGACTGCCATTCGCGCATCGGCCTGTTCAGCCACAGGCGGTACTGTTCCAGCAGAGTAGACGTTTAGGATTCTCTTCCATGGTCATGATAGACTGACGGAGGCTGACGAACATAGGGCGGTGCGGTGGCGCAGTGGTTAGCGCAGTGGTTAGCACTGCGCCACCGTACCGCCCTATATAGCCCTTTTATTCTCATCTCTTGATGACCAAAGCGCTTTACAGAGCACTGCGCCAGCACAGTAACTCACCCTTGGCCATGGGATCCCTGGTTCGATCCCAGCCCTTGACCAACAGTGATCTGTGTGGAGTTTGCATGTTTCTCCCCGTATCTGCATGGGTTTACTCCGGGATTTCTCTGGTTTCCTCCCACAGGCCAAAAACATGCAGGTTAGGTTAATTGGAGACTCTAAAGTGGCCCTAGGTGTGAATGTGTGTGTGAATGGTTAAGGGATAGTGCCGTATCGTGGCTGTTTCATCCATCCAGATGGATGCCCTCAATTTCCCCTCTGGGGATCAATAAAGTATACAAAATTCAAAAAAAAAAAAAAAATATATATATATATATATATATATATATATATATATATATATATATATATATATATATAAGTGAATGCCATTTACCATTTACCATTTTACATTATCCACCGCCACATACTTCTTCATCTTCTTCTTTTAGATTTGATTCTTCTTCTTCTAGATTTGATTGGCAGTTAGCAACCAGCTTACAGGTGCATTACACCACGTACTCCACTCTTGAAAGAATGATTGTTAAACCATCTAACTATACCCTTCAAAGACTGTCTATGTGTGTAGATGGTTCACACAGATTCGTTTTCAAGGAAGAGATCAATTTACTTGGAAGATCTGTATTTATTTAAGCAAGTTGAATATAGCAATTACAGCGCTGGGTCAAATCTTCTCTCCCTAACAACAACAGGTATTGTCAGGTCGTGAAGTCTGACTGACTATGCTCTTCCTGACCCAGTTATATTTATGCGTGAGTCCAAGCATGCATTATCAGAGAAAAACAGCTGCAGTGGTCCATAGGAGTAAACAGTCCGTTCCTTGCACAGGGTGTAAAAACTGAAGGCCGTTCCTCCTGGGTCAAAGTGGCTGAGTTTCGGTCACTCCTTAACACAGCCGGTTCTCTGTTTCCTCCCATACATCACAAGATGTTCAATTCAATTCAATTCAACTTTATTTATATAGCGCCATTTCACAACAACAGTCATCTCATAGCACTATCAACTGTAGGGGGAACCCCCACAGTTGCAGAAAGACCCCAGCAATCAAGCGATCCCCTGTGAGCAAGCACTTGGCGACGGTGGAGAGGAAAAACTCCCTTTTAACAGGAAGAAACCTCCAGCAGAACCAGGCTCAGGGAGGGGCAGTCATCTGCCGCGACTGGCTGGGGGGTGAGGGGATAGAGAAGAAGAAAAGAACAGACATGTAGAGAGCAAACAGCACGATGGGGACTCAATCTATGGGAGAGAACAAACAAATGTTAATGACCAGCAAAAAAAAACATATTTCATAGAGAGTGAGGAAAGGAGTGAGGCCCAGTGCATTACTGGAGGTCCCCCGGCTGACTAAACCTAATAGCAGCATAACTAAGGGAGGGTTCAGAAACACATGATCCCTCCCTAATTGTAGGCTATATCAAAAAGGTAGGTTTTAGCCCTATTCATAAAAACAGAGATCGAGTCTGACTCCCGAATCCAGATTGGCAGCTGATTCCACAGGAGAGGAGCTTGATAACTGAAGGCTCTGCCTCCCATTGTACTTTTGGAGATTCTAGGTATTACAAGTAATCCTGCATTTTGGGAGCGTAGTGCTCTGCTAGGATAATACGGTAGTATCAGATCTTTTAAATAAAAAGGAGCCTGATTGTTTAGAGCTTTGTAAGTAAGAAGAAGGATTTTAAACTTAATTCTAAACTCTATGGGAAGCCAATGAAGGGAGGCCAGAACCGGAGAGATATGATCTCTCTTTCTAGTACCTGTTAAAACTCTTGCTGCAGCATTTTGGATCAGCTGAAGACTTTTTAAAGATGTTTTAGGACAGCCTGATAATAAAGAATTACAATAATCTAATCTCGAGCTAACAAAAGCGTGGATCAGCTTCTCAGCATCACTCTGAGACAAGATGCTCCTAATCTTGGCTATATTACGCAAATGACAGAAGGCAGTCTTAGAAACAAATTTAATATGTGAATTGAAGGACAAATCCTGATCAAAAATAACTCCAAGGTTCCTCACAGAGCTATTAAGAGAAAGAGTAACTGCATCCAAACTGAAAGTTTGATTTGAAAAGGAATTTCTAAGGTTTTTTGGACCAACAAGAATGACTTCAGTCTTATCTGAATTTAATAGCAGGAAATTACAAGTCATCCAAGCTTTGATTTCCTTAAGACAGGCTTCTAACTTGGCTAATTGATTAGTATCATCTGGCTTCATTGACAGGTATAATTGTGTGTCATCTGCATAACAATGAAAATGTATACAGTGCTTTCTAATAATGTTGCCTAACGGAAGCATATATAAACTAAAAAGAGTAGGGCCTAGCACGGATCCCTGTGGAACTCCATGACTAAGCTTTGAGCTGAAAGAAAACTCATCATTTACATGAACAAACTGGAACCTATCAGATAAATAAGATCTAAACCACTGCAACGAAGTTCCATTAAGTCCAACATAGTGTTCTAATCTATCAAGTAGAATATTATGATCAATAGTATCAAAAGCTGCACTAAGATCTAAAAGGACAAGTACAGAAACTAGTCCATTATCAGATGCTATGAGGAGGTCGTTAGTGACCTTCGCTAAGGCTGTTTCAGTACTATGATGGATTCTAAACCCAGATTGAAACTCTTCAAGTAAACCATTTTCCTGCAGGTGGTCAAATAATTGTGTAGCAACAACTCTTTCTAAAATTTTTGAAATGAAAGGGAGATTAGAGATTGGTCTATAGTTAGCTAAAGCTCCTGGATCTAGCGTTGGCTTTTTGAGTAAGGGTTTAATTACAGCCGTTTTAAAAGCCTGCGGTACATGGCCTAAAGTTAATGAAGAATTGATTATATGAAGAATAAAGCTACCAATAAGTGGGAAGACTTCTTTAAATAACCTGGTAGGAATAGGGTCTAAAAGACAAGTTGAAGGTTTGGATGAGGAAACTACTTTGTCTAACTCACAAAGGTCGATTGGAGTAAACTCATCAAGACAGACATCAATAGAAGGAGTTGTAGTAGTTACGGTATTTAAGTTAACTGTGGGAAGAATCTGATTGATTTTATCTCTGATGGATGAAATTTTATTATTGAAAAAGTTCATAAAGTCCTGACTAGTAAGCTCTAAGGGGATGCTAGGATTGACAGAGTCCTGACTCTTTGTCAACCTGGCTACAGTACTGAAAAGAAACCTGGGATTATTCTTGTTCTCTTCTATTAATGCAGAGTAATAACTCGTTCTAGCTTTTCTAAGAGATTTTTTATAAATTAAAAGATGATTTCTCCAAGCTAAATAGATTTCATCTAAATTAGTAGAGCGCCATTTTCTTTCTAATTGACGAGTCTTCTGTTTTAAGCTACGAGTTTCTGTGTTGAACCAAGGAGTTAAAAATCTCTGATTAGACTTTTTCTTTTTTAAGGGGGCCACCAAGTCTAGAGCCTGATGCAGAGAAGCTGAAACACTATCCACCATGTTATCAATTACAGAAGGAGCAAGCTGTCTATAGCTTATTTCCGTTGTGTTGACACATGGCATAGAGGAAACAATCTGCATAAATTTGGAAACAGCATCATCTGAGAGGCATCTACTGTGATAATATTTTTCTTTAGGAGCCAAATAGTCAGAAATAGTAAAATCAAAGGTTAACAGACAATGGTCTGACAGTACAGGGTTAAGAGGAGACACTACAAGATTTTCTATTTCTATGCCATATGTCAGAACAAGGTCCAATGTATGGTGGAGGTAATGAGTAGAATTTCCTACTTTCTGAGAAAACCCAATCGAGTCTAATATTGAATTAAATGCCACATTAAGGCAGTCACTATCTACATCCACATGTATATTAAAGTCCCCTACTATAATTATTCTATCAGATTTCAACACTAAATCAGCTAAGAAATCAGCAAATTCGGATAAAAATTCTGAATAGGTTGATGGGGGACGATAAACAATGGCAAATAAAATTGGGTTTAACCTGAAATTGCTAAAGTGCCCAATACTGAGGACCAGGCCCTCAAAGGAATTATAACATGTTTTTTGCTTTACATTAACTAGTAATTTGGAATGGTAAATTGTTGCTACTCCTCCTCCACGACCAGAACTTCTGGGATTTTGACAGTTTAAATAACCAGAGGGGGTTGATTCATTTAAACCAACATAATCCTCTTGCCCTAACCAAGTCTCTGTAAGGGAAATTAAACCAATCTGATGATCAATTAACAGATCATGGACTAACAGAGACTTGGGAGTTAGAGACCTAATATTTAATAAACCACATTTAATTTTTAAATTATGAGGAGGAACAGAGGCCAAATCATTCAATTAGAGGCTTTATGTTTAATTTGAGTTTTACCAATATTTTGCTTTATCACTTTGGGATGCTTATATATTATATTTTATTTACTTTGGAGGGAGCAGACAACGATTCTCTGATGGGGAAGACAGGGGCTAAGCTGAGGGGTGGCGGATGAAGAGGAGCTGCAGAGAGGCGTGTAAGACTACGACTCTGCTTCCTGGTCCCAACTCTGAGTAGTCATGGTTTTGGAAATTTGGATAAAAAAGATGCCAGATTGTTAGATAAATGAGAAGCACCATCCAAAGTGGGATGAATGCTGTCTCGTCTCATAAGACCAGGTTTTCCCCAAAAAGAGCTCCAATTGTCAATGTAGCCCACGTCATTTGCAGGACACCACACAGACAGCCAGCGGTTCAAGGATGACGAGCGACTAAACATGTCATCACTGGTCAGATTGGGGAGGGGCCCAGAGAATACTACAGTGG
Organism: Pholidichthys leucotaenia; assembly: GCA_020510985.1. Taxonomy (NCBI): domain Eukaryota; kingdom Metazoa; phylum Chordata; class Actinopteri; order Cichliformes; family Pholidichthyidae; genus Pholidichthys; species Pholidichthys leucotaenia. The sequence goes on from CM035849.1 coordinate 71,682,575, forward strand.
CAGACATCGTTTTTGCAAAGTCACACACCGATTCTATATTAAGTTTCGTGACTTCCGACTGCCGGAGACGGATGTCATTAATGCCGGCGTGAATAACAATTGTGGAATATTTACAGTTACTTTTAGCCAGCATTTTCAAATTTGACTCGATGTCGCCTGCTCTGGCCCCAGGGATACATTGGACTATGACCGCTGGAGTCTCTAGGTTCACGTTTCTGACTACAGAGTCGCCAATGATCAGAGTTTTTTCCTCAGCGGGTGTGTCGCTGAGCGGGGAAAAACGATTAGAAACGTGAACAGGTTGGTGGTGAACCGGGGCTTTGCGACTAGGCTTCCTTCTCACCGTCACCCACCCAGTCTCCTCGCTGCTGAGGAGAGCCGGGGAACCGCTGACAGGGGGGCCTAAGCTAGCTAGCTCCGCTGCAGCTAATGGGCGTCCGTCAAGATTAACTGGCGCAGACGGTGTTTCAATGCAGCGGAGCCGGGATTCCAAATCAGACAACCTCGCCTCAAGCGCCTCAAAAAGACAACATTTATTACATTTACCGTTATCGCTAAAAGAGGCAGAGGTGTAGCTAAACATCTGACAGAGAGAGCACATCAGAGGAGGAGAGGAAAGAGAGCTAGTAGCCATAGCTAGTGGCTCGAGAGCTGGAGAGCAAACCACACAGGCAGACAGCAAAACAGGAAGTGACGATACATTACCACAAGGAAGTGACGATCCCTACCAATCAGCTGGTATTCTCTATGCTGGGACAGAGCTTCACTCCTTTTTTGCAGGTAATGAGCCACACAGTTGGTAATATATTTTCATTGTGGTATATTGATTATATTACCTAAACATAAGCAGAGTACACATATTTTGAGTCACACAGACAACTGTTATATATGATTATATTGATCACTTTTTCCCATCAGTTTCAACCTTTTGGTCTCATCTATAATGAGACCAATACTTCAAACCCTTTAGGCACTCAAAGCCACATCACAGTCATCCTCATCATCATCCTTATCCGATTCCATTCCATTCTTAATTGATCCATGAGTTCTTAATAATGGCATTTGATATGGTGGGGGTTGTTTGCCTTTCACAGCAGTGGTGATGACCCTAAGGCAGAAAGATCTGATAGAAGATACAACACCCACAAAAAGTAAAAATCACAATGACACTTACAATGGATATAATTATAGAGACAATTACATTTTTCCATTTTCCAAACATTCTCTCCAGCCATCCATCCAGGGGGTTATTTATGCCGGAGGCCATTCACCATACAATCACACAGTTATGCAATTACACAGTTCACTAATTACTGATTATGTGATGATTATGATACTTATTAGCAAGCAAATGATAAAAACCTTTAAGCAATAAATGACTACAAAACACTCTTATTGTATAAAAAGTCACTGGTTACTGTCCTTTAAGTCCTTTCTGATGTTATCCAATGTTCTTCCTGGTTCCTCAGCGGGTGTGCACATGCTCCAGTGATACCATGTGTCCCCTTTACCTTTTAACCTCACTGCGTGTGAAGTTCTTTCCACCACTTGAAATGGTCCTGTCCACTTTGGTTCTGACCACTTCCTCTTGATGCACTTCAGGAGGACCCACTCTGTTGTGTTTGGCTGCATGGGAGTCAAATCATCTCCTGACTTCTTCTTCTCCTGTACCTGTTGTGAGAAAGCTGACACAAGAGCTCTTAGTTGGTCATAGAATGGTTTATAGCCCATCTTGGGCCCTTCTTCCTCACACAGCTGCAATACAGCTCCCGGTCCCGGAAACTGACGACCTGTTAAAAGTTCACAGGGAGTGAAACCTGTTATGGTGTTAACAGAACTTCTAACAGTCAAAAGGGCAATAGGGAAAAGCATCTAACCAGTTCATACCTGTCTGGCTACAGATCTTAGCAAGCTTCACCTTAATGTTTTGATTCATTCTCTCAACCTTGCCCTGAGATTGAGGATGATAAACTCTTCTAAATGAATGCTTCAGACCTAACATTTTTTCCACTTTTTGTAGGTCTTGATTTTTGAAATGTGTCCCATTATCTGATCTAATTCTCTTGGGAAACCCGTAAGTATGGATGTGCTGATTTATCAAAAATTTGATCACTGTCTTACTGTCTTCTTTCTTTGCAGGACAAGCTTCTGGCCATCCTGTAAATGTATCCACTGCCACTAGGAGATATCTGTATCCCCTGATTCTTTCAACCATGTCAGTGTAATCTATGATTATCTCCTGACCTGGCAATGTCGGCAATGGAAAGTGACCTTGATGAACTTTCACTGCTAGTTTTGAATTGTGAGAAACACAAATGGTGCAACTTTTTACAAAATTCTGAATCATATCTGGGAGGAATGGATGCCACCAGTGACTCAAATGCCTGTTCATTTGTTTAGCTCCAACATGTGCTAACCCATGTGCTTCATGTAGCACATTCTCTCTAATTCCTGGTGGTAACACTGGTCTACCATCTTGTGCTCTCCACAACCCTTCTTTTTCTGTAGCGCCCCTCTGTTTCCGTACTGTTTTCTCTTCAGGAGACACTTTCCTCTGTTCGTCTATTAACATATTTACATCAATCTGTGGCAGAATGTCCTGAACCTCCTTTCCTGGCTGAGCCAATATTAGCAGTGGCTGGTGTCCTGCTGCCTGTTTTGCCGCTTTGTCTGCCTTGTGATTACCTCTTGCCACATTTGTACCTGTCTTGTTGTCATGCCCTTTGCATTTAACCACTGCTACTTCTTGTGGTAACATTATGGCTTCTGCCAGTTTTTTCATTTCTGCTTCATGCTTTATAGGAGTCTGAGAGGCTGTCAAAAATCCTGCCCGAATCCATTGTGCTAATTCTGTATGAATTGCCCCCACCACATATGCTGAATCTGTGTAAATAGTGACCTTTTTTCCTGCTGACCACTCCAATGCCTTGATCATTGCTGTCAATTCTGCTAATTGAGCTGATTGTCTGTCTTGTAATGTCCCATTTATCACCTCCTCAAATCCACCTCCCTTTTGTCTCACCACTGCATATCCTGCCTTCAATCCTTCTGTGGGGTAACGAAAACAACATCCATCCATGAACAGCACTTCATCTGGCTCAATCAGTGGTGTCACAGATAAATCTATTCTCACCCTCACATCTTCTCTGACCCTTTTCTCACATTCATGTGGTTCCCTATCCAACATCTGATCTGCCATGTTTATTCCTTCATGGGTAAATGTAATGTGTGGTGCTGATAGGATTTTTTCCACCCTTGTCTGTCTGAGTGAGGTCATAGTGAATGCTGCTGAATTCACATATGCCATCACACTGTGTGTGGTCAAGACAGTCACTGGGTATCCCATGACTACATGAGCTGTTTTTTGCAAAATTTTTACCACTCCTGCAGCATGACGTGTGCATGCTGGTTGCCTTTTTTTTCCCATTGGGTCTAATATTATACTGACATAGAGGAGTATCTTTCTCTCTCCCCCTTTTTTTCTGAAACAGAACACCATTTACTGTGTGTTCTGCTTCAGAAACATCCAAATAGAAACGCCTGTTGTAGTCAGGTATTGCCAAATCAGCTGCATGTGAGAGTTCACTTTTTAAAGCAATAAATGATTCCTCAGCTTCCTGTGTCCACATTAGCTGTGCAGCAAGATTTCTCATGCCTTGTTCATTAACCAGTGCACGTAATGGTTTTGTACGCTCACTATATTGTGGGATGTAATGTCTACTGAAACCTGTTAGACCCAAAAATGATAACATGTCTTTTACAGTACGTGGTTTGGGGTGGTGGAGGATGGAATCTATGTGTGATGATGACAGGCCAGACCCTGTGGGTGTTATAATACATCCCAAAAAAGACACATAGTGCCTAGCACACTGTAGATTTTGCCTAGACACTTAGAACCCACATTCAAACAATCTCAACAACACCTTCTTTGTAGCTTCCAGACAACTGTCAGGATCTGGTGCTGCTATCAAAATGTCATCAACATACTGTATCAGAACTATGCCTGGTGGAAGAGGACAGCCCTGTAGTTGTTCCTTAAGGACCTGGTTGAAAATGCCCGGTGACAAAATGAAGCCCTGTGGAAGTCTGTTGTAGTGCAGCTGTGTGCCCTTGTAGATGAATGAAAATAAGTCTCTGCACTCCTCTGCTAAGGGAAGACAGAAAAATGCATTAGCCAAATCAATACATGTAAACCATGAATGTTGTGATGTGAGGGCAGATAAAGCAGTGTATGGGTTTGGCACCGGCACTGTGGGGGTGGAGACTCGGGAATTCAGTTTTCTCAAGTCGTGTGCCATTCTGTATTTCCATTTTCTGCTTTTCTACAGGGAGAATAGGGGTGTTCCAGACAGAGTGAGAATTTTCTAATACTCCTGCCTGAAGCAGCCCTTCAATGGTGTCAGTAATGCCCTCCTCTGCTGCAGGCTTATGAGCATACTGATGTTGCCAAACAGGTTCACCTGCTAGGACCTGAAACGAAATGGGAGAAATGTTAACACATTTACCAACATCTGTGGGTCCTTGTGACCATAAATTTGCTGGCAGTGAATCCAACATATCTGCCGCTAATTTGTGATCACTGCGCTCCCTGCCATGATCTCTCTCAATCTGTCTGTGTTCCAACAGGAGCTCATCAGTTGTATTAATTTGGATGCGATAGGCCTGATATTTTGCAGAGTATTCCACTTTTGGGATTTGTGTCATCTGCCAATCAGTGGCTGCTGCTAATGTTTTAACCATAGGTCCTAACTCTTTTGCCTGGTGATTAGCATGTATGAGCAAAGTGATGTGTGGTGCTGATTCCTCTGACATTTCATACCACTGTAACTGCTCTGGAGTTAATACAGCATCCCCGCCCACACCCTCCTGTCCTACATACAAAAAGTTAGATTGTACGGTCCAACTTTGACCATCTAGGTGGGAGGAAAATTTATCATAATAAACATCATCCGGATTTCTGTCATAATACAGAGTGACATGTAGGGGGTCAACGGGAGGTGTGTAGGGTGCAAGAAGAGCAATCCAAGGCTTCCAGGCCATAAATACTGGCAGCAAGCCTGTCTTGTCAGGTGAGTCAGGTGATAGAAGGCCCCAATAAATGTCTGCCCAGGTATTTGGTGCTTGTGGTGTCACATCAGGTTTCAACAGTGTAGGAATATTTAATAAAATATTGTAATAAGGTACAGGTATTATTTATTTTATTTAATAGTGGGTGTGAAAGGGGGCGGAGTTAAACCATCACTCCTGCACTTGCTAAATAAAATAAATAAGCACTCATAAAAGGGGCACCAGTCCTAACGGACACTTATATTAAACTTAGTTTTAATTAATTTTGTACCTTCAATTACTTAATGGATCAGTCCCAAAATTTAAGGGAGTTCCTCTACTGCCGTGATCTAAGAAACAGATATATGTGAAAGGAAAATGCTTCAACTTCTCTCACTCACCCTTTTATTAACTCATTCAGGCTACATGATATGGCATTCAAATGATGGATAAACAGATTCAAATGATAACAGGTGTCCAATATCACATCAACTATTATTGTTTTCCTGAACATGAAATCAAGCATTAAACCTTTGTAGAACCAAGGAGAAACCAGACTTATGTTTTAACGGTAAATGAAGGATGAAATGTCTAACAAAACAGAACGCAATTTTATGGGAAAAATTCATAAGCTGATTATCTAAAAATGAAAGTCTGAATTAATCTACAAAAATAGAGGGAAGTTACATAAAAATGACTAAGAGTCTTCCTTCAGTTTATAGCTTTATCCTGTGGTGGAGAGACTAATTGTACCATGAAATACTGGTTATATTCAATTGTAATTTAATTGTTCGGACATCACGTTTTTAACCCGGCAGATAGGAAAATGGGAAGTTTCACTTACGAACAGCTGTAGGTCCACGTTTTCAGCGGGTCGGTACCGGCTGAGTTTGAAGTCGGGACATCAGGAGAAAGCAGCTGCTGCTATGCTTCCTCACAGCCGTAAGCAGTGTTGACCCAGCCGGGGGCTCATACAGGACTGTGGCAGCAGTGACGAATTGTCCCCGAGCGGCGTGACAAGTCCTTGGAAACGAGTCCGAATTTGAGGTCTCTTGTAGCGGGATAGACCAAAAAACTGAAGGAGAAACTTCTCAGTGAGGTGGGTATGAGGCCAGAAAGTGAGTCCAAAACACAATCTCTGTTCACTTTAAATTAGGAAAATTAAAGGTCCACTTTAACGGCGTGAAAAGTCAGAAAATCTGAGAAAAACATTTACTAGGATAAGAATAGCTTCTGAGGTGAAGGAAATAAATTTGAGAGTTTGACTCTCTATTTAAGGCAAGCTTGTAAGAAAAAAAAAAAAGATGGTTTCTCCTGAGTAACCAGAAAAATGAGAAAAGTAATGCAGGATTTGACAAACTTCACACAGAACAATTTAGATAAAATAAAACTACACAGAACCTTGAAACGGTGGAATAAAATTTTCATCTGAGATCTAGATCGCTATTCTGCTTCTTTAATCTTAATCTAGTTCCTAATCTTCCCAGACTTCTACACGTCTTTCAATCTTTTTTCTTCTTACATCTCACATCTCTGATCTCTGATCTCACATCTCTCTTGATCTAACATGCAGGGTGGCTCCTCACTCCCTTTTAACTGAGCGCGTTGTTGGATCATAAAACATGGGCTGGTCGCAAGACAGACCAATCAACTTTGTAGAAAGGAGTTTGAAATGGCCATCATCCAATATGAAAACATTTCTTTGCTTGGGAGCAGCCAATCAAAGACACCATCTCATGAAAATGCAGAGAAGAATTAATACTCATTCAGGTCTTATAAAATTAGGTGCTCAATATAAGATCTAACTAAATTAAATGACTTGGCTAATATTCAGTGATCATGCATTTGTACCATTGCTACTGATATTACATTCATTTGACTAACACTCATGAACATAACATTTCATATACATAATTATAATACATGCACTCATATTTAGATCAAAGATTAATGAAGTACTGCAAACCATGGTCGGTGATCAAAAAGATGATTTTCAGTGTCCTTAGGATCCGGGGGAGATGATAAGCTGAAAGAAACTTAATGCTTAGTGAGAACTGACAGTCAATTTACACATAATGAAACACATTCCGTAGGTATCCACTAAGGGGTACTGTTGGGCTGTAGATAATTTCTTTAGGTCCATGATATCTGAACAGGGGATCTGGTAATCGTCAAAAGTCATAAAACTGTCTGGTTAAGCCGTTTATGACCCTTTAAGAGCATTAGTTTCCTGTAGGGCGGATGCTATCCACATGAACTGTCCATGGTGGGTATCTGGACTGGAGTTTTTATGGTCCCTTTAAGCCTTTAAAAGCAAATTCTGATCCTTACCATCTCTGCAAGAGGCAACTGTTTACACTGGGGTCCTGGGAAAAACATCCTTGGTCAGGCCTTGAGTGAGGGTAGTTAATATGAAAACAAGTGATATTCCTGTAGGATGAAGAAAAGTGATTTTCCAGTAGAAGGAAGAAAAGTGAAATTCAGAATCAGAATCAGAATCAGCTTTATTGCCAAGCATGTTTACAGCTGTAAACAAACGAGGAATTTGACTTGACATTGGGCGCGCTCAATAAGCGCATCCCAATGACGCGGCAGCCATGCAAGGCGCCTGTCAACAGTGGAGGGTAAAGAGGGGGGTGGGGGGGATGACACATTGGGCAGAGAGAAAAAACATAGTTTATCAAAATAAAGCTTGTATGAGCAATATTGTGACATAGAAAAAAAACCTCTAATGCACAATTAGCAGACAATACAGATCTCACAATAACAAAGCAGCGGTTGAGAGAGACAGTGTGAATGTGTGTGTGTCAGTGTGTGTGTATCAGTCATGTGATGTTGTATGCAGTGCATGTATCAGTTACTGGTGGCAGCAAAAATCCTCCCTGGCAACGTTTAGATGTTATGTCTTTAATGTCCTCAAAACACAGATAGCATGTCCGTAAGAGTTCATTCTCTCAGTGCATGTCCGATGGTAAACTCCGTGCTGGAAACATACGCTGTCCTTGAGAGATCAGATTACTGCGCACCAGATGTCTATGTTAGGGAGAAGCAAAAAGCAAAAACTCTCTTCTGCCTTATCTTCATCCAGGAGGAATGTAAACTACAGGGCGCCGAATCAAGGTCTAATAGGCACAGTTCACTCAGAGCATAGAATTTTCATCTCTCATGTGATTCTGTGCTTCATAATTTCCATATACAGGCTTAAAAACATTCCCTGGAGAGCACCAGCGACTCCAAGATGTATACCACCTACTGAATCAGCTACCATTCAGTTCACCATTTGCCGCTATCAGTGCACTCCCCAACTGGTCGAATTTGTTGAAGGAGCTTTGCCGGGTCCGCATTTTGATCAGCTCTCCCAACTTCTTTAATTTCTGATACATCAGGAAACTCCAAAGCCAAAGTAGAAATCCTGTGATCATAAGCCAAACAGATAGATGTCTTCCGCATCTCCAGTCGAATCCCACAGACACATGAGTTCCCAATTGTCCATGAGTCTCCCCACTTGGGCTCCCCCTAGCCCGATCTTCTTTTAAAGTGGTGTCAATCGCATTTAAGCCCAGCTTTCCAGATCCATAATTTTCCGTTTGGATTAAGATTCAGCCAGAAGAAGAGCGACACAGACAAGACACAGCAAGCTGGAATCAGAAGGGAGTAGGAGGGAGAGGAGAGGAGGAGAAAAGCGTCTGCTCTCTCTGAAAGCCGGAAGAAGAATTCTTCCGGCTTTCTTGCAGCAATTCTTGCAGAATGGAGGAAAGTGATCATCTGTATTGGTTTGAGGAGACAGCATTTGTCCATGCAATGACAGTCCTTGCAGTGAGCAGTTCATAACAGCACCATTGGGGAATGATAAGATGACTCCATCGGCTGAGCACAGCACCGATGCCCCCAGTTTAATCAGCAGGTCTGTCCCCAACAGGTTGGTGGGAGAATTTTTTGAGCAGGCATAACAGTTTCACAGTCTGACCAGCAATACAAGTGTTCAAAGGCTTTGTCACAGGCAGTCTTTCAGGAACCCCAGAGAAACCAGTAACCTCCACATCTTTAGCCGACAACAGTGTAGGTTCAATGTCACAGTTCAAAGTTGAATAGGTTGCCCCCGTGTCAACCAAAAAAGGCAGGTCACAAGCCATAACCTTCTTAGTGACCATGGGATCTGCCATTCCCACGTCACTTTTTCTCTGTGGGCCCCGTCATTGTTCCTCATATTGTGTGAGGTACACTTCCCCCACAGTTAAGGTGTATGCTGGGTATTGACCAGCAGATGGAGCTGCTGCTGCATAGGGTGCTTGACGTCCTCCCCTTGCCTGTGGCACTTGTGATGATGGAACAAAGGGTAATGGAAAAGGATTAGTCGGGCAATCCTTCCTCCAGTGACCACTTTGACCACACCCATGACATGCATTGAAATTTACAACCCTTCTACCTGGAATTCTTCTGGCACCACTGCCTCCATGGGAAGTCCCTCTTTAATAATTTAATCCACCTGGTCCACCCTGGTAATATTGTGTCTGGGGTGGCCAAACAGTGGGTGCTGGGTACACTGGGGCAGGTAAAACTGCTGGGCCCAGTGGTAGTGTGGGCATTGGCCCAGAAGGGGTTTCCGGAGCCTGCTGTACCAACTTTTTGGCAGGTTTACCTTGGTTCTTTGCCTCATTTACTTCTCTTCTTGCCTTTTCTAACTGTAATTTTAACAGTTGCATTTCCTGACTGTCTTTTTCTGCCTTTTCTTTTTCTTCCTTCTCCTGCTCTTTACGCATGTGATGTGTAAAATGTCTTTCCCCCAATTCCACAGTGCTACTGGGAATGTCTGGGTTACTTTCCATAGCCTCTCTCACTGTTTGAGGCATTCCTTTTAACACTGCCTGCCTAAACATGTCTCTTTGAAAATCAGATTGTCATCACCCGCAGCTCATGGGCTTCCACCTCAGCTGCGCACACACCTGCTCCTCGTTAGGCACAGCTATTTATTCCATTCTGCCCTGAGCTGCGGCCTGGAGCCGTCTGTCTCCCTGCGTTGTCAACTCAGAAACTTCCTTCTCATCAGGCCTGCTGACAACTCGTCTGACACGTAAGCTGTCAATATTGCCTTACCTTCTCTCGTCCAGACTTCCCCTGTGCACAGGTGGATTTCTTGGCGGCGGACTCTCTTCCCCTCGTCATGCTGCTCCTCTACCGCACAGCATCATCACGGACGCACAGCAGGACGCTGTCTCCCAGGCTTGGGACTTGCCACGCCAGCCACCGTGCCGCTACAAGTAAGCACAGTACATCTTCACTCTCCCGTGTTGTTGCCCAGCTAATCCCTGTTCTCCTCTCTTATAGGGTTGCCTTACCGTACGGCGTACTGCTCTGTCCTGACTGCATCCTCCACCACAGCGCACTTATATCTCACATACACGCACCCACACACTAACATTGCTGTAAATAAAGCTTTCAAATCTATCTGAGCCTGCGTGCGTGTTTCCTGGGCCGAACAATATGTCAGTACGGCTCCAGCAAAGCAGCCCAGCGGACAGCGGGCTCGCACACCATTTTTCCACCCTCGAGGCTCGGGTAGATATGATAGCTCATCAGCAGCAGGTGATTTTGAACCAACTTACCTCAATTACCAATCGGTTAGACTGCCTGGACCCACCGCGGGCTTTCCCTCCGGGTCCTCTTGGCGTTGTGGCTCCGGTTGCCTCCACAGCCGGCCAGCCTAGCTCGGGAGCGCCTACCCGTCTCACACCTATCCCAACTCCTGCTCGCTTCAACGGGAGACTCGGTGGAGCAAAGGGGTTTATCCTGCAGTGTGAGTCGGTGTTTCTGCGCATTCCCGGGGATTTCCCCTCTGACCATAGCCGAATCGGGTACATGGCTAACCTTCTCGAGGGGAGAGCGTTAGCTTGGGCTTATGCTGTAATGACGAAGCCCAGCTACGCAAACCTCTCGTATGACCGGTTCGTGCGGGACTTCTTAGAAGTCTTTGATCATTCCCGACTCGACAGCGTCCTCGCGGACCGGCTCCTCAGTCTCCAACAGGGAGCCCAGTCCGCGGCGGAATACGCAGTCGACTTCCGGGTGGCAGCGGAGGAGGTGGGCTGGGGAGAGGCTTCTCTCTGCAGCGTTTTCCTCCGTAGCCTTAATTCTGGTCTGAGGGATGAACTAGCTGGTCGGGATCTCCCAGGGTGACTCTCTGAGCTGATCTCGCTCACAATTAGCCTGGACAACAGGCTGCGTGAGTGGGCTGCGGAACGGAAGTCTGTCAGCCGCTCGCGCGGAGCTTCCCTCTGTCCAGCTCAGTCGCGCCCCCTGGCGTTACCAGCTCCGGAGTCCGCTGATGAACCAGAGGACATGGCCATCGGAAGCACTAGGCTCCCTCTAGCGGAGAAACAATGCCGGCGGGAACGGGGTCTCTGCATGTACTGCAGAGATGACCGGCATCCCGTGGAGCTGTGCCCGGTGATGCCAAACGGGGAAGTCCACGAGTCACTATAGGGGGCCTCGCGGACTCTAACCGATCTAATCCCCTATCATCTTGCACACTGCCCATACGTTTCTGCCACAACTCCACCGGGCATTCCACTCACGCACTGGTGGATTCTGGGGCAGAGCAGAATTTTATTTCTAAGAGCCTGGCAACCCATTTGGGCATACCTTGCCAACTGCTGCCTAACCCCCTGAACTTGGTGACGTTCTCACGCTCTTCTCTGGGCACAGTTACACACCGCACTAAGCCAGTTCCCATCATCGTCTCCGGCAACCACCGGGAGGATCTGACCCTCTACATCCTGCCCTCCTTGTCGGACTGTGTCATTCTGGGTTACCCCTGGCTGCGGCTGCATAACCCTGTCCTGGATTGGAGAACCGGCAGCGTCCTGTCCTGGAGTACCTTCTGCCTGGGCGCCTGCCTTCAGTCGGCAGCTTGTGCTCCATCTTCCCCTCTGTCGGCCCCGGTCTCTGAGCCCCCGGACCTGACTCTGGTGCCGCAGGAGTTCCATGACTTGGGGGCAGCATTTAGCAAGTCCAGAGCCTTGTCCCTTCCGCCGTATCGACCCTACGACTGTGCAATTAACATCCACCCGGGGGCTCCCCTACCACCCGGCCGCCTATACAGTCTCTCTGCACCGGAACGCGAGATGATGGATACCTACATTAAGGAGTCACTCAGCGCTGGGATCATCCGGCCCTCCTCGTCCCCGCTTGGCGTGGGCTTCTTCTTCGTGGGCAAGAAGGATGGGTCCCTATGTCCCTGTATTGACTTCAGAGCATTAAACGACATTGTGGAGATTGTGTGGAAAGGATGAGGCAGAGTTATTTCTCAGGTTCCATTTTTATTCACAACACACTCTCCAACATTCAAAAGCAGAAGAAGGAAAAAACCCCAACATCTGCCAGTCTTATACCCCTGACATCAAAGTACAAAATCCCATTGTCTTTAAATCCCAAACACAATGCATCCATCCCCCCTGCAGTTCCTCTCGCTTCCACCCCAACCTGGGTGGTCAGGAAATCATTCATGTCCATCTCTTTGCATATCAAAAGGCCAACTCTCTCATCCTCCTCTTATCCCTAGGAGGTCCAGACCTTTTGTTCCTCTTCAGACGTGAAGCCAAAATAAGCACACAGGAATATACATGAGAGCATATGAACAGTCATACACATGTGAGCCCGTGAAACTACATATGTGCACCACAACATCACGATAAAGGACCGCTACACCCTGCCGCTCATGGACACTGGTTTCCACTCCCTCCAGGGAGCAACCTGGTTCACTAAGCTTGACCTCCGCAGCGCCTACCATCTTGTTAGGATCCGGGAGGGAGACGAGTGGAAGACGGCCTTTAGGACACCCAGCGGCCACTTCGAGTATCTCGTGATGCCGTTTGGGCTCACCAACGCACCTGCCGTCTTCCAGCGCCTTATAAACGACGTTCTGCGGGACTTCCTGGGAGTTTTCGTCTTTGTCTATCTAGACGACATACTCATCTTCTCCAGATCACGGGAGGAGCACCAGGCCCATGTGAGGCGGGTCCTGCAACGTCTGCTGGAGAATCGTTTGTTCATTAAGGCAGAAAAGTGTGAATTCTACGCCCAGACCACCTCCTTCCTGGGGTTCGTGATCTCCCACAATCAGATCCTCCCCGACCCCGCTAAGGTTAAAGCGGTGGTCGAGTGGCCCATGCCGACCTCTAGGAAGCAGGTGCAGCAATTCATCGGGTTCGCTAATTTCTACCTGCGCTTTGTCCCCAACTACAGCGCCATCGTCTCCCCCCTGACCCGCCTCACATCATCGAAGGTGCCCTTTCAGTGGTCTGAGGAAGCGGCTACCGCCTTTAAGACTCTCCAGGCGGAGTTCACGTCCTCCCGGGTCCTGACCCAGGTTGACCCCGCACTTCAGTGTCTGGTGGAGGTCGACGCGTCCGACACGGGGGTGGGAGCGGTGCTCTCCCAGCGATCACCGGTGGATGGTGTTAAGCGGCCCTGCGCCTTCTTCTCCAGGAAGCTATCAGCGGCAGAGCAAAATTATGACGTCGGCGATAGGGAGCTCCTCGCGGTCAAACTCGCCCTACAGGAGTGGCGTCACTGGTTAGAGGGGGCAGCCCAGCCCTTTGTGGTCTGGACGGACCACTAAGAACCTCGAGTATTTGAGGTCAGCGAGGCGCCTGAATGCCCGCCAGGCGCGCTGGTCCCTATTCTTTACTCGTTTTAACTTTACCATCACGTACCATCCAGGCTCGAAGAATGGGTTGCCCGACGCCCTGTCCAGACAATTCGCCCCAGAGGGTCCAGAGAAGTCCGAGCATACCATCCTGCCCGATTCGTGTGTCGTGGGGGCGATTGCATGGTCCATCAAGGACAAGATTCTGAAGGCTCAGGAGGCGGAACCAGATCCCGGCGGGGGGCCAGAGAGGAGGCTTTATGTCCCTTCAGCGGTTCGGGGTGAAGTGGTCCACTGGGTCCACACCACCAAACTCTCCTGTCACCCAGGCATCACCCGCTTGGTTAGTTGGCTACAACGCTTGTTTTGGTGGCCGGGTCTTCAGAAGGACATTACCAACTATGTCCGGGCCTGTCCCCAGTGCGCTACCAGCAAGTCCCCGAACTCTCCACCTGCGGGTCTACTCCAGCCTCTGCCGGTTCCGAGCAGGCCCTGGTCACACATCGCCCTTGATTTCGTCACCGGACTCCCTGTCTCTAACACCTATGACATGGTTCTGACCATTGTGGACAGGTTCTCCAAGGCCGCTCATTTTGTGCCTCTTCAGGGTCTTCCTTCGGCGCTGAGACGGCCGATCTCCTGGTCCAGCATATCGTCAGGCTGCATGGGATTCTGCTGGACGTGGTCTCGGACCGAGGTCCGCAGTTTGTCTCCCAGGTTTGGAGGAGCTTCTGCAGCGCCTTGGGGGCTACAGTCAGTCTCTCTTCTGGTTATCACCCCCAGTCCAACGGGCAGTGCAAGCGCACGAACCAGGAGTTGGAGGCCGCCCTGCGCTGCGTAACATCGTCCAACCCTTCGTCTTGGAGCTCCTACCTGACCTGGGTGGAATACGCCCATAACTCGGCCCGGTCCACCGCTACTGGGGTGTCACCTTTTCAAGCGTCCTTGGGGTACGACCCCCATGTTTTCCCTGAGCAGGAGGGTGAGCTGGCCGTCCCCTCTATCCAGGCGCACATCAGGCGCTGCCGGAGCATGTGGAAGAAGACCAGAGACGTGCTTTTACGCACAGCGGCACGCAACAGCTACACTGCCAATCGCCACAGAAGACCGGCTCCTGTCTACCAGGTGGGTCAGCGGGTCTGGCTCTCTTCCCAGGACATCAGCCTAAAGGGTGAGAAGAAGAAGTTGTCACCGAGGTTCCTCGGCCCTTTCACCATCTCCAAGATTATCAACCCGGTGGCTGTGCGTTTGCCCCCCCCCCCCCCTTCGAGTGTGTCCCACTTTCCACGTCTCTAAGATCAAACCTGTCCTTTCCAATTCACTCTGCCCTCCTCCTAGGTCCCCCCCCGCGCCTAGGATGATCGACAGTGACCCGGCGTGGGGTGTTACTGCCATCCTGGACTCTCGACGTCGGGGTCGTGGGCTGCAATATCTGGTGGATTGGGAAGGTTATGGTCCGGAGTGGAGATCCTGGGTGCGCTCTTCATGGGTGTTGGATCGTGACCTCATCGCGGAGTTCCACCGGACACATCCAGGTAAGCCAGCGCCAGGAGGCGCTGGTGGGGGGGGGGGGGGGGGGTACTGTCATCACCCGCAGCTCACGGGCTTCCACCTCAGCTGCACGCACACCTGCTCCTCGTTAGGCACAGCTATTTATTCCATTCTGCCCTGAGCTGCGGTCTGGAGCCGTCTGTCTCCCTGCGTTGTCAACTCAGCAACTTCCTTCTCATCAGGCCTGCTGACGACTCGTCTGACACGTAAGCTGTCAATATTGCCTTACCTTCTCTCGTCCAGACTTCCCCTGTGCACAGGTGGATTCCTTGGCGGTGGACTCTCTTCCCCTCGTCACGCTGCTCCTCTACCGCACAGCATCATCATGGACGCGCAGCAGGACGCTGTCTCCCAGGCTTGGGACTTGCCACGCCAGCCACCGCGCCGCTACAAGTAAGCACAGTACATCTTCACTCTCCCGTGTGGTTGCCCAGCTAATCCCTGTTCTCCTCTCTTATAGGGTTGCCTGGCCGTACGGCGTACTGCTCTGTCCTGACTGCATCCTCCACCACAGCACACTTATATCTCACATACACGCACCCATACACTAACATTGCTGTAAATAAAGCTTTCAAATCTATCTGAGCCTGCGTGCGTGTTTCCTGGGCCGAACAATATGTCACAGATGTGTTAGGGTGAGAGCCTGCTGCTGCTGGCCGTTCCATTTTGCATCTACTTAGAAATGCCATAGGACTCTCTCCTGGCTTAATTGAAAAAGTCAGGGCCCTTAAAGCTCCTGCTGGGATCGGAAACTTCTGTCTTATTGCTGTGCCTAATGATGATGCTACAGGGGTGAATGGTGCAGAATTGAAACCCCCTGAGTTCCTGCCAGTTGTTCAATTTGTGACACCTCCATTACAGTCAAATGTCTCCCAATCAGAGCTCTAAAATCTCCCATTGCCACAGTAACTCCTTGAGTTAACTGATCAAATTTTGTCTTCCACTGACCTCCACCCTCACAGGGCGGGGGCATTTTCTCTGAAATGCCGTTTATGTCTGTCCATGAGAATGGTTGTTATGTCCTGCCTCTACTTCTCATCACCAGTGGGGCCTGTGTATAAGTGTGGCACTCTCTTGCCTGTTTTATGCGCCTGTCTGTGGAATTAAGACGGTGGCCTGTATAAGGATCACATTCCTCACCATCCCAAACCCTGCGACATGAGTCTCTATCTCTGAAGTTGTAGGGCCTGCCTTGCATGTCCTTCCCTTGGTCTCCTAATTCTCTCCTATCCTCATCTGTCATTCTGACCTCCCCTATCAATTGGTATGATTTATTCTCCTGCAGTGCCCTACCTTCCTGTCTCTGTTTCTTATTTTGTATTTGTCCGAGAGCTTCTGTCGTGGCATCTGCACTTTCTCTCCAATGCCTGCTCCTAAAATCATCTTGACCGTGGGGAGTGGATTAAACAAATACTGTGGGGGGAAAAAGATTTATCTCCTCACTATCTATGTGCTCACTCAATTGACCATACTCATCCTTGGCACCCCTGTGGCTTATCTCTTGATAGACTGTACCTTCATCATCTGCCTCCCAATCCCCTGATTTCACACTACCTGCACTCCACTGGCTGTTGCTCATTTCTGTCTGCCTTTCCAGTTCTCTTATAGTAGCTTCTACAGTCTGCAACCATTCTCCCACAGTCTTTTCTAATCGCAGCTTTTTAAGCTCTTCCTGTAGCCTTTCCATCTCACGTCTGTCTGCCTGGATTTCCTCTGTCTTACTCTCCAACAATCCTTTCAGCTGTTCAAATTTCTCCTTTGTTGTCACCTTTTCTACCTCCACCAATCCTTCTTTTACTCTTACTAAGGGCATTTGATTCCTATATGGTGGTGGTGGCTGTTCCCCTTTTAAATTTCCCAAATTAGGGTAGAGGGACGGCACCGTAGGGGCTGTCAGTCCCAACCTCTCTTCCTGTTGTCTACCCTGTTGCTTGTCAACCAGTATATCTTTATTATTTTCCATTGTCTGTTTATTCATCATTTTAATTTCATCCCCCACTACACTGACCGCTGCTGAATCATGCATTAAACTGCTCTTTGCCCCCGCTTTCACTATCTGCTGTTTTTGTTTTTCCTCCGCCACCTGCGCCTTCCTTAATTTCACACCATCTATCGCAGCAGAAAATGTAACCAGATTGTGAATCAGCCTGCGCTCATGCTCACTCTCCTCAATTTTCTGTTTTTGCTTCCTTTTCACCAGAAATCCTGTTGAAAGGGTTAATGTAAAATTAGTGCCAAAATGATAATTCTGTAGGTAATCTCCCATTATGCTCTACACATATTCCATACAAGTTCTGTTTGCATACTTATGAACAATTATGTTATGGTAAACTGATAAAACAGGAATGAGACAAAACTGTAGAGTTCTCTCACCCGCTCTCTCTGTCTCTCTCTCTCTCTCTCTCTCTCTCTCTCTCTCTCTCTCTCTCTCTCTCTCTCTCTCTCTCTCTCTCTCTCTCTCTGAGTGGGCGTGGTCGTGAGTGCGAGCTTAGAGCGTGTGACAGCGTGAGTGATTTATCTCAAACTTTTCTCTATCTTTTTGTGTTTAAGGGTTTTTTCTGCTAAATAATCTTAATTTTTGTTGTTTTCTGTAGCTGGGGTGGGGTAGGCGTTCTGGGAGGGGGGTTTCTGCTGCCAGCTCTGCTGGTCAGCATGGTTTTGGAGCGAGGCTCCGGGTTCGAGAAGCTGACACGCCGGCATGCTGTCAAACTGACTCCGGCTGTCAGCTGCTCAGTGGAGGAATGTAGTCTGGCTGTGGGGGAGCTGGTCGGTTATGAAAGCATTAAATCAGCTTCTAGAATGAATAGTGCCGTGGTAATTTTCCTTGATAGTATTGAAAAAGTTAACCAGGTAGTGGAGAGCGGGGTTGTGATTAAAGACACACTGGTTCCTGTTCTGTCTCTGGTGAATCCCGCGAAGAGAATTACGATCTCAAATGTCCCACCATTTTTAAAGAATGAGCTGTTGGAGAAGGAGCTGTCGAGACACGGGCAGCTTTTGTCCCCCATTAAGCACATCCCTCTCGGTTGTAAGTCCCCGCGTTTAAAGCATGTCATGTCTTTTAGGCGACAGGTGCTCATGATTTTAAAGAATAGCGAGGAAAGCCTCAACCTCGTATTTAAATACCGGCTTGACGGCTTTGATTACACCATCCACATCACCTCCGATAATATGAAGTGTTTCGGCTGCGGAATGGAGGGACACTTGATTCGATCATGCCCTCAGGGAGTGGGGGGTGATCACTCGGGGGAGGCCGCTAGTGCGGCCTCGGGGCCGTCTGGCGGCGGAGCGGCTTTGCCGCCCTCCGAGGCTGATGGCGCTGCCGCGCCGTCGGGCGCTTCGGCCAAGGCCGCGGGGCCATCTGGCGGCGGCGCTTCGGCCAAGGCTGCGAGGCCGTCTGGCGGCGGGGCGGCTTTGCCGCCCTCCGCAGCCGGCCTGTCGATCATAAATGAAACAGCAACAAAAGTTAAAGCACATCGCAGGGCTGCTGCACAGACCAACATTGTGGACAAGGGTGAGATTACCGAGAGGGATCACGCTGAGGATCAGACAGATGAGCCAAATGAGGCCCAGGTAGATGGTGGGACCAGAAAGATGAATATAAAAGCACAGCACAGGTTGAGCGACAAACAAGAAGAGACAGCTACCAGGGTGGCTGAGTAAGTGTTGGAGGATGAGGATGACATTGAATTAGATGAAGAGTTATGTAAAATCTCAGTCAAGCGGAAGAATTTGGAAACCAAACAGCAGAGGAGCAAAGTAAAAAGGGTTGTCAAAGACAGTTCTGAGGTTTCTCTATCTCAACCAGATTCTTATGCTGGGTCTGAGATAGAGAGTGATGGTGAAAGCAGTGATGATGTGGCCAGTGGAGGCGGTTACCCCTTCACAAAAATACAGAAGTTTTTGCAGGACACTAAGGGATCCAGAATGGTTAAAGTTGAAAATTTCTTCCCCGATCTAAAACGCTTTGTTGACTCTGCTCGGGTCTACATGAAAAATAGGGGAGAGCTTGAGCAGGAAAGTTTTACTGATCAGGAGGTCTACAGACTAAAAAAGCTTGTGGTAAAAGTTAAGAACCAAATTGCCCAGGATGATTAGTCTTTTATCGCTCATTCTTTCTTTTCTGTTTTTGTATTGGCTTTGCCCTCTTATATACATGTGTAGTTTTAATTTTGGCACACTCAACATCAATGGGGCAAGAGAAATGTCTAAGCGAGCGTGTGTTTTTACTCTTGCAGAATGCAAGAAAATTAATGTTCTGTTTGTTCAGGAGACTCATAGTTCTGAGGACAATGCTGCTGACTGGAGGAGGGAATTTCGAGGGGAAATTATTCTCAGTCATAAAAGCAGCAACAGTGGTGGAGTGGGTATTTTATTTTCTCGAGATTTTATTCCACTTTCTTATGACATTGATGAGGTAATTGCAGGCCACATTTTAAAAGTTTGAGCTGTTTTTGAGAATGTGAAAGTTGTTTTTATAAATGTGTATGCTCCAACCGTAGGCACAGAAAGATTGGCCTTTTTAAATATTTTAGAGGACACGATCAAAAATTGCAGTAATGATAACTTGTTATTTGTGGGAGGTGATTTTAATTGTACAGAAAATCCTCTTATGGATAGGAATCACCCAGAGCCACATGCTGCATCCAAGAGAGTTTTAAAAGGTCTCATAGAAGCTCATGATCTGTGTGATGTGTGGAGAAATTTTCATGGCAAGGCCAGACAGTACACATGGAGCCATAGAAAGGACAATATTCTGTCCTTAGCTAGACTGGATAGGGTTTCCAGTTTTAAGCACCATTTTAGCATTTTTAAAAGTGCTTTTATAGTCCCTATTGGCTTCACAGATCATTCCCTGGTTCAGTGTTGTGTTTTTATCAAGAATATAAAGTGCAGTAGTGCATACTGGCATTTTAACACATCACTTTTATTGGATAACAGTTTTAAAACTGCTTTTATGTTTTTTTGGAGTAATTTTAAATTAACAAAATCAAATTTTAGTTCTTTGCAGCAGTGGTGGGATGTAGGGAAGAGCCAAATAAAGAATCTGTGCCTACAGTATACTCGCAATGTCTCTGGAGACTTGGCCAGGTCTGTCAGGGACCTGGAGAGAGAAGTAGTGGAGCTGCAGTCTTTGGCAGGCTCCACAGGAGAAAGGGGACATTTTGAGGCCCTCAATGGCAAAAAGTCTGTTTTAACTGACCTACTGGGTGTGGCTGCCAGGGGCGCTGTGGTACGCAGTAGGTTCCAGAACATCGCACTAATGGACGCTCCATCTCATTTTTTCTTTGGTTTGGAGAGGAAGAATGATCAGAGGAGGATGATCCACTCTCTTAGCTCCGAGGACGGGCAGCCGATCCATGAGTCTGCGGAGATCCGTCGCTTTGCAGTTGCTTTCTACAAGGATCTCTTTAAGAAAGAATTTGTTGAGAATCCACATGCACTGAGTCATTTTTTGACGGACTTGCCAAAGGTGATGGCTAGCATGAATGCGGAGCTGGAGAGCGGGCTCACTCTGCAAGAATTAGCAGTGGCTGTCCAGTCTCTTCAGTGTGGAAAAGCCCCAGGGATAGATGGTCTACCATCGGAGTTCTACAAGGCGTTCTGGTCTGAGATCTGTGAGGACTTGCTGGAAGTACTGTCTGACAGTCTGCGGAAGGGTCATCTGCCCCTAAGTTGTAGGAGAGCAGTCCTCACCCTCCTTCCAAAGAAAGGCGACTTGAAAGACATTAAAAACTGGCGTCTGGTGGCCCTCCTCTGTACTGACTACAAAATTCTCTCCAAAGTGTTGGCTACCAGACTGAGGAAGGCGATGGAGCAGGTCATACATGTAGACCAGACCTACTGTGTACCTGGTAGGTTGGTTACAGACAACATTTTTTTAATTCGTGATGTTCTGGACCTCTCCAGCTCATTGGTCAAAGAACTTGGTCTTATTTCAATAGACCAAGAAAAGGCGTTTGACCGAGTTGAACATCCATACCTTTGGCAGACATTAGAGGCCTTTGGTTTCAGCTCAGGGTTCATCGTCAAGATCCAGGCTTTGTATAGAGACATTGAGAGTATTCTTAAGATTAATGGTGGTTTGAGTGCTCCTTTCAAAGTTGAGAGGGGTGACCAACAGGGCTGCCCCCTCTCAGGTATGCTGTACTCTCTTGCCATTGAGCCCCTCCTTTGTAAACTAAGGCAAGGCCTCACTGGTTTTAAAGTCCCCAACTCTGACTCTGTTTTTAAAGTGTCTGCCTATGCTGATGACGTTGTTGTTTTTACAAGAAATCAAAATGATATAGACTGTGGTCTATATTAATCATATATTCCATAACCTACATATGTTGAAGCATGTGGAAATGTTTAGTAATTACATATGTAAAGGACTTCACACCTCTGAAAGGACAAAGGCTCTCAACCGCCGAGTGAAGAACAAAGACGTTCCCAGACGCGGCGGAGGAGACCGGAGGAGCCACCCTCACCCCCTAAGGCGAGGAGAGGAAATACCAAGACAATGGGGGGATTAAGATAATGAGGGATGTCAGCCTTTGTTATGCATGTCTTTTGTTGTGTGCACGTATAAAGCCAGTGAGCCGGAGAGATCCTCTCTCTTTTCTCCTTCTGCCACTCTGCACAAGATGAGACTTGTTAGAAGAGCTGATTAATAAACTTTGGTTATAAATCACATCGCCTCTTCATTTCCAAGCTCTTCTACACTGGTGACCCTGACGCGAGTATGGACCTGAGGCGTTCCCCCGCAATCGACTCATCCGTGGCGACCCACGCAGACGAGGGAACAGATGGACAACTGTTCCCCCCAGCAGAAGAGATTGAGAGGGCTCAACCGAGCACCAGCACCGCCGTGAGAACCGAGGCAAGGCACTCTCACCCGGCGGGCACAGCAGTGATGGTATGCACGAATGCCGTTGCTGTCAAGCTGCCAGACTTCTGGCAAGAAGACCCCGCCTCTTGGTTTCAGCAGGCTGAAGCCCAGTTTACACTGGCGGGCATCACGGCTGACGATACCAAATTTTACCATATCGTCTCCAAACTCGACGCCGCCACTTCGAAGTGTGTGCGGAGCATGATCCGGCGACCACCGGCCCGGGACAAATATGAGACGCTCAAGGCAACCATCGTGGCGAACTACGTCCCATCAGCGGAAGAGAGAGCCGAGAAGATCCTGGCGGTCTACGGCCACAGAGGGTGCAAACCGAAGGCCCTCATGGAGGATTTGCTACAGCTCAAAGAAGAGGACAATGACAACTTCCTCTTCCAGTTTATATTCCTCAGCACGCTGCCGCCACACATCACAGGGACACTGGCCAGCATGAAATGCAACAACCACCAAGACTTCCGCGCACTGGCCAACGAAGCTCATCGGCTCGTCAATGCCTGCAAGGAGCTGACACCCACAGCAGCATCCGCAGACCTCAAAGCTGACGCCCCGAGCCACGAGGAACCACAACCCACTGAGCAGACCCATCCCACGGTGACGGCGACACGGCCAAAACTTGGCAGACAGAGCGACGCCTGTTATTATCACCACCGCTTCGCCGAGAAGGCCCACAAATGCGTTCCCCCCTGCAAATTTGCGATTTCGGGAAAACGCCAAAGACGAGAGCCGTTAACAGCAGCGGTTCTCGGCGAGAAGAATAAGCTGTTGTACGTGACGGATGGACACACAGGCAAGCAGTTCCTCATCGACACAGGAGCTCAGCTGAGTTTCGTCATGCCCTCCCACGCAGATCGAGCCACGGGCACCCGGGGCAACGGAGCCGTGGCAGCCAACGGCTCTAGCATCGACACGTTCGGCGAAAAGAGCCTGCACCTCCTCATCCATGGCCGCAGCTACAGATGGACATTTGTTGTAGCGGCGGTGAGTTTTAACTTATTAGGCGCGGATTTTTTGTGTGCACATGGGTTATTAGTAGATCTAGCAAATAGGCGCCTGGTTAATGCACTGTCCTTTGCTTCTATTCCATGCTCAGCCCGAGTTTCTCCACCACCTATGCAGGCCAACGTCACCACGGCAGGAGGTAAGTTTGAGCAACTCCTCACCCAATTTCCAGCACTCACAATTCCCAAATTCTCAGCCACTGTGGCTAAACACGGGGTTGAACACTTCATTCCGACAACGGGACCTCCCGTTTTTGCCAAAGCACGCTGCTTAGACGTGGCCAAGCTCAACATAGCACGGGACGAGTTTACAACTCTTGAAAAATTGGGCATTGTTAGACGCTCGAAGAGCCCCTGGGCCTCACCACTTCCCATGGTTCCGAAATCCGACGGTTCTTGGAGACCGTGCGGAGATTACCGCAGATTAAACAATGCTACAGCACATGACCGTTACCCAATTCCTCACATTCAAGATTTTTCACTACATCTGGCGGGTGCGCGCATTTTTTCAAAAATAGACTTAGTCCGCGGTTATCACCAAGTCCCAGTCCGAGCAGAAGACATTCCTAAAACAGCGGTAATAACCCCTTTCGGCCTTTTTGAATTTCTGCGAATGCCTTTCGGCCTCAAAGGCGCTACTCAAACTTTTCAACGAATGATGGACGCGGTCCTACGCGACCTTCCTTTTGTCTTCGTCTACCTCGACGACATGCTGGTAGCCAGCTCGTCCGAGGAGGAACACGAGCAGCACCTCACTACGGTTTTTCAGAGGCTAGAAGAGCACGGGCTAATAATCAATCCAGCCAAATGCAAATTCGGCGTGTCACAAATTGATTTTTTAGGACACAAAGTCTCTCCGAAGGGGGCAGTTCCACTTCCAGACAAAGTTCACGCGATAGAAAGTTTCCCACGGCCACAAACGATCAAATCACTACAGGAATTTTTAGGGATGGTTAATTTTTACAACCGCTTCCTCCCCCACGCAGCTCAGCTCATGCAGCCCCTATATGACGCGCTCAAAAAAAAGAAGGCTTCCAACGTGGTCGAATGGACCCCGGAGCGCGAACGCGCTTTCGCGGAAGTAAAAAGCGCCCTATCTAACGCCACATTGTTAGTTCACCCAGATCCCTTGGCCCGCATCGCGCTAACCACAGACGCTTCAGACCTAGCTATAGGGGCAGTTGTAGAACAACTTGTCAGCGGGGTCTGGCAACCTTTAGCATTCTTTAGCAAATCGCTAAACCAAACTGAGCGTAAATACAGCACTTTTGACAGAGAGCTGCTGGCGCTTCATTTATCCATCCGCCACTTCCAGTTCTGGTTAGAAGGGCGGAGTTTCACGGCTTTTGTAGACCATAAACCGCTCACCTTTGCTATGGCTAAAATTTCAGAACCATGGTCAGGCAGGCAACAAAGACAGCTAGCTGCGATTTCAGAGTTCACCACAGACATTCGACACGTGGCAGGCAAACTTAACGTAGTAGCAGACTGTCTCTCTCGCGCTGTGACACCACCAGAGCGTGGGGAGACAGATTATACTGCCTCAGCAGCAGAACTCTTCACTAACGCAGACACATACGCAGCACCTATCCATGCAGGGATAGATTATGCAGCCATGGCGGAGGAACAAAGCGGTGACGCAGACGTGCACGCACTCCTGTCTGGACCAACAGGGTTAAGGCTGGAGAAAAAGGGTTTACGCGACGGCGTACCCCCCCTAATATGCGATGTTTCAACCGGCCGACCTCGCCCGTTAGTACCAGCTACATGGCGCCGCCGTATTTTCGACGCAATTCACTCCCTCGCACACCCAGGTGTGCGCGCCTCGGTTAAAATGGTCGCCGAAAAGTTTGTGTGGCCAGGCCTGCGCAAAAATGTAAAAGAATGGGCAAAAACTTGCATTTCTTGTCAACGCGCCAAAATACAGACACACAAAAGCCCCTCTGGAGCCTTTTCCAATCCCTGCTAGAAGGTTCGACCACGTTCATGTCGACCTCGTGGGGCCACTACCTTCCTCCCAAGGTTTCACACACCTGTTAACAATGATAGACCGCACCATACGCTGGCCAGAGGCAGTCCCTCTAGCGGCAACCACAGCGGAGGAAGTCGCTCGCGTTTTTTTGACAAACTGGGTGGCACGTTTCGGCGTCCCATCGGACATCACGTCCGATAGGGGGCCTCAATTTGTCTCAGAGCTCTGGTCAGCCATGTCCAACAGCTTAGGGGCAACAATTCATCGCACCACCGCTTATCACCCTCAGGCTAATGGGTTATGCGAGCGTTTTCACAGGTCTTTAAAGGCTGCCCTCAGAGCCTCACTAACGGACACAAATTGGGTAAATAAACTTCCCTGGGTTTTATTGGGGTTGCGTGCTGCACCTAAAGAGGATCTAGATGCCTCTCCGGCAGAATTAGTTTTTGCACAGCCCCTCAGGCTCCCAGGTGAATTTTTACCAGAGAATCCAGAGCCAGGGCATCTTCCAGTCCCAAGGTTTTTAGGCAGCAACGGACCGGGCTCTCTCCCCGGTCCAGCTCATCACTCCTTCCCATGGGTTTTTGTCCCTCAAGCTTTAAAAAACGCTGAGTTCGTTTTTGTTAAGCATGAAGCTTTAAAACCAACTTTCCGCCCAGCATACGATGGGCCATTCAGAGTACTGGAACATGGTGATAAACACTTTGTGCTTGATTTTGGGGATAGAAAAGAAACAGTCAGCATTGACAGACTTAAACCTGCCTTCTTGTTGAAAGACGAGCCTGCACAGTTGGCGAGAGCACCTCGGCAGGGTAGACCCCCCAAGAGAAAAGACTCAGCCCCCCAGCAGGGAACAGTTAACCTCTCTCCTTCCCACACTGCAGATTCCTCACAAGAAGGTCCCAGCAGGGCGCCTAAACCAACCTACAGCAGTTTTGGGAGAAGATTAAAACCCAGACAGCACAGGGACTGATACAAACCACTCCACAATTGTTCACTAATTGTGCTGCAACAGTTTAGGACTGACTTATGATTTTACTATGCTGTTATGATTACCACTGAACTCTCTTAGGAGCATGGCTGCTGGAAAGTTCTTCCGTGGCAAGAGATGTAACATTTAGTATGTCATAGTAACTATCTTAGACTGTGAACCTTTCTGTTGTCCTTTCTTAGTTGTTTGGGGGGCCTGTGGTCTATATTAATCATATATTCCATAACCTACATATGTTGAAGCATGTGGAAATGTTTAGTAATTACATATGTAAAGGACTTCACACCTCTGAAAGGACAAAGGCTCTCAACCGCCGAGTGAAGAACAAAGACGTTCCCAGACGCGGCGGAGGAGACCAGAGGAGCCACCCTCACCCCCTAAGGCGAGGAGAGGAAATACCAAGACAATGGGGGGATTAAGATAATGAGGGATGTCAGCCTTTGTTATGCATGTCTTTTGTTGTGTGCACGTATAAAGCCAGTGAGCCGGAGAGATCCTCTCTCTTTTCTCCTTCTGCCACTCTGCACAAGATGAGACTTGTTAGAAGAGCTGATTAATAAACTTTGTTTATAATCACATCGCCTCTTCATTTCCAAGCTCTTCTACATAGACTACCTTTTAAGAACTGTCAATCTTTTTGGTGAGTGCTCCTCAGCGAGAGTGAATTGGGGTAAGAGTGAAGCTGTTGTGGTGGGGGGGGAGACCACAAAAAATTGCCCTACCTGGCGGCCTCTTGTGGACACAAGGTGGTTTTAAATATCTTGGTGTGTTCTTAGGAAATCAGACTTTTACTGGGAAAAATTGGGAGTGTTTTTTAGAAAAAGTTGAAGGAAGACTAAAAAAATGGAAATGGATTCTGCCAAACTTGTCCTTCAGAGGTCCTGTTTTAATCATCAACAACTTGATTGCTTCGATGCTGTGGCATCGACTGTCTTGTCTGGACCCTCCACCCAATTTGCTGGCCAGAGTGCAATCTATAGTCGTGGACTTTTTCTGGGACCGTCTTCACTGGGTTCCACAGAGCATCCTTTTTTTACCGAGGGAAGAAGGTGGTCAAGGGCTCATCCATCTGGCCAGCAGGGGGGCTGTCTTCTGCCTGCAGTTCATTCAGCGACTGCTGAGTGGCCCCCTCGACCTTGTGTGGAGACCTATTGCCAGGGCTGTCCTGGCTCGCTGTGGAGGGCTTGGACTAGAGGAGTCGCTGTTTTTAATGGACTTAAGGAGCCAAAAACTCCCAGAACTTCCCCAGTTTTACCAAAGTGCTTTTAAAATCTGGGGACTTTTTAAAAAGAACTCTCCCCAGGCTTCCTTGTCACCTTTCTGGCTTTTAAAGGAACCACTTGTGTTCGGGACCCGTTTTGATGTAGGCAATGCTTTAGGACCTTCTGTTTTAAAAAAAAAAAGTTCATTTCTGCAAAGGTCACAACGCTGGGACACTTGGTAAATTTATGTGGTCCTAGCTTGGGCAATGCTGTTGCCCTGTGCTCGGCTCTTGGCGTTTCTTCAGTCAGAACTATAATGAACTTGCTGAAAGATTGGAGAGACTGCCTGTCTGCAGAAGAACACTCTGCTATTGTTTTACACTGCAAAAACTCTGTGCAAACTGCTGATGAGCCTTTTCCTTTTAGTGTTTTATCTCCTTATTTTAAAGATGGCACTGGTGTGTTTTTAAACTCTGAACACATTAACATTTGTGACTCTCCTGGTAAAAAAATGTATGGACTTTTGGTGAAAGTTTTAAATGTAAATAAGTTAAAAGGTCGAGCTGATACACCATGGAGGAAACACTTGGGTTTGGGTTCAGAGGTGAGGCCTGCCTGGAGAGCACTCTATAAACCACCATTAAGTAAGAAGGTTGGAGATCTACAATGGCGAGTTTTACATGGTGCTGTGGCTGTAAATGCTTTTATCTCTGTTTTAAACCCAAATGTTGTTGAGTTTTGTCCATTTTGTCCTCAGAAAGAGACTGTGTTTCATTGTTTTCTGGACTGTAACAGACTGCATTTGTTGTTTGTTTTTTTGGGGAAGCTGTTTTATCTGTTTGGAGAAGTCTTTTCCCTGCAGATTTTTATCTTGGGCTTTCCATATAGGCAGAGAACTAAGAAAAAGAGTGAACTTTTAAATTTCATCCTGGGTCAGGCTAAAATGGCTATTTATGTTAGTAGGAAAAGAAAAATTGAACAAATGCTGGATTGTAACGTAAAAGACATGCTGATTGACATGATTAAGGCCTGAATAATGATTGATTACAATTACTATCATCTGATGCAAAATGTTGAAATTTTTGAGGCTATGTGGTGCTTTAAGCACATCCTGTGTTGTGTTAAGGAGGGGAAAATTACCTATGGTATAATCCTGATGTAAGAAGCAAGTTTTTTGTTTTAGTTTTCCTTGTTTGGTTACTTGTGTCTTTGATTTCTTGTCAGTGAGACATTTTTCTTTTCCATTGCTTCTTTTAGTTGTTGTGTTTTTCTGTTGAATTTGTGACAATAAAGGTGTGTTGAAAAATCAAAAATCTCTCTCTCTCTCTCTCTCTCTCTCTCTCTCTCTCTCTTTCTCTCTCTCTCTCTCTCTCTCTCGTGCGCATGCGTGGGCGTTTGTGGGAGCAGGGGTGTGGAGTGGTGTCGAGTGAGTACTTTAAACTTTGTATTTTCTAACTTTTTCTCTATCTTGTGTGTTTGAGGTGTGTGTGTTTAATATAGTGGGTTGAGTGTGTGTGTGCTGGGGTGTGAGTGTTGGAGTGAGTGTGTTGGGGAACGGTAGCTTCTGCTGCCGGTTTTTCCCGGCCGGCATCATGCCGGTGATTGATGGTGGTGTGGAGTTTGAGCGCTTAACCCGGCGTCATGGCGTGAGAATCCTCCCGACAGTTCCCTGTTCTGTGGAGGAGGCCAGCCTCGCTGTAGGACAGGTGGTTGGGCATGGCAGCATAAAATCAGCATCGAGGATGAACAGCGCAATTGTGATCTTTCTGGATTCGACTGAAAAAGCTGATCAGGTGGTGGCACAGGGAGTGGTCCTAGGTGACACTTTTACTCCCGTTTTACCGCTGGCGAACCTGTCTAGGAGGATCACCATCTCAAACGCTCCTCCTTTCGTTAAAAATGATCAGCTGATTAGAGAGTTGTCCCGTTTTGGCCAGGTTGTGTCCCCTATCAGAATGGTCTCTCTGGGTAGTAAATCACCCCTGCTGAAGCATGTTGTATGTCATAGGAGGCAGTGTTTCATGGTGTTGAAAGACAGCTCTGCTGAACTGAACGCGTCTTTTAATTTCAGGATTGACGGCTTTAGCTACTTGGTGTTTGCAACATCTGAAACCATGAAGTGTTTTGCGTGTGGCGCAGAAGGCCATCTTATTAGGTCATGTCCTGAAAAGGCGAACACAAAGAGCACTGGCGGTAAGAAAGGTGACGCCGCTGTTTCTGGTGGTCCGGAGGGTAGCGCTACATGTGGTGCGGCGGATGCCGCTGCGGCGCCTGCTTGCTTCTACTTCTGCGGGGGCGTCCGCGTCCGCATCCGCATCCGCGTCCACTTGTGCTGGGGCGGCCGCGGCCGCCTCTGCTGAGGTGGCCGCGGCGGGCGCGGTAGTTGCCCCCCCAAACAGTGATGGTGGGGAATTTCTGTCTGGCGGCAGCTCTGATCATTGTGACGAGCCTGTCGCCCGGGGTAAACAGGTGGAGGGTGTAAGTAAAAGTGCAGTTAAACGAAGGAACGTGAATGAACAGACTTTGCAGGCGGGGGAGGAGCGGTTTGAGGCTGTAGCGGACACAAAGAGCAAACACTGCATGACAAATGTTGCGTTTCATGAAGAAATGCAGGAATGTAGTTTTGTTGAAGAGGATCCTTTTAAAGCTGCACAAAAAAGGAAAAGTGCGGAAAACTTGCAGAGCTCTGCTAAATCTAGTAGGGTTGGGAATTTAGATTTACTGAATGAGAGCGTTTCTGACTAAAGTGGAGATGAGTCTGAACTGATGCAGACGCAGACGCAGGAGGAGCAAAGCTCCTATTGTTTTACTAAAATTAGGCAATTTCTCCAGGTGACTAAGGGGAGCAGAGCTGTGAAAGTGGAAAATTACTTTCCAGATCTGGAGTTATTCATGGCATCAGCTCGCAAATTTATGAAACTGAATGATGGGAATGAGACTTTCACTGATCAGGAAATTTATCGTTTAAAGAAACTGGTTGCTAAACTGAAATTGCAAATTACTAACAGTCATGTTGACTCTTAGTTTGTTTCTTCCCTTTTATGCTATGTGTGTGTTTTTTTACTGTACCCTATTTTTATCCTTTTTAATGCCCCACCTTAGAATTGGCACTCTCAATATTAATGGGGCCAGGGATGATGTAAAAAGGGCCTCTTTATACAAGCTTTTTAATTTAAAGAAACTTGACGTGCTGATGGTCCAGGAGACTCGCAGCACTGTGGACATTGAGAGCCATTGGAGAAAAGAGTGGGATGGCTGCATTTTTTTTAGCCACAAATCCAGTAGCAGTGGGGGGGTGGCTGTACTTTTCTCTAGGGGTTGTGTGCCTGTCTCTTATGAGGTAGAAGAGGTGGTGAGAGGTCATTTCCTCTTATTAAAGGTACAGTTTGAAAACGTGAACTTCGTTTTTATAAACGTGTATGTGCCAACACAGAGAGCAGAGAGGATCAGGGTCTTTGACGTGCTTTCGGATACGGTTAAGTCCTGTGATCCAAATAGTTTTTTATTTCTGGGGGGTGATTTTAACTGTACATTAAACCACAGACTAGACAGGAACCATCAGGAGCCTCACCCTGCTTCTGCCAATAGGCTGAGAGAACTGGTGAAAACACATGAAATGGCCGATGTGTGGAGATCACATCATGGGGACCAGAGGCAGTACACCTGGAGCCATGTCAAAGATAACCTTTTATCTATGGCTAGGTTAGACCGTTTTTATGGTTTTAAACATCAAATGAGTGTTTTTAAAAATAGTTGTATCTGTCCTGTTGGTTTCACTGATCACTGCCTGCTGTTTTGTTCTGTGTTTATTGAAAATGTAAAGTGTAAGAGTGCTTTTTGGCATTTTAACAATACACTTTTAAATGATGTGTTTTTTAAAGAGGTTTTTCATGATGTTTGGAAGTCACACAGGGAACAAAAACCCTCTTTTAGTTCTCTCCAATTGTGGTGGGATTTTGGTAAGGCCCAGATAAAACAACTCTGCCAACAGTACACTCAAAATGTCACTCGTAGCTTGACCCAATCCTTGAAAGTTCTGGAGACTGAGGTGGTAGAACTAGAGGAGTTGCTCAGTTCTACAGGAAAACAGGAGCACTTAGAGGCTCTCAAGTCAAAAAGGTCAGCCTTGGCTAGCTTGCTAGGGGTCACCGCACAGGGTGCTCTGGTCCGCTCACGCTACATGGATGTAGCTCTGATGGACTCGCCCTCCCAGTACTTTTTTGGACTGGAGGGGAAAAATGGACAGAGAAAGCTCATTCACTCCTTGTTGGGCGATGACGGGAGAACAATCTCCACAGCAGCAGAGATCAGGAAACACGCTGCTAGCTTTTACAGTGAATTGTTTAGAGCAGAGTGGAGGGAGGACACGTCACTGGGCCAGGTTTTCCTTGATGGTCTTCCAGTGCTCTCAGAGGACCTTGTTGCCGGCTTGGATGCTCCACTGTCTCTGTCTGAGCTGCATACGGCGCTAATGAGCCTCCAGAATGGAAAATCACCAGGCATAGATGGTCTCTCTGTGGACTTTTTTAAGGAATTCTGGCCCCTGCTTGGTCCAGACCTGCTGGAGGTTCTTCCAAGATAGCTTGGAAAGGGGGACCCTACCCACGACCTGCAGGAGGGCCATCATCACACTGTTGCCGAAAAAGGGGGACCTCCAGAGCCTAAAGAACTGGAGGCCAGTCTCTCTGCTCTGCACAGACTACAAGATTCTCTCAAAAGCTCTGGCCCGAAGACTGAGAAAGGTGATGAGCGAGCTCATTCATGTAGACCAGACTTACTGTGTGCCTGGCAGGCTGATTAGTGACAACGTCACTTTAATTCGGGATATTTTGGAGGTCTCTGGTTCATTGGCGGTAGAAACTGGTTTGATTTCAATTGACCAGGAAAAGGCGTTTGATCGGGTTGAACACCAATATTTATGGACAGTTTTAACAGCTTTTGGGTTCAGCCCAGGCTTCATAGCCAGGATACGGGTCTTGTACAGTGACATTGAGAGTGTGCTGAAGATAAATGGGGGCCTGTCTGCCCCTTTAAAAGTCCAGAGGGGGGTTCGGCAGGGCTGCCCTCTCTCAGGGATGCTGTACTCCCTCGCCATAGAGCCTTTGCTTCACTGCCTGAGAAGGGATCTATCAGGAGTTACTTTTCCTGGCTGTGACACCACGTTCAAGCTGTCGGCCTATGCAGATGATGTAGTCATTCTGCTAAACAAGCAGAGTGACATTGACGTTCTGGTTAGGAGTGTCAATCTTTTTGGCCAACTTTCCTCTGCAAAGATAAACTGGGGGAAAAGCGAGGCTCTGATGGTGGGGGAGAAACTAGAAAATCAGCTTACGCTGCCGGGTGGGTTGATTTGGAAAAAAGGAGGTTTTAAGTATCTTGGTGTCTTTATTGGAAATCAGCAGTTTGAGCAAAAAAATTGGGATGGGGTCATAGAGAAGATTAATGGGAGACTAAACAAGTGGAAGTGGCTAATGCCAAGAATATCTTTTAGAGGAAGAGTGCTCATTTTAAATAATCTTGTTTCCTCATCCCTGTGGCACCGCCTCATGTGCATGGACCCCCCTGCTGGTTTGTTGTCCAAAATTCAGTCTGTTTTGGTGGACTTTTTTGGGGGGGGTGGACTCCACTGGGTTCCTCAAGCCCTGTTATTTCTTCCCAAAGAGGAGGGGGGGCAAGGAGTGATTCATTTAGCTAGTAGAGGTGCTGCTTTTAGACTGACTTTCATACAGAGACTGCTGACGGGCCCCCAGGACCTGGTATGGAGGCCTTTGGCCTGTGTTATTTTACAGAGAGTCCTTGGGCTTGGGCTAGACCTCCCTGTGTTTTTAATGGATTTTAAGAACTCTAATGCACTGTCTTTACCCAGTTTTTACCGCAGTCTCTTTTCAGTGTGGACTCTTTTTAAAAAACAAAGAGGGCCATGCGATTCCCTCTACTGGTTGTTGAGGGAGCCGCTGGTTTTTGGTGGTCGCCTTGGTGTCCTGCCGGGAGTTGGAAGGACCTTCCTTGATAGGCTGTGTTCCAGGAACATTCTCACTCTGAAGCAAGTGGTGGAACTGGCTGGTCCTGGCCTCAACAACGCCTCAGCTTTAGCAGCTCATCTTGGTGTCAGGTCGAATCGTTTCATCGATGGTCTTCTTGCACACTGGAAACAGGAGCTTCATGGACTTGAGCACTCCCTACTCTTGGACTTTAGCAATGGCACGCTGCAGCCAGAAAGCACTGACTTCTTTCCCTCTCTCACGCTCTATATGGACTTTGACGTCGCTCCTTGCTCCTTACTGGCATTCTGTGCTCCCACTGGTGTGGACTTTGGAGGAGCCAGTGGTAAGGCACTCTACAGACTGGTGGTGATGGCACTCAACAAGGACCGATTGAACACCTGTGTGGACACTCCTTGGAGAGCCTATTTTAAACTAGGAAAAGGGCATCGGCCTGCCTGGAGGGCTCTTTACAAAGCCCCTCTCCCTAAGAGGCATGGAGACTTACAGTGGAGGGTCCTGCATGGTATTATAGCTGTCAATGCTTTTGTTTCTGTGATTAACAGCAGTGTCAGTGATCAGTGTGTTTTTTGTGCCTCTAGGGAGACTGTTTTTCATTGTTTTATTGAATGTCAGCGCCTGAGTGGCCTCTTTGAAGTTCTCACAAAACTTTTTCATATTTTTAAGGAAGTTTTCTCTAAGCAGGTTTTCATTTGTGGTTTTATGTACAATCGTCGTTTTAAGCAGAAGTGTCAACTACTGAACTTTGTTTTAGGGCAGGCAAAGTTGGCTATCTATGTAAGCCGGAGAAGAAAACTTGAAAATGCTGAGAATGATGTTGATGTCAAAATTTTATTTGTGAGGCTACTTAAAGCCAGAATCAGGCTGGACTTTCAGTTTTTTATGGGGAATGGGGATGTGGAAGGTTTCAGGACCCTCTGGTCCCTGGAGAATGTCCTCTGTTCAGTTCATGATGGACAGCTTTTTTTGGGGCGTTTTTTGGGGGATTAATTTTCTGTGTAACATAGCATGATATAGAAATTGTATTGACTGATGGACAAGTGTGTTTATTAAAGATCTTTTAAAAATCAAAAAATCTCTCTCTCTCTCTTTCTCTCTCTCTCTCTCTCTCTCTTAGGTCAGGTCTTTCACATTAGATACACACCCAGAATCTCAACACCCACGCACACTGTTGATAGCACATTCTAGAATGAAGTGGCGTGTTCAGTGGATGGCCTGTTCCCGCCATAGGTAGATTAGCCAATCAGACGGTCGCATACAAGCCCATCCTACTGTACAGGGGATTGGTCCGATTGGCCAACCCAAGAAGAGAAATGTAACATGCACCCGGAGGTCTTGGTCAGTGTGACGACGCTCCAGAGGGAGCTGCATCATGCTGCACCCAGCGCCGCTTGCTTTACATGTGACTTCTAAATAAATGTTTCGTCTTAAAATTGAAGAAATCTCTGGCTTGTTCTTAGATCTTTCAATCAAAGAATCGGGTATTTTTCTAACAAATTGGTGCTGGTGACCCGGATTGAATTATTCCGAGATGAGCCTGAACACACCACATCGAAAGGACCCTTTTTAGACGACCGTGGTGACGCCTGAATGAAACAAAAAGGTAAGCAGAAAGCCTTTTTACTCAAATTTCTGCAGTTTGGCCATTCTAAATTTACAGTTGTCTGATAAAGGGGTATATCCGATCTCGAAATTTATCATTTGGTTGGGAGTCACATGTAAAGTCTAAACAACAGTTTGAAAAGTTAAGAGAGTGCACGTGTTCTATTTTCAGTCTGAGGTAGAACGGCGGCGGCCATGGACGTACATTACGGGTGTATAGTCCATCAAATAAAACATTTTGGAGTCAGTCTGAACCAAAATGACGAGACTTAGGAACTAGAGTGACTAATAATCACCCTGGTATGTCTCCTCAAATGAAAAGAGCCAAGTTTTAGCAACCTGATGCCGGGGGGAGCCATTGAAAGTGTTCGACCCGATGCCGCTGGGAGCGAAGCGGCGATTGTTTAATTTGCTGGACACAAGACACCGCTTGTTCTCGTAGCCGAAGGAAGACCTTGAGGGAAAGTGTCCGCTGTGTATCAGAGTTAATCATGGTACTGCTTGTGCATGGGGGATCTGCCGAGGCCTCAGCGAAAGTACTCTCTGTTTAACAAAAGATTAAATGGATCGGTGAGATTCTGGGTTGCAGTCTGTACCCAGAATTTGATAAGACAATAGGAGGCAACGGCCGTGCCTGTCTTCCAAATTGATATCCAGGGTTAGCCTGATGCCGGGGGGGGGTGGTTAAGTGACTGACCTGATGCCGTTAAAGAACGATGCCACGTAGGTGAAGTATTTCGGAGCAGTCTGTTGCGAAATAATTACGAGACTTAGGGAATAGCGGGATCAACCACATTTGTCTCCCAAATTAAAGGACCCGGATTAGCCTGGGGGCCAGCAAATTTCAGTTACAGTCTGTGCCGGAATAAGAGACTTAGGGAAGCAGAATTAACCGTCTTCGTCTCCTCAAATATGGGAACTAGGGTTAGCCTGGTCCCGCAAATTTTGGTTACAGTCTGTGCCAGAATAACAGACTTAGGGAAGCGGAATTAACCATCTTCGTCTCCTCAAATATGGGAACTAGGGTTAGCCTGGTCCCGCAAATTTCGGTTACAGTCTGTGCCAGAATAAGAGACTTAGGGAAGCGGAATTAACCATCTTCGTCTCCTCAAATATGGGAACTAGGGTTAGCCTGGTCCCGCAAATTTCAGTTACAGTCTGTGCTGGAATAAGAGACTTAGGGAAGCAGAATTAACCGTCTTCGTCTCCTCAAATATGGAAACAAGGGTTTGCCTGGTCCCGCAAATTTCGGTTGCAGTCTGTGCTGGAATAAGAGACTTAGGGAAGCGGAATTAAAAGTCTTTGTCTCCTTATATATGGGAACTAGGGTTAGCCTGGTCCCGAATGTCTGTAATTCTGTGTCTTTAGGGGATAAAAATGTGATTTGAGAAATACCAGGGGGTTGGAAATATCTACTATTTAATTCAGTGTCTCTAGGGGATAAAAGTGTGATTTGGGAAATACCGGGAGTTGGGAATATTTATTAAAATTTTCCCATAATGATTTAACTAATGTTGGGCTCCGGACCGCGTGGTCAGAACAAAGGAAAGTAATACGCCCCCACCACCGAGTGGAGGTGAGATTGGTGAAACAGGTTACTGAGAGGAGAATTATTTGAAGTAACAGTATTAAAATGAAGCGCTAAATTAAAGTTGTAAGGTTATTCTGGTGTGTGTACAGCTGGGGTTAGGGAGGTAGTGCTCCATTTTCTTAAAAAAAAAAAGTGCATGCGTGCTCCATTTACTGCGCATATGAGGGCGCCAT
This sequence comes from Pholidichthys leucotaenia, assembly GCA_020510985.1. Classification (NCBI taxonomy): domain Eukaryota; kingdom Metazoa; phylum Chordata; class Actinopteri; order Cichliformes; family Pholidichthyidae; genus Pholidichthys; species Pholidichthys leucotaenia. The sequence goes on from CM035849.1 coordinate 71,719,236, forward strand.
CTTGAATCACCTTCAAGCTGTAGCACAGTGCCTCCATCATGTGGCCAAATATAGGAAATGCACTATTTCACAAAATTACTGCCAACAAAAACTTAAATCTTAATAATAAATCTGGAACCTTATCTCTCTGGCTGAAAGGGAAGCTTCAAGTCCATGCATGGTAAACAAAATAAGTCCTCCCATGCCTACCAATGCAGGTTTGTTTGTAGTGAGGCAAAAAGCATGCCATTCAGCTGGGAGAGAAAAAGGTTCAGCTTTAAATTAGGCAGAGGGAGGTATACAATAAAACTAGAGAATAAGGAGATTTATTCCTCAACAAAACTGTAGGAAATCCTAGGTGGACACTATATAAAGGTGAGAGAATTTAAATGAAAAGTGAAAAATTGCAGGTTGGTACAGATAAGTAAATATATAAATGAATTAAATTCCATCCATCCATCCATCCATCTTCTACCGCTTTTCCGGAGGTCCGGGTCGCGGAGGCAGCAGTTCAAGCAGAGAAGCCCAGACTTCCCTCTCCCCAGCCACCTGCTCCAGCTCTTCAGAGGGGATACCAAGGCGTTCCCAGACTAGCTGGGAGACATAGTCTCTCCACCGAGTCCTGGGTCTGCCCCGGGGTCTCCTCCCAGTGGGACGTGCCTGAAACACCTCAAGTGGGAGGCGTCCAGGAGGCATCCTAATCAGATGCCCATACCACCTCAACTGACTCCTTTCAATGTGGAGGAGCAGCGGTTCTACTCTGAGCCTCTCCCGGATGACTGAGCTCCTCACCCTATCTCTGAGGGTGAGTCCAGCAATCCTACGGAGAAAGCTCATTTCAGCCGCTTGTATCCGCGATCTCGTTCTTTCGGTCATTACCCAAAGCTCGTGACCATAGGTGAGAGTAGGAACGTAGATTGACTGGTAAATCGACAGCTTTGCCTTAGAACTAAGCTCCCTCTTCACCACAACAGACCGGTACAACGTCCGCATCACTGCAGATGCTGCTCCAATCCGTCTGTCGATCTCTCGCTCCATTTTCCCCTCACTCGTGAACAAGACCCCAAGATACTTAAACTCCTCCACTTGGGGCAGGAGCCTGTCCCCAACCCGGAGAGGACAATCCACCTTTTTCCGGCTGAGGACCATGGACTCGGACTTGGAGGTGCTGATTCTCATCCCAGCCGCTTCACACTCAGCGGCAAACCGTCCCAGCAAGAGCTGTAGGTCATTGCTGGATGAAGCCAACAGGACAACATCATCTGCAAACAACAGAGATGAGATCCTGTGGTCACCAAGCATGACACCCTCCATTCCCTGGCTGCGCCTAGAAATCCTGTCCATAAAAATTATGAACAGGACCGGTGACAAAGGGCAGCCCTGGCGGAGTCCAACTCTCACTGGGAATGACTCCGACCGAGTGTTGGCAATGCGAACTAAACTCTCACAACGGTCGTACAGAGACCGAATAGCTCGTAACAACAAGCCCGATACCCCATACTCCCGAAGCACCCCCCACAAAAATCCACGAGGGACGCGGTCAAATGCCTTCTCCAAGTCCACAAAACACATGTAAACTGGTTGGGCAAACTCCCACGAACCCTCAAGAATTCTCGAGAGGGTAAAGAGCTGGTCCGATGTGCCACGGCCAGGACGAAAACCACATTGCTCCTCCTGAATCCGAGGTTCGACCAACGGCCGGACTCTCCTCTCCAATACCTTGGCATAGACCTTCCCAGGGAGGCTGAGGAGTGTGATCCCTCTAAAGTTGGAGCACACCCTCCGGTCCCCTTTTTTGAAGAGAGGAACCACCACCCCGGTTTGCCATGCCAAAGGCACTGCCCCCGACCTCCACGCAATGTTGCAGAGGCGTGTCAACCATGACAACCCAACAACATCCAGGGCCTTGAGGTACTCGGGGCGAATCTCGTCCACCCCCGGGGCCCGGCCACCAAGGAGATTTTTAACCACCTTGGCGACCTCAGCCCCTGTGATAGGCGAGTCATCCCCCTCGTCCCCAAACCCTGCTTCCTCTGTGGAAGGCGTATCAGTGGGATTGAGGAGATCCTCGAAGTATTCCTTCCACCGCCCGACGATATCCCCAGTTGAAGTCAACAGTGTCCCATCCGCACCATACACAGTGTGGACGGGGAGCTGCTTTCCCCTCCTGAGCCGCCGAACAGTTTGCCAGAATCTCTTTGAAGCCGACCGAAAGTCTTGTTCCATGGCCTCACCGAACTCCTCCCATACCCGGGTTTTTGCTTCAGCAACCACCCGAGCTGCACTCCGCTTGGCCTGCCGGTGGATTAGGTGGCAGTCAAAGGCGGAGACCTTGGCGGACTGATCCCAAGCTTTCTAAACTGGCTTTTGGTACGTGGATGAATTAAATTATAAATTCAAAAATAATTGAATAAATACAATAAACTAAAATGAATGAATAAAATAAATAGGAGATTTTGTTGTGGAGATGAACCTTGTGGAGGTGAGAGTGGGCAGAAAATGGAAAGGGAAATATTTTTTTGAAAAAAAACATTGAAAACTGATGAAATGTTAAAGTTTTGTGCAGGACGCAAAACAAAATATGGAGAAACGATTGGAGGAAGAAAAAAGAGAAAAAAAATGTAAGAATAAGAGACTTATGCTGCAACGGTGAGAACAAATGCAAAATAATCAATACATGACCAATCTTCAAAAAAGCCATACCCATGCCCCATCTAAGCTGACCTATCAGTATCAGCTGCAGGGCCACAGGAGGTCAGAGTTTGAATAGAGTCAGAGGCCCCCACGGGACTAATACTTCCTATGTTAGCAATTTGGCCACTGAGCTCAAACACCCACAAGGACAGCCGGGGGGTCCCCCAATTAGCAACACAATGGGTATCCTTCCCTACAGGATGTTGAAAAAGAACGGCTTTGATATTAAGCCGTTCTGTTTCAAAGGGGGAGAGTGAGACAGGAATGGATAGAAAAGTTCATTCATTAAGGTTTACTGTCTTGAGGTCTGAAGTTAGGCATTTGAGTTGTTATCCTTTTTAATAAGCAGGGAGTGAATCTAACGGCAAAACTAAGATAATTGATCACAATGTTCTCAACCTTATAGCTGAGAGGTCAGTGTGCTTTCTCATCTAAAACGCTACCATGTATGCAAACCACTGAGCAAAACTAAGATAATTGATCACAATGTTCTCAACCTTATAGCTGAGAGGTCGGTGTACTTTCTCATCTAAAATGCTACCATGTATTCAAACCATTGAGTAGCTATAGAAAGAGTGCATAAATATGAATGAATTTTTATTTTTTTGGAAAAAGATTAAAAGAAAGGAACAGAACAATATATCAAGGAAAATTCAACAAGGTCAAATTAAACAATAACTCCTGATTGCACAATTCAACATAAGTTATCGGAAAAGAGTGATGGCTGAGGCCGCAGCTTATATTGCCCACCCATGCTCCATCTAAGAAACATCTAATAAAACAAAGGCTAGCAACTAAGACCAAAATCTGAAAAATTCTTGACGCTTGAAAGGTCATTTTTCCACAGAATAGCAGGCAGTGTGAACTTCTGCTACAAGAAAACTAGCCACCTGCTAACCAAGAGAAAGGAGGCAGGTTGAGGGCTCCTTAATACTTAAGGGCAAATACATATTTGGAGGTTCCCAGACCCTCCTATTTGTGTTTTTCACACATTTCCCAAACTTTAAACTTATTAGTACATTTTCTAGTCTCAAAGACCACCACTAGTGCTAGCCCTCTGTTCTGGGGACAATTTGGAACAACCAATTAACCAAACATGTGAGAGCAGTGCAGCCAAGAGTTCAAGAAAAGCTAGAGAAAAGTATTGCTTATGCTTTACAAATCTGTTGAAATCTAATAACATTGTTAAAGTAAGAGATTTGCAGTAGGCATTTTAACTCAACATAAGGTATGAACATGTGAAGGTAAATCAAGTACAAATTTGTAAGATGGAGGTGCAAAATAGGATAAAAATGCTGATTTACAATCACAACAAGACAACGGTTGAAAATTTATGCAAAAAGGTATAAGGGTAAAACTGCAAGTTTCAGAGAAAATTGCACATTTGAGGAAAGGTTGCAAATTTGCACAAATATTTTGGCAAGAGTCACAAATTTCCGAAAAACTTGCAAATTTACAAGGAAAAAATCCAAAATGTGTTAGGAGAAAAGGTTGCAAAGTTACAAGGGAAGTGTTTAAATTTGAGAAAAGCTGTAAGCTTACATGAAAGTCACATTAAGATAAGGTAAGCCTTTATTAGTCCCATAACGGGGAAATTCTAGGATTGCAATGGCACAGGGATAGCAACACTCAGAGCAATAATTTAGAAGATAAGAAAATAAGAGCAGTGAATATACATATGTACACATAAATATATAAATATATATACACAGTGCGGAGCATTACACATTTCCTTACACTTTGTGTGGAGATGGGGGATGGCAGCGTAACAAGGATTATGGTTTTTGATCATCCAGAGATGAGTAAAAAGTGTTATAGAAGAAGATGAATTAAAACAAACATGACTAGAGTAGACTAGAGAAACAAGAAGATAATTTGGGGTAAAAACAGCAAACACTCGGCCGAATAGACTCAAGAATGAAGCATATACATACATATAGCTGTGTGCACACCAGCCTTATCCAAGGGGTACAAGCATCATAGACGCACGCACAGAGTGGAGGTGGAGCATAAACAAGGCTTTAATGTCCTGTGCACAGAGATCTGCAGCTCTGACACACACAAGACAACCAGTGTAGCTTGACAAACAAACCAGCGGTTCACACCCGTGTGGTCTGTGTGTCACATGGTTAAGTCTTGATTTAAATATTATTTAGAATTGTTTTGGGGGGGGCCAATGAAAGTTTTATATTTTTGTGTCTAAAAATTGTTATAGTTTTGTAGGCATAGTGTTAGCTCGTCTGGAGGCTATCTGTTCAGAAGAAAAAAGGACAGAAAACTCCACCACACCAAGATACAGATGACTCTGTTATATTCAAGTTTTCATAGTAATCAGCAGACGTCTTAGTTTAATACATTCCTTGAAAGGCAGATGTTCAGATCCAGAGGCATTATTTAATGCCAAAACAAATTCGAAAGGTCAGTAATGGAAGGCATCCAATGCCAGGGTAGAGATCAAGAGATGATGAGTTTTGCCACGAGACAGAATTTTGAATTGAGCCATGTTGGTTCATTATAAAGCTGACTTTTCAGAATGAAACCGATCACTTTTATGTGAAGGATCTTGCATGGAGCATTAGCTGTGGACAGTAGTCAGTAGTATGAACAACGGGACAGTGAATCATGAAGAAGACAAGCAGGTGGTAACAGAATGTTGATGAAGGCTGAAGAGAATGGAGACCAGATGAACGAAAGGAAGTTTCAATACTGAAGGAGATTATAGATGTGAGATGTGCAGCTTCATCAGCTAGTCCAGGGAAAGGTGAAGTCTTGTGCACAGATGGATAATGGATGGAAAAGAATGAGTGAGCGTTTCTGATGGAAAAAGTGCGTAGGGGAAGAAAACGGTGGATTTAGCAAGTGTAGAAAATATTTCTGATGTTAAGATTGAAATGGAGAAAGAAATGAATGCAGAGTATGTGTTAGAAAGAAAAATAAAGATCCAGGTAAGATTTGCAGCTGTAGGTTTAAAAACCAAACAAACAGAAAACCAACAATAAATAAATTACATATTGCTTCAGAGTGTCAGGAAGAATGCAAACGCAGGCAGCCATCTTAAATGTTTCCAAGTACTTAAAGCAGCAATGAGGCATTAGGTGTCCATTCTTTCAGTGCATTTCTTTTAGTTGTGAATATTAACATTCAGTAATGAGCAAACATTCACTGCAACGATTATAGCCTTACTATATACAGTCATTTAAAGTCAGTCTAACACCCCAGTTATGTTCCTCCCCAATAGAGGGTATGCATAGGATGTCATTGAACAGAACTCTTGGAAGACAAACACTGAGTGGAAGGAATTGGTGGCAGCATGGAGGTGTATGCCAGTGCAACACAAAGGTCCGCGCAGCATTCAATTACAGTAGTACAAATAATATCTGTTGGTATGGTGGAGAGTTGATCTTATTATCCCATCTTGTATTAATTAGCAAAATTAATTGAGGGCTTTGAAGCAGTTCCTTTCTTGACTCAAGGTTGGAAATCTAGATAAGAAGGGAAAAGAAAATTTGGAGAAAAACTGAACTTATTTATGGAATGGCTGACACACGGGGAGCCTAAGGCTCCCCATGAATCTGTTTCTCTTATAAAAGGAGGCCAAGAGGACAAGGGGGGAGGACAGCGAGGAGGAGGGAGCACGCCCCACAATGGCCGCTGCTGGCAGGAGGGAGGCGCCCACATCCACCACTGAAAAACGGGACTCCATACTTAAAAGACTAGAACAGATAAGTGGACTCACTTATACACGTATGCAGAAAATTAGCAAAAATTAAATTATTGCATGTAAAGTAAGAACTCCGGGTAATGACATACATGACTTTTCAAGATCAGAAAAGTAATGATCAAATTCTGCAAATGGCAAGCTACCAGTAGAACACCTATCAACATCTGTAAAAGTAGCATTGTACCCCATGTACTATAGGCAATTGAACAGATCTGATCCAAATTATGATCAACATCATTTGTAAATCCATACTCCAGATTGGTCATAAAATTGGACTGATAAACAAAGAAATGTGTGGAAGCATCCATTGTCCTAATTGAAGAGGATAAGAGACATTTCAACCTATGGGGGGGTCCACACATCCCGCTGGTTAGACCCAAACACATGGATTGGAAAATGTTGGACATTTTGTCACCTCTACTGCAGAATAGAGCCATCCATGGAAAACCAGTACCTGACCTTAACATAGAATATTCTCCCAAAATAAAACCATAAGCATTGTCTCTTAACTGGGTAACCACAGCACAAAAGGCGGCACACATTGATGCCCAGAAATCTCCTACATGACTAATCTTAACATTAACAAATGAGGGGATGAGGAAAATTTGAAGCAAATTCCAAATTGGTTATGGTAAAAAGATAACTAGATGTAGATCTAATAAAAGGAGCAGAGTACGACACTATAGGCCATATATTCAGAAGCCCAGAAGGGCGTTAACAAATGCAATTTTCCACAGTGGAAGTCGTCAGCAAGTCTTAGACCAATTGCTGGGTCGAGAGGAAGAGCTGAGGACCCCAAGATGGAGGATGATGACGAGGAAGACCATTCTGCCATCACAGATTATTTGTAAACACAGTGTGCTAATGATAATACATAAATCATGCATACAGTAGCTCACCACACATAGGTACGGGTGTGAGACTTATAGGGTTCTTGCGCTACCTATTTCCATCATGCTAATTACGGTTAGGCAGTCTGGATAAGAGTGAAGGTTAGCAGCTCTGAAAGCCTGAATACAACAATGCACGAGTCGGCCGCCCTTTGCAACAGCGGCTCAATTCTGAGTCTTTTTTTCCCTCCCTCTCTCTTTTTGATCCGTTTTTTTTCACTCCATTTATATCACGGACACACAGATCATCCCAAATGTCTCCTGAGCCGGTGGACGGAGCCACTGTTTATAGCAGGAGACGATACAGCAGAGAAGAGCTGCTAGCACTCAACCGCCACCCGGTGCTAATGGAAAAACTCGACATACCGAGAGAACTGAGGCAAAAACGTCACGGCTGCCGGGCTGGAGTAAGGCGGAGGACAAAAAATATAAGGTACAGACCCTCGCTTCCATCTATTGTCATGGGGAATGTACGGTTGTTACTGGGAAAGGTAGATGAGCTAGCGGCTATCTGCCGCTACGATAGCATATACCGGGAATGCTCTCTCCTTTTGTTTTCTGAGACGTGGCTAACTGAACTAGCAGCAGATGCTAACATTGAGCTGGAGGGTTTCCACATGATACGGGCAGACCGAACACCAGACAGTGGCAAAGCAAGGGGCGGTGGAGTGATAATGTATGTTAACAACAACTGGTGCAGACCGGGACATATCACTGTTAAACAACGACACTGCAGCAAAGACATTGAGTTGTTAGCTGTTAGCATGCGGCCTACATATCTCCTGAGAGAATACTCACACATGATCTGCATTGTTGTTTATGCAAATCCAACGGCGAACGCTGGGACAGCGCGTGACATCATCCACTCAGTAACCAGCAGGCTAACGGAAAAACTCGACATACCGAGAGAACTGAGGCGAAAACGTTGCGGCTGCCGGGCTGGAGTAAGGCGGAGGACAAAAAATATAAGGTACAGACCCTTGCTTCCATCTATTGTCATGGGGAATGTACGGTCGTTACTGGGAAAGGTAGATGAGCTAGCGGCTATCTGCCGCTACGATAGCATGCTCTCGCCTTTTGTTTTCTGAGACGTGGCTAACTGAACTAGCAGCAGATGCTAACATTGAGCTGGAGGGTTTCCACATGATACGGGCAGACCGAACACCAGACAGTGGCAAAGCAAGGGGCGGTGGAGTGATAATGTATGTTAACAACAACTGGTGCAGACCGGGACATATTGAGATCACTGTTAAACAACGACACTGCAGCAAAGACATTGAGTTGCTAGCTGTTAGCATGCGGCCTACATATCTCCTGAGAGAATACTCACACATGATCTGCATTGTTGTTTATGCAAATCCAACGGCGAACGCTGGGACAGCGCGTGACGTCATCCATTCAGTAACCAGCAGGCTGCAGACAGAACACCCAGATGCTCTTCTCCTCATCTCAGGCGATTTCAACCATGTTTCACTATCTCCCATTCTACCCACGTTTACCCAGTATGTCACATGCCACACTAGAGACAATAAAACACTGGACTTATTCTACACAAACACTAAGGAGGCGTACACCTCATCACAACTCCCCCCACTCGGGAGATCGGATCACAACTTAAGATAAGCCTTTATTAGTCCCACAACGGGGAAATTCCAGGATTGCAACAGCACAGGGATAGCAACACTCAGAGCAACAATCAGAAGGCAAGAAAAAAAACAAGCAAGCAAGAGCAGCTAATATACATATGTACATATTACTATAAAATATATATATACACACACACACACACACAGACACACAGTGCAGAGCATTGTAGCTGGATGGAATAAATATATGAATATATGAACACACAGTGCAGAGCATTGTAGCTAGATGGAATAAATATGTAAATATATAAACACCCACAGTACGGAGCATTGCAGCTAGGTGGAATAAATATGCAAGTATAAACACACACAATGCGGAGCAATGTAGCTAGATGGAATAATATGTAGATATATAAAAACACAGTGCGGAGCATTGTAGCTAGATGGAATAAATATATAGATATATAAATATAAACACACCCAGTGCTGAGCATTGTAGCTAGATGGAATAAATATATAGATATATAAATATAAACACACCCAGTGCAGAGCATTGTAGCTAGATGGAATAAATATGTAAATATACAGTATAAACACACACAGTGCAGAGCATTGTTGCTAGGTGGGATGAAACAGCATAACCGTCTATTTAGTTATCCTACATGGTATGATTATGTGCCCATACATATTCTCACCCTCCATAGCGACCGGTATGTTCCTAGTTGTATGCCGGAGAGGACCATTGTGTAAGTCTATTGCATCTTTTGCATTCAAAAAACTATTAGTTTGTTACGTCTTTTTGCTATCTCTGCGAGCAGCCCTGCTTAGGTTGTACAGTCTGACAGCCGTTGGTAGGAAGGACCTACGAAACCTCTCGGTTGTGCACCTGGGATGATGTAGTCTGCTGCTAAATGAGCTCCTCAGTGCATCCAGTATGTCCTGCATAGGGTGGAACTCGGACTCCAGCGGAGATGACAGTTTAGCCACCGTCCTTCTCTCTCCTATCTCCTCCATCGGATCAAGGCGTTGCCCCAGGACAGAGCTAGCTTTCTTAATCAGTTTGTTCAGTCTCTTCCTATCGGCTGCAGTAATGCCACTGCCCCAGCAGACCACTCCAAAAGTGATGGCTGATGCCACCACCGTGTCATAGAATGACTTCAGCAGCGCCCCTTGTACACCAAAAGACCTGAGTCTCCTCAGCAGGAACAGCCTGCGCTGTCCCTTCTTGTAGAGTGCGTCAGTATTGTGTGACCAGTCTAGTTTATTGTTCAGATGAATACCCAGGTACTTGTAGGATGTCACCATCTCGATGTCTGTTCCCTGTATATTTACTGGTGCTGTGAGGGGCTGCCCATGCCTGCGGCAGTCCACCACCAGCTCCTTAGTTTTCCTCGCGTTGATCTGGAGGCAGTTCCGATGGCACCAGTCCACAAAGTCCTGGATAAGCCCTCTGTACTCAGCTTCATCTCCGCTGGAGACCAACGATCGCAGAGTCATCAGAGAACTTCTGTAGATGGCAATGTGTTGTGTTGTGTGAGAAGTCCGCAGTATAAAGAGTGAACAGGAAGGGAGCCAGCACCGTTCCCTGGGGGGCCCCCGTGCTACTGATGATCGTGTCGGAAACACAGTCCCGGGTTCTCACAAACTGAGGCCGGTTCGTGAGGTAGTCCAGGATCCATGATGACAGGTGCTGGTCCACCCCTGCGCGCAGCAGCTTGTCCTTCAGGATCATCGGTTGGATGGTGTTGAAAGCACTGGAGAAGTCAAAGAACATGATCCTCACCATATTCCCGGGCTTCTCCAGGTGGGACAGAGAACGGTGAAGGAGGAAGATCACCGCATCCTCCACCCCAATGCCATGCTGGTAGGCGAACTGGAGTGGATCCATCGCTGGTTCCACCAGGGGGCGGAAATGAGCAAGGAGCAGTCTCTCCAGGGTTTTCATCAAGTGGGACGTCAAGGCCACCGGTCTGAAGCTGTTCAGGTCTTTGGGGTGGGAAGTTTTTGGTACAGGTACCACACAAGATGTTTTCCACAGCTGTGGTACCCTCCCCAGTTTCAGGCTCATGTTGAAGATATATGTCACAATCCCACACAGCTGGTCTGCACAGGACTTGAGGAGCTTTGCGCTGATGCCGTCCGGTCCCGACGCCTTCCTCGCCTTGATCTTCCTCAGCTGTGTGTTGGACACTTGCACAGAGAAGAAATGGCAGAAGAAGCACCAGCCGCTGCTCCGGCTAAACCAGCAAAGAAGAAGGCATCCAAGCCCAAGAAGGCTGGACCCAGCGTTGGAGAGCTGATCGTTAAAGCGGTGATAGCTTCCAAAGAGAAGAAGGGCATGTCGCTGGCTGCCATCAAGAAGGCTCTGGCTGCCGGGGGCTATGATGTGGACAAGAACAAGTCCCGCATTAACATCGCTATCAAGAGCTTGGTCAGCAAGGGAACCCTAAGCCAGACCAAGGGAACCGGGGCTTCTGGATCCTTCAAGGTGGCAAAGGCAGAGAGCAAGGCCAAGAAGCCCGCAAAGAAAGGCCCTGCTAAAGCCAAGAAACCTGCTGCCAAGAAACCAGCAGTGGCTAAAAAGCCCAAAGCAGCAGGAGCCAAGAAGGCTGCAGCTGCTAAGAAGTCCCCGAAGAAGGTGAAGAAACCGGCAGCAGCCAAGAAGGCACCAAAGAGCCCCAAGAAAGCTGCCAAGAGCCCCAAGAAAGTGGCCAAGAAGACCCCTGCTGCCAAGAAAGCTGCACCTAAGAAAGCAGCTAAACCTAAGAAGGCAGCCCCCAAGAAGAAGTGAGCTGTCATGGCTGACAATCACATGGAAACTTGGTTCATCTCCGGCCGGTGTACAAACCCCTAGTGCACAGACAACCTCCGGCCATGTGCACAGTGAAGTTATGGTCTGAGGAGGCAATGGACACTCTGAAGGGCTGTTTTGAAACCACCGCCTGGAAGCATCTCTGCGATCCACATGGTGAGGACATCGATGGCCTCACTCACACCTTCACGGGCTACCTCAGCTTCTGTGTGGACAAATCCGTTCCCACCAAGACCATACGGTGTTGCTCAAACAACAAACCCTGGATCAACCCTGAGATAAAAACACTTCTGAGAGAGAAGAAGAGGATCTTCAGGTCGGGGAACAGGGAGATGCTGAAGTCCGTACAGAGGGAGCTGAGGAGAAAGATCAGAGAAGGCAAGGACAGCTTCAGGAAGAAGATGGAGGACAAGCTGCAACAGAGCGACATCAGCAGGGTCTGGAGAAACCTCAAAACCATCTCTGGACTCCAGAATACCTCCCCCCAGGCCACGGGGGGCAGGGAGTGGGCGAACAATCTGAATCTGTTTTTCAATAGGTTTGACCAACTGCCCTCCACCCTGACTGCACAACAACCACTGCTGCCTCTAAAGACATCAAGTCCTGCTGCCCACTCCCCACTCCACCAACACCCCCCCCCCCCACTCCCAACACACAGCCCGCCATCCTGACCCTGACCAAGACCCAGGTGAGGACGGAGCTGAGGAAGATCAAGGCGAGGAAGGCGTCGGGACCGGACGGCATCAGCGCAAAGCTCCTCAAGTCCTGTGCAGACCAGCTGTGTGGGATTGTGGCATACATCTTCAACCTGAGCCTGAAGCTGGGGAGGGTACCACAGCTGTGGAAAACATCTTGTGTGGTACCTGTACCAAAAACTTCCCACCCCAAAGACCTGAACAGCTACAGACCGGTGGCCTTGATGTCCCACTTGATGAAGACCCTGGAGAGACTGCTCTTTGCTCACCTCTGCCCCCTGGTGGAACCAGCGATGGATCCACTCCAGTTCACCTACCAGCATGGCATTGGGGTGGAGGATGCGGTGATCTTCTTCCTTCACCGTTCTCTGTCCCACCTGGAGAAGCCCAGGAATGTGGTGAGGATCATGTTTTTTGACTTCTCCAGTGCTTTCAACACCATCCAACCGATGATCCTGAAGGACAAGCTGCTGCGCGCAGGGGTGGACCAGCACCTGTCATCATGGATCCTGGACTACCTCACGAACCGGCCTCAGTTTGTGAGAACCCGGGACTGTGTGTCCGACACGATCATCGGTAGCACAGGGGCCCCCCAGGGAACGGTGTTGGCTCCCTTCCTGTTCACTCTTTATACTGCGGACTTCTCACACAACACAACACACTGCCATCTACAGAAGTTCTCTGATGACTCTGCGATCGTTGGCCTCATCTCCAATGGAGATGAAGCTGAGTACAGAGGGCTTATCCAGGACTTCGTGGACTGGTGCCATCGGAACTGCCTCCAGATCAACGCGAGGAAAACTAAGGAGCTGGTGGTGGACTGCCGCAGGCATGGACAACCCCTCGCAGCACTAGTAAATATACAGGGAACAGACATTGAGATGGTGACATCCTACAAGTACCTGGGTGTTCATCTGAACAATAAACTAGACTGGTCACACAATACTGACGCACTCTACAAGAAGGGACAGCGCAGGCTGTTCCTACTGATGAGACTCAGGTCTTTTGGTGTACAAGGGGTGCTGCTGAAGACATTCTATGACACGGTGGTGGCATCAGCCATCACTTTTGGAGTGGTCTGCTGGGGCAGTGGCATTACAGCAGCCGAGAAGAAGAGACTGAACAAACTGATCAAGAAAGCTAGCTCTGTCCTTGGGCAGCGCCTTGACCCGGTGGAGGAGATAGGAGAGAGAAGGACGGTGGCTAAACTGTCATCTCGGCTGGAGTCCGAGTTCCACCCTATGCAGGACATACTGAATGCACTGAGGAGCTCATTTAGCAGCAGACTACTTCTTCTTCTTCGTCGATCACTAGATGGTCACACCAGCTGCCCTGATGAATGCTGCCGTCCTGCGGAGGTCCCCGAGGTCCCCGTGCAGCTTTTGGTTCAGTGATGTGGGGTCAGGCCACATAGCTCGTCTGAGTGCAGCGTGGTCTGGGCAGTCTTGGAGGAGGTGTTCGCTGGTCATTTGGGCAGTACCACATGGGCATCTGTCCGATTGTCCAACTTTAAGTTTCTGGTGCATGTGAGCATGCATTCTGTTATGTCCAGTTCGGAGTCTGAACAGAACGACTTGGTCAGCCCTGCTCAGACTATAGTAGTTGTCATCCTTGCAGAAGTTTGGGTGTTGCTGCTGCCACTTCTTGTGAGACAGGGCCTTAATAATGGTTTTCTCCTCACTGTAAGAGACCTGCCTGTCTTCCTGGTCTTGCTGGTGTAGTGGTCACACTGATGTAGCAGACTACATCATCCCAGGTGCACAACCGAGAGGTTTCGCAGGTCCTTCCTACCAACGGCTGTCAGACTGTACAACCTAAGCAGGGCTGCTCGCAGAGATAGCAAAAAGACATAACAACCTAATAGTTTTTGAATGCAAAAGATGCAATAGACTTACACAATGGTCCCCTCCGGCATACAACTAGGAAAATACCGGTCGCTATGGAGGGTGAGAATATGTATGGGCACATAATCATACCATGTAGGATAACTAAGTAGACGGTTGTGCTGTTTCATCCCATCTAGCAACAATGCTCTGGACTGTGTGTGTTTATATACTTACCTATTTATTCCATCTAGCTACAATGCTCCGCACTGTGTGTGTTTATATATTTACATATTTATTCCACCTAGCTGCAATGCTCCGTACTGTGGGTGTTTATATATCTACATATTTATTCCATCCAGCTACAATGCTCTGCACTGTGTGTCTGTGTGTATATATACTGTATATATATTTATAGTAATATGTACATATGTATATTAGCTGCTCTTGCTTTTTTTTCTTGCCTTCTGATTGTTGCTCTGAGTGTTGCTATCCCTGTGCTGTTGCAATCCTGGAATTTCCCCGTTGTGGGACTAATAAAGGCTTATCTTATCTTAACGTTGAACGATGTTGTCTACTACCTACCCACTGCTGAACATATAGGTCCCATCACACAACACACTCATCACAACACGACCACCACTTGCAGATTTCAAATAGTCAACAATCACACACTCAAGGCTACTGGGTGATAACTTACAACAACACATAGATAACTACAGATGTAGTGAATAAGGATAAAACTGTACAGGCTCCATACATTGTGATGGCAACCCCTCAGACCATTATTGGTCCTGCCCCGGCTGAGCCCTTTGTATCGGCACTTGATTAAAGGTGTAGGGTACAGGGAAGCTGCATGCTGGAGAGCACCAGACCATCACAGCGTGTGCCAGCGACGTTAAAAAAAAAGGTCGTAGGGCGAGTGGCTGTACGATTTCAGTCCCCAGAAGAAGAATGGACTGGTACCCGAGCGCATCCACTGCACCTCCAGCATCCATGGTGGAGTCAGGAGCTCAAACCTTCCAACACCAGCATCTCCACCTCTGTCCAGCGACGGGGGAGTGGCATCCCTGGGACAGCATCACTGAACTGTTCACTGGCTGGACTGGATGTTACATATCCTCTGCTGCACCCACCAGACTGTCCTATAGACCTCATGGGATGAGGTGTGCCTCTGAGAGCGGGGACACACAGTTGTTTTGCTTCTGTGTCAACAAGACGGGACTGTGCTCCACAGCTGCAGATACAGGAAGCAGACACAGAGGAAGGTCAAACCTCTGTCGCAACCGTGTGATGAATGCAGCCGAATGATGCGAGCCCTGGCAAGGGTCAACCGGTGGACAAAGGTTTTGTGGGCTTTGTGGACCGACTCTATTCTACCCTATGACCCCCACATGGTCCACTCCACTGGACAAAGAACTATGATCAGGAGGAGACCTCAATGGGGGTACAGGACCTGGTGACAGTTCACCTCTCAGACATCGCTGCACCGCAATGGTGCATGTCACAACTCGCTCCCGCCTGTCATCCGCTCCAGCCGTGCGCACACCTGTGCTTCATTAGGCTGCCTCTACTTAACCTGTTCTGCCCGCAGCCTTGGCCTGGAGCCGTCAGCTCATCTCCATGCTCAAGCTCTGCATTTGCCTACTCCTCTCGGCCAACGCCGCAACTCGTCGTCCTCACGTAAGGTTATCACTTACCTGCTCTCCAAAGATCTTCCCCTGTGCACAGGTGGATCCTCCCGGCGGCGGAAGTATCCCTTCATCGCCTCTCCTCACAGTCTCTCTCCGTCGATCGCAGCAGGGATCTCCCAGGCGGGAGCATCTCTTGCCAACGCCAGCCACCAAGACATCTGCAAGTAAGCCACATTACAGCTTTCACCACTCCGCTGTGATAATTGCTCATCCACTGTCCTCTGCTCTGTCCTCAGGGTTGCCTGGCTGTACGGTGTTCTGTTCTGCCTTTGGTGCTTTCCAGCCCCCAAGAAAACATTTACATTCCTCACTCACGCAAACATTCATCTGTTGTTGAATAAAACTCTTAAATCTCACCCAAGCCTGTGTGCGTGTTTCCTGGGCCAGATATCATGTCAGTATGGCTCCAGCACAGCGGCCCAGCGAACAGCGGGTACGCACGCCGACTCTCCAACCTCGAGGCTCGGGTGGACTTAATTGTTCATCAACAGCAGGTCATCCTAAATCAGCTAACCACCATAACTAACCGGTTGGATCGCCTCGATCCTCCGCAGGTGCTCCCTCCGTCCCAGCTCGGTGGGTCAGTTCCTCCCGCTCCTCAAGCCAGCTCCTCTGCCCCGGGTCCGCCGACCCGTCTCACTCCTATTCCCACCCCCGTGCGCTTTAGCGGAAAGCTCGGCAGAGCGCGCGGGCTCATTCTACAGTGTGAGATGGTGTTCCAGCGCATGCCCAGAGACTTCCCGTCAGACCAAAGCCAAATTGGGTACGTTTCAAATCTTCTGGAAGGGTGAGCGTTAGCCTGGGCTTACGCCGTTATGGCGAAGCCCAGCTACGCAACCTTGACCTATACCCAGTTCGTGCAAGATTTTTTCGAGGTCTTTGATCACTCGGATCGCGATAGCGTGTTGGCCGAGCGGCTACTTAGCCTTCGCCAGGGTAGCCGCTTAGCGGCTGACTATGCTGTCGACTTCCGGGTGGCGGCAGAAGAGGTTGGTTGGTGTGGTGCCACCCTTTGCAGCCTATTCATCTGAATTCTAAATTCTGATTTGCGGGATGAACTGGCTAGCCGGGACCAGCCGGATCGGCTGCCAGAATTAATTTCTTTGGCCATTAGTTTGGATAACAGGCTGAGGGAGTGGACCGCCGAGCGGAAATCATTCAGCCGCTCACGCGGAGCTCCTATCCGCACTCCTCAGTCTCGCCCCCTGGCGTTGCCTCCTCCAGAGGTCGCCGACGATCCCGATGCCATGATCATAGGGCGGGCTAGACTTTCTTTAGCGGAGAAACAGCACCGCCGGGAGCTGGGTCTCTGCATGTATTGAGGAGACGACCAGCATCCCTTGGAAGCCTGCTCGGTGAAGCCAAAAGGGGAAGTCCGCGAGTCACTGTAGGGGGCCTCGCGGACGTAACCCAGTCAGATCCCCTCTCAAAATGTCAGGTTCCAATTAGACTCTGCCACAACTCCATTGGTCACGCATCTCACGCACTGGTGGACTCGGGGGCCGAACAAAGTTTTATTTCTAAGAGTCTGGCAACCCGCCTGGGCATCCAATGCCAAGCCTTGCCCACTCCTCTTCATCTCGTCGCTCTTACCAGTTTTCCTCTGGAGAAGGTCACTCATATAACCAAGCCCATCTCCGTCATTATCTCCGGCAATCATCGTGAGGACCTTAGCTTTTATGTCCTTCCCACCTCTGCGGCGCCCATCATCTTAGGCTACCCATGGCTATGCCTCCACAACCCTGTGTTTGATTGGCAGACCGGTTGCATCCTATCTTGGAGCACCTTTTGTTTGGGAACCTGTCTCCAGTCTGCAGCCTGTGCCCCATCTGTGCCTCCCCCCCCCGCCCTTGACCCCGCCCCGCCAGACCTCTCTGCAGTTCCACCGGAGTTTCACGACCTGGGTCTTGTGTTCAGTAAGTCTAAGGCGTTATTCCTCCCACCCCATCGCCCTTATGACTGTGTCATCAATCTCCTGCAGGGGGCGCCTCTCCCATCTGGCCGCCTTTACAGCCTGTCTGCCCCGGAACGGGAGGCCATGGATACCTATATTCGGAAATCCCTCAGTGCCGGAATCATTCGCCCCTCTTCATCCCCCCTGGGTGCTGGGTCCTTTTTTGTGGCGAAGAAGGACGGGTTCTTAAGGCCATGTATTGACTTTAGAGCCCTTAATGACATCACTGTGAAGGATCGTTACACTCTGCCACTAATGGACTCAGCCTTCAATTCCCTCCAGGGGGCGTCCTGGTTCTCCAAGTTGGACCTCCGCAGCGCTTATCATCTCGTCCGGATCTGGGAGGGTGACGAGTGGAAGACGGCCTTCCGAACGCCCAGGGGCCACTTTGAATACTTTGTCATGCCTTTTGGGCTCACTAACGCTCCTGCCGTCTTCCAACGCTTGATCAGTGAGTTCTTTTCCTGCCGTGATTAGGAAACATGTATATGTGAAAGGAAAAATGCTTCAACTTCTCTCATTCACCCTTTTATTAAACTCATTCAGGTTACATGATATGGCGTTCAAATGATGGATAAACAGATTCAAATGATAACAGTGTACAATATCACATCCCCTGTTACTGGATTCCTGAACATAAAATCCAGCGTTACACCTTTGTGGAACCAAAGAGAAACCAGACTTATGTTTCAAAGGTAAATGAGGCTGAAATATCCAACAAACAGAACGCAATTTTATGGGGAAAATTCATAAGCTAATCATCTAAAAATGACTTCTAAATTAATCTACAAAAATTAAGGACAGTTATTTAAAAATGACTAAGAGTCTTCCTTCAGTTTACAGCTTTACCCTGTGGCTGAGAGACTAATTGAGCCCTGAAATACCAAAAATCCACGGAGCTGCTCATCCGTAAGCTGCCCGTCCAGCGCCTGGTGAGGGAGATCGCTCAGGACTTCAAGACCGACCTGCGTTTCCTGAGCTTCGCCGTCATGGCTCTGCAGGAGACCAGCGAGGCCCACCTGGTGGTCTCTTCTTCACTAAGGGGGTCACCATCATGCCCAAAGACTTTCAGCTGGCCCGCCGCATCCGCGGAGAGAGAGCTTAGACTTTCTGCTGCACATTCACCAACCAACCATAATGCTCTGCACTGTGTGTCTATATATATATATTCATAGTAATATGGACATATGTTTACTAGATGTTGTTTTTTCTTGCCTTCTGATTGTTGCTCTGAGTGTTGCTATCCCTGTGCTGTTGCAATCCTGGAACTTCCCCATTGTGGGACTAATAAAGGCTTATCTTATCTTATCTTAAATACGGGCTATATTCAATTGTAATTTAATTGTTCGGACATCACGTTTAACCCAGCAGATAGTAAAATGAGCCTCACTCACAAGACAGCTGAAGGTCCACGTGTTCAGCGGGTCGATACCGACCGAGTTTAGGGTCGGGACATCGGGAGGAAGTGGCTGCTGCAATGCTTCCTCACAGCAGTCAGAAGTGTTGGCCCAGCCGGGGGCTCGTTCAGGACGAGGGCAGCAGAGTGATCGTCCCCGAGCGGCATGAAAAAGTCCTTAGAAACGAGTCCAGCCAAATTGGTGAAGTCTCTCGTAGCGGGACAGACCCAAAAACTGAAGGAACCACTTCTCAGTCAGGCAGGTATGAGGCCGGAAAGAGAGTCCAAAAACACAGTCTCTGTTCACTTTAAATTAGGAAAATTAAAGGTCCACTTTAACGGCGTGAAAAGTCATTAAAAAATGAGAAAAACATTTACTAGGATAAAAATGGCTTCTGAGGTGAAGGAAAAAGTTTGAGAATTTGATTCTCTGAAAAAGCGAGCTCTAAAGAAAAGGTGATTTCTCCTCAGTAACCAGAAAAACTAGCGCAGGATTTGACAAACTTCACACAGAACAATTTAGATGAAATAAAACCACACAGGACCTTGAAACGGTGGAATAAAATCTTCCTCTGAGATCTAGATTACTATTCTGCTTCTTTAATCTTAACTTAGTTCCTAATCTTTCTCAAAATATCTTTCTTGTTTTCTGTGTTTCTAATTCTTAATCCTGTGTTTTTTCCTGAATCTTTCTCAATCTCTCTCCTAATCTAACTCTGCAGAGCAGCTTCAACTACTTTTTAAAATGACCCCGCCTAGTCATAAACTGGTGATGTCGATCGCAAGACTGACCAATCGACTTTATCAAAAGCAGTTTGAAATGGCTGCCATCCAATGTGAGAACATTTCTCTGTCTGAGAGCAGCCAATCAAATGAAGACACCATCCCATGAAATTGCAGAGAAAAATCAACACTCAGTCAGTTCTTATGAAATTAGGTGCTCAATATAAAATCTAACTAAATTAAATGACTTGGCTAATATTTGGTGGTCATGCATTTATACCAGTACTCTAATATTACATTTGTTTGAATAACACTCATGAACATAACATTTCTTATACATAATTATAATACATGCATTCATATTTAGATCAAAACTTAATGTAGTACAGCAAACCATGGTTGGTGATAAAAAGGATGATTCTCAGTGTCCTTAGGATCTGGGGGAGAAGAGGATAAGCTGAAAGAAACTTAATGTTTAGAACAAATTAAAAACTCATCCTACATACTGAAACACATTTCGTAGGTATCCGCTAGGAGGTACTGTTGAGCTGTAGATGATTTCTTTTAGGTCCATGGGATCTGGAAGAAAATCTGGACAACATCGGGGGTTATAAACCTGTCTGATTAAGCCGTTTATGACCCTTTTAAGAGCATTGGTTTCCTGTAAAGGAGGATGTTATCCAAATGCAGTGTTCACGTTGGAGGTCTGGTCTCCCGAGTTTTATGTTCCTTTGAGCCTTTAAAAGCAAATTCTGATCCTTACAATCTCTGCAAGAGGCAACCGTTTACATTGGGGTCCTGGGAAAACATCTTTGGGTCTGGCCAGGATGAGTGTAGTCACTATGAAAGCCAGTGATATTCCCGTGGAATGCAGAAAAGTGGTTTTCCTGTAGAAGGAATAAAGGGAAATTCCTGTAAAATGGAGAGAAATGATCTTCTGTCTTGGTTTGAGGAGACGATGATGCTACAGATCCCCCCTTTGTAGCAATGGTGAGCATCGGTCAGCGTTGGTACACACCCATGGCAGCTTCGTCTCCTTGGCAACACTTGATCTAAATACTGGGTTAAAAGGTTTTTGTGATGTCCATACACACTAGCATGCAAACAGTATCTATTACTAAGTAGAGATCTTTGTCTTTGGTTTACTGGAAGGACTTCCATAAATTTCCAAAAATAATTTGAATACATTGACAATTGGAGCTCTTTTTGGGGAAAACCTGGTCTTATGAGACGAGACAGCATTCATCCCACTTTGGATGGTGCTTCTCATTTATCTAACAATCTGGCATCTTTTTTATCCAAATTTCCAAAACCCTGACTACTCAGAGTTGGAACCAGGAAGCAGAGTCGCAGTCTTACACGCCTCTCTGCAGCTCCTCTTCATCTGCCACCCCTCAACTTAGCCCCTGTCTTCCCCATCACAGAACCATTGTCTGCTCCCTCCAAAGTAAATAAAAATATAATATATAAGCATCCCAAAGTGATTAAGCAAAATATTGGTAAAACTCAAATTAAACATAAAGCCTCTAAATTGAATGATTTGGCCTCTGTTCCTCCTCCTAATTTAAAAATTAAATGTGGTTTATTAAATATTAAGTCTCTAACTCCCAAGTCTCTGTTAGTCCATGATCTGTTAATTGATCATCAGATTGATTTAATTTCCCTTACCGAGACTTGGTTAGGACAAGAGGATTATGTTGGTTTAAATGAATCAACTCCCTCTGGTTATTTAAACTGTCAAAATCCCAGAAGCTCTGGTCGTGGAGGAGGAGTAGCAACAATTTACCATTCCAAATTACTAGTTAATGTAAAGCAAAAAACATGTTATAATTCCTTTGAGGGCCTGGTCCTCAGTATTGGGCACTTTAGCAATTTTAGGTTAAACCCAATTTTATTTGCCATAGTTTATCGTCCCCCATCAACCTACTCAGAATTTTTATCCTCAGAATTTTTGGCCTCCTTGCATTGGCTTCCTGTAAATTATAGAATTGATTTTAAAGTTCTTGTTCTTACTTACAAAGCCATTCATGAAGAGGCACCTTTTTTATATTAGTGACCTGCTCTCTCTACACCAGCCCAGCAGGTCTCTCAGGTCTTCTCATTAGAATCTATTGGTAGTTCCTAGTACTAGGCTCAAAACCAAAGGCGATAGAGCCTTTGCTGCTGTTGCTCCCAGACTGTGGAACTCCTTGCCTTTTGAACTTAGATCTGCACCTTCCATTGGTGTTTTTAAGAAGCAACTAAAGACCCACCTTTTTAGCCTGGCTTTTTAACTATGTGCCGATTGTATTTTTATGTGCTTTTACTGTCTACTTTCTTTTACTGTTTTATGTGCCTGTGTTTTTATTTTGTTTTTTACCATGTTAAGCACTTTGTGACTCTGTCTGTGAAAGGTGTTCTATAAATAAACTTATTATTATTATTATTATTATTATTATTATTAT
The DNA here is from genome assembly GCA_020510985.1 of Pholidichthys leucotaenia. NCBI lineage: Eukaryota > Metazoa > Chordata > Actinopteri > Cichliformes > Pholidichthyidae > Pholidichthys > Pholidichthys leucotaenia. The sequence goes on from CM035849.1 coordinate 71,741,647, forward strand.
TATTATTATCCGAATTTGCTGATTTCTTAGCTGATTTAGTGCTGAAATCTGATAGAATAATTATAGTAGGGTACTTTAATATACATGAGGATGTAGATAGTGACTGCCTTAATGTGGCATTTAATTCAATATTAGACTCGATTGGGTTTTCTCAGAAAGTAGGAAATTCTACTCATTACCTCCACCATACATTGGACCTTGTTCTGACATATGGCATAGAAATAGAAAATCTTGTAGTGTCTCCTCATAACCCTGTACTGTCAGACCATTGTCTGTTAACCTTTGATTTTACTATTTCTGACTATTTGGCTCCTAAAGAAAAACATTATTACAGTAGATGCCTCTCAGATGATGCTGTTACCAAATTTATGCAGATTGTTTCCTCTATGCCATGTGTCAACACAACGGAAATAAGCTATAGACAGCTTGCTCCTTCTGTAATTGATAACATGGTGGATAGTGTTATAGCTTCTCTGCATCAGACTCTAGACTTGGTGGCCCCCTTAAAAAAGAAAAAGTCTAATCAGAGATTTCTAACTCCTTGGTTCAACACAGAAACTCGTAGCTTAAAACAGAAGACTCGTCAATTAGAAAGAAAATGGCGCTCTACTAATTTAGATGAAATCTATTTAGCTTGGAGAAATCATCTTTTAATTTATAAAAAATCTCTTAGAAAAGCTAGAACGAGTTATTACTCTGCATTAATAGAAGAGAACAAGAGTAATCCCAGGTTTCTTTTCAGCACTGTAGCCAGGTTGACAAAGAGTCAGGACTCTGTCAATCCTAGCATTCCCTGAGAGCTTACTAGTCAGGACTTTATGAACTTTTTCAATAATAAAATTTCATCCATCAGAGATAAAATCAATCAGAATCTTCCCACAGTTAACTTAAATACTGTAACTACTACAACTCCTTCTATTGATGTCTGTCTTGATGAGTTTACTCCAATCGACCTTTGTGAGTTAGACAAAATAGTTTCCTCATCCAAACCTTCAACTTGTCTTTTAGACCCTATTCCTACCAGGTTATTTAAAGAAGTCTTCCCACTTATTGGTAGCTTTATTCTTCATATAATCAATTCTTCATTAACTTTAGGCCATGTACCGCAGGCTTTTAAAACGGCTGTAATTAAACCCTTACTCAAAAAGCCAACGCTAGATCCAGGAGCTTTAGCTAACTATAGACCAATCTCTAATCTCCCTTTCATTTCAAAAATCTTAGAAAGAATTGTTGCTACGCAATTATTTGACCACCTGCAGGGAAATGGTTTACTTGAAGAGTTTCAATCTGGGTTTAGAATCCATCATAGTACTGAAACAGCCTTAGCGAAGGTCACTAACGACCTCCTCATCGCATCTGATAATGGACTGGTTTCTGTACTTGTCCTTTTAGACCTTAGTGCTGCTTTTGATACTATCGATCATAATATTCTACTTGATAGATTAGAACACTATGTTGGACTTAATGGAACTTTGTTGCAGTGGTTTAGATCTTATTTATCTGATCGGTTCCAGTTTGTTCATGTAAATAATGAGTTTTCTTTCAACTCAAAGCTTAGTCATGGAGTTCCACAGGGATCTGTGCTAGGCCGTACTCTTTTTAGTTTAATATATGCTTCCGTTAGGCAACATTATTAGAAAGCACTGTATACATTTTCATTGTTATGCAGATGACACACAATTATACCTGTCAATGAAGCCAGATGATAGTAATCAATTAGCCAAGTTAGAAGCCTGTCTTAAGGAAATCAAAGCTTGGATGACTTGTAATTTCCTGCTATTAAATTCAGATAAGACTGAAGTCATTCTTGTTGGTCCAAAAAACCTTAGAAATACCTTTCCAAATCAAACTTTCAGTTTGGATGCGGTTACTCTTTCTCTTAATAGCTCTGTGAGGAACCTTGGAATTATTTTTGATCAAGATCTGTCCTTCAATTCACATATTAAATTTGTTTCTAAGACTGCCTTCTATCATTTGCGTAATATTGCCAAGATCAGGAGCATCTTGTCTCAGAGTGATGCTGAGAAACTGATCCACACTTTTGTTAGCTCAAGATTAGATTATTGTAATTCTTTAGTATCAGGCTGTCCTAAAACATCTTTAAAAAGTCTTCAGCTGATCCAAAATGCTGCAGCAAGAGTTTTAACAGGTACTAGAAAGAGAGATCATATCTCTCCAGTTCTGGCCTCCCTTCATTGGCTTCCCATAGAGTTTAGAATTAAGTTTAAAATCCTTCTTCTTACTTACAAAGCTCTAAACAATCAGGCTCCTTTTTATTTAAAAGATCTGATACTACCGTATTATCCTAACAGAGCACTACGCTCCCAAAATGCAGGATTACTTGTAATACCTAGAGTCTCCAAAAGTACAATGGGAGGCAGAGCCTTCAGTTTTCAAGCTCCTCTCCTGTGGAACCAGCTGCCAATCTGGATTCAGGAGTCAGACTCGATCTCTGTTTTGAAGAAAAGGGCTAAAACCTACCTTTTTGATATAGCCTACAATTAGGGAGGGATCATGTGTTTCTGAACCCTCCCTTAGTTATGCTGCTAATAGGTTTAGTCAGCCGGGGGACCTCCAGTAATGCACTGGGCCTCACTCCTTTCCTCACTCTCAATGAAATAATTTTTTTTTTGCTGGTCATTAACATTTGTTTGTTCTCTCCCATAGATTGAGTCCCCATCATGCTGTTTACTCTCTACATGTCTGTTCTTTTCTTCTTCTTCTCTATCCCCTCACCCCCCAGCCAGTCGCAGCAGATGACTGCCCCTCCCTGAGCCTGGTTCTGCTGGAGGTTTCTTCCTGTTAAAAGGGAGTTTTTCCTCTCCACCGTCACCAAGTGCTTGCTCACAGGGGATCGCCTGATTGCTGGGGTCTTTCTGCAACTGTGGGGGTTCCCCCTACAGTTGATAGTGCTATGAGATGACTGTTGTTGTAAAATGGCGCTATATAAATAAAGTTGAATTGAAAATTGAATTGAATATGTCTTGAAATGACTCGAAAATTCTAGTTACAAAAGTAAGAAGATACAAAATGCGTAGTTTTACATACCTAAGGTAGGAGTTTTGGTTTACGATGAAATGGCTATCATTAATTGTTCAAAAATAGTTTGAATGGGCACAAAAATCAAAATGGAGTGCGGGAACTATATATATATATAAATATATGTTTGTATATAAGCATGCATATAACTTCAAAAATTCTAAAAAAAAAAAATTAAAGATCAAAACAAAGAATGCAAAACAAAAAATTTATTGCTTATTGGAGGTAGATGTTTAGGTTAAGCATTATTGAGGTAATTCAAGGAGGTTCAAATTGAATTGGTTTAGCTGGACAAAACCATGGTTCCACAGAGGTCTGACTCAGAGGGTGTTTGAGACCTTTGTTCTGGAAGACTGAGCAAACATGTAAAGTCATCATTGTTCTTTGAGTGGATATGAGGAATAACTTTGTGACATCAGGGGCAAGAAGCGGTGAAGGCAGGCTTATTGTTAAAGTGTTAGCTGAAAATCTAATATTTCTAGCTACCTTTTGAAGGAACTCAGGCATTAGATGTGGGTGAGCATGGTCACCCTCTAACATGAAGAGTGACAAGTCCAAGACCTTGCTGAGTTTGAACGAGGCTTTGGAGCAAACATTCAAAACCAACACAGTATCTTGCAAAGTTTTGGTAACGGTTTGCGATTCAACTATCTGGCATTTCAGTGTAGCGGTGTTGACTGATTTAACAGTAGACGTGCTAAGGCTAGCAAGGGGCCCTGATGATGAGGCCGTGGTTGAGAATCTACCTAAGGATTGTTGACTTCTTGTCTGGGCTCTGTCCAGTTCTAACTGGGCGAAAGTAGGTGAGAGTGCTAGGTAGAGGGCTAAACTGAAAAACAGGAGGGCCATCGTCCTGGCAAACGAATAGAAGTGAGTCATTTTAATCTTGAGCTTCTTGTCAGTTTTCCTTTTCTTGAGGTACCTGAGTGATAGGTGAAAGTTATTCTCAGAGGTGGAACAACTTTGTTAGAGACTGAGCTCTAGGCTATTAGTGTTTATCACCTTTAGAGGGTTTTGTGATTATTGACTTAAGCTAGTGATATTGGAGGTTTGTGTGTACTAACTTGAAATAGTAACTTGATGACACTGAATGAAATTTTGCAGGATCTTTTGAAGTTAGATTTTAAGGAAGTCAGTTAGTTTGGGTTAACGTTCCTGTTTGAAGGTTTAATGCAGTTACCTGATTGAGGGAAGAGAAATACAAATGAGCGTGCCTGAGGCTGATAGTCAGCGAACAGTTATCCATCGGGCGCAAACAAGATTTTAGGTTTGTTTACTGACTTAATGGAACAGTGTTGTCCCCAACGAGTCCGATGGGGTTTTTGTAAGCTTTGATTTGATTACGATGGACCCATTTGGAGATGGGGTCCTGGTGACCTTTGCTTATTTTGATTTGGTAAACGACCGGAGAGAGTTTGTCTGTGATCGTGTGTGGACCTGTCCACCTGGGGAGGAACTTCCGAGCGAGTTTTCCTGCTCGTGCGTTGGTCTGTCCTGTCTGAGGAATGAAAGCATAATAGAAAACCTTGTCTCCCACATGGAGTTCATCACGTGAGGCTTTCTGATCATAGTAGGGTTTGCGTCCTTCAGCTGATTGGTCCAAATGTTTTTGGGCAAAGGCAAAAGTCTGTTGGAGATGTTTGGTCAGGTCAGTCATGTACTGATGAGTAGTGTAAGCTGTGGCAACACTGGCTTCTCCAGGTTGGTAGAGTAAATGCAGGGGCAAAGTCATTTGCCGGCCTGTCAACATTTCAAAAGGTGACACCCCCGTAGCTTCATGGGGTGTGGCTCAGATGGCCATTAAGACCAGCGGGAGTTTTACATCCCAGTCTCTTTGGTGTGGTGAAACATACTTCTTCAGTATGCTGATCACAGTTCGGTGGGTTCTTTCAACTTGTCCGGAGGATTGTGGGTGGTGGCTAATATGGAAGTTAGCTTTAATTCCCAAGGTTTCCCACAGTTGTCGCATGACTTCGGCGGTGAAATGAGTGCCGCGGTCAGAGTTGATTCGGCTTGGCAGACCAAATCTAGAGAATACATGGTTCATTAACAAGTAGGCCGTGGTTTCTGCCATGTCATTAGGAGCAGGCAGGCACTCGACCCATTTGGTGAAAGCACATGTGACTGTGAGGAAGTATTTGTTTCCTCTGGTTGACCGTGGAAGGGGGCCTACCCAGTCAATTTGGAGGTCAGACCATGGGAATGAAATGCCTCTTTTCTGTAGGGGTGCTCGATGAATCGGGTTGGTTGGTTGAAACTGGCAACATACAAGACATCCCTTGATGTAGTCCGCTACATCCTTTCGCATGTATGGCCAATATGCCACTTGTTTGAGCGCGTTGTACGTCGCTTTGACGCCTTTGTGTCCTGCAGTTGGGAGATAGTGGGCATGAACAATCATCACCCCCCTCTGGTTACGAGGGACCACAAGCACAGGCGCAGGGAGTTCATCGGAAACATGAACTAGAATGCCATTGCACAGCTGCAAGGACGATCGTGCAGCAAAAAGTGGTTTCAAGTCTTGAGCGTCAGCGAGATCCGAGTTGGATGGTGCATTAAGTGCAGGATCCGAGAGATATTGTATCATTTTATGGATCGCAGGGTCAAGGGTTTGAAGAGAGATAAGGTCAGCGTCAGTGAAAACAGGGTCAACCGCGAGGGGACCTGTGGTTTGTGTCGTATCTTGGGCCCTGTTTGTCTGGGCCCTAGTGACTGCACAGACTGTAGGGGTGGGTGGGTGGGATTGTGAAGTCGGCACCTGAGCAGAATCAAAGGACCAGGGTGTGCCTTGTATGGCTCCTTGTTTTGCAAGTGAGTCCACAAGGTCATTCCATTCTTTGACCTGACCTGGTGTGCGCGAGTGACCTCTGACCTTTTTCCAATACACCTGGAGGTTGTTGGAGGTGACCAGGTGATCACATGCCTTGAAAAGGTCTTGATGTTTAACCGGTTTGCGGTTGGAGGTTACAAAACCTTTGGCCTTCCAGAGTGCTAAATGACAAGTAAAACTGAGGCGTGCGTAGTTGAAGTCAGTGCAGATGACCAATGTGTGAATGCCATGGTCTACAGCAAGTTGCAGTGTAATGAGCACACCTGCGATTTCCGCATACTGAGATGATTGGGAACCCAGTTGATAGTTGTGGGGTTCACAAGGCTGATTGTTCAGCCATGCCACACCCACACCAGCACGAATGTGAGTTTCATGGTGAAAAGAACAACCATCGACATAGGCGGTGACCATATCTTGACAGATGTTCTGGTCAAAGTAGTGATGGTTTGGGTCTTCAGTGACTGTAGGTGGCTCTGCACGAATGGATGGTCCTGGAGTGTCCTCAGAGCACCGTTGGCAGGCAGCCAAGTCTGTGCCGAGAAGGCTTCTCAACTTTTGTGCGTAGCAGACCTCCACATCAAAGCTTTGTAGAGCCATCAACCAGGAGGCTATTCTGGCATTTGTTACAACGCCTTCTCTGATGCGTTGACTGTTAAGGAAGACCACTGGTTGGTGGTGAGTCTCAACTGTGATTTTCTGGCCTCCCACATAGTTGGAGAAATGTTTGACTGCCCATACAGTGGCCAGAAGGGCTTCTTCGCAGTCCGAGTATTTCAGTTCCGGACCAGAGAGGGTTTTGCTGGCATAGGCCACAACTCGTTTGTCGTGGTCGTAGATTTGATATAATCCAACATTTAAGCAGTTGGCAGAGAACCCCACTTGTAGGAAGAATGGCTGGTCGCAGTTGGGATAGGCCAAACATGGTGCTGTGCACAACTTTTGCTTCAATGCTAGCATAGCCTGTTCTTGAGCCTCAGACCAAATGAAAGGGGTGTCCTTTTGTAGGAGGTCTGTAAGGGGTTTTGCCAAGTCTGCATAATCCTCAATAAACTGACATGAGTAGTTGCATACCCCTAGGAAGCTCCGGAGTTCGGAGATGTTGGTAGGGGCTTTGATGTTTAGCACACCTTGAACTCGTGCCGTTTGTGGTAGGATCCCTTTGGATCCTACCAAGAGACCAACATAGTTGACTTTGGTTTTGCACCATTGGCATTTGGAGAGAGAAATTTTGGCTCCTGCTCGCGTGAGCTGGCCAAGGACATGGTCGATTTCAGTGAGGTGGGTGTCCAGAGTTGGACTCCAAATGAGAATGTCGTCAACATAGATGAGGTTACCTCTGTCTCGGGCGTCTGGACATGCTTTGTTCAAGAAAATGTTGAACTCTGCAGGAGAGTTGGCATAACCAAAAGGGCATCGGGCGAATGTGTATTGGCGATTCGCAAACGTGAAGGCCAGTTTGTGTTGGTCTTCAGCTTGGACAGGAATAGTCCAAAAACCAGAAGCAATGTCCAGTGTTGAGAAGTATTTGGCATCTTTTACTCTAGGGAGTTCTTGCTCCAGTTGAGTCATAGGCCACCTAGAGAGAGGAACCTGAGTGTTCAATTTCCTGTAATCAATGGTGAGTCTCCACTTACCATTGGGCTTTAGGACAGGCCATAAAGGGGCCGAGTAGGTACTGTTGCATGGCTTGATTATGCCACGATCCAGTAGGTCATCGATTATTTCTTGTACTGGGCCGTACGAGGCCAAGGGAATCTTGTACTGCCTGACGTAGGTGGGAAGAGCGTCAGGTGGTGTAGGAATGCGTACTGAGTGGATTGCGGTTAGTCCACAGTCCAAGGAGTCTTTGGAGAAGGATTGTTCGTATTTAAGAAGAACTTGGTGAAGTTTTTCACGTTCTTCGTCAGAGGTTAGGGCATCAGCATCAGCTACCACCTGTGCAATCTCTTCAGCGATAGTGAGGACTGATTTCGGTGGAGCATCGCTGGGGTTGTCATTGGTCTGCTGATTATACTCCGATGGAAGCAGCTCAATGGCTTGGACAAGCATTTGGTCATTGTTGGTCAAGTCGATTTGTCCAACTGACTCTTTGTCAGGGGTTGGCATTGACACAAGAGCAATGGCCTTAGAAGGCTTAGTGTAAATGACTGTAGGTTCAAGAGAGTCGGCCCAAAGAGAATCAGGGAGGCCGCCTAGCACAGGAACAGTCAGTTCAAAATCGTGGAAATCTGTGGTGATGAGCCAGCCAAGAGGCGTGGCCTTGGGCAGGACGATGGTCTCTGCCATGGGGTTGTTTACCGGTAATGTGGCGGTTCTGTATTCTAGGCTTAGAAGGGGCATGGCCTCCAGAGTTAAGCCTAGATCGTCAAGCAAAGGAGCCAGTTGTAAAAATGCTTATGGATGCATAAGTTTCTGTCCGGTCTGAATGCATAGTTGGACCGGGTAGCACGTGACATTAGCAGGTATGAGACAATGTTGAGTGTTCAGTACCTGGCGGGCCTCAGGGATGGTCTGGCCTGACTTTAGAGTGTCAAGATCTGGTTTAGAGTGAGTGTCTCGAACTGGGGTGAGAGACCATAAGACATTGTTTATGGTATCAATCTGGGTTCCGAGTCTCACAAGAAGATCACTGCTGATGTAGACTGCATGTGGCAGGTCGGGAACGACCAAGAAGGGATGCGTTAGCAGTCTGTGGTTCCACTGAAGGTGGAGTGCACAGATACTTGTGGCGACCAATGTTTTGTTTGATTTGGTCCCAGCAGGGAGACAAAAAGACTTGTTAGTGACCATAAGGTCAGGGTATTTCTCATGTAGAGAGTTGAAAAGTGTCTGGCTGATTGCGGATTTATCAGCCCAGAGAGCCACTACCACGTCTTCTATGTGGGAGCTTTGGATAACTAGTCCTTTGACTACTTGGGGGCAGTACTCTTCGTTGGCTGCCCCTGGTTTTAGGGTGCAAAGGAATGAACTGTGTTCATTTAAGGTTGGGTTGTCAGATGTGGTGACATGGGAAGGGGTGCCTGTTTCAGCCTGGTCCCCAAGGTCACCTTCTGTCAAACTTTGTTGGGTCAGCAGTGCGAGTGGGTTGACTCCTGGAACATCCAAGGTGTCAAGAGTGTAGCACTGTGATCCGGTTGCTTCAGGTAGAGTGGTTGGAAGAGGTTGTCAAACTTGAGCCCATAGCTTGAGATTCTTGAAGTCTATCAGAGGCTCAAAGCGATTAAGTAGATTCCTGCCTATCAGCAATGGAATTGAGTTGAGATTGGACACATAGACCGGATGGATCAAGGTCATGGGCCCAATGGAGATTTTTATCAATGACATGTGTGGCACAGTCGTGTTTGAGGGTGCATAAGGTTGAATAGCTAAGGAGCAAGGTCTTAGTTTCAAGTCTTTGTGCGCATGGTTAGCAGCGACACGTAGGTGTTCAAAAAGGTTACGCGACATGAGTGTGATGTCCGCTGCAGTATCCAGGAGGGCTTCGTGCGTCATCACATCTTCCAGGGTCAATGAGAGGAAAAGTTTTCGTGCGACCCCCCTCTCGGTCAAATCACACAGAAATTCTTGGACCGGTGGTTCAACGCAGATTAAAGAGTCGCCTATTTCGGGCGAGTGAGGTTTCCCAGGTAGCTGGACTACCAAAATGGCACTGGGTGGCATTGCATTTTGGAGCTCCTCCTGAGTTTCGGGTGGAGGATCCTCGGTTGCGTCTTCGGTATCCTTCCCCTTTGTAGTAGGAGATTCCTCAGGGTTGACTTGTGGCAAACCTAAAGGGTTGTTTGGGGTGGTCACAATATTTATGGCTAGGACATCTGGTTTCTTGTCCTCTTTTGCCTCCTTTTTCTTCTTCAGTTCATCAAGTATACGTTGGAGAGTTTCCAGGTCTTCTCGGCTGAAAATGGGCTTTCCTTTCTTCTCCCAGGGTTTGGAGCTAAACTTACCAGGGGGCGGTCTTGCTTCCCTGTCAAAGTTTTGCCGGCGGTACGAGGGAGGTGACCACTTCCCGCGGTTATGCGAGTCTCGAGATCGATATCTGTCATCCCGGGTATCCGTACCGTATTCTCGTGACTTACCTGGTGGGCTTAGTCTCCGACAGTAATCAGGTTTTGGTGATGTTGGCTTGGAACTTGGTGTCAAAAATTTTTCCGGGTCATGACTCGACTTATCTTGACTAGAGGACTGTCGTCATTTTATTTGTGACCGAGGTGCTGGAACAAGGGCTGGCCTTGGGGCACCCTCTAGGTCCAGGGTGTCTGATGCGGTGTTGACAGCAAACACCGCTGTAGACTCGGTATGCTTCTGATTGCTTTGTCACTGTTTCTGGAATGCATAATGTGCGAACTCATTTAGCTGGTTTATCGAGTTTGTCTTTGGGTTAGCCATGACTCCAAGGTGGTGTCCAATCGTGGGATGGAGATTCTGAATGAAAAGAGCCTTGAAATTGTGGTCTTCTTCCATCTCAGGCGTGTTTTGAGATCCGAAATATGCGCGCAGGAGTCGCTGGTAGTATGTCTGTGGGGGCTCTAAGCGACCCTGTTTCACAGCTAGGGCTGTCGCTAGCCCTGACTGTAAGCAGTCGTCGGAGAACTCCTTTTTGATGGCTTCATAGAGTTTCCGGTGGTTCATCTTGATGTCAAATGGTTGCCGATCTATAAATTTTGATACCGACCTGTTGGATGTCAACTTAATCAAATAAATGTGATCGTCAACTGTAGCATCAGGGTATTTACGCAAGTAGTAGTCAATGTCTTGCAAATAAGCCCTGGTATCAGGTGACCCACTGGTTGAGGGGTCAAATTTTGTGACGTGGCGAGCGATCTTATTGAGATCTCCATCGGATGGAATTTGCAAATGTCTTTCGCGTTGCCATTCGGGTCTGAACGGGTCAGATGAGTGTGAGCCGGGGGAGTCCCCATCCCATGAGGGCATGCCCCCCTTTGTCGAGGGAACTGGCTTGTTCATGGCTTCTGGTCTCAGATCCCTTCATTTGCGGTGGTCTTCCAGCTCTTCTTTGACGTCCTGAAGGCCTTGTTGTGCTTCTTGTAGGAGCAGTTTACATTTCCCATAGTCGGGAGTTTGTTTCGTCAAATTGACCTTCAACTTCCTTGAGTTGATTCTCTTTGTGAAGCAGGGCGGTTTTCAATTCCTCATTTTCTTGCTGAAGTGAGGTTTTGTTGTCTTCTAGTCGTTGCTTTTCTTCCTCTGCTTGTTCCAGATTTAGCAACGTCTGATCAAGCGTAGCTTGGGTGTCTTCTTTCTCTATGCGAGCTTGTTCCTGCTTTTTCACAAGAGATTTGTTCTCTTCCTGAAGAGAAAGGATGGTTGTTTGTTGTTTCACCAGTTCCTTTTCAGTGTAGAGTACTTGGGTTTCAGCTCGTTTTAGCCTTGCAATCAATGCTAGTGCAAACTTCCCTAACACACCGGGGACTTCCTTTGCTTTCGGTGGGTTAGTTTCGCATTCATCCAAAAGTTTTTTCGTGATTTGCTTCAAATCTTTGGGTGGAGTATCCTGAACTTGTTTGGAGAAACCGGGTGTAAGGTCGGAAGCCAACTCTTCCAATGTTACTTGAAGGTCATTTAATTCGTCAAGTGGACTCAACGTGTTTGACTGTTTGTGTAACGCTTAGCTTGAAATCAATTCGTTGATTATAGCTAAAGTTGTGAGTCAAGAGTTAACCTCGAGTGTCGTTTTGTAGTGATGATAATTACAAGCTTCCTTTTGGAGTTTGTTTCAACTTCCAGGCTTGTAAACAGAAAAGAAAATATTTTGGAAATTCTTTAGAAATGTGGAATACGTGTTAATGTATTTGTTGACACTCTATTTTGATTTGTATTTCACAAGACAAAAACAAGAAAAAAGAAATTTGTGTCGATTGACTTCTTTCAGTTCAGTTACCAAAGTATAGTTTTGGAATAGTCCTCAACTAGGTTGTGAATTTTTGTTGTTCACTTGAAAGTATTGATTTTATTTACAAAAGAAAGCAACAAAAATAGAAAAGGTTAAATGCTTCAAGGCTTTAGGGTTACAGTATAAGTCTTCACTTTGTTTTAAAGTGAGAATTGGCTTTGTTTTATTTGTTAAAGCTTGTCTTCATTTAAAGGCTTTTAAATGTTTTAATATTTACAAATTAGGAAACAAATGAATTGTCTTTGCGTATTGTCACTAAGGCTTCCTTAGGATTAAAGTTAACGATTATTTAAAAAGAGAAGAAAAAAAATTGTTTTACAGACTAGTCAAAGTTTTCACCTTTTGACTTATTTCAAATCCTGGTGAGAAATAGTGAGTTGGTTAAATGTTTTCCTTCTCCTGGGGAGGAAACATGAATCAAAACAACACACTGACTGTAAATAAGCTAAAGCTTTCAAGTGTTAATTGCTCAATGTGGTTTCCTAATTTTGAAAAAAATTTTGGTTAAACATTTAGTAAATCACTAAATCCTTTACCAATATGCACAGGATTAACATTAACTTGAGTCTAAATGAACATTGTCATTTATTTGAGTCCCTAAGTTGAATGGCTTCCTGTGAAAGAAATCGCACAAAGTGATATTTAAAAACAAAACACATATATATAGCTTCAAAAGTTTGCAGACTTTTAGCCTAAGATGTGTGAATATATGCTTTTAACTAAAAAGATTAAAATATGTGGTTAACATACGTGAGTAAATACAAAGTCTATGCTTCTATGTTCTTTCACTGTGTATATATATGCAGTCAAAAGCTCTTCCACCAATGAGAACAAACTTCAAACCCACAAGTTTCTTTTTCCTTTTTGTTCTTGGGATAAAACTTTGAATTGGGTTTAAATTTAGGTTGCTCCGGATAATTCGGATTGATTTAAAGTTAATTTGGAAGCTCTGTTTGATTATAAATCAGCTTAATAGATTTGCTCTGCTTTAATCCGAGTGTGCATTCATGCAAGAAATGCAGCTCCTATAGTTGACCACAAGATGGAGGCAGTTATCTCTGCCCTCCCAGGAGGAGGAGACACTGGTGACGTCGCTCTGGGCGGGTCTACCGGTGTCACTCAAAATGGTGGCTAGGGTGACTCCCTCTTAGCGCCTTCAAAATGGCGTCTGCACGCTTACTCTGCTCATGCGCAGTTTTTTTTGTGCACGCCTTTCGGTCACGCGCGCGACTGTGCGTGTTCACGTGACACGTGATGCGGGTGCGAGTCTTATCGACAACGCCACGCCTTGCTTTTCAAAATGAGAGTTTAATCTCCAGCTTTCACAAATAATGTTACCCCTTTATTTCCAGGTATAGTTTATAGTAGCGCTACTTCCCCAACGGTTTATTCAGTGACCAGATCAAACTGCGTCCAGCTTAATCTAACGTCACCACGCTTGGGTAATTACAGAACTGGCCAGTTTAATTAATCCTTTTGGGACAATCGCTGGAAGGTTAAACTGGCGAGAGACAGGACGGTTTTCTTCACGTTTCTGTCACTCTAGGCCTTTATTTTTCTCAATCCAGCATATAATAATACTGCTTAAAACTTCTTTTGCATGCATCAAAAAGCTGTCCACCTTAGACAGTGGGTGATTCACTCACCCCCCTTTTGCCGCTATCAGCAACCAGATGCCTCAGCGGGAGGCTAAGTAAACAAACACAACAGACACAGACAGGGGGAGACGCGGCCTCAGCCTCTCTCTCCCAAACAACACACAGGCTCACCGAATAAAGTGGATCAATATTTGCAGGAAAAAAAACAGCTTATGTCTCAATGATTTTTCCTTTTGCATATACGTTTCCCAATTACACAGGCCTGTCACGGCGGCACCATTATATTCTGTAGCAGGATTATATAATAAAATGTTTGTCATAAGGTACAGGAATTATTTATTTTATTTAATAGTGGGTGTGAAAGGGGGTGGAGTTAAACCATTACTTCTACACCTGCTAAATTAAATAAAAGCACTCGTAAAAGGGGGCACCAGTCACAATGGACAATAATATTAACTTTAATTTTAATTAATTTTGTACCTTCAATTACTTAATGAATCAGTCTCAAAGTTTCAGTGAGTTCTTTTCCTGCCGTGATTAGGAAACGTATATGCGAAAGGAAAAACACTTCAACTTCTCTCATTCACCCTTTTATTAAACTCATTCAGGTTACATGATATGGCGTTCAAATGATGGATAAACAGATTCAAATGATAACAGTGTACAATATCACATCCCCTGTTATTGGATTCCTGAACATAAAATCCAGCGTTACACCTTTGTGGAACCAAAGAGAAACCAGACTTATGTTTCAAAGAATGACATCTCAGCAGAGGATCTTCTCTTAAATAACATGGCATTCCTCTAGAAGCTTCTAACACACAAAAGGTGACCTTCGCGTCACATTGCATTCACTTCATTTATTCTTCACACCTCCCTGTTATCTCACTAGGGAACCCTTGCTCTTTGTTCTTGTCTAAGATGGTCAACAATTATGCTCTCCCCATGTGCTGCCATACCACCCCCCCCCCCCGAGTATCTTGGATAGAACAATAGAATAACAGTCCGTATGCTGTGAGAGAACCATTAAACATCAGTCCACATGCTGCATGGGCTTCAGTCTTCTCCCGTATCTGCTGTAACCAGGATTCACCGCCTCCGTGGCGCTGTCATGCTGGGGGGTTGATGTTTGGGGGGGGGAAACTTTTTGTCTGTCCGTGTGGGTGCTCTGGGGAATCCTTTCTCTGGAGAGCTCCTCGTGGGGGTCTTCCACGCCGAGGGGCCCTCGCCAACAGCACCTGCTCGTCCGCCACAACGAAAGCGGGTTTGAGTCTGTCTATGCCAATCTTTTCCCTCCTACCCCCCAAGTCTAGCAAAAAATGCTTATCCCCTGTTTCCAGCACTCTGAACGGTCCATCATAGGGTGGGCGCAGTGGACGGCGGTGGGCGTCATGTCTGACAAACACGAACTCCGCGTTTTTCAAAGTTTTAGGCACAAAAACGCGCGGAAAACTGTGGTGGGCAGGGCCCGGCAGCGTGCTTGTGTCTATGCTACGCTGCAACAGCTGAGACGGGAAGCTGCCCGGCGCGGGATTATCTAGCAGAAACTCCCCGGGCAGCAGGAGTGGTTGCGCAAAACTGAGTTCTGCCAGGGAAGCTTCCAGATCCTCTTTAGGCGCAGAATGTAACCCCAATAAAACCCACAGTAGCTTGTCAACCCAATTTGCATCCGTCAGTGAAGCCCTGAGAGCCGCTTTCAATGATCTATGAAAACGTTCACATAACCCATTAGCCTGTGGATTGTACGCGGTTGTGCAATGAATTGTGACACCCAGGATGCGGGCCATTGTTGACCAGAGTTCGGAAACAAATTGAGGGCCTCTGTCGGACGTAATGTCCGACAGGACTCCAAAACGCGCCACCCATGCTGTTAAAAATGCGCAACAGTCCGTATGCTGTGATAGAACCATTAAACATCAGTCCACATGCTGCTTGGGCTTCAGTCTTCTCCCGTTTCTGCTGTAACCAGGATTGACCGCCTCCGCGGCGCTGTCATGCTGGGGGGTTGATGTTTGTGGGGGAAAACTTTTTGTCTGTCCGTGTGGGTGCTCTGGGGAATCCTTTCTCTGGAGAGCTCCCCGTGGGGGTCTTCCACGCCGAGGGGCCCTCGCCAACAGCACCTGCTCGTCCGCCACAACGATAGCGGGTTTGAGTCTGTCTATGCCAATCTTTTCCCTCCTACCCCCCAAGTCTAGCAAAAAATGCTTATCCCCTGTTTCCAGCACTCTGAACAGTCCATCATAGGGTGGGCGCAGTGGAGGGTGGTGGGCGTCGTGTCTGACAAACACGAACTCCGCGTTTTTCAAAGTTTTAGGCACAAAAACGCGCGGAAAACTGTGGTGGGCAGGGCCCGGCAGCGTGCTTGTGTCTATGCTACGCTGCAACAGCTGAGACGGGGAGCTGCCCGGCGCCGGATTATCTGGCAGAAACTCCCCAGGCAGCCGGAGTGGTTGCGCAAAAACGAGTTCTGCCAGGGAAGCTTCCAGATCCTCTTTAGGTGCAGAACGTAACCCCAATAAAACCCACGGTAGCTTGTCTACCCAATTTGCATCCGTCAGTGAAGCCCTGAGAGCCGCTTTCAATGATCTATGAAAACGTTCGCATAACCCATTAGCCTGTGGATTGTACGCGGTTGTGCGATGAATTGTGACACCCAGGATGCGGGCCATTGTTGACCAGAGTTCGGAAACAAATTGAGGGCCTCTGTCGGACGTAATGTCCCACGGGACTCCAAAATGCGCCACCCATGCTGTTAAAAACGCGCACCCCACCTCCTCGGCCGTGGTTGCCGCCAGCGGAACCACTTCTGGCCAGCGCGTGGTGCGGTCCACCATTGCCAGGAGGTGCGTGTACCCCTGTGATGGCGGGAGGGGGCCCACAAGGTCCACGTGAACATGGTCGAACCTCTTAGCCAGAATGCGAAACGGCTCCAAGGGAGCCTTCATGTGTCTGTGTACTTTGGCTCGTTGGCACGCCACGCAGGCTGCCGCCCACTCTCTCACTTGTTTGCGAAGCCTCGGCCACACAAATTTCTCCCCTACCATTTTGACCGACGCGCGCACTCCTGGGTGCGCCAAAGAGTGAACCGACTCAAACACATGGCGGCGCCACGCGGCCGGGACCACGGGACGTGGGCGACTCGTGGAGACATTGCAGATTAGGGGGGGGCGTGCCATCCTGCAGCACCCTGCTCTCCAGCCTTAACCCTGTTGGTCCAGACTGGAGCACGCGCACGTCCGTATCCCTAACCTGCTCCGCGGCCATGGCTGCGTAATCTATCCCCACGCAGACCGGGGCCACCACGGCGTGCGAGAGGCAGTCTGCCACTACATTCAGTTTTCCCAACACATGCTGAATATCGGTAGTAAACTCTGAGATCGCAGCCAGCTGTCTCTGCTGCCGGCCCAACCACGGTTCTGAAACCTTGGCCATCGCGAATGTTAGCGGCTTGTGGTCAACGAACACGGTGAAACTGCGCCCTTCCAGCCAGAACTGGAAGTGGCGAATGGCCAGGTGGAGAGCCAGCAACTCTCTGTCGAACGTGCTGTATTTACGTTCACTGTAGCGCAAAGTCCTGCTGAAAAAGGCGAGCGGCTGCCAAGCCCCGGCAACGCGCTGCTCCATGACAGCCCCTATGGCCACATCTGAAGCATCAGTGGTGAGCGCTATACGGGCCGTTGGGTCTGGATGTGCCAGCAATGCGGCGTTTGCCAGGGCTGCTTTGACTTCCGAGAACGCCTGATCGCTCTGGGGTCCATTCGACCCTATCCGCGGGTTTCTGTTTTTTGAGCGCAGCGTACAGTGGTTGCATGAGCTGCACTGTGCGGGGAAGGAAACGGTTATAAAAGTTCACCATTCCCAAAAATTCTTGTAGCGCCCTGACTGTTTGCGGCCGGGGAAAATCTGCCACTGCGCGCACTTTGTCAGGCAGCGGGACCGCTCCTTCGGGAGAGACACGGTGCCCCAAAAAATCAATCCCCGTCACCCCGAACTGACATTTCGCTGAGTTGATTATTAACCCATGCTCTTCCAACCTCCGGAAAACCATTGTGAGGTGGGTTTCGTGTTCATCTTCGGACGCGCTGGCTACTAACATATCGTCCAGGTAGACAAACACGAAAGGGAGATCGTGCAGCACTGCATCCATCATGTGTTGGAATGTCTGTGCAGCCCCTTTAAGCCCAAATGGCATGCGCAAAAACTCGAATAGTATGTCCTCAGCGTGCACTGGGACTTGGTGGTAACCGTGGACCAGGTCTATTTTAGAAAAAACGCGCGCTCCTGCAAGGTGAATGGAAAAATCCTGAATGTGAGGAATTGGGTAGCGGTCGTGCGCTGTGGCGTTGTTCAACCTGCGGAAATCCCCGCAGGGTCACCACGAACCCTCAGCTTTAGGGACCATGTGTAGCGGGGAAGCTCATGGGCTGTTTGAGCGCCTGATGATGCCCAACCTCTCCAGGTTGGCGAACTCCTCGCGCGCTATGGCCAGTTTAGCTGCGTCCAAGCGCCGAGGTCTTGCAAAAATGGGCACCCCGGTGGTGGTGATAAAATGCTCCACCCCGTGTTTAGCTACGGCTGCCGAAAACGTCGGGACTGTGAGTGCTGGGAACTGAGTGAGCAGTGTGTGGAACTTACCACATGTAGCTGTGACATTGGCTTGTGCTGTTGGCCGGGTCACTCGAGCTATACAGGGGAGAGAGTCAAAGGACAGTGCATTAACTAGGCGTCTGTTAGCGACATCTACCAACAAACCATGTGCACACAGAAAGTCAGCCCCTAGTATATGGTAAGTCAATGCTGCTATGACAAAAGTCCACTCAAATGTACAGCCGTGTAGAGACAAGAGTAGAGTCCTCTCACCAAAGGTCTTAATCTCCGAGCCGTTTGCTGCCGCCGTCTCGGGGCCGCTAGATCCTGCCAGCCGGTCAGCATAGGTCGGCTGGATGAAACTCTTCTGGGCGCCGGTGTCCACGAGGAAATGCCTCCCCGAGCATGCGTCCGTCAAGTAGAGCAGCTTGTTCTCCTCCCCAAGGGTCGCGGCTGCTACCGACCCCCGGTCTTGGCGTTTCCCGAGCGCTTGAATTGGCACGGTGGTATACATTTGCATGCCCTCTCTGCAAAGCGGCGATGGTAGAAACAAAGCGTGTCTCCCCCGCGTTCCTTGGCCCCCGCTGCTGCTGCCATCGGTGGCTCTGCTGCTGCCGTCGATGGCTCCTCGTCTCCTCCGGTCGTCGCGCCGAGCTCCATCGCTGCCGCAATGGTCGTGAACGCCCTGGTGGCAACGATGATCCGGTTTGCTTCCCAGGCTAGCGCACGATAGTCCCGCTTGGCCAGCAGAATCAGAATCAGAATCAGAATGAGCTTTATTGCCAAGCATGTTTATATTGTAAGCATACGAGGAATTTGACTTGACATTAGGCGCGCTCGATAAGCGCTTCCTAATGACGCGGCAGCCATGCAAGGCGCCTGTCATACAGTGGGGGGTAAAGAGGGGGAGGGGGAGGGAACACATTGGGCAGAGAGAAAAAAAACATTTATCAGAATAGCGCTTGATGAGCAAGATTATGATCACATAGAAAAAAAAACCTCAATGCACACTTAGCAGACAAGTTACAATACACACGTTACAAAGTAAGAGCAAGAGAGAGACCAGTGTGTGTATCAGTCATGAGATATCAGTATGAATGCAGTGTGAATGTATCAGTTGCTGGTGCACAACAAAGGACATCTCCTAGGCAACGGCTGGATGTTATGTTTATGTATTCTAAACATAGATAAGCATGTCCACAGAGTCCATCTCTCTTCAGTGCATGCCAGATGGTAAAGTTCCATATTAGACACATAATCACGCTGTCCTTGAAGAGTTCAGGTTGCTGCACAACAGCAATTGTTTGTTAATTGTTTGGGTTAGAGAAGAAGCCAAAACTCTCTACTGCTTTGTCTCTTCTCCTGGAGGAAGGACACCGAATCAAGGCCTGATAAGCACAGTTCACTTAGAGCATAGAAATTTCCTCTCTTATGCGAATCTGTGCATCACAATTTACATACACAGGCTTTAAAATCATTCCCTGGAGAGCACCCAGCGACTCCAGATGTTTCCCACCTACCGAACATAGATAAACATGTCCACAGAGTCCATCTCTCTTCAGTGCATGCCAGATGGTAAATTCCATGTTAGTCACTTTTGCCGCTATCAGTGCTCCCCCCAGCTGGTTGAATTTGTTGGAGGAGCTACGCCGGGTCCGCATTTTGATTAGCTCTCCCAATTTCTTAAATTTTCGATACACCAGGAAAACTCCAGGGCCAAACAACAGAAATCCTGTGATCATGAAGCCAAAACAGATCGAATCACGCAGACACATGAGTTCCAATTGTTCCATGAGTCTCTCCCCTTGGGCTCCCCCTGGCCCGATTCCCCGTTGAAAAGTGGTGTCAATAGCATTAAAGCCCAAAAATTCCATAATTTCCATAATTTCCGTTTGGATCGAGATGCAGCAGAAGAAGAGCGAGA
Source organism: Pholidichthys leucotaenia (assembly GCA_020510985.1). Taxonomy (NCBI): domain Eukaryota; kingdom Metazoa; phylum Chordata; class Actinopteri; order Cichliformes; family Pholidichthyidae; genus Pholidichthys; species Pholidichthys leucotaenia. Next base: position 71,761,533 of record CM035849.1, read on the forward strand.
CACAGACAGGACACAGCAAGCTGGGATCAGTATCAAGGGAGGAGGAGAGGAGAGGAGGAGAAATGCGTCTGCTCTCTCTGAAAGCCGGAAGAAGAACAAGCAACGGCGAATTGGCCAGGGTCGCTCTCGCCGCTGACGGAATGTTCCGGAGGAAGAGGTGGGTAAAAATAAAATGGTCGTCGTCTGTGCCCTTTAACTTCAGCATCTTCTCCATCAGGTCTATGGCCGACCCGTCTCCCAACCCGGTCCGCGTCAGGAGTCTCTCTGCTCTCTCACCATCCAAGAGTGTGTAGTGCTGGATGAGCGCAGCCTTCAGCGCGTCGTACTTGCCGTCGGTTGGTGGCTGATCGAGCAGGCTCTCTACGTGCTGAGCCATGCAGGCGTCGAGCGCTGCGACCACATAATGGAACTTGGTGTCATCCGCCGATATCCCCCGGAGGGCGAACTGCACCTCGATGAGGTGGAACCAGGAGCGCGGGTTGTGCTGCCAAAAATCCGGTAGCTTGATCGCAAGAGCACATGCGTGGCTGGGGGTTCCCGTCGAGGTTGGCTCCGAGGATCTTTCTCCGTGTTCCATGATTCGTCTTTGGTCACCAGTGTGGAGCGTGTAAATGAAGAGATGGATTTGGCTCAGACAATTTATTACACAACTCACACAACAAGTATAGACAGAATGACATCTCAGCAGAGACTCTTCTCTTAAATAACATGGCATTCCTCTAGAAGCTTCTAACACACAAAAGGTGACCTTCGCGTTACATTGCATTCACTTCATTCATTCTTCACACCTCCCTGTTATCTCACTAGGGAACCCTTGCTCTTTGTTCTTGTCTAAGATGGTAAATAATTATGCTCTCCCCATGTGCCGCCATAGTACCTTCAATTACTTAATGAATCAGTCTCAAAGTTTCAGTGAGTTCTTTTCCTGCCGTGATTAGGAAACGTATATGCGAAAGGAAAAACACTTCAACTTCTCTCATTCACCCTTTTATTAAATTCATTCAGGTTACATGATATGGCGTTCAAACAATGGATAAACAGATTCAAATGATAACAGTGTACAATATCACATCCCCTGTTGTTGGATTCCTGAACATAAAATCCAGCGTTACACCTTTGTGGAACCAAAGAGAAACCAGACTTATGTTTCAAAGGTAAATAAGGCTGAAATATCCAACAAACAGAACACAATTTTATGGGGAAAATTCATAAGCTAATCATCTAAAAATGACTTCTAAATTAATCTACAAAAGTTAAGGGCAGTTACTTAAAAATGACTAAGAGTCTTCCTTCAGTTTACAGCTTTACCCTGTGGCTGAGAGACTAATTGAGCCCTGAAATACGGGCTATATTCAATTGTAATTTAATTGTTCGGACATCACGTTTAACCCAGCAGATAGTAAAATGAGCCTCACTCACAAGACAGCTGAAGGTCCACGTGTTCAGCGGGTCGATACTGGCCGAGTTTAGGGTCGGGACATCGGGAGGAAGCGGCTGCTGCAATGCTTCCTCACAGCAGTCAGAAGTGTTGGCCCAGCCGAGGGCTCGTTCAGGACGAGGGCAGCAGAGTGATCGTCCCCGAACAGCGTGAAAAAGTCCTTGGAAAAGAGTCCAGCCAAATCGGTGAAGTCTCTCGTAGCGGGACAGACCCAAAAACTGAAGGAACCACTTCTCAGTCAGGCAGGTATGGGGCCGGAAAGAGAGTCCAAAAACACAGTCTCTGTTCACTTTAAATTAGGAAAATTAAAGGTCCACTTTAACGGCATGAAAAGTCATTAAAAAAAATTAGAAAAACAGTTACTAGGATAAGAATGGCTTCTGAGGTGAAGGAAAAAGTTTGAGAATTTGATTCTCTGAAAAAGCGAGCTCTAAAGAAAAGGTGATTTCTCCTCAGTAACCAGAAAAACTAGCGCAGGATTTGACAAACTTCACACAGAACAATTTAGATGAAATAAAACTACACAGGACCTTGAAATGGTGGAATAAAATCTTCCTCTGAGATCTAGATTACTATTCTGCTTCTTTAATCTTAACTTAGTTCCTAATCTTTCTCAAAATATCTTTCTTTCTTCTTTTCTGTTTTTCTAATTCTTAATCTTGTTTTTTCCTGAATCTTTCTCAATCTCTCTCCTAATCTAACTCTGCAGAGCAGCTTCAACTACTTTTTAAAATGACCCTGCCTAGTCATAAACTGGTGATGTCGATCGCAAGACTGACCAATCGACTTTATCAAAAGCAGTTTGAAATGGCTGCCATCCAATGTGAGAACATTTCTCTGTCTGAGAGCAGCCAATCAAACGAAGACACCATCCCATGAAATTGCAGAGAAAAATCAACACTCAGTCAGTTCTTATGAAATTAGGTGCTCAATATAAAATCTAACTAAATTAAATGACTTGGCTAATATTTGGCGGTCATGCATTTACAGTGATCCCTCACTTATCGCGGTTAATGGGTTCCAGAACCAACCGCAAAAAGTGAAAAACCGTGAAGTAGCGTCACCCCTAATGACGTCGGCCATAAATAATACGTACATTCATCCTCTCATTCTCTCTCTCATATGATACGTGTGTGTGTGTATGTGTGTGTGTGTGTGTGTGTGTGTGTAAGTGTACATACACACACACACATCTTCACTTCTGCCCTCCGAAGAGAGCAGACGCTTTTTCTTCCAGCTCCGGCTCCTTATCTCTCTCCTTCCCTAACTGACTGATTGGATCCCAGCTTGCTATTGTCTGTCTGCATGTCTTTACTGCTGATTATCAAACGAAATTATGGATTTAATAAGCTGGGCTTTGAACGCAATTGACACTGTTTTTTCAACGAGGAAAAGTGGCCCGGGGGAGCCGGTTTGCCCCGCAGGTACAGCGGCCGCGGGCTATTTAAAGGACACAAGTAATTGGAAACTCTTGTGCCTGTTTGATCTCTCTATCGAAGATGTTGAAGATTTATACCTCTTCGTAGCAATGGTCATCGGAATTCTGCTGATTGGATCTGGGATTGTTCTGGTGTACCGTAAATTGAAGAAGATGGATGGAGCCAATCAAAAAGCAGACCCGGCGAGGCTTATTCATCAAATTGACCAACTGGGCAGGACTCTGACAGCGGCTAATGGAGAACTGTCTAGGAAAATGGATTACATCACCATCACGCTGAGAGCCGTCCATGATAATTTCAACGTCCAGCCATGAAGGATTGAGCACTGAATCTATAAGAGAATATAAAGTTTTTTTTCTCTGTAGTCAGTGCTATTCGACCTGTTTGATGCCCTATCTCACAGTCCTCCAGATTATCTTCAGTTTATTTGTTTCCATAACATGGCAGGCAGCATTTGACTCTCAAGGACAGCCAGCTGTCTGGCAAACCATTCCATCTGCTGTGCCAAGGACACATGCCTTTGCCAGATGGTAGACACATCTGCTGATGAAGAGACTTTGTTGTCCTTAACTGATATCAACACCCTCACTCAACACCTTCACTCACACTGACTCACTATACTGACGTGAAGATTACTCATTCACTGCTCTCTTTGTGTCTTTGTATGGATTCTATTGTCTGCTACTTGTGCATTGAGAGTTTTTTTTCTTGTAATCATAATATTGATAAGATAAGATAAGATAAGATAAGCCTTTATTAGTCCCACAACGGGGAAATTCTAGGATTGCAACAGCACAGGGATAGCAACACTCAGAGCAACAATCAGAAGGCAAGAAAAAAAACAAGCAAGCAAGAGCAGCTAATATACATATGTACATATTACTATAAAATATATATATACACACACACACACAGACACACAGTGCAGAGCATTGTAGCTGGATGGAATAAATATATGAATATATGAACACACAGTGCAGAGCATTGTAGCTAGATGGAATAAATATGTAAATATATAAACACCCACAGTACGGAGCATTGCAGCTAGGTGGAATAAATATGCAAGTATATAAACACACACAGTGCGGAGCAATGTAGCTAGATGGAATAATATGTAGATATATAAAAACACAGTGCGGAGCATTGTCGCTAGATGGAATAAATATATAGATATATAAATATAAACACACTCAGTGCTGAGCATTGTAGCTAGATGGAATAAATATATAGATATATAAATATAAACACACCCAGTGCAGAGCATTGTAGCTAGATGGAATAAATATGTAAATATATAAACACACACAGTGCAGAGCATTGTTGCTAGGTGGGATGAAACAGCATAACCGTCTATTTAGTTATCCTACATGGTATGATTATGTGCCCATACATATTCTCACCCTCCATAGCGACCGGTATGTTCCTAGTTGTATGCCGGAGAGGACCATTGTGTAAGTCTATTGCATCTTTTGCATTCAAAAAAAAACTATTAGTTTGTTACGTCTTTTTGCTATCTCTGCGAGCAGCCCTGCTTAGGTTGTACAGTCTGACAGCCGTTGGTAGGAAGGACCTACGAAACCTCTCGGTTGTGCACCTGGGATGATGTAGTCTGCTGCTAAATGAGCTCCTCAGTGCATCCAGTATGTCCTGCATAGGGTGGAACTCGGACTCCAGCAGAGATGACAGTTTAGCCACCGTCCTTCTCTCTCCTATCTCCTCCATCGGATCAAGGCGTTGCCCCAGGACAGAGCTAGCTTTCTTAATCAGTTTGTTCAGTCTCTTCCTATCGGCTGCAGTAATGCCACTGCCCCAGCAGACCACTCCAAAAGTGATGGCTGATGCCACCACCGTGTCATAGAATGACTTCAGCAGCGCCCCTTGTACACCAAAAGACCTGAGTCTCCTCAGCAGGAACAGCCTGCGCTGTCCCTTCTTGTAGAGTGCGTCAGTATTGTGTGACCAGTCTAGTTTATTGTTCAGATGAATACCCAGGTACTTGTAGGATGTCACCATCTCGATGTCTGTTCCCTGTATATTTACTGGTGCTGTGAGGGGCTGCCCATGCCTGCGGCAGTCCACCACCAGCTCCTTAGTTTTCCTCGCGTTGATCTGGAGGCAGTTCCGATGGCACCAGTCCACAAAGTCCTGGATAAGCCCTCTGTACTCAGCTTCATCTCCGCTGGAGATGAGACCAACGATCGCAGAGTCATCAGAGAACTTCTGTAGATGGCAATGTGTTGTGTTGTGTGAGAAGTCCGCAGTATAAAGAGTGAACAGGAAGGGAGCCAGCACCGTTCCCTGGGGGGCCCCCGTGCTACTGATGATCGTGTCGGAAACACAGTCCCGGGTTCTCACAAACTGAGGCCGGTTCGTGAGGTAGTCCAGGATCCATGATGACAGGTGCTGGTCCACCCCTGCGCGCAGCAGCTTGTCCTTCAGGATCATCGGTTGGATGGTGTTGAAAGCACTGGAGAAGTCAAAGAACATGATCCTCACCATATTCCCGGGCTTCTCCAGGTGGGACAGAGAACGGTGAAGGAGGAAGATCACCGCATCCTCCACCCCAATGCCATGCTGGTAGGCGAACTGGAGTGGATCCATCGCTGGTTCCACCAGGGGGCGGAGATGAGCAAGGAGCAGTCTCTCCAGGGTCTTCATCAAGTGGGACGTCAAGGCCACCGGTCTGAAGCTGTTCAGGTCTTTGGGGTGGGAAGTTTTTGGTACAGGTACCACACAAGATGTTTTCCACAGCTGTGGTACCCTCCCCAGTTTCAGGCTCATGTTGAAGATATACGTCACAATCCCACACAGCTGGTCTGCACAGGACTTGAGGAGCTTTGCGCTGATGCCGTCCGGTCCCGACGCCTTCCTCGCCTTGATCTTCCTCAGCTCCGTCCTCACCTGGGTCTTGGTCAGGGTCAGGATGGGGGGCTGTGTGTTGGGAGTGGGGGGGGTGTCGGTGGAGTGGGGAGTGGGCAGCAGGACTTGATTTCTTAGTGGCAGCAGTGGTTGTTGTGCAGACAGGGGGGAGGGCGGTTGGTCAAATCTATTGAAAAACAGATTCAGGTTGTTCGCCCACTCCCTGCCCCCCGTGGCCTGTGGGGAGGTATTCTGGAGCCCCGAGATGGTTTTGAGTTTCTCCAGACCCCGCTGATGTCGCTCTGTTGCAGCTTGTCCTCCATCTTCTTCCTGAAGCTGTCCTTGCCTTCTCTGATCTTTCTCCTCAGCTCCCTCTGTACGGACTTCAGCATCTCCCTGTTCCCCGACCTGAAGATCCTCTTCTTCTCTCTCAGAAGTGTTTTTATCTCAGGGTTGATCCAGGGTTTGTTGTTTGAGTGACGCCGTATGGTCTTGGTGGGAACGGATTTGTCCACACAGAAGCTGAGGTAGCCCGTGAAGGTGTGAATGAGGCCATCGATGTCCTCACCATGTGGATCGCAGAGCTGCTTCCAGGCAGTGGCTTCAAAACAGTCCTTTAGAGTGTCCATCGTCTCCTCAGACCATAACTCCACAGTGTGCATGGCCGGAGGTTGTCTGTGCACTAGGGGTTTGTACACCGGTCGGAGATGAACCAAGTTGTGATCCGATCTCCCAAGTGGGGGGAGTTGTGATGAGGTGTACGCCTCCTTAGTGTTTGCGTAGAACAAATCCAGTGTTTTATTGTCTCTAGTGTGGCATGTGACATACTGGGTGAAAGTGGGCAGAATGGGAGACAGTGAAACATGGTTGAAATCGCCTGAGATGAGGAGAAGAGCATCTGGGTGTTCTGTCTGCAGCCTGCTGGTTACTGAATGGATGACGTCACGCGCTGTCCCAGCGTTCGCCGTCGGATTTGCATAAACAACAATGCAGATCACGTGTGAGTGTTCTCTCGGGAGATATGTAGGCCTCATGCTAACAGCTAGCAACTCAATGTCTTTGCTGCAGTGTCGTTGTTTAACAGTGATATGTCCCGGTCTACACCAGTTGTTGTTAACATACATTATCACTCCACCGCCCCTAGTTTTGCCACTCTCTGGTGTTCGGTCAGCTCGTATCATGTGAAAACCCTCCAGCTCAATGTTAGCATCTGCTGCTAGTTCAGTTAGCCACGTCTCAGTAAACAAAAGGAGAGAGCACTCCCGGTAAGTGCTATCATAACGGGAGATAGCCGCTAGCTCATCTAACTTTCCCAGTATCGACCGTACATTTCCCATGACAACAGATGGAAGGGAGGGTCTGTACCTTATATTTTTTGTCCTCCGCCTTACTCCAGCCCGGCAGCCGCGGCGTTTTCGCCTCAGTTCTCTCGGTATGTCGAGTTTTTCCAGTGGGACCGGGGTGGCGGTTAAATGCTAGCAGCTCTTCCCTGTTGTATCGAATCCTGCTATAAACAGTGGCTCCGTCCACCGGCTCAGGAGACATTTGGGACGATCTGTGTGTCCGTGATATAAGTGGGGTGAAAAAAAAGTGATCAAAAGAGAGAGGAAGGGAAAAAAAAAAAAAAACTCGGAATCGAGCCGCTGTTGCAAAAGGCAGCCAACTGGTGTGGCGCCGAGAGATCATATATGATCATATATGACCTGTATTCTGACAAACAATGTTTTTTTCTCTCTCCTATTGTGTTTATCCTTTTTCTCCCCCATTGCTTCCTGTTCCCATTCTGCTGACAGGCGCGTCACTGACGCTGCCGCGTCACTGAAAATGTCAACTATGTTGTTCTTAGTATCAAGTCAAATCCCTCGTATATTTATCAGTTATTTACTGTGAATGTACTTGGCAATAAATCTTTTCTGAGTTCTGAGTTCTGAGATGTAAATAAAGTGTACATAAATATGTTTTTAGAACTCTTTTATTCTTATAACAAGATACGTAACTCAAGATGAAGATGATTTACTGCACAGGTTAATGAGAGCTTTACTGCTCCTCAGGTGACGCCTCATCGTCAGGTGCTAGAGGCGCAGGATCGTCGAGGGCAGCTTCCGATAGAGATGGAGAAGCTGCAGGAGGCGGCGTAGTGGCTCGACGGGAAGACTATTTCGCACAAAAAGGCACAAGAGAACAGCGAAAAGTTCCACGCGGCGAGACTAAGCAATACGAGCGATAAAGAACAATGAATGCGGTCTTCCTTCGCTGGGTATGGGCGCTCGGCAGGGAGAGAAGCTAGGTAAAACGTCTCGGCCAATCAGCTTGCGAGATTCCAGAGCCGAGCCAACACGAGAACAGCGAACAGAGAGGTGGATTTTGAGTTGTGCGGGCTCTCCGTGTAGATACCTGATGTTCTAATGTAGTCTCCCTGCCTTCTGCTAGCGCCCGCCCATTTTTTCTCAATTTTGAATTTTTGATGAATATTTTTGAAAAGTCCACGATGCACTGAGGGCGCGAAAGGTGAGGCGCGAAGTAGCGAGGGATCACTGTATACCAGTACTTGTCACGCCTCGCCGCCCATCAGCGGCGCCAGCTGCACGCACACCTGCGCCTCGTCAGCGGCGAGGGATTTAAGCTGCCTCGCCCTGGGCTTCGGCCTGAAGCCGTCTGTCTTCGTTGGCTTCCCTTGCTGCAAGGAATCCCTTTCGCCAAGCAAGAATTCACGTAAGAATCACTTACCTTCTTCTTCCAGTCTGCTCCCCTGTGCACAGGTGGATTTCCCGGCGGCGGACTACTTCCCTCTGCCACCGTCCCCTCGCTGCTGCATCGGGCACTCCAGGTCGCTGTCTACCGGGCTACGCCCTTGCTGTGCCAGCCACCCGCCATAACCAAGTAAGCCTGTGATCATTGTCATATCTCCCGTGTTGGTGTGGTGCCCGTTACCCTTCTCCCTTTGCTTCTCCCATAGGGTTGTCCGGCTGTACGGCCTCCTGCCTCCGTGCCTGACGCAGACGCCACCACCAACACATTTACATCTCGCAGACACACACTCATACACACTTGTTGTTAATAAAGCTATTAAGTCTACCCTGAGCCTGCGTGTGTGTCTCCTGAGCCGTGCATTATGTCAGTACGGCTTCAGCCGAGCGGCTCAGCAGACGGCGGGCTCACACGCCGACTTTCCACTCTCGAGGCTCGGGTGGACCTAATAGCCCACCAACAACAGGTGATCTTAAATCAATTATCTATCATCACCAACCGATTGGACCGCTTGGACCCCCAACAGCCGTTCCCCCCGGCTCGTCAGGGTGGCGCGGCTCCTGCTGCTCCAGCGGCCGTCCAGCCTGCTCCGGCAGCACCGACTCGGCTCACACCCATTCCGACCCCCGCCCGCTTTAGCGGTAAGCTCGGCGGAGCACGGGGGTTTATTATGCAATGTGAGTCCGTGTTCCACCGTGTGCCCGGAGATTTCCCCTCAGACCATAGCCGAATTGGCTACATAGGGAACCTCTTGGGGGGGCGAGCGCTTGCCTGGGCTTACGCCGTTACGGCGAAGCCCAGTTACGCCACCCTCACCTATGGCCAATTCGTGAGACTGTTCCTGGAAGTCTTTGATCATTCTCGAACAGAGAGCGTTCAGGTCGACCGGCTTCTCAGCCTTCAGCAGGGAGGCCGGTCGGCTGCTGACTACGCGATCGACTTCCGGATAGTGGCGGAGGAGGTTGGCTGGGGAGAACGTTCTCTCTGCGGCATCTTCCTTCGCAGTCTCAGTGCTGGTCTGAGGGACGAATTGGCTGGACGGGACATCCCGGAGACTTTAGCGGAGCTAACGTCCCTAGCCATCAGCCTGGATAACAGGTTGCGCGAGCGTGCCTCGGAGCGGAAGTCATCTTCTTCTCGCCCTTGAGGTGCCTTGCCGCGCCTGTCCCAAGCTCGCCCCCTGGCGTTGCCGTCACCGTCGTGCTCCGAGGAGTCGGAGCCGATGGTGACAGGCCGGACAAAGCTCCCCCCAGCGGAGAAACAATGCCGCCGTGAGTTGGGTCTCTGCATGTATTGCGGAGACAGCCAACACACGGTGGAGCTTTGTCCACAGAAGCCAAACGGGGAGGTCCGCGAGTCACTGTAGGGGGCCTCGCGGACGTCAATCGGTTAAATCCCCTCTCTCAATTGAAGCTGCCCATCTGGTTTTGTCACAACCCCACTGGGCACCTCACCCACGCACTGGTGGATTCGGGCGTGGAGGGCAGCTTTATTTCACAAAGCCTGGCAACCCGATTGGGCATCTGTTGCCAAGCCCTCAAATCTCCTCTCGCCCTGGTCAACCTCTCCCATGTCTCCCTGGGGAGAGTTACACACCAGACCGTCCCGGTCCCTGTGATCATCTCTGGGAACCACCGGGAGGAAACCTCCTTCTACGTCCTACCCAACTCTGTGTCACCCATCATCCTGGGATACCCATGGCTCCGCCTCCACAACCCTGTCCTGGACTGGAAGTCCGCCAGGGTGTCAGCGTGGAGTTCCTTTTGCATGAGCACCTGCCTTCAATCCGCTGCCTGCTCCCCGTCCTCTCCTCCTACTCCCAAGGACGCCGCGCCTCCGGATCTCTCCCTGGTGCCATCGGAGTTTCACGACCTGGGTATGGTATTCAGCAAGTCCAAGGCGATGTCTCTTCCTCCGCACAGGCCTTACGACTGTGCGATAAACATCTGGGCGACTCTACAACCTGTCTGCGCCGGAGAAGAAGGCCATGAACTCCTATCTCAAGGAATCGCTGAGTGCTGGAATCATCCGTCCTTCGTCATCACCATTAGGCGCTGGATTCTTCTTCGTGGGCAAGAAGGATGGTTCCCTCCGTCCTTGTATTGACTACCGCGCCCTGAATGACATCACGGAGAAGGATCGCTACACCCTGCCACTAATGGACACCGCTTTCCACTCCCTCCAGGGGGCGACTTGGTTCACCAAGCTGGATCTTCGCAGCGCATACCACCTCGTCCGGATCCGGGAGGGAGATGAGTGGAAGACAGCCTTTTGTACCCCGAACGGCCATTTCGAGTACCTGGTGATGCCGTTCGGGTTGACCAATGCTCCAGCCGTCTTTCAGCGCCTTATAAATGACGTCCTCTGGGATTTCATCAGCCTGTTTGTGTTCGTCTACCTGGATGACATCCTTATCTTCTCCAGATCCAGGGACGAGCACCGGGTCCATGTGAGGCGGGTCCTCCAAAGGCTGCTGGAGAACCGGTTATATGTCAAGGCTGAAAAGTGTGAATTTTACGCTAAGACCACGTCCTTCCTCGGGTTCGTCATCTCCCACGACCAGGTGCTTCCGGATCCAGCGAAGGTGAATGCGGTGGTGGAATGGCCCACACCTACATCAAGGAAACAGGTGCAACAGTTTATTGGGTTTGCCAACTTCTACCGCCGCTTCGTCCCGAACTTTGGTACCGTCGTCGGCCCTCTGACCCGCCTCATGTCCCCTAAGGTCCCGTTCCGGTGGACTGAAGAGGCCGCAGCTGCTTTTCAGGCGCTGAAGGCGGAGTTCTCCTCCTCCCGGGTCCTCAACCAAGTCAATCCCTCGCTGCAATGCATCGTGGAGGTGGACGCTTCGGACACGGGGGTGGGGGTGGTTCTATCCCAGCGGTCACCTGATGACGGAGTCAAACGGCCCTGCGCCTTCTTCTCCCGGCGCTTGTCCCCGGCGGAACGTAACTACGACGTGGGGGACAGAGAGCTCCTCGCCATGAAGCTCGCGCTGCAGGAGTGTCGTCACTGGCTAGAGGGGGCGGGCCTGCCATTCGTGGTTCTAACTGACCACAAGAACTTGGAGTATTTAAGATCTGCCAAGCGTCTGAACGCCCGCCAGGCGCGTTGGTCCTTGTTCTTCGCCAGGTTCCACTTTAACATCACCGTCACAGGCCCGTGGCTCTGAGAGAGATCCGTCGCTACCAGAAATCCACGGAGCTGCTCATCCGTAAGCTGCCCATCCAGCGCCTGGTGAGGGAGATCGGTCAGGACTTCAAGACCGACCTGCGCTTCCTGAGCTTCGCTGTCATGGCTCTGCAGGAGGCCAGCGAGGCCTACCTGGTGGGTCTGTTCTTTGCCAAGAGGGTCACCATCATGCCCAAAGACTTCCAGCTGGCCCGTCGCATCCGCAGAGAGAGAGCTTAAGACTTTCTGCTGCACATTCACCAACCATAATGCTCTGCACTGTGTGTCTATAGATATATATATTTATAGTAATATGTACATATGTTTAGTAGATGTTCTTGTTTTTTCTTGCCTTCTGATTGTTGCCTTCTGAGTGTTGCTATCCCTGTGCTGTTGCAATCCTAGAATTTCCCCATTGTGGGACTAATAAAGGCATATCTTATCTTAACATCACCTTCAGGCCTGGCTCCAAGAACGGCCTGCCTGACGCCCTCTCTAGGCAATTTGCCCCTGAGGCGTCTGAGGACGCGGTCCACACCATCTTGCCCAGGTCGTGCATCGTGGGAGCCGTCACTTGGGACATTGAAAGTAAGATCCGGAAGGCGCAGGAATCGGAACCTGACCCTGGCAGCGGACCGGAGGGGAGGCTTTTTGTGCCGTCCACGGTCCGGGGGGAGGTCATCCACTGGCTGCACACATCTAAGCTCACCTGCCACCCTGGTTCCTCCCGGATGATCGACCTACTTCAACGGTCCTTCTGGTGGCCGGGCCTGCGGAAGGACGCTGCCTGCTACGCCCGGGCCTGCCCTGTCTGTGCCACCAGTAAATCAGGTAATGCCCCTCCAGCGGGTTTGCTCCAGCCTCTGCCCATCCCTGGCAGGCCCTGGTCGCATATCGCCCTGGATTTCGTCACCGGACTCCCAGCCTCTAACACCTTCGACACTGTCCTGACCATCGTTGACCGTTTCTCCAAGGCTGCGCACTTCATCCCATTGCAAGGGCTTCCATCTGCCCTGGAGACGGCGGACCTCCTAATCCAACACGTGGTCAGGCTGCACAGGATTCCGGTAGACGTGGTCTCGGACCGGGGTCCCCAATTTTCCTCAGAGGTTTGGAGGTCCTTTTGTAACGCCCTGGGAGCCAAGGTAAGCCTCTCCTCCGGCCATCACCCCCAAACCAACGGGCAGTGTGAGCGGACCAATCAGGAGCTGGAGGCTGCGCTCCGCTGCGTCACTACGTCCAAGCCTGCGTCCTGGAGCAACCATCTCGCCTGGGTTGAGTACGCCCATAACACCGCCCGCTCTTCTGCCACTGGGATGTCTCCATTTAAGGCGTCCCTGGGCTACGACCCCCCTCTGTTCCCAGTGCAGGAGAGTGAGGTAACTGTCCCCTCAGTTCGGGCGCACCTCAGGCGGTGCCGTTCCATCTGGGCGTCAGCGCGCAATGCGCTTTTACGCATGGCGGAGCGCAACAAATCCACGGCGGACCGGCACAGAAGACCTGCCCCAGCGTACCAGGTAGGCCAGCGTGTCTACGTGTCAACCCAGGACGTCATTTTAAAGGGTGAGAGGAGGAAGCTGGCACAGCGTTTCATGGGCCCATACCCCATCACCAGGATTATAAACCCGGTGGCTGTGCGTGTGGCTATCCCCCCCTCCCTCCGCATCCATCCCACCTTCCACGTTTCCAAGGTGAAGCTGGCAGTCTCCGACCCCCTTTGCCTTCCTCCTGCTGCGCAGCCCGCGCCCCGGATGATTGACGGTCATCCGGCCTGGCCTGTCTCTTCCATCCTGGACTCCCGGCGCCGGGGTCGCGGGTTGCAGTACTTGGTGGACTGGGAGGGCTATGGACCTGAACATCGGCAATGGGTACCCTCGTCGTTTGTGTTGGATCCATCCCTCATTACTGAGTTCCACCGAGTGCACCCGGAGAAACCATCGCCAGGAGGCGCTGCTAGAGGGGGGAGTACTGTCACGCCTCGCCGCCCATCAGCGGCGCCAGCTGCACGCACACCTGCGCCTCGTCAGCGGCGAGGGATTTAAGCCGCCTCGCCCTGGGCTTCGGCCTGAAGCCGTCTGTCTTCGTTGGCTTCCCTTGCTGCAAGGAATCCCTTTCGCCAAGCAAGAATTCACGTAAGAATCACTTACCTTCTTCTTCCAGTCTGCTCCCCTGTGCACAGGTGGATTTCCCGGCGGCGGACTACTTCCCTCTGCCACCGTCCCCTCGCTGCTTCATCGGGCGCTCCAGGTCGCTGTCTACCGGGCTACGCCCTTGCTGTGCCAGCCACCTGCCATAACCAAGTAAGCCTGTGATCATTGTCATATCTCCCATGTTGGTGTGGTGCCCGTTACCCTTCTCCCTTTGCTTCTCCCATAGGGTTGTCCGGCTGTACGGCCTCCTGCCTCTGTGCCTGACGCAGACACCACCACCAACACATTTACATCTCGCAGACACACACTCATACACACTTGTTGTTAATAAAGCTATTAAGTCTACCCTGAGCCTGCGTGTGTGTCTCCTGAGCCGTGCATTATGTCACAATGATGTTTATTAATGACGATGAACAGAAGATAATACACAAAGGAATGGAAAGTAATGAGCCTCGGTGGGCTAAAACACACTACACTAGGAACAGAAGCTATAAGGCTGATCAAGCACACTTACGATTCAAGGATTAGGATGAGGGACGATCGTAAAAAAGGAATCAATAAGGCATACTGATGCCTGAGACGAGGAACGCTCGTTCGACGTCTAAACACAGGAATGTTTGACAAGGCTGCTGCATTGGGATGCATTCAGCGTCCGCTTAAAAGCCGGTCCACTGATGAGCCACAAATGCAGCACAGCTGTTCGGCTTTGACAGCAGGAAGCTCCTCCGAGCACTCCCACAATAAGAGCCCAGGGAGCCAGAAGGTAAACACTGCTGTCAAGCCTGAAGGAGATGATGTATGGCCCGAGCGCGGACGAGATCGGCGCTCGGACCATGACAAGTTATGGAATTTAAAGAAGTACCGTGACATTATGCAAATTAGATGTGTAAATTTATTCCTATCTGAAACTTTGAGTCATGTTTTATATCTTTCTAATTGACAGTAAGCCATTATCTCTTACCATTTTCAAGTTATAGCCTTGGAAATCTGAACTATTTTATTGACAAAAAATATTTATTTTAGGGGGTATGTCGCAGTTCTGCACCATACACACTCAGAGGGTTAGAGACATCATGTAGACATGGAAATCTCATTGTTTGAATAATAATAAGAAGAAGATTGTTCAGAACTCCTTATAAGAACTCCTTATACAAAGATATAGAGTGAAGAGGATGAAGAAGAGGTTGCCAATGAGAAGAATTCTGATTTTTGATACATAGAGTGATGTTTACTGAGTGAAGTGCGTGGCAGTAAGGACTACAGCTCCTGACCAGATGGAGTGATGATATAGAGTGAACATGTAGACATGGAAATCTCACTGTTTGAAGGAGAAGAAGATTGTTCAGAACTCCTTATAAGAACTCCTTATACAAAGAAACTCAATCAAGACCGTTATCAAGTGCTGAGGAATCAGAGGATGAATGATCCTTGAATGAACAGAAGGAGTGTAAAGTAATCATGAAACTTACTCAGGAAGGGGCATCGTTTCGTGAGTGGAACCCAATTAAGCTCACAAATGCAATTAATGGGTTACTTGGAGAAGTTTTAAATGCAAGGGTTCTTCGTAGTGGTTCGTTGCTGGTTACATGTAAAGATAGTGTTCAACAAGGAAAAGCAATCAGAGTCGATAAGATGGAGTGAAAAAATATGCAGTGTTCCGTATTGGAAGGAAATAAGGCAATGAGAGGAGTGATACCGGGCATTTCAACAGCTGTCTCAACTGATGAAATAATGAGGAACTTAACTGGAGCAAAAGTGACAGAGGTACGGAGACTGAAAGCTAATAGAAATGGCAAAAAGTGTGATAGTCTGTCAGTAATGTTAAAATTTGATGAAACAAGACTTCCAAGTAAGGTGTATATTGGCTACATGAGCTGTGAAGTCAGAATTTACGTTCCTCCTCCACTCAGATGTTTCAAATGTCAAAAGTTTGGTCATGTAGCAGCGATATGCAAAGGTAGACAATGATGTGCCAGATGCTCCAGTGAACATGAATATGGCAAGTGTGAAAGAGGAGCCAAGTTAAAGTGTTGTAACTGCGGTGGTGAACATAGTGCTGCATATCAAGGTTGTGAAGCCAGCAAAAGAGAAGCAGATAAGTCTTCCAGGGATTAACATATGCAGAAGCTGCGAAAAAGGTGCCAGCTAAAAAAATGGAAGTGGACTCGAACAGGGAAAGTGTGCAGACTTGCAGTGCATGCAGCTGAATTAAGGAAGATACTCTTGTTTTGAAAGAAAATAATTTTATCTTATTTGTGGTAGATGTGATAAACTGCACTGCACAGACTTCCAAGAGAACAGAAAAAATCAAAATCATTGTGAAAGCAGCAGGAAAATATCTTGGCATTAAGGGGCTACATTGGGAAGCAGTTGAGGACTTAAGTGTGGGATCTTTAAGTGTCCCTGTCAAATAAACTAATCTACTACTACTACTACAAAGACATCATGGGCTAGTGGATCAACCGCCAATCAAGTCTAAAAGAAGAAGAATAATAACGAGATGAGGCACAGATACGGCTCATCATCATCATCATAGCAGTCTGTCGGGGGTGACAATGACTGTTCATTTAGGTTTGATCAGATTCCTCCACGCAGCTCTATCCTTTGCCTTCCGCTGTTCTGACTGACCATTTCATGTACTACTACAAAGTATTTGAGTACCGCTAGCTTTTGCTGGACTAGCGGCACATTCTTGGCAGACAGAGGTATTATCAGTGGCAAGGACTACAGAGACACAAATATGAGAGTAAAGAAGAAGAACGTCACAAAGCTCTGAGGAAAACGTCACAAAGCTATGAGGAACACGTCACAAAGAAAGTGTGTGGTGAAACTCCTTATAAGAACTCCTTATTGTGTAGAGAGGGGGTTATCCCAAGTGGGTAGAAAAAGGCTGTAATTTTACCATTTAATAAGCCAGGGAAAGATCCAGCTCATCCAGGCGGAACTTCTTGACTTAAGAGGACACACTGACACATAGCAGCCTCTTTGTGGAAAAGGAGTGAAAACCGGGAAGTCAAAGGGAAGGCTTGTTGAAGAGAAGAAGATCGGGACCATATTTACGTCTGTGTTCAGCTGGCGGTAGGATTGATTTGTTTGTGGTGGATAGCAAAAACTGTACGCAGTCTGTGAAATTATGGCATCTAGCTCTGACCGGTACGACCAAGATGATGTAGGCTGGACACTATCCAGGCTTGGGGGCCGGAAAAGAGCAGCTAGGGGGGGCACCAAGACTTAGAAGCGGCTCAGATGATATGATGCGGTAGGAAGTAACAATGCGAAGAAAACATGAGCTGGCCAAAATGGATGGCAATTTGAGGATGTAGGGAATGACTGCAAGGTTGTCATTGAGTTCAATCAGGGTGGGGGGGGGGGAACTATCACCTGGTTAAGGTAACAAAAGCAATTGAGAAAGAAATTGGGAGAGTTAAGTTTGTTAGGTTCTTGAAGAATTACCAGCTGATAATTCATGCCACAAGTAAACAACAGCAACAGAAAATAATGACAATGACTTGTCTAAACAGAGAACAAATGAAGGCGCATGTTCCTAGCATGACAGCTAACTTGAGGGGAGTTATATCAGGTGTCCCTTTGTGCATGTCTATGGAAGAAGTGAAAAACGAGATCCAAGGAGGAAAGTTTAAGGATGGGAAAAGGCTACAGAGTAAAAAAGAAGGCTTGCTGAAGAACACACAGTTTGTCATGATTCAGTTTGAGGAAACACTCTCTAAATCAGTCTTAATAGGATACATGTATTTCAGTGTCAGAGAATACGCCCCAAAGCCACTCAGGTGCTACAAGTGTCAAAAGATGGGTCACACTGCTCAGCAATGTAGGGGAAAGCTAAGATGTGCTAGATGTGGAGGGGAGCATGAATATGGTAAATGTGACAAGGACACCGAGATAAAGTGTTGCAACTGTGGGGGTGAGCACAGTGCTCACCCCCTCACACATATGGAGGATGTGTTGTGCAGATGGAAGCTAGACAAGACCAGGAAATTAGAATAACTAAGAAAATCTCATATGCAGAAGCGCTAAAGACAGAGAGGCAGGAATAGTCAGAAACACAGCAGGCCTTCCTCAAAGAAGTGCAGTTCAAATGGAAGCCCAGCAATCAACGGGTCCCACGCAAGCACAGGATCGTGCAGCTACAAAGAATGTTGCTGTTCACAAATGCAAAATGGATGATGACACATTGATAGTTAAGAGGACAAACTTTATAGCTTTTATCTGCCACACCATGAATGTTGCTGCACAGCTACAGAAGAAAAGTGACAGAATCAAAGCCATTGTGGAAGCAGCAGAAAGCTTCCTAGATGTGAAAGATATCACAACTGACCAGATTCATGCTTTATTGAAAGCTGAAACTGGGAAGACTGCACATGCTGAAACAAGACGTTAATTATGGGACTACACATACTACAGTGGAATGCGAGGAGTCTTATAGCAAACGTACAAAAACTCAAGAAGTATCTTTATGAACTAGAAGTTGTTCCAGAGGTAGTGTGTGTACAGGAGATATGGCTTCAACCTCACTTAATTTTGTTATTCCAGGACACAGTTCAATCAAACATGATAGAATTAACACTGTAAATGGAGGAGGATGTGCCACTTTCATTAAAGATGGCCTGGCGTATAGGGTGATTCCCTCCCCTGAGGATATAGTGTGTAATATTATTGCAATATGTAGGCCAAATGACAAGGAAATATTAAGCTGATTAATATCAGCTTAATATAAGCTGATTAGTTATTACAACCCATGTAGGAAGTTAACAGCAGATATGTTCAGTGCTATGGCAGAGGAAGGGCGTATGAAAGAGGTATGGTGTGGAGACTTTTAATGCCCACAATAGCTTGTGGGGAAGCACACATACAGATAACAGTGGAAATGTTGGTTGAAGAGATGTTAAATGAAAGATCGTTAATTTGTCTATAAACAGTGGTGAAGGTACCAGGGTGGATGTGCATAGGGGCACATTCTCATGTATTGGCCTGACTCTGGTAACTGATTCTTTAGTGAGCACCTGTGAATGGACTGTTACGAACAAGACAACTATGGGAAGTGATCACTTCCCAATACTTACAGTCATTAAAACTGAAGTATGTATACAAGAGGGAAGCTGTTATACAAGATGGTGTTTTGACAAGGCAGACTGGGAAAAATTTAGGCAATACTGTGTTCAATCATGTCATATGGTAACATTAGAAGGTGGCATAGAAGAGTGTTCGTCAGGTAACCAATCATATTCTGAATGCTACAATAGCAAGTATACCTAAGAAAACAACACAGGGTAGGAGGAAGGTTGTACCCTGGTGGAATGACGAATGTAGTATTGCAATAAAAGAGCGAAACAAGGCATTCAGAGAGCTGAGGAAGAATATGACTAATGAAAAGAGTATAAAAAGAAAAGGGCAGTAGCTCAAAGGATTATTAAAAACAGGAAAAGGTCAACATGGAGAGAATTTTGTTCCACCCTTGGTAGGAAAACTGAACTAGGTGATGTCTGGGGTATGTTTAAAAAATGAGTGGGAAAAGGATATCAGTTAAAATTCCAGCTTTAGTGGATTGAGACAAGATGGCTGTATCAGACAAAGAAAAGGCAGAAGTCCTACGTATTTGCAGCAGTGCAAAGGGGAGACCATCTTGGTGAGAGTCATAGACAGCAAAGGCAGCATAAACTCAAGAGAAAATGCAAACTTAAAAAATGAAGTGAAAGAGGACATGACTGTGTTAGACCTCAAGCTCACAATGTCAGAGCTTAAGAGAGCTTCGCAAGATAGTGGATACACAGCTCCAGGATATGATCAGTTAAGCTATGCTATGTTTCGGCAGTTGCCTATGCAATTAATGCAACTGGTGCTGAAATTGTTTAACAGGATATGGAAGGAGGGGATTATCCCAAGTGGGTGGAAAAAGGCTGTAATTTTGCCATCTAATAAGCCAGGGAAAGATCCAGCTCATCCAGGCAACTACAGGCCCAATAGTAGCGTCACATTTAGGGAAATGGATGGAGAAGGTGTTAGTTTACAGACTCTCATATGTATTAGAGCGAAAACGATTAATAAACGACTATCAGAATGGTTTTAGAAGAGGAAGATCCACAGTGGATGCACTAGTTAGGGTAAGTAATGATATTGAAAAGACTCTCAAAATGAAAGAAGTAATGGTTATAGTTTATCTGGATATTGAAAAGGCTTATGACTCACTGTGGAGGGATGGACTTCTTATCAAATTGAATAAAATGGACATTGGTGGTTGGATGTATAATTGGATAATGGATTTTTTTTACACACAGGACAATTAGGGTTAAAGTAGGATCAGAAGTTTCTAACGACTTTGAAATAGAAAATGGTGTTCCTTGGGGGAGTGTGATAAGCCCAGTTTTATTCAATATAATGATTAATGACATGTTTGAGGATCAAGAGGGATCCATCAAAACAGCACTATATGCAGATGATGGAGCCATACGGACGAGGGGAAGAAATGAGAAATTTGTGTTGAAAAACATCAGGAAAGCAATGGAGAAAGTGGAAAACTGGTCATATGACTGGGGATTTAAATTTTCAGTAAAACCTGTTATATGACTTTTCACAAAAAAATGCAGAACTGGTACAGAACCATTAACATATAATCAACCAATAGAGAAAGTCAGTGAATTCAGATACAGTGGTACCTCTACTTACGAACGTCTCTACATACGGAATTTTCAGGTTACGACACGCCTCAACGGGAAAATATTGCCTCTTGTTACGAACAAAATTTCAGGATACGAAAGGCAAAAAAGTACGCGCTCCTCGCAGCTCCCGTAGTTTACCGAACGTAAACATACCTGTAGCTGCTCTGCCATTGGCTATCGCCTAGCATCTTCCTGGTATCCCATTGGCCACGAAGTGTTCGGGCAGTTTTACGTGTGTGTACAGTACAGAATTAACATTTATTCGCTATGGGCCCCAAGAAAGTGACGGAGATAAGTGGAAAAGGAGAAAAGAAGAAGAGAGTTTTTTTGTCCATACAAACAAAGAAGGAGATAATCGAAAGGTATGAAAAGGGGATGCGTTTGGTTGATCTCGCCAAAGAATATGGCCGTAATACATCAACGATCAGCACGGTATTAAAACAAAAGGAAGCCCTTACAAGCCGACAAAAGCAAACGTCCTTGGATCGTTTCTTCACAAAACGTCAGGCAAAAACCACTGATGAGACAGAACATGAACCAAAGAAGGCAAAAGGTGACGACGACGATAGCAGTTAAAAGGTAAATGAACATAATTTTTATTATTCTTTCTCTTTTATTATTCTCTTTTATTATTCTTTCTCTCATTTTAAACTCTCATTTTATGTTTATTGTGCAGTAATCTAATTGTAACATGTATTTGTTACATGTTTTGATGCGTTTTTATGATTTATAAAAAATTTATGCCCGAATTTTGGGGGGCTTGGAACGGATTACGGCATTTACATGTAAAATGCGCCTCTACTTACGGAATTTTCACGTTACGAGAATACTTCCAGAACGAATTAATTTCGTAAGTAGAGGTACCACTGTATCTAGGATTGTGGTTTGATAGTGTATACACATGGAGAGCTCATGTTGAAAATCCAGAGACAAAGTGCAAAAAAGTCAGTCTCATAAAAGCTGTAGCTGGACACGAATGGGGTGCAGATAAACAGGCATTAATTGACATTTACAGAGCACTAATGAGATCGACAATAGACTACGGCTGTATGATTTATGGAGCAGCGGCAAAGACGACTCTGGAAAAAATAGACAGAATGCAGCATAGAGCGCTTCGCCTGTGCATTGGAGCCATTCAAAACAACACCAAACAATGCAGTTTTAATAGAAGCAGGAGAAATGCCGATGGATTTGAGAAGAGATAAATTCGCATTATCACACTGGGCCAAGCTGAAAGGAAGTGACGAAGCAAATATTTCAAAAACACTTTAAGACTGCTGGGAATACTCTTAATTTCCAGGGACATGGGTTTGGGTGGACAGTTGAAAGAAGGACCAGAATGTATGGGCTGCACTCTATTGATATAGCTAACATCAGTCCAGTGAGTAATGTTTCCCCCTTGGCTGTTTCCGGGAATAGAAGTAGATGCTAGTCTGCTAATGAGGAAAAAGGATTGGCATATGAGTGAAGTTGGCGTTAAAACAAGCATTTACCTCATTAATAATTACTATAACTTCTTGAAGAGGGCTCTGTTGGAGTTGGAGTATACATCCCAGAGTTTTAAGTGACCATCGCAAAAAGACACTCCAACAAAATACATCTGTGTTTACAGCAGAGGTGGTGGCAATAATTATTGCTTTGCAGTGGGTGGAGGAGGTCAGACCGGACCGGGTGGTGGTGTGCACGGGCTCACTTGCAGTGCTAAAAACCATACAGACACTAAAACCTACAAGGGAAGACTTGATGATTGAGCTATATCACAGTTTGTTTAGGGTACACAGGGGTGGTGGAGAAGTTCTGTTTTGTTGGGTTCCTGCACATGAAGGGTTGAAAGGGAATGACTGTGCAGACAAATTAGCAAAAAGCACTCTTGGAAAAGGGATAACTATATTATTTTCTCTTGGAAAAGGTGACGGAAAAGCAGTAATCAAGAAAAAAGGAACTGAGCTATGGCAAAAAAGATGGAATGAAAATCATAAAAGTAGATTGTATTACAAAATACAAAAATCTATTGCAATAAAGAATTTCATAGCAACCAAAAGGAGGGAAAACATCATTATGGCAAGACTCAGACTGGATCATACAGGTTTAAACGGCACTTTATTCACCATGGGGAAAAGTGAAATTGACAAATGTAGAGAATGTGGAGTAAAAGAGATGTCGAGTACGTCTTATTACACTGTCACAAATACGGAAATGAAAGACAGATATGGAAAATGAAGTTTGAGAGGCCGATAGGGAATGGGATTTAACTGGGATTCTGGGAACAGATGGAGATGGAGAGGCAATGAGAATCACGAGAAGGGCTCTTTTCTCTTTTTTTAAATAGCACAGGATTAAGGCATAGAATTTAGGGGTCGGGCTCAGATGACATAATGTTACACACTCTTGTACAGTGGGGTGGCGGTATGCACCTTTCAGTTGTTTGCTATCCACCAGTAACCAAAAGAAGAAGAAGAATGGGACTTGGCAGAAACAGGAAAGATGAGATACTCATCACCCAATTGAGAATAGGACATACTACTTTGAACCAGACACTACATCAAATAGGTAAACACCCAACAGGCAGCTGTGCACATTGTGGTTCTCCGGAAACAGTTCAACACGTTTTGTTGGAATGTTAGGGGTACTAGGAACAAAGGAAGCATCTGATTGCAGTAATGTAAAGGGCTAATTTAAGTTTTGGTTTGGAAAACATATTAGGAATCTCAGTCAAAGAAATATATGTAGCTCTACTTAGATATTTAAGTGAAACTGGATTAATCAAAAGAATTCAGGGGGGGGGGTTTGCCCCTCCCACTCTTGATGGTGCACCTGCGGTCTGGTTGCTGGCCAGCAGTCAGACCTAGAAGAAGAAGAAGAGTGATTTAAGCAGTGAGGCGGGTGACAACAAAACCTGGATGAATCCCGATTCTTGGTCAAAATGTCACAAAGCTATGAGGAAGATGTCATCACAAAGCCACAAGGATATGAGGATGATGTCAGAAAGCTATGAAGACGATGTCACAAAACTATGAGGAAATCGTCTCAAAGCTATGAGGAAAACATCACAAAGTTTTGAGGAAAACTTCACGGAGTGATACGATAAGAGGAAAACATCACAAAGCAATGATATGAGGAAAACATAATTAAGTCAGTGGCGGTAATGCACCTTTGAGCTGGTTGCCAATGACCAATCAAATCTAACAGAAGAAGAAGAAGCAGCTATGAGGAAAACATAATCAAGACTGTGGTGGTAATGCACCTTTGGAGATAGTGATGATATAGAGTGAAGTACGTGGCGGTAATGCACCTGTAAGCTGGTTGCCAACCGTTAATCAAATCTAAAAGAAGAGTGATGATATAGAGTGAAGTTATGATATAGATTAAAGTACGAGGAGACGAAGAAAAGTGATGTCTGAAGATAGAGTTGAGGTTCGATTGGACAAAGCAATGATGATAGAATGACTACAGCTCCTGACCAGATAGTGATGATATAGAGTGAAGAAGATGAAGAGGTTGCCAACCGAGAAGAATTCTGACTTTTGATAGTGATGTTGACTGAGTGAAGTATGTGGTGGTAAGGACTACAGCTCCTGACCTGATAGTGATAATAGAGTGAAGTACGTGGCGGTAATGCACATGTAGGCTGGTTGCCAACCGCCAATCAGATCTAAAAGAAGAGGAAGAAGTAATAAGCTAGCTGGATATAGTTTTGGATAGAGTGAAGTACGTGCGAAGGAGAGCTCCGGACGATAGAGTAGATAACCTGAAGAATATTGAGTGGGACCAGATAGTGTTACAGACATCATTTAGACATGGAAATCTCACTGTAAGATGAAGAATAATCACGTTCAGAGCTCCTTGTGGGAGTTCCATGTACAAAATATAGAGTGAAGAAGACGAAGAAGAGGTTGCCAACAGAGAATTCTGACTTTTGATACATAGTGATGTTTACTGACTGAAGTATGTGGTGGTCAAGACTACAACTCCTTACCAGATAGAATGCTGATATAGAGGTAAGTACATGGTGGTAAGGACTACAGCTCCTGACCAGACAGAGTGATGATATACTGTAGAGTAGTGATGGGTCCGGCAACACCAATGCGTCGGTGCATGTGTCGAGCTCATAGAGCAAAACCCCGTGTCGGTGTGCATATCGCTTTAAGAAAGTCACGTGACCGATACAGGAACTGTTTCGAACTGACACTGACGCGCCAACCTGCATTTATAAGGAAGCGCATCTGTCAATGGGCTGCATCTGCTCAAAGAATCTCTGATGTGTTGTGGTTCATCATCAAATTCATCAAGAATTATGGAGCAGCCTCAAGCTAAAAGAAAGGTTTCCGCCGCGTGGGACCATTTTGATCTCATATCTCCGCATCCGCGGAGAGAGAGCTTAGACTTTCTGCTGCACATTCACCAACCAACCATAATGCTCTGCACTGTGTGTCTATATATATACATTTATAGTAATATGGACATATGTTTACTAGATGTTGTTTTTTCTTGCCTTCTGATTGTTGCTCTGAGTGTTGCTATCCCTGTGCTGTTGCAATCCTGGAATTTCCCCATTGTGGGACTAATAAAGGCTTATCTTATCTTATCTTATATCGGAAAATAAGGTATTTGCTTTAATTTCATTGTTGTTTCATCCTGTTCCTCTCAGAGTTTCCATTTGATCTATCTGAATTCAAATTCATTTCAAAGTGACTCTTAGTTTACTATTCATATTATTTTCTGCAGGTTAAATGTCGCATTTGTTCGACAGAACTTTCTTATTTTAACAAAAGCACCTCCTTAATGCTGAGGCCTTATAGGGCCAGGCATGAGAATGAAGTCCCAGATACACCCAGGATAAACTCAGGTATACAGCCATTCTACAACTTACTCACAGTTGCTTTATTGATAATTAATTCCTATTAATTTATTCTTTACTTCATTTTTAACCATCAAGCTTCCAGGAAGCAGATGCTGGATGAGGCTCTGCTGAATTTCATCCTGAAGGACTGCCAGCCCCTCAGTATTGTGGAGAGTGAAGGGTTCAGGGAACTGGTTCAGGCCCTTCAGCCCTCATATGTTTTGCCAACCAGAAAGGTTTGTGTGGAAATTATCTAAAGTAGTAGTTGATATATCCAGTTTATTTAATCTTTAATTTAAATATATGGATTTGCTTTTGGTTTGACTTGGTGTAATTCTCAGACCATCAAACAAATGCTGGCCAAAAAGTACGAGGAGGAAAGGGAACGAGTGAAAATGGAAGTACAGCAAGCTGTGGCAGTGAGTATAACAGCTGACATGTGGACATCTGTGAACATGGAGGCTTACTTGGCTCTTACCTGTCACTACATTAATGAGAATTTGCAATTGTGTACATCTGTGTTGGGTGTGCAGTACTTTCCACAAAGTCACACTGCTGACAATTTGGCCCAAGTCAAAAGGGGAATGATGGAGGACTGGGCCATAACCAATAAACTAACTAACCTGCACTTATATAGCGCTTTTCTAGTCACAAAGACCACTCAAAGCGCTTTTCACTAATACTAACCCTCTATTCTAAGGGCCTATAGGAAACAGATATCTAGGGACAATTTAGAACAGCCAATTAACCTAACATGCATGTCTTTGGATTGTGGGAGGAAACCGGAGCCCCCGGAGTAAACCCACGCAGCACAGGGAGAACATGCAAACTCCACACAGAAAGGTTCCAACCCCTGCCAACCTGGGGATTTGAACCAGGAACCTTCTAGCTGTAAGGCAACAGTGCTAACCACTGCACCAAGTAAAGTGTCTTGTGACCGACGCAGCACCAAATATGATTGCATCCACTAGACAGCTCCAAATTAGGCACTCAGTTTGCATTGCACATAGTCTCAATTTATTAGTTAGTAAATCATGTGATCAGATCCCCACACTTACATCCATCAGACACAAAGCTAGGCACATTGTCACATACTTCAGATCAAGCACTACAGCCAAGAAGAAGCTTGCTCAAGTGCAGCAACAGATGGGACGACCGACCCTGAAACTTATCAGGTTTATCAATGAGGTGCCAACACGCTGGAACAGCACATATGAAATGTTGTCAAGGTTACATGATGAGAGGGAACCAGTGTGGGTATCTCTGGCCTCTCTAAAAACAGATTTGACTCCACTTACAGCTGATGAGTATACCATCATAGGAGAAACACTTCTTGTGCTTGCTCCTTTCCATCAAGCTACAGTGGAGTTGTCTGAAGAGAGGTGAGTGTCAGGGTCAAAGGTCATCCCGATGATGAAAATGCTCTATCTTGCACTAGAGTGTAATGCTTCAACCTTGCACACACAGGCAGCCATACACCTACATGAACATCTGAAGCGTCGAGTCACAGACACTGCTTCCAATCTGGAGTCATTAAGTGTGTTGACCCTAGCAACATTTCTAGACCCCAGATTTAAATCACTCGGGTTCCGCAGTTCCTCCAAGTGCAATGAGGCCATCAGTAGACTGTGGTCAGAAAGTGCATCTGTAATCGGACGCACAAATGAGCCCCAGCCGGGACCGTCTTCACAACAGCTGTCTGCACTCACTTCAGGCATGTTATTCAGCATTATTTGTTGTTGTCTGGAAATCATGTACTAAAATGCCAATTTGTTGTTTTTTAGATAACCTTTGGCAACCTCTCAACATCGAAGTGGGCAGGCAGACCAAAAGTGCCACAGCTGATGCCATCCAGGAGGTGCAGAGATACCTGGCAGAGGGCAATATTGCCAGGTCCCAGGATCCTCTGAGATACTGGGACAACCAAAAGACCATATATCCCAACCTCTTTCAGCTTGCCTTACAATTTCTCTGCACTCCAGCCTCATCTGTGCCATGTGAGCAAGTGTTTTCGACAGCTGGAGAAGTTGTGTCAAAAAAGCGTAACAGACTGAATTTCAAAACGTTGGAAAAACTTTTTTTTTTTAATAAAAATTTGTAAAAAAAAAAAAAAAAAATCCCAGTCCACAAGCATCCTCATTCACAACATGTTCACTTAGATTTTCACGTTATGACACATGTTCACATTATTTATTGACTGTATCTAAAAATATCAACGATATTTGAAATTAAAATGAAGATATGAAATAATACAATATAAAATACAATGACTTAAATTATTTACTGCTCAAAAAATAAAGAGAACAATAAATAACACATCCTAGATTTGAATGAATGAAATATTCTTATTAAATACTTTGTTCTTTACATAGTGGAATGTGCTGACAACAAAATCACACAACAGCATGTGAAATTGATTGTCAGTGTTGCTTCCTAAGTGGACAGTTTGAGGGACAGTGTTCCCTTTATTTTTTTGAGCAGTATATTATTGTATATACTAGGTCATCAAATCATTGTCAGTTGAGTCTGTCAACTAGGTTGCCTGTAGGGATTTTTAAGGTCCAGCAGGTGTCAGTATTCAGTGACAACAGTATCAATACAGTTTGGCAATGTGTCGAAACGCTTCATGACGCCTCATCTACTCACAGTAATGCACCTGTAAGCTGGTTGCCAACCGCCAATCAAATCTAAAGAAGAATAATCAGCTAGCTTGCTGATATGTGTCGGAGTGGTGGCCTAGTTGGTAAAGCATCCGCCCTACAACTGCAAGGTCGTGGGTTCATATCCTAGCCAGGTCATACCAAAGATCATATAAAAATGGTACAGTCCTAGCTTGGTGCTCAGCCTAACAGAACGGGGAAAGAAACGTTAACGCACAGAGCTGTCAAAGGACTGGGACCCCCCCCACTGTAGCTTCCACTACTCACAGTGTAGTGATCTCGAGCGTGGGTCTGCTCCGCGCTTGAGCCACTTATTTTCTCTTTTTGTCCCTTTATTTTGGGCTTGTTTTGATGGTGTGTTCTTGTGCTCTTGTTTTGACCGTGCCACGGCAGCACTTCCGCCTGTCAGCCGGTTCGCAGCCTGTCACAGCTGTTCTCGTTTCTTTCATTATCTGTCTCACCTGTGTATAATGAGTTTTTGCACTATTTAAGATCAAGGCTGGGAAATAGTCCTCGCTGCGATCTCACACCCATTCAGGCTGGAGTCCCCACGTCCAGCTCCAGTCCCTTTCCAGCCTCAGGTTTCACCCTCGCTGTATAAAGTGTAAGTGACTCTTTGATTCTTTGTAATTGTGTAGCTATTTTGACCCATCATGGTCGAGTGTCATAGGTTATGCATTTTGCCCCTCGAGGCACATTATTTTGTACTTTTTAATAAAACAACTAAACTCACTTTTGGCTTGTGCCGTCTCATCTTTGCCCTGCAAAGGAAATCATAACACAAAGTAGCTGTCTGGCCTAGAGTGAGTGAAACGGAGATAGGCATCGCCCCATATACCACATGGTGGAAGGGGAACTAACAGCTTGCTGATGATATGTGTCTTTTTTTAAACTAGTGCATACCTGTGCATGCCCGTGCATACCTGCGCAGGCCCGTAGAAACTAAGTGTAAGCAAGTATTTCTGCATGCCCGTAGAAAGCAGGTGTAAGCAAGGGTGTAAACAAGCACATCAGCACTTGTTCAGTGATGCCTGCCTTTGATCTTTGTGTCATAGCAAGTCCTATGATCTTTGATGATGTCAGTGACTCCTATGATGCCTGCATTTGATGTCTAGCGAGTCCGATGATCGTGACGCCTGCCTTTGATCTTTGATGTCCTATGATCGTGAGTGCGCGTGAGTGATGCCTGCCTTTGATCTTTGATGATGTCATAGCAAGTCCTATAATCATGAGTGATGCAGCCCAAGGACCGAAAATTTTTCCACACTTGTTGTTCAGAACTCCTTATACATAGGAACATCATAGGACATTATGTAGACATCAGAGGAACATCACGGGCCTATGATCTTTTACAGATTTCTTGAATTATAGAGTGATGCTGATCAGGTACCAATTTTCTTGGAGGCATTAAAACATTTTTTCTCAGGTTTGACCGTTAATCACAGTAAGTGTGAAATTCTTCCAGTGCATAACTGTGACAGGACATCAGTATGTCATATAGAGGTGAAAAGGTGTGTCAAATATCTTGGTATTTGGATAAGTAAATCTGTGCAGGACAGATAGTGATGATGTAGAGTGAAGTGCGTGGCGGTAATGCACCTGTAAGCTGGTTGCCAACCGCCAATCAAATCTAGAAGATACAGCCCAAGGGTTCTTCTTTTAGATTTGATTGGCGGTTGGCAACCAGCTTACAGGTGCATTACCACCACTGACTTGACTACCATCACTCTATATCTTTGTATAAAGAGTTCTTATGAATTCTGAACAAGTCCTTATGTGTGAAAAAATTATCCGTCCTTGGACTGTGTCCTCGGTGGCGTCAATAACTGTGCCAGCCAGCCAGCCGGCCAGACTCCATATAAGGAGTTATAAGGAGTTCTAAACCACTCCTTATGTGTGAAAAAATTGTCCGTCCTTGGACTGTGTCCTGTGACGTTTTCCTCATAGCTTTGTGACGTTTTCCTCAGCTTTGTCCTCATAGTTTTGTAGCTTTGTGACATTTTCCTCAGAGCTTTGTGACGTTTTCCTCAGAGGTTTGTGATGTTTTCCTCATAGTTTTGTGACGTTCTTTTTTAATCTCGTGTCTGCGTTTCATCTCTTTATTCTTCTAGCTGTGGTCTGTATCTGCGTCTTATATTATTTTAGACGTGATTGGCAGTTGATCCACCAGCCCATGATTTCTTTGAACTTATAAAGATTCCCCACTTAACAAGTCCTCAACTGCTTCCCAATGTAGCCCCTTAATGCCAAGATATTTTTCTGCTGCTTTCACAATGATTTTGATTTTTTCTGTTTTCTTGGAAGTCTGTGCAATGCAGTTTATCACATCTACCACAAATAAGACAAAATTATTTTCCTTCAAAACGAGTATCTTAATTCTACTGCATGCACTGCAAGTCTGCACACTTTCCCTGTTCGAGTCCATTCCCACTTTTTTAGCTGGCACCTTTTTCGTAGCTTCTGCATATGTGGGACACTTATCTGCTTAATTTCTGCTTTTTGCTGGCTTCACAACCTTGATATGCAGAGCTATGTTCACCACCGCAGTTACAGCACTTTAATTTGGCTCCTCTTTCACACTTGCCATATTAATGTTCACCGGAGCATCTGGCACATCGTTGTCTACCTTTGCATATCGCTGCTACATGACCAAACTTTTGACATTTGAAACATTTGAGTGGAGGAGGAACGTTAAGTCTGACTTCATAGCTCATGTAGCCAATACACACCTTACTTGGCAGTCTTGTTTCATCAAATTTTAACATTACTGACAATCATATTTTTCGCTATTTCTATTAGCTTTCAATCACCGTATCTGTCACTTTTGCGCCAGTCAAGTTCCTCATTTCATCAGCTGAGACAGCTGTTGAAATGCCCGATATCACTACTCTCATTGCCTTATTTCCTTCCAATACTGAACACTGCACATTTTTTGCCTCCATCTTATTGACTGATTGCTTTTCCTTGTTGAACCCTATCTTTACATGTAACCAGCAATGACCCACTACGAAGAACCCTTGCATTTAAAACCTCTCCAAATAACCCATTTGTGAGCTTAATTGGGTTCAACTCACAAAATGATGCCCCTTCATGAGTAAGTTTAATGATTACTTTACACTCCTGTTCATTCCGTGGTCGTTCATCCTCTTATTCCTCAGCACTTGATAACAGTCTTGATTGAGTTTATTGACGTCTACATTTCTTTCTTTTAAACTCCACCGTGCTCCAAACTTCCTCTTCCTCACTTCCCACCTCCATTCCTCCTAGTTGAATTCGTGTCCTGGTCGGCTGCCACCTCTTCATGCCGTGGCTGTCTCTCTTCTTCTCTTAGATTTGCTTGGCGATTGCAACCAGCTCAAAGGTGCATTACTGCCACTGACTTGATTATGTTTTCATCAACGTTTTTCTCATAGCTCTGCGATGTTCTCCTCTTATCGCTTGTGACGTTGTCCTCATCGCTTTGTGACGTTTTCCTCATAGCTTTATGACATAATCCTCATAGCTTTGTGACGTTAACCTCATTGCTTTGTGACCTTTTCTTTTTCTTTATGATGTTTTCCTCATAGCTTTGTGACGTTTTGACTTCACAGTTCACATCATAACAGTCAGCAGCATTCCAGGTTTTGTTGTCGTCACTCGCATCACTGTTTATATCACTCTTCTTCTTCTAGATCTGATTGCTGGCTGGCAACCAGCCCGCAGGTGCACGATTGCCGCAAAGTCCAACATCATCATCTTCCTCTTCCTCTTCTTCTTCTTCTTCTTCTTCTTCTTCTTCTTCTTCTTCTTCTGCTTCTTCTTCTTCTCTCGGTTACTGGCAGATAGCAAACAACTGAAAGGTGCAAACCCTCCACCTGCTGTACAAGAGAGTGTAACATTATGTCATCAGAGCCCGGCCCCGAAAGTCTATGACTTAATCCTGTGTTATTTAAAAAAGAGAAAAGAGGACTTCCGGTCTGGACGCCATGGTGATAGCAACCTAACGCTGAAACTCCCAGACTCAATCCAAGGAAAACATCCTCAAAATCAGACCTAACGGATTTTTGGAAGATTAAAAATCAAAAGACAATAACACCATGCCTAACCACAAGCAGAAGAAACTGACATTCCCCAGGTCAGGACGCACAGCGGCTGCAGAATCTGAACCAGAGGACCTCCGTTCAGAAGATGAGGACCTGGGCCTAGCTAACAAAAGGATTAGCTTGAAATCGCTATTTGACGAAATACGACGATTTCGGGCCGAATTTCTTGAATTCAGAGAGGATCTAAAAAGGGCGAACAGCAGAATGGACCAGGCCGAAAACCGAATCTTGGAAGCTGAAGAAAGAGTAAAAGTGCTTGAAGATTCTGTGCTGGATTTACACAGAAAACAGTCAAGGCTGGAGGCTAAGCTAACCGACCAAGAAGGAAGACAGAGACGAGATAACATCAGAATTCACGGTCTGAAAGAAGGAGCTGAAGATAGTTTCAACACAGTGGCGGAATGCGTGGAATCCTTATTGAGAGAGAAGTTGGATATTCCACAAACCACCGATTTGAAGATAGAAAAAGCCCATCGTACATTAGCCGCAAAGCCAGCCCCGGAAGCGCCCCCACGTTCTGTGGTGGTAAGATTCGCCAATTTCAAAATAAAACAAGAGGTTGTAAGACGGGCTTGGCAGAAAAAAGGATTTATGCATCATGAGAGAAAAGTCTTCGTGGAGCCCCTGAGGTTCTTAAAAAACGACGGGAATATAACGACGCCAAAAAGGTTCTACGGGAACAGATTCTACGCTTTCAGACGCCATTTCCGGCGAAGCTAAGGGTCTTTTACGGGGAAGAGTCATGTCTCTATAATTCAGCGGAAGAAGCAACAACTGACATGGCAAGAAGAGGACTCCCGGTAACGGTGTTTAAACCCGCAGCGGATCTGAGCGAGAAGATCAGAGTTCAAACGTGGTCCACTCAGAGACCTTCAAAATCCACGGGCCAGCAGCGGGAAACCCAGCCCCAGAGCTACAAAGATAAGCTTTCCAGTTCCAGGAAGGAATAGCGACCTTTTTGGGGGTTTTTTTCTTTTCAGTCACTGCACTTCCACCCCCCCTCCTACAAGGTAACAAACATTAAAGGAGATGCAGAATCAGCATGTGGTAAAACCTTTCATGGAGCAGTTATAGCATTAGAAACAAATGTCTTCTTAATTTAAAGGGGGGGGGGGAAATCATGTTAAAATAGAAATAGAAACGTAACAATGACCCACATGTTCTCTCCACACTAACAAATACTGTATTAGAGTGAATGTTTGCTGTGATGGGGGTGGGAGGGTGCACACAATCTCATAGGGTATAGGCATAAAAAAAAAAAAAAATCATTACAAATTCGGATTGGGATCTGAAATTCACGTTAAAAACATGGGACAACTTACAGGGGTAAGAGAGGGCCCTCAACACGTAACAGAGTTTGAGGAATTTCCCTCAGAGCCTACACTCCATCAGGGCTCTTACAGGGTCTTTAAAGAGACCCCAGCTCAGGAAGTTTTTTTGACAGTTTTTTGTTTTAAAGTTTCGTACACTATGTTCTTAATGTTTTTTATGTTCTTAATGTTCTTTCAGTTTCTGAGTAGCAAAAAAGAGGGCCACCACACTGTTATACTAAATAAGAAAATACAATGGAGAAACAGGGTGTAACCAAAATAGCCTCATATAATGTAAAAGGGATCCTGAATCCAGTTAAAAGATCCAAGATTCTACGCAAAATGAAAAAAGACAAAGCAGAAATAATATTTTTACAAGAAACCCACCTAACAGACGTGGAACACACTAAACTCAATAGACAAGGGTTTAAAATGATCTCTTCATCTTCATATAAATCAGGGAGGAGGAGGGGAG
This sequence comes from Pholidichthys leucotaenia, assembly GCA_020510985.1. Taxonomy (NCBI): domain Eukaryota; kingdom Metazoa; phylum Chordata; class Actinopteri; order Cichliformes; family Pholidichthyidae; genus Pholidichthys; species Pholidichthys leucotaenia. The sequence continues at coordinate 71,795,379 of CM035849.1, forward strand.
TAGCGACATTGATATCAACCAAAATTACATTTGAAAAAAAATCAGAACACAAAGATAAAGAAGGGAGGTACAGTTTGGTAACTGGGTGGCTAGAGGGAGAAGATATCACCCTGCTGAATGTATATGCACCACCAGGGGCTAAATGGAAATTTTATAAAAATGTATTCGACCTAATGATAACTAAAGCCCAAGGTTTAGTGATATGTGGTGGAGACTTCAATCTAAGACTGAATCCATACTGGGATGCGACAGGTAATTCTTCACATCAAAATAACACCCAAAATAAGAATACTCGGATGCTACTAAAAGAAATGGGAATCTGTGACGTATGGAGGGAATTCAACCCCAGTGTAAAAGATTATACTTTTTATTCAACGCCACATTCATCTTACTCAAGGATTGATTACTTTTTTATGTTTAATAGAGACATTGGAAGAGTAAAAACATGTAAAATAGGACTGATGGATCTCTCCGACCACAGTCCGATCTATATGGACTTAAACATCCAAAAATACACAAATAATACATTTTCCTGGAGGCTGAATTCAAGTGTCCTGAAAGGACCACTGAAAGATGAATTGGAATCAGATATTCTCAGATATTTGGAAGAAAACGATAATGGAGAAGTATCTCCTTTAATACTGTGGGATGCGTGCAAAGCTGTAATAAGGGGAAAAATTACTGCAAAACTGGCAACCCAAAAGAAACTGAGACAAGAAAAACTAATCACACTAGAGTCAGAACTCAAGAACCTAGAAAAAGAGCACAAAGACAACACTCATTCTAATGGCTCGCTCAAGATTAAAGAAATTAAAAATCAAATAAATGAGATCTACACAATAGAAATCCAGAAGAAACTTACATTTCTGAAACAAAAACACTATGAAGCAGGCAGTAAATCGGCAAAATTACTAGCCTATAAATTGAGGAAACAACAAACGGAAAGAGTAATCTACAAAATCAGAGACCCAGTATCAAAGGAAATAAAATTCAGAATTCAGGATATTCTTAAAAGCTTCGAGAATTACTACAAGAACTTATACTCCCACAAAAAACATAAAAACGCATCCGAGACATTACTAAACACATTAAACCTTCCCCAACTTACGGAGTCACAAAATAAAACCCTACTGTCAGAAATACAACCTAAAGAATTGGAAAAAGCAATTATGAAACTTAAAGCTAACAAATCCCCAGGAGCAGATGGCTATACAGCAGAATGGTACAAAACCTTTAAACAGCAACTATCTCCTCTCCTCCTGAAAACATTTAACTACGTCCTCCACACAGGGGAAATCCCCCCTCCTGGAGAGAAGGGGTCATTGCAGTTATATCTAAACCTGAAAAGGATAAACTAGAATGCTCCAACTACAGACCAATCAGTGTATTAAATCAGGACTATAAGCTTTTTACCACTATCCTTGCCAAAAGGTTAGAAAACATACTGACAGACTTAATTCACTTAGACCAAACAGGTTTTATAAGACAAAGACAGACACAAGACAACATTCGACGCACTTTACACATAATTCATCATATAAAAAAATATAACTTAAATGCAGTCATATTGGGATTAGATGCTGAAAAAGCATTCGATTCGGTTGACTGGTCTTTCCTATATAGAATCTTATCCAGTTTCAATTTTCATAACAACTTCATTAGAACTATACAGGCATTATATAAAAAACCAACAGCTAAAATAAGGATTAACGGTAATTTATCATCATCTTTTGAGCTGGAAAGAGGATGTCATCAAGGCTGCCCCCTGTCTCCACTGCTCTTTGCAATCTTCATAGAACCTCTGAGCCAATGGATAAGACAAAATCAAGAAATTCAAGGTATTACACTTGGTCAGAAGGAACATAAAATAGCACTCTTTGCTGATGACATTTTAATATACCTAGGGCAGCCAGACACTTCTCTGCCAGAACTAATCTCAGTTTTTTCAGACTATGGAGATTTATCGGGGTACAAATTAAACATGCATAAAACCCAAGTCTTAACATTCAACTATGACCCAAATCATTTTTCACTAAATGAACTCAAAACTAACTGGGAGTTGGAATCTATGAAATATCTGGGGGTCAATATCCCGAAACAACTCGACAAAATTATAACACTAAACTATGATCCACTGGTGACAAAAATAAAATCTGACCTAGCAAGATGGAATATGATACCATTCTTAGCTAACTAACTAACTAACCTGCACTTATATAGCGCTTTTCTAGTCACAAAGACCACTCAAAGCGCTTTCATTAATACTAACCCTCTATTCTAAGGGCCTATAGGAAACAGATATCTAGGGACAATTTAGAACAGCCAATTAACCTAACATGCATGTTTTTGGCATGTGGGAGGAAACCGGAGAAATCCCGGAGTAAACCCACGCAACACGGGGAGAACATGCAAACTCCACACAGATCACTGTTGGTTGGGGGCTGGGATCGAACCCACGATCCCACGATCCCCACAATCCCCCGGCCAAGGGTAAACTGTGCTGCCGCAGTGCTAACCACTGCGCCACCGTGCAGCAAAGGTACTGCACAAAGAATTGAAGCAGTCAAAATGAATATACTTCCACGTCTTCTATACCTTTTCCAAACAATACCGGTAGAACCTCCCAAAAAAACATGGCAGGAGCTGGACAGAAGGATCTCAAGATTCATATGGCAGGGTAAGAGACCTAGAATCAGATATAGAACCCTACAGCTAAACAAAGACAAAGGTGGGCTCGCGCTGCCAAATATCAGGGACTATTTTATAGCTGCACAAATTAAAACTTTAGTAGAGATATGTAACCCAGTCTACACTGCACAATGGAAGGAGATGGAATGCCAAATAACAAGTGACATCCCCCTACAGGCGATAATAGGGAACAATGCCTTAACTAAACTCTTGAATAACACTAACCCGTGGATAGAGACCCCGCTAAAAATTTGGTTTAAGATAGTCAGAGAGAATCAAGCTAAAGAGCCCTATCGACTTCTGCAATGGATTGCCTATGATCAAGACTTTACCCCCAATAAAACAGACACTAGATTTAAAGAGTGGAAAGAGAAAGGGCTGATAAAATATTACGATTTTTTTAAGGGGCAAACTTTAAGAAGTTTTGAAGATTTGAAAAAACAAGGTCTAATAAATCAAGATCTTTACAGGTTCTTTCAGCTTAGACACCACATAAACAATATACTTAAAAAGGAGGATTTGGAAAGGGCCCAGTCAGGTGTTCTGAAGGTCTTCTTAATGGCATATAAAGGGATCCCAGGGATCAGATACATTTCTAAAATATACCAAGGTCTTCAAGACTTAAAAGGAGACAACACATCATATATAAAAGAGAGATGGGAAAAAGAGGGGAATTTCACTTTACAATTGGAAATATGGGAAAAGCTAAATAAACAGCAATGGAAAAGTACCTCATCCCTGCAGTGGAGAGAATTTGGATGGAAAAAACTTGGTAAGATTTTTCAGAACACCTGCACAAAACAAATTTACCCATAAGGGGTTGAACTGTTGGCGCTTGTGTGGTGAAAAGACTGCAAATCATTTTCATGTGTTTTGGTCATGCCCAGTTATCCACCAATATTGGACCAACGTACAGACAATGTTGGGGAAAATATTCAAAATAACAGTTCCCTTTTCTTTTGTAACTTTGTATTTGGGTTTACTACCGGACTCACTGGAAAGACGAGGAGATAAATACTTATTCAATGTTTTAATATTGGCAAGTAAAAAAGCCCTAACTAAAAAATGGATGCTGAAGGACTGTCCTACACCTGAAGATTGGATTAACGTGATTCAAGACATTTACTCGATGGAAAAGTTGACATTCGCACTGAGACAGGACATGGATGGGTTCATGAACTTTTGGCAACCCTGGATCGCATATGTGTCTTCCATTAGATCTAATCTTTGACAAATACCATTTCGATAATGGTCCCGCTCTTTGTTCCAAAGCTACTCAGTTGCTCTTTTACTTTTAATTACTTAATTTTCTGTTTGTTTGTTTTTTGCTGTTCTGTTTGTTTATTCGTTTGGGTTTTTTTTTTTTTTATTTAATTCTCCTTAATTTCACTTTTTCTTTCACTTTAAAAAAAAAAGGGGGGGGGTGTTGTAATAACTATCCTACCAATGTTGTCAAATAGCAAAAAATAAGGGAACATGTGATGAAAATGTAAACAATGCAATGCTGTAATGACCTGTATACCCTTTACAAAAACTTAAATAAAGAGAAAAGAGCCTCTCTTGTGATTCTTAGTGCCTCTCCATCTCCATCTGTTCCCAGAATCCCAGTTAAATCCCATTTCCTGCCAGCCTCTCGAACTTCATTTTTCATTCTCTCCCTTTCATTTCCATACTTGTGACAGTGTAATAAGATGTGCTCGACATTTTCTTTTACTCCACATTCTCTACATTTGTCACTTTCGCTTTTCCCCATGGTGAATAAAGTGCCGTTTAAACCTGTATGATCCAGGCTGAGTCTTGCCATGATGATGTCTTCCCTCCTGTTTGTTGTTTTATAATTCTTTATTGCAATAGATTTTTGTATTTTGTAGAATGATCTACCTTTATAAGATCTTCATCCCATCTTTTTTTTTTTTACCATAGCTCATTTCCTTTTTTTCTTAATTACTGCTTTCCCTTCACCTTTTCCAAGAGACAATAGTATAGTTTTTTTCTTTCACAAGTGCACCTTTTGCTAATTTGTCTGCACAGTCATTCCCTTTCAACCCTTCATGTGCAGGAACCCAACAAAACTGAACTTCTCCACCACCCCTGTGTACCCTAAATAAGCTGTGATATAGCTCAATCACCAAGTCATCCCTTGTAGATTTTAGTGTCTGTATGGTTTTTAAAGCTGCAAGTGAATCTGTGCACACCACCACCCGGTCCAGTCTGACCTCCTCCACCCACTGCAAACCAATGATTATTGCCACCATTTCTGCTGTAAACACAGATGTATTGTTGGAGAGTCTTTTTGCGATGATCACTTTAAACTCTGGAATGTATACTCCAACTCCAACAGAGCCCTCTTTGTTCTTTGAACCATCAGTATAGAGCTGTATGTAGTTATAGTAATTGTTCCTAAGGTAAATGCTTGTTTTAACACCAACTTCAATCATATGCCAATCTTTTTTCCTCATTAGCAGACTAATGTCTACTTCTTTTCCCAGAAACGGCCAAGAGGGAACATTACTCACTGGAGTGATGTTAGCAATATCAATAGTGTGTAGTCCATACATTCTAGCTTTTCTTTCAATTGTCCATCCAAACCCGTGTCCCTGGAAGTTAGGATACTCCCAGCAGTCTTGTAGCCTTGTTTTGAAATATTTGCTTCCTCACTTCCTTTCAGCTTGACCCAGTATGATAATGTGAGTTTATCTCTTCTCAAATCAATTGGCATTTCTCCTGCTTCTATTAAGACTGCATTGTTTGGTGTCACGAACCGAGCCGGTGTTTTCCTGTAGGCTCGGTTCTGACCATTTTCTGTGGCTCGGGTATCGGGTTTATTATGTATTGTGTTATCTTTTGAGTTCTTGTTGTTTTTATGTCTGTGTTCCATTTCTTTTCCATGCCTGCAGCCAACGCCCTGGCCAGCGGCTGTTAGGCAGCCCCTTTGACCCACATTCATGTGGGCGTTGTCTAACATTCACCGGTCCAACCACGCCCCCTCTCTTTTGACAGCCAGCTGATTCTTCCCCGGTATTTGTCTTTCCCGCGCCTCGCCCAGGTGTGCCCAATTTGTGGTGCCAGCAGTGTTTGTACTTAGGTGGCTCTTGCCAGTCAAACACTGCTGGACCATTGTGCTCTCATTTGGTCGTTAATCACCATATGACGGTCTGTGTCAATGAAGGATTGTGTGTGCTCACGGGAGGATTGGACTTCTGGGACTGTTCCTGCTTCGTGAGTTAAACTGTTAGGCGTTTCTCTGTGCTGTTCTACTGCTACGCTAGACTGTAACATTTCTCCATGCAGTACAACTGCTACACTTAGGCTGTTGCCCAGTTTTTCCCCTCCTTATGTAGTCGAGCCTCCTAGAGGACTCCAGTTCTCCCGAATTTGTGTTTTTGTGTTATTTGTTTGTGGCCAGCGTGAACAGTGGTTAGCCCGCTGTACGCGCGTCACGTCAGTCGTTTTGTGCACATAACTACCTTTTTGTCAGTCTTTATTTTTGGAACTGTCAGCTTTTCATGTTCAATAAATGTGTTGTGGTGAAGTCCTGCATGTAAATCCGTTCTTCCTTCTCCTCCTCCATGCGCTGTGTAAAACGCACAGGGAGGTTCATTACAGAATGGTCCAGCCAGCCAGGATTTAGCGGGTTCACCCACACATCTGTTTTTAATTTTGAACTGGTTTTTTCTTCTTCTTTTTTCCCTACTCATCCGTGTTGGAGTTAGTCATGGAAGCCGTGAGTTTTCCTTTTGAGTCTTGGGTGGGTGTGCTGCCGAGCCCTGATGAACATTGATGAGCTCATCTCCTCGGCAAGCAAATACTCTACCCTGGAGGACATCCTGTGGTACGTGGGTCTGGCGGAGGCAGAGGTCCAGCAATGCCCTCAGCTTTCTGAACACACTGAGGGAATTGAGAGGATTAACCTGTTGGCAGCGTTACGGCGTGAAAACAGTGGGAGGGAGAGGAAGTCCCCAAGTAAGACCAGGCGTTTGCCGAAGGGGAAAGTGCTCCTGGGCCCCCGGCGTTCCTGCTTCACGCCAGAGTACTACGCTCACTCCTGCTCCGGTCAAACCAGCTCCAGCCTCCGGCAGACAGCGTCATCCTGCGGGCAGATGTCGGGAGAAGCCCTCCTCATCCCCGGCAGCCTCCTTGCCTCCAGCTCCCGTGAAGTCTGCTGAGGTCACCCCAGGAACATCCACCTCCATCATCGTGGAGACGGCTCCTCCGCAAGCCTTTGATGGAGCCCACGTCACTGCTGACACGGAGAGGGATGACTGCCTGCCGCCTGCAGCTGGGAGCATCAAAGACCGGGATGACAGGCAAGTATTGTTTCATTCTATACCATCTAATAACACTGAATCTTCCCTGTCTCCCGAGGGAGAGGCCCAGTTTCTGCAGTCTGCTGGGTCCTCTCCTCCAGCTGCAACCAGTAACTCTCTTTCTATTCTCTCCGTGTCGCCTCCAATTTTCCCCGAGTGCCCGCCGGCCCTGGAAACTGGCTACTGGACAATGGAAGAGCTTGAGGCCCTGGAGGATCCTGCTCCAGAGCCTGCGTGGAGCCAGCCCTCAGCCCACTCGCCGGATCCATCTCCAGTGGGGGTTTCTTCACCTGAGGACTTGAGGACTATTATCACCATCTTGCCAGCTGCGGTGGTGACTGCAGTGGATTGGGAGCCTGAGCTGGACCTCCTGGAGGCCTGGCGCGAGTTTTCATCGTCGGGATCATCAGAGTCCTGGATGGTGGTGCAGCTTGAGCTCAGGCAAGTCCTCTCTCTTGTTTTTCTATTATCTGTATTAGAGAGATTTTGTCTGGCTCTAGGTGAGGAGAGTCGGGTGCAGCTGCATCCAAACTCCCTTTGCTGGGCTCCGCTGCTGCCGGCGACCCTAATAACCTGGTTTCTTCTCCCGCTCCTGAGTTTTCATCTAGGGTCGCCAGAGAGGGTGTGCTTTTGCCAGAGGTCATCATGGGCCCGGTCCGACCAGCGGAGGATGCCGCTGCTCCAGCTCCTCCTGCCAGGGTCGTCAGGGTTCCCCCCACCGACTGCCTCCTCAGCCTGGTGCTCTGGCAGGTTAGCCGGCTCACTGTGGGTGCAGCATTGGCCCAGTGAGGGCCCACCACAGGTGCTGCAGAGCTCCAGCTGGGAGCCACCGCGGGTGCTGCTGAGCTCCAGTCAGGAGCTGCTGCGGGTGCAGCATTGGCCCGGTCAGGGTCCACCACAGGTGCAGCGTTGGCCTGGTCGGGGTCCACCGCGGGTGCAGCTGTGTCCCAAGTCGGGACCACCGAGGACGCTGTGGGTCAGCCGGAGGATGCCATAGCCGCCTTCTCCGTGTCCTACACTGTGGGGGGTTTTCCTTCCTACAGTCCGGTCACACACCAGGGATCCTCCCGGTGGGCAAGCCGCCTCCTGCTTCATCCCACTGGCCCTGGTGGCTTTACAGAACTGGCCGACCACCAGAGGGACTAAGTCTCTGGGCCAAATGGTCCGTGTTTTCCGGCAGGCCACCGGACTCTGTTCGTCGGACTGCCTGCTGGGCCTGGGACTCTGGGCGGCCTCCTGAGCCTCCACACCTTTGGACTTGGGGGGTTAATTGTGGGCCCTGGGCGGGGTATTGTGTTCCCTCCTTTCCTGTTCCCCCTACCTCCCACCCGGGTTCGTGGTTGTTGTTCCTGCTGGTGGGGGGGGGGGGCATCCTTTCCTTGTGATGTTACCATGGGTGTCTAGAGTCCGACCCTAGAAGGGGGAGCTCTTGTCACAAATCGAGCCAGTGTTTTCCTGTAGGCTCGGTTCCTGACCATTCTCTGTGGCTCAGGTATCGGGTTTATTATGTATTGTTATCTTTTGAGTTCTTGTTTTTATGTCTGTGTTCCTTTTCCATGCCTGTAGCCACTGCTCTGGCCGGCGGCTGTTAGGAAGCCACTTTGACCCACATTCATGTGGGCGTTGTCTAACATTCACAGGTCCAACCACGCCCCCTCTCTTGACAGCCAGCTGATTCTTCCCCGGTATTTGTCTTTCCCACGCCTTGCCCAGGTGTGCCCAATTTGTGGTGTCAGCAGTGTTTGTACTTAGGCAGCTCTTGCCAGTCAAACACTGCTGGACCATTGTGCTCTCATTCGGTCGTTAATCACCGTATGAGGGTCTGTGTCAATGAGGGATTGTGTGTGCTCACGGGAGGATTGGACTTCTGGGACTGTTCCTGCTCTGTGAGTTAAACTGCTATGCGTTTCTCTGTGCGGTTCTGCTGCTACGCTTGACTGTAGCGTTTCTCCGTGCAGTACAACTGCTACACTTAGGCTGTTGCCCAGTTTTTCCCCTCCTTATGCAGTCAAGCCTCCCAGAGGACTCCAGTTCTCCCGAGTTCATATGTTTTTGTGTTTTGTTTGTGGCCACGGTGCACATTGGTTAGCCCGCTGTACGCTCGTCGCGTCAGCTGTTTTGTGCACATAACTACCTTTTTGTCAGTCTTTTTTTATAGAACTGTCAGCTTTTCATGTTCAATAAATGTGTTGTGGTGAAGTCCTGCACGTAAATCCGTTCTTCTTTCTCCTCCTCTGTGCGCTGCGTAAAAGCAGGGAGGTTCATGACGGTTTGGTGTTGTTTTGACGGCTCCAATGCACAGGCGAAGCGCTGTATGCTGCATTCTGTCTGTTTTTTCCAGAGTCGTCTTTGCTGCTGCTCCATAAATCATGCACCCATAGTCTATTGTCGATCTCATTAGTGCTCTGTAAATGTCAATTAATGCCTGTTTATCTGCACCCCATTCGTGTCCAGCTACAGCTTTTTATAAGATTAATGACTTTTTTTGCACTTTGTCTCCAGATTTTCAACATGAACTCTCCATGTGTATCCACTGTCAAACCACAATCCTATGTACCAGTTCTGCGTTGTTTTGTTGTTTTTTTTGTGAAAGTCATATATCAGGTTTTACTGTTTGAAAATTTAAATCCCCACTCATTCTGTATGACCACTTTTCCACTTTTTCCATTGCTTTCCTGATGATTTTGAATACAAATTTCTCATTTCTTCCCCTCGTCCATATGGCTCCATCATCTGCATATTTGATGGATCCCTCTTGATCCTCAAGCATGTCATTAGTCATTATGTTGAATAAAACTGGGCTTATCACACTCCTCTGAGGAACACCATTTGCTGTTTCAAAGTCATTAGAACCCGTGTACTTCTTATAAGTTCTGAACAGTCTTCTTCTTCAAACTGTGAGATTTCCATGTCTACATGATGTCTTATCTCGTATATAACTCTATATATACTAGTACATACCCGTGCATACTAATCCATGCCCGTAGAAACCAAGTATAAGCAACTATTTCTGCATGCCCGTTGCTGAAGGGTCTCCTCCTGTCTCAGACGGCTGTGGTGTTCACAGTCATGCCTGCGGCATACTGCTGGAATCAGAGGTGTTTCATGTTCACGGCATCGTTTCTGACATGCAGCAGTTCTCCTCATTCTATTGATCTCCATTTGGTGGGTCTTCTTGTTCTTTGTTCAGACCACTGGTTGAGGGATAGGTGCGTCGTAATTCCAGCTCATGGGCAGGATCATGAAAATAGATCTGAGCAAAAAATGGCTTTCGACCCTGTTCAGGAAGGCCCGTACATGCAAGAAACCAGAGCACCCGGAGAAAATCAGTGGTTTGCTTGGCATTTTACACATTTGTAGTGTAGACTGGCATTCTTCAAGGTTACACATTTTTACTGTGTCAGCCCATCTTTAAAAACAACATTTGCTGAGAAAGCGACGCTTTTGCTTAGTTTCTTCATCTTGAGCAACAATACGAAGACTGCTTGATCTGGCAGCTCTGCTCGCGGCAACGTAGAATTGGCTATGGCTGCAGAAATCTGTTGTGCAGAAAACACGAACGCGCTGTAAAGACTGGCCCTGTGATTTATTCACCTTGCCAATTTTGAGCCATATGACATCATAAAGACGCATTAGTCTGGGCATCATTTGTCTATGTGTCGTCATATAGACTTGCCAATTTTGAGCCATATGACATCATAAAGACACATTAGCCTAGGCATCGTGAGTGATGATCTTTATGACATCATAAAGACACATAGGCCATCCTATGATGTCCTATAACCGGGACACACACACACAGATTTCTTGCTTTAGTTCATAGGCCGTATTATGTCCTATAAATATGACAGACACACACACACACACACACACACACACACACATAGATTTCTTGCTTTAATATGATCAGGCAGAGATCATAATCCGTTCTAGTTAGTTAATTCCCTTAACACCATGTTGGTGTATAGGGCGGCACCTATCTCCGTTTCTCTGACCCTAGGCCACACAGCTACTGTAAGTAGTGAAAGCTACAGCGGGGGGTCAGTCCTCTGGTAGCTCTGTGCGTAACTTTACTTTCCCCGTTCCATTATGCGGAGCACCACACTAGAAGGCAGAAAGTACCATTTTTATATGGTCTTTGGTATGACCCAGCTGGGATTTGAACCCCTGCCTCCCGGGTGTGGGGCGGATGCTCTACCAACTGAGCCACCACTCCGGTGTATAGTCCGTTCTATGATGTCCTATAAATGTGACAGATTTCTTGCTTTAATTCATCAGGCCATCCTATGATGTCCTATAAACTTTAAAGACATGAAGGCAGCCTTGATGTATGACATCATGTGGCCTGATGTCACTGCATATGACATCATAAAGACATGAAGGCAGGCTTGATGTATATGACATCATAAAGACACATTTGTCTTATGTGCCGTCGGCTTGATGTATGTGACATCATAAAGACACGTGTCTATGTGCCGTCATTCATAAAGACATTTGTCTATGCGCGAGTCGTCCTATGATGCCTGGGTTCATAGGACATCCTATGATGTTCAGACAGAGATCATAGGCCGTCCTATGATGTCCTATAAACAAGGTAATCTCTGTGTGTGTGTGTGTGTGTGTGTGTGTGTGTGTGTGTGTGTGTGTGTGTGTGTGTCATGACCATAGGACTCACGAAAAGCTCAGATCTCATATGATGTTCCTATGATCTCTACATGTCTATATGACGTCCAAGAGATCATAGGATCGCCGATGATGTTCCTATTCTCTACATGATGTCTATATGACGTCATATAGGCACTGACAAGAACATAGGACTCACTAAAAGATCATAGAATTGCCTATGTTCCTATGCTCTCTGCATGATGTCTATCTGATGTCATATAGACACCATAGTATAGAGTGATTCAAGAAAATCTGTGTGTGTGTCTGTGTATGATCAAAGGTAGGCTTCACTCACGATCATACAACATCAAAGATCAAAGGCAGGCATCACTCTTCTTCTTTTAGATTTGATTGGGGGTTGGCAACAGGTGCATTTGTACCACTGACTTGATTATCATCACTCCATATCTTTGTATAAGGAGTTCTGAGCAACTCCATCCTTGGACTGTCCTCGGCAGCGGCGTCAACCCATACGATCATAGGACTTGCTATGACATCTAAGATCAAAGGCAGGAATCAGTCACGATCATAGGGCTCACTATGACACCATCAAAGATCATAGGACTCACTATGACATCAAAGATCAAAGGGAGGCATCACTGAATGAGTGGTGAGGTGCTTGCTTCCACCTACTTTCTACAGGCATGCAGAAATACTTGCTTATACTTGGCTTCTATGGGCATGGACTGGTATGCACTAGTTTTTTGAAATGTGGGAGGAAACCGGAGCACCCGGAGTAAATCCAATATGCTATTTGTGTTTTATCTTCTACGTTTTGTTTGACAATTTTGTACATTTCAAGGATAGTTTTTTTAAAAAAGGTCTGATGATGTTCCTTGAATTTGGACCTTTAAAATCTTGGTCTTGACTGCTAAACTATGTTGACTGCAACACTGTTGTTCACTTCACAAATGTCATTCCATTCTATAGGTCACAAGTCCTATCACATCCAACTTCGTAGTGTACATATGTCAACCCATGTGTATAGATGGAGTAATATTTCCATGTGCTGATCGTTTTTTGAAATGTGGGAGGAAAGTGGAGCACCCAGAGTAAATCCAATATGCTATTTGTGTTTTATCGTCTATGTTTTGTTTGACATTTTGTACATTTTTAAAAAGGTCTGATGATGTTCCTTGAATTGGGACCTGTAAAATTGGTATCGGGTCACTCCCTACCCTTGCCACTCATTCCCAAGTCACTCCATCCCCAAATCACAATGTTTGGGTACAGAGTGGCAAGGGTACGGAGTGTCCAGAAACCTTGGGAGTCTTTGTAGCTCATACCCAAACAGAAATAAAACCTGCATTGATGTCAGCTGCACCCCTCGGTCTCCTCTTCATCATCCTCTCAATATTCAAGTGGCAATGCCTCACGAGAGATGGTGTACTCCTCCAAGTTGTTGAGTCCAAACACCACACAGCAGCTCACAGCGCTTCGGAAAATATTCATCTGACGAGCATTAAACCACTCATTGGTCACAGCATCGTAGAACTCAACATCTTTTGTGATGGTGTAGCCGTTGAAGCCCCCGACGGCAAAGATGGAGTCATTGATCACCTCAATACCAAAATTACTGCGGGGCGTTAACATGGAGGGCACAGCATGCCAGGAATTAACACGGGGGTTGTAAGCTTCAGCGCTGTTCAGACGAAAGTCGCCGTTAAAGCCACCAACAGCATAAATGCAATCCTGATACGCAATGACTCCTATCCCACTGCGCAGGCTGGACATCGGGGCAATCATCGTCCACTGGTTGGTCTCTGGGTTATAACACTCTGCCGTTTGTAGGTACTCATGCCCGCTGAATCCACCACAAATATAAATTCTGTGGTGGAGTGTTGTGCAACTAGCATCACTCCTCTGCTCGTGCATGGGAGCAATAAAACTCCACTGGTTACTTTTGGGCCTGTAGCATTCTGCAGTATTGAGGCGAATACGGCTGTTATAGCCCCCCAAGGCATAGATGCACCCATTCAGCGCAGTCACGCTCACATAGCAGCGTTGACTGTACATGGGCGCCACTTCCTCCCACATACGTGTGCCAAAGTCAAATCTGCGTACACTGTTGAAACACTCTCCTCTGTCAAAGCCTCCAACACAGTAAACAAAACCGTCAAGGAAGACGGCTCCATGATAGGCACAGGGACGCTCGAGAGGGTTTGTCACCTCCCTCCAGTGGTTTGCCTGGAAGTCATAAGCCTCAATGCCGTTAGTTGGACTGATATCGCTCCAGCCACCGATGGCTAATAGGATGGCGTTAGGAAGGCGAGGACGTCTGAATGTGTTACAGATGCCGGTTTGGAGTGCCTCAGAGACCAATGACTGGCACTCAAGATTATTACATATGAGATCCTGAGACAACACGTTCAACCTGATGTAACTTTCTGTCATGAGTCCCAGACGAACCTTAGACAGGAGGCGCACTGCGTGTTCCTTTCGCTTTTTAGGCATGTGGAGCATCCACTTGATCGCTGCCTCATACACGGAGTTCTCCCGCTTCACACACAGTTCATCTCTGCCGAGGATGTCTTCAAGTTCCTCCACAGACAGCTGTAGGAACTCTTCAGAGGAAACGACATCCACAAAGTGGTCAGTGATATAACGACAGGCCTTGTACCGCATTTCAGGGTAAGAAATTATGTTAGTAAACTGCCAGATGCCGATGCAGTTTTTTGGGGCAAGCTCATTTTCGATAAAGTTCCAGCAGATCTGCACAATGTCCATGACTTCAAGCTGATCAGCAGCAAGTAGAAGGTCCTGGATGTTCTCCACCGTCACAGATACAAGCCCAGTGTAAGCATATTCCAAGATGAGCTCCATTATGGGAGCAGATATTCCTGGTATGTTGAAGACCTGTTGTTCTGATGATGCCCAGCGCAAGAAGAGAGCTCTGAAATATGGGCTTAAGTTAACTAGGAGGATCTTGTAAATTTTAAATTCAATATCCTCGACTTTGATGACAGCATCACACAATTTTCCTTCAAAATGCAGCTCATTGCTCACCAACCTCCTGCAGTGTAGAGATGTATTCATCTTGAGTTTTAAAAGCTGAAAACCCTTTCTGTTTTGTGATAAGTGTACGAATGACAACAAAAAAATTAACTGCTCAAATTTATGCTATTAACTAGTGCATACCTGTGCATGCCCGTAGAAACCCAAGTATCAGCAAGTATTTCTGCGTGCCCGTAGAAAGTAGGTGTAAGCAAGCACGTCCCGACTCGTCCTATGATCTTTTTCTTCTTTTAGAGTTGATGGCGGTTGGCAACCAGCTTACAGGTGCCCTATGATCGTTCCATATCAAGTCCTATGATCATCTGTAGCAAGTCCTATGATCTTTGATGATGTCATAGCGAGTCCTATGATCTTGAGCGATGCCTGCCTTTGATTTTTGATGTCATAGTGAGTCCTATGATCTTTTAGCAAGTCCTATGATTGTGACAGATGCAGACAGACACACACACAGATTTTTTGAATTATATATACAGTATAGAGTGATGTCATCACGAGTTCGTTCAGTGATGCCTGCCTTTGATTTTTTTCTCCCCTTGTCCTAAAACAAACAGAATACAAACTGCTTCTTCCACCGAAGATGTCTCAACACGAGTCTGGTATCTGCACCTGTTAAAGCAGAGACACTTGTGCATCTGCCTCTGCGTACGTATATATGAGAGCGCATGCAAAATAAGTGTGTGCATGTGAGTGGTTCGTCAGGAAACATACAAAGCGGGGGGCCGGTCGCAGCAGCTGTCACCCCGGAAACCTCGAGCAGGCAAGGCAGCGCCCCCAACCCCCACAGGGCACAAACGTCCAAGCTCAGCAAGCTCCAAGAAAGCCAGGCATCCGCCCCCGGAGGGATGATCAAGGGAGGCCAGGTTGCCAAGCAGCTGGCGCGGCAAGCCCACACCCCCGGACCCGCCAGCCCCCTACCCCTACAGCAAGGCCAATGCCCTCCCCCGGGCCCCAGGTGCCAGGAGGTCAGCGACCCCACCCCCTGGGCTGGAGACTGGCCCGCGCCCCCTGGCGCAAGCCCCCCCAGGCACCCCCACAGCCGGCCCACCCCCCAGCACCACCGCCGCACACCCCGGGGACCCCCACGCCCAAAGAAGTCCTCCCCACCCAGGGGAGGCCACATTGCCGACATACTACCCCCCCCCTTAATCCAGCACCTCCCAACTCGCAGACACACCCCTCCCCACACCTTCACACCCACATGCTCCCATGCGCACCCATATGCACTGCCTCACCCTCTCTCACCCGGACCCACCCATTCTCTCTCACTCCTGTGCCTGTTCAATCGCACCCCTCATTCACCCTTGTTTCTTAAGGTGGCTGCAAAGCAGATACAGCGAGCCTGAACACGCACTAGCACCCTGCAGCAGCCAGGGAGTTTGCCGGCGCAGGCCACAGAAGCAGACCCCCACCCTCGGCGCCCACCCGAGCTACTGATCAGCAGCCTGCCTTTGATCTTTGATGATGTTATAGTGAGTCTTATGATCTTTGATGATGTCATAGCGAGTCCTATGATCGTGAGTGATGCCTGCCTTTGCTCTTTGATGTCATAGCAAGTCCTATGATCTTTTAGCGACCTATGATCTTTGATGATGTCATAGCGAGTCCTATGATTGTAAGTAATGCCTGCCTTTGCTCTTTGATGTCATAGCAAGTCCTATGATCTTTTAGCGACCTATGATCTTTGATGATGTCATAGCGAGTCTTATGATTGTAAGTAATGCCTGCCTTTGATCTTTGATGTCATAGTGACTCCTATGATCTTTTAACGAGTCATATGATCGTGACAGACAGACACATAGTGTCTCTATGACATAGACATCATAGGCACATCATAGGCAAATCCTATGATCTTTTAACGAGTCATATGGTCTCGACAGACACACACACACACAGACAGAGATTTCTTGAATCACTCTAAATTCACAAAATCTCAAGTGTGTCACAGCCAAAGGTCATAGGACCGTCTATGATGTTCCTATGATATCTGCATGATGTCCTATGGTGTTCCTATGTATAAACGACTCCTTATGTGTGAAATGTCCTATGATGTTCCTCTGTATAATGACTCCTTATGTGTGAAAAAAATTATCCGTCCTTGGTCTGCTTCACTCACAATCATAGGACTCACTTTGACATCATCAAAGATCAAAGGCAGGCATCGCTCACAATCATAGGACTTGCTATGACATTATCAAAGTTCATATGACTCGCTATGACGCCATCAAAGAATGAATGAATTTATTTATTTCGGATAATACAGTACAGGTTAAAGAAACTGTATAATATAACAACAAGGTCAAATTAGACAAAGACTCCTTCTACTAAACAATTCCACGTGAGTTATCCGAAATGGGTGATGGCTGAAGCCGCAGCTTATATTGCCCACCCATATTCCATCCAAGAATTCAAAGAAAAAAGAGTAAACAAGACAAGAGTGATTACAATTTAGAACAAAGCTAAGACAAAGTGTGACTGAGAGAAAAAAAAAAAAAAAAGAAAACTAAGCTAAGCTAAGTTAAGCAGTTACTATTCAAGACAAATCTAAGACAGAATGTCACAGAGAGAAAAAAAAAAAACAAAAAAAAAAAAAAAACTAAGCTACAACACAACACAGGCTGGATATGTCAATCCTTATGTGAGTTTACATGTCGTCTTGTAAATGATCTTGTAAATGAATCTTGTAAAAGATCAAAGGCAGGCATCACTGAACGAGTGCTGACCGGCCTGGGTGGCCAACATCTTTGCCACGGCCAAGATGTGTGGAGTGATGGTATGGAGTGAGGTGATGGTGTGGAATGGAGTGCGAGGAGACGAAGAGGAGTGATGTCTGAAGATAGAGTTGAGGTTTGACTGGACACAGCAATGATGATAGGACTACAGCTCCTGACCAGATAAGAGTGATGATATACAGTGAAGTACGTGGCGGCAATACACCTGTAAGCTGGTTGCCAACCACCAATCAAATCTAAAAGACTAGTGCATACCTGTGCATGCCCGTAGAAACCAAGTGTAAGCAAGTATTTCTGCATGCACGGGTAGAAAGCAGGTGTAAGCAAGGGTGTAAGCAAGCACATCAGCACTCGTTCAGTGATGCCTGCCTTTGATCTTTGATGGTGTCATAGCGAGTCCTATGATCTTTGATGGTGTCATAGCAATTCCTATAATCGTGAGGAATGACTGCCTTTGATCTTTGATGATGTCATAGTGAGTCCTATGATCTTTGATGTCATAGCAACTCCTATGATGACTGCATTTGGTCTTTGATGATGTCATAGCGAGTCCTATGATCGTGAGTGATGCCTGCCTTTGATCTTTGATGTCCTATGATCGTGAGTGAGCATGAGTGATGCCTGGCTTTGATTTTTGATGATGTCATAGCAAGTTCTATGATCGTGAGTGATGCAGTCCAAGAACAGAATTTTTTCACACAAGTTGTTCAGAACTCCTTATACATAGGAGCATCATAGGACATCATGTAGACATCATAGGAACATCATAGGCGGTCCTATGATCTTTGGTCGTGACACACAGATTTCTTCTTTTAGATTTGATTGGCGCTTGCCAAAAGGCTTACTGGTGCATTACCGCCACTGACTTGTTTATCATCACTCTATATCTTTGTATGAGATTTTAAGTGCAACTGGGTTAATTAAAAGAATTTTTTTTTTCCTGCCATTCTCTTGTCCACACTCCAACCCAGTGGGTGGCAATGGTGCAGCTGCAGGCTGGTTGCCAGCCACCAGTCAGATCTAGAAGAAGAAGAAGAGTGATATAAACAGTGAAGTGGGTGATGTCAACAGAACCTGGAATGCTGCTGACCGTTCATGAACTGTGAAGTCAAAACGTCACAAAGCTATGAGGAAAACGTCATAAAGCGAAAGGAAAGGGTCACAAAGCTATGAGGTTAAGGTCACAAGGCTATGAGGATTACATCATAAAGCTATGAGGAAAACGTCACAAAGCTATTACGAGATCGTCGCAAAGCGATGAGGACAACGTCACAAGCGATAAGAGGAGAACGTCACAGAGCTTTGATTAAGACGTCCCAAAGCTATGAGGAGAATGTCGCAGAGCTATGAGGAAAACGTCACAAAGCTATAAGGAAAACATAATCCAAGTCTGTGGCGGTAATGCACCTTTGAGCTGGTTGCCAACCACCAATCAAATCTAAGAGAAGAAGTAGAGTGATGATATAGAGTGAAGTACGAGGAGACGAAGAAGAGTGATGTCTGAAGATAGAGTTGAGGTTCGATTAGGCACAGCAATGATGATAGAAGGCCTACAGCTCCTGACGAGGTAGTGATGATATAGAGGGAACTACGTGGCGGTAATGCACCTGTAAGCTGGTTTCCAACCGCCAATCAAATCTAAAAGAAGAAGAGGGCCGTGGCAGTTGTCACGGCCAAGATTTGTAGAGTGATGATATAGGGTGAAGTGATGATATAGAGTGAAGTACGAGGAGACGAAGAAGAGTGATGTCTGAAGATAGTGTCTGAAGATAGAGTTGAGGTTGTGCACGGACTCACTTAGCAAACAACTGAAAGGTGCATACCGCCACCCACTGTACAAGAGTGTGTAACATTATGCCATTTAAGCCCAACCCCTAAATTCTATGACTTAATCCTGTATTATTTAAAAAAGAGAGAAGAGCTCTTCTCGTGATACTTATTGCCTCTCCATCTCCATCTGTTCCCAGAATCCCAGTTAAATCCCATTTCCTACCAGCCTCTCGAACTTCATTTTTCATTGTCTGTCTTTCATTTCCATACTTGTGACAGTGTAATAAGATGTGCTCGACATTTTCTTTTACTCCACATTCTCTACATTTGTCACGTTCCCTTTTCCCCATGGTGAATAAAGTGCCATTTAAACCTGTATGATCCAGTCCTGAGTCTTGCCATAATGATGTCTTCCCTCCTTTTGGTTGTTATGTAATTCTTTATTGCAATAGATTTTTGTATTTTGTAGTACGATCTACCTTTATGATCTTCAGCCCATCTTTTTTGCCATAGCTCAATTACTTATTTCTTGATTACTGCTTTGCATTCACCTTTTCCAAGAGACAACGGTATAGTTATTTCTTTCCCAAGAGCACTTTTTGCCAATTTGTCTGCACAGTCATTCCCTTTCAATCCTTCATGTGCAGGAACCCAACAAAACTGAACTTCTCCACCACCCCTGTGTACCCTAAATAAACTGTGATATAGCTCAATCATCAAGTCTTCCCTTGTAGATTTTAGTGTCTGTATGGTTTTAAAAGCTGCAAGTGAATCTGTGCACACCACCACTCTGTCCGGTCTGACCTCCTCCACCCACTGCAAAGCAATAATTATTGCCACCACCTCTGCTGTAAACACAGTTGTGTTGTTGGAGAGTCCTTTTGCGATGGTCACTTCAAACTCTGGAATGTATACTCCCAACTCCAACAGAGCCCTCTTTGCTCTTTGAACCATCAGTATAGAGCTGTATGTAGTTATAGTAATTGTTCCTGAGGTAAATGCTTGTTTTAACACTAACTTCACTCATTTGCCAATCTTTTTTCATTAGCAGACTAGCCTCTACTTCTATGCCCGGAAACAGCCAAGGGGGAACATTACTCACTGGACTGGTGTTAGCTACTGTATATCAATAGTGTGTAGTCCATACATTCTGGTTTTTCTTTCAATTGTCCACACAAGCCTGTGTCCCTGGAAGTTAGAATATTCTCAGCAGTTTTGCAGTGCTGTTTTTGAAATATTCCTCACTTCCTTTCAGCTTGACCCAGTATGATAATGAGTTTATCTCTTCTCAAATCCATTGGCATTTCTCCTGCTTCTATTAAAACTGCATTGTTTGGTGTTGTTTTGACGGCTCCAATGCACAGGTGAAGCGCTCTATGCTGCATTCTATTTTTTCCAGAGTCGTCTTTGCCGCTGCTCCATAAATCATGCATCCACAGTCTATTGTCGATCTCATTAGTGCTCTGTAAATGTCAATTAATGCCTGTTTATCTGCACCCCATTCGTGTCCAGCTACAGCTTTTATAAGATTAATGACTTTGTTGCACTTTTGTCTCCAGATTTTCAACATGAACTCTCCATATTGTAGGATGAAGAGCCTATAAAATTATTTGTCATAAGGTACAGGAATTATTTATTTTATTTAATAGTGGGTGTGAAAGGGGGCGGAGTTGAACCTTCACTTCTACACCCGCTAAATTAAATAAAAGCACTCGTAAAAGGGGCACCAGTCCTAACGGACAATAAGATTAACTTTAATTTTAATTAATTTTGTACCTTAAATTACTTAATGAATCAGTCTCAAAGTTTCAGTGAGTTTTTGTCCTGCCGTGATTAGGAAACCTGTATATGCGAAAGGAAAACGCTTCAACTGCTCTTATTCACTCATTTATTAAAATCATTCAGGTTACATGGCATGGCGTTCAAATGATGAATAAACAGATTCAGATGATGACAGCGTAAAATATCACATCAACTGATATTGGGTTCCTGAACATAAAATCCAGCATTACACCTCTGTAGAACCAAGGAGAAATAGACTTATGTTTCAACAGTAAATGAGGCTGGAATGTTTTAACAAAACATCGCAATTTTATGGGGAAAATTCATAAGCTAATTATCTAAAAATGACTCCTGAATTAATCTACAAAATTTAAGGGCAGTTACTTAAAAATGACTGAAAGTTTTCGTTCAGTTTACAGTCCTATCCTGTGGCTGAGAGACTAATTGAGCCCTGAAATACGGGCCATATTCAATTGTAATTTAATTGTTAGGACATCACGTTTTAACCCAGGAAATAGGAGAAATAAGAGTCTCACTCACACACGGCCGTTGGTCCAAGTTCCGCGGGTCGGTACCGTTGGGTTTTGAAGTTAGGACGTCGGAGGAAGCTGCTGCAAGATGCCTCCTCACAGCCTTGGAGGTGATAACTCAGCTGGGGGCTCTCCAGACAATGGCAGCAGTGGGTGGTCTGTCACAGAGCGGCGTGAAAAGTCCTTTGAAAAAGAGTCCAAATTTGGGGTCTCTTGTAGTGGGATCGACCCGAAAACTGAAGAAAAATCTTCTCAGTCTCTGTTCTCTTTAACTAGGCAAATTAAAGGTCCACTTTAATGGCGTGAAAAGTCATTAAAAAAAGTGTTAGAAAAACATTTACTAGGATAAGAATGGCTTCTGAGGTGAAGGAAAAAGTTTGAGAATTTGATTCTCTAAAAAGGGACGAGCTCTAAAGAAAAATGGTTTCTCCTCAGTTTCCAGAATATAAGAAAAGATTTGACAAACACACAGAGAATAAAATAAAACTTCACAGGGCCTTGAAACGGTGGAATAAGATCTTCTTCTGAGGCCTAGATTACTATTCTGCTTCTTTAATCTGAATTTAGTTCCTAATCTTTCTCAAAATCTCTTTCTTTCTTCTTTCTGTGTTTCTAATTCTTAATTCTATTTCTAGCTAATCTTCCTGCCTGTTGTCTGATCTCTGACTTTTTCAAAGCTCTTAACTGTGCTGTAACTGTGCTCAACTGTTAACCCTGTTTTCCCTCTTGTGTACTCAAATCTAACTTCTGTCTTTTAAAGTTACCTCGCCGGGTCGTAAAACTGATGAGGTCAGTCGTCAAACGACCAATCTACTCTTTCAGAATCAGTTTGAAATGGCTGTTATCCAATGTGAAAACATTTCTTTGTTTGAGAGCAGCCAACCAAATGGAGACACCATCCCATGAATTTTCAGAGGGAAAAATCAACAGTCAGTTCTTATAAGATAAATGCTCAATATAAAATCTAACTAAATTAAATGACTTGGCTAATATATGGTGATCATGCATTTATACCATTACTCCAATAACACTCATGAATATAACATTTCTTATACATAATTATAATACATGCATTCACATTTAGATCAAGATTAGAACAGCAGAACATGCAGCAAACCATGGTTGGTGATAAGGGGGATGATTTTCAGTGTCCTTAGGATCCAGGATAAGCTGAAAGAAACTTAATATTTAGAACAAATTAAAAGTCATCCTACGTACTGAAAACACATTCCGTAGGTATCCGCTAGGAGGTACTGTTGAGCTGTAGATGATTTCCTTAGTATCTGGCGAAGGCCTGGACAGCATAGGCTATAAAACCGTCAGATTAAGTGGTTTATGACTCTTTTAAAAACATTGGTTTCCTGTGAAAAGGTACGTTATCAAATGCAGTGTTCATGTTGAGAGGTCTGGTCTCCTGAGTTTTATGTTCCTTTGAGCCTTTAAAAGCAAACTCTGATCCTTACAATCTCTGCAAGCGGCAATTGTTTACATTGGGGTCCTGGGAAAGCAAGCATCTTTGGTCAGGTCTGGAAGAAGCCTGCATGAGTCAGCAAAAAGCCAGTGATATTCCTGAGAAGGCAGAAAGGTGATATTCCTGTGTAATGAATAAATTGAAATTCCTGTAAACTGGAGAGAAGTGATCTTGTCTTGGTTTTGAGGAGGACGATGATGCTACAATATGTATGCACTATCAAACTACAATCCTAGATATGTGAACTCATTGACTTTCTCTATTTGTTGATTATATAATGTTAATGGTTCTGTACCAGAACCATTGGTTCTGCATTTTTTTGTGAAAGTCATATAGCAGGTTTTACTGTTTGAAAATTTAAATCCCCACTCATATGACCACTTTTCCCACTTTCTCCATGGCTTTCCTGATGTTTCTGAACACAAATTTCTCATTTCTTCCCCTCGTCCATATGGCTCCATCATCTGCATATAGTGCTGTTTTGATGGGTTCCTCTTGATCCTCTAACATGTCATTAATCATTATATTGAATAAAACAGGGCTTATCACACTCCTCTGAGGAACACCATTTTCTATTTCAAAGTCATTAGAAACTTCTGATCCTACTTTAACCCTAATTGTCCTGTGTGTTAAAAAAAAATCCATTATCCAATTATACATCCTACCACCAATGCCCATTCAATTTGATAAGAAGTCCATCCCTCCACAGTGAGTCATAAGCCTTTTCAGTATCCAGATAAACTTACTTCTTTCATTTTGAGAGTCTTTTCAATATCATTACTTATGATTACCTAGAGCATCCACTGTGGATCTTCCTCTTCTAAAACCATTCTGATAGTCGTTTATTAATTGTTTTTGCTCTAGTACATATGAGAGTCTGAAAACTTAATACCTTCTCCATCCATTTCCCTAAGTGTGACATTAGTGCTATTGACCTGTAGTTAACATTACTGACAGATTATCACACTTTTTGCCATTTCTATTAGCTTTCAATCTCCGTACCTCCGTTACTTTTGCTCCAGTTAAGTTCCACAATATTTCATCAGTTGAGACAGCCGTTGAAATGCTCAATATCACTCCTCTGACTGCCTTATTTCCTTCCAATACTTAACACTGCACGTTTTTTCCCTCCATCTTAGTGACTCAGATTGCTTTTCCTTCTTGAACACTATCTTTACATGTAACCAGCAACAAACCACTACGAAGAACCCTTGCATTTAAAACTTCTCCAAGTAACCCATTAATTGCATTTGTGAGCTTAATTGGGTTCCACTCACAAAACGATGCCCCTTCCTGAGTAAGTTTAATGATTACTTTACACTCCTTCTGTTCATTCCGGGATCGTTCATCCTTTGATTCCTCAGCACTTGATAATGGTCTTGAGTTTCTTGATGTATGTTTGCTTCTTTTAGACTCCACCGTGCTCCAAACTTCCTCTTTGCCGCTTCCCCCCTCCATTCCTCGTAGTTGAATTATATCCACTTTTTCCAGATTTTCAGGAGCTGTCCTCTTTCACGTCCTTCGTATAAGGAGTTCTAATAAGGAGTTCTGAACAACTTACAGTATGTGTGAAAATGGTAATCACTCTATCTCCACTCTATATCTTTGTATAAGGAGTTCTTATAAGGAGTTCTGAACAGTCTTCTTCTTCTTCTTCTTCAAACGGTGAGATTTCCATGTGTACATGATGTCTATAACAATCTGGTTTCTCTATAAGGAGTTCTTAGTACATCACTCTTCTTTCTTCTTTTAGATTTGATTGGCGGTTGGCAACCAGCTTACAGGTGCATTGCTGCCACGTACTTTACTCTATATCATCACTCTATATGTCAAATCATCACTCTAACATGTCATCTGTTTGATGGTAGCTGGATTCATGCTGCACCTCTTCTGTTTATGTACATGTCATGAACGTCACTCTATATCATCACTCTTTATATCTTGGCAGTGGCAATTGCCACCTTCTTCTTCTTAAAAAGTCAGTGAGATTTCCATGTCTACATGATGTCTATAATGCTCTATCTGGTCACACTATAAGGAGTTCTTATACTGAACAATCTTCTTCAGTGAGATTTCCATGTATACATGATGTCTACAGAGATTTCTTGAATTATACAGTGATATTTGTACCACATATAAATCTCTCTCTCTCTCTCTCTCTCTCTCTCTCTCTCTCTCTCTCCATATGTGTGTGTGTGTGTGTGTGTGTGTGTGTGTGTGTGTGTGTGTGTGTACTAGTGCCTACCTGTGCATGCCCGTAGAAAGCAGGTGTAAGAAAGGGTGAAAGCAAGCCCGTCAGCACTCATTCAGTGATGCCTGCTTTTGATCTTTGATGGTGTCAAAGCGAGTCCTATGAACTTTGATGATGTCATAGCAAGTCCTATGATCGTGAGTGATGACTGCCTTTGTCATTGATGATGTCATACTGAGTCCTATGATCTTTGAACATGGCATAGTGAGTCCTATTCCTGCATTTGATCTTTGGTGATGTCATAGTGAGTCCTATGATCTTTGATGATGTCATAACAAGTCCTATGATCGTGAGTGACACCTGCGTTTGATCTTTGATGATCCTGTGGTAATGTATCGTCACTTCTTGTGTTGCTGGCTGTCTGTGTGATTTGCTCTGTGGTTAGCTCTCCTCATTCTCCTGAGGATTTTGCCTTTAATTGTATTTTAATCACTTCTTTCCATCTACCGTTAGCTCTCACTTCTGTTTATCAAGCCTCCTTCCTGCACCTGTGTGCGCACGCAGTGTCATCTAATCACCTTCTTTAGCCTTCTGTCCACTTTTCATTGGTGTTTTGTTAGCTTCGGGTTAGCCACTAGCTATGGCTACTAGCTCTCCTTCCCCTTCTCCTCTGGTGTGCTCTCTCTGTCAGATGTTTTGCTACACCTCTGCCTCTTTTAGCGATAACGGTAAATGTAATAAATGTTGTCTTTTTGAGGCGCTCGAGGCGAGGTTGTCTGATTTGGAATCCCGGCTCCGCTGCATTGAAACACCCTCTGCGCCAGTTAATCTTGACGGATGTCCCTTAGCTGCAGCCGAGCTCCCTAGCATAGGGCGGCCTGCTAGCAGTCCTCCGGTCCTCCTCAGCAGCGAGGAGACTGGGTGGGTGACCGTGAGAAGGAAGCCTAGTCACAAAGCCCCGGTTAACCACCATCCTGTTCATGTTTCTAATCGTTTTTTCCCACTCAGCAACACACCCGCTGAGGAAAAAACTCTGATCATTGGCGACTCTGTAGTCAGAAACGTGAACCTAGAGACTCCAGCGGCCATAGTCAAATGCATTCCTGGGGCCAGAGCAGGTGACATCAAGTCAAATTTGAAAATGCTGGCTAAAAGTAACTGTAAATACTCCACAATTGTTATCCACGCCGGCATTAATGACATCTGACTCCAGCAGTTGGAAGTCACAAAACTTAACGTGGAATCAGTGTGTGACTTTGCAAAAATGATGTCTGCCTCTGTAGTATTCATTGGGCCCCTCCCCAATCTGACCAGTGATGACATGTTTAGCCGCTTGTCATCCTTCAACCGCTGGCTGTCTGTGTGGTGTCCTGCAAACAATGTGGGCTACATAAACAGTTGGAGCTCATTTTGGGGAAAACCTGGTCTTACTAGATGAGACGGCATCCATCCCACTTTGGATGGTGCGTCTCTTTTATCTAACAATCTGGCATCATTTTTATCCAATTTCCAAAACATTGATAACTCAGAGTTGGGACCAGGAAGCAGAGTTGCAGTCTTACACGCCTCTCTGCAGCTCTTCTTCATCCGCCACCCCTCAACTTAGCCCCTATCTTCCCCATCACAGAATCATTGTTTGCTCCCTCCAAAGTAAATAAAAATATAATGTATAAGCATCCTAAAGTGATTAAACAAAAAGTTGGTAAAACTCAAACATGAAGCCTCTAAATTGAATGATTTGGCCTCTGTTCCTCCTCATAATTCAAAAATTAAATGTGGTTTGTTAAATATTAGGTCTCTAACTCCCAAGTCTCTGCTAGTCCATGATCTGTTAATTGATCATCAGATTGATTTAATATCCCTTACAGAGACTTGGTTAGGACAAGAGGATTATGTTGGTTTAACTGAATCAACTCCCTCTGGTTATTTAAACTGTCAAAATCCCTGAAGTTCTGGTCGTGGAGGAGGAGTAGCAACAATTTACAATTCCAAATTACTAGTTAATGTAAAGCAAAAAACACGTTATCATTCCTTTGAGGGCCTGATCCTCAGTATTGGGCATGTTAGCAATTTTAGGCTAAACGCAATTTTATTTGCCATAGTTTATCGTCCTCCGTCAACCTATTCAGAGTTTTTATCCGAATTTGCCGAATTCTTAGCTGATTTAGTGCTGAAATCAGATAGAATAATTATAGTAGGAGACTTTAATATACATGTGGATGTAGATAGTGATTGCCTTAATATGGCATTTAATTCAATATTAGACTCGATGCGGTTTTCTCAGAAAGTAGGAAATTCTACCCATTATCGCCACCATACATTGGACCTTGTTCTGACATATGGCATAGAAATAGAAAATCTGGTAGTGTCTCCTCATAACCCTGTACTGTCAGACCATTTTCTGTTAACCTTTGATTTTACTATTTCTGACTATTTGGCTCCTAAAGAAAAATATTACTACAGTAGTAGCTATAGACAGCTTGCTCCTTCTGTAATTGTTAGCGATAGTGTTACAGCTTCTCTGTATCAGACTCTAGACTTGGTGGCCCCTTTAAAAAAGAAAAAGTCTAATCAGAGATTGCTAACCCCTTGGTTCAACACAGAAACTCATAGCTTAAAACAGAAGACCCATCAATTAGAAAGAAAATGGTGCTCCACTAATTTAAATGAAATTTATTTAGCTTGGAGAAATCATCTTTTAATTTATAAAAAATCTTTTAGAAAAGCTAGAACGAGTCATTATTCTGCATTAATAGAATTGAACAAGAATAATCCTAGGTTTCTTTTCAGCACTGAAACCATGCTGACAAAGAGTCAGGACTCTGTCAATCCTAGCATTCCCTTAGAGCTTACTAGTCAGGACTTTATTAACTTTTTCAATAATAAAATCTCATCTATCAGAGATAAAATCAATCAGATTCTTCCCATCGTTAAATACAGCAACTACTGCAACTCCTTCAATTGATATCTGTTTGGATGAGTTTACTCCAACTGACCTTTTAGAGTTAGACAAAATAATTTCCTCATCCAAGCCTTCAACTTGTCTTTTAGACCCCATTCCTAACAGGTTATTTAAAGAAGTCTTCCCACTTATTGGTAGCTTTATTCTTCAAATAATCAATTCTTCATTAACTTTAGGCCATGTACCGCAGGCTTTTAAAACGGCTGTAATTAAACCCTTAGTCAAAAAGCCAACGCTGGATCCAGGAGTTTTAGCTAGCTATAGACCAATCTCTAATCTCCCTTTCAAAAATCTTAGAAAGAGTTGTTGCTACGCAATTATTTGACCACCTGCAGGGAAATGGTTTACTTGAAGAGTTTAAATCTGGGTTTAGAATCCATCATAGTACTGAAACAGCCTTAGTGAAGGTCACTAATGACCTCCTTATCGCATCCGATAATGGACTTGTCTCTGTTCTTGTCCTTTTAGACCTTAGTGCAGCTTTTGATACTATTGATATTCAATATAATCTATCAATATTCTATTTGATAGATTAGAACACTATGTTGGACTTAATGGAACTTTGTTGCAGTGGTTTAGATCTTATTTATCTGATAGGTTCCAGTTTGTTCATGTCAGTAGTGAGTTTTCTTTCAACTCAAAGCTCAGTCATGGAGTTCCACAGGGATCTGTGCTAGGCCCTACTCTTTTTAGTTTATATATGTTTCCGTTAGGCAACATTATTAGAAAGCACTGTATACATTTGCATTGTTATGCAGATGACACACAATTATACCTGTCAATGAAGCCTGATGATAGTAATCAATTAGCCAAGTTAGAAGCCTGTCTTAAGGAACTCAAAGCTTGGATAACTTGCAATTTCCTGCTATTAAATTCAGATCAGACTGAAGTCATTCTTGTTGGTCCAAAAAACCTTAGAAATACCTTTCCAAATCAAACTTTTAGTTTGGATGCGGTTACTCTTTTCTTAATAGCTCTGTGAGGAACCTTGGAGTTATTTTTGATCAAGATCTGTTTTTCAATTCATGTATTAAATTCGTTTCTAAGACTGCCTTCTATCATTTGCATAATATTGCCAAGATTAGGAGCATCTTGTCTCAGAGTGATGCTGAGAAACTGATCCACACTTTTGTTAGCTCTAGATTAGATTATTGTAACTCTTTATTATCAGGTTGTCCTAAAACATCTTTAAAAAGTCTTCAGTTGATCCAAAATGTTGCAGCAAGAGTTTTAACAGGTACTAGAAAGAGAGATCATATCTCTCCGGTTCTGGCCTCCCTTCATTAGCTTCCCATAGAGTTTAGAATTAAGTTTAAAATCCTTCTTCTTACTTACAAAGCTCTAAACAATCAGGCCCCTTTTTATTTAAAAGATCTGATACTACCATACTATCCTAACAGAGTACTACACTCCCAAAATGCAGGATTACTTGTAATACCTACAGTAGAATCTCCAAAAGTACAATGGGAGGCAGAGCCTTCAGTTATCAAGCTCCTCTCCTGTGGAACGAGCTGCCAGTCTGGATTCGGGAGTCAGACTCGATCTCTGTTTTTAAGAATAGGGTTAAAACCTTCCTTTTTGGTATAGCCTACAATTAGGGAGGGATCATGTGTCTCTGAACCCTTCCTTAGTTATGCTGCTAATAGGTTTAGACAGCCGGGGGACCTGCAATAATGCACTGGGGCACTGGGCTTCACTCCTTTCTTCACTCTCAATGAAATGTTTTGGGGTTTTTTTTTTTTTGCTGGTCATTAACATCTGTTTGTTCTCTCCCATAGATTGAGTCCCCATCGTGCTGTTTGCTCTCTACATGTCTGTTCTTTTCATCTTCTCTATCCCCTCACCCCCAGCCAGTCGCAGCAGATGACTGCCCCTCCCTGAGCCTGGTTCTGCTGGAGGTTTCTTCCTGTTAAAAGGGAGTTTTTCCTCTCCGCCATTGCCAAGTGCTTGCTCACAGGGGATCGCCTGATTGCTGGGGTTTTCTGCAACTGTCGGGGTTTCCGCTGTAAATGGACAAAATGAACAAATGGACAAGGAAATATTAAGCTGATTAATTATTACAACCCATTTAGGAAGTTAACAGCAGATACTTTCAGTGTTATGGCAGGGAAACAACATATGGAAGAGGTGTGGTGTGGAGACTTTAATGCCCATAATAGCTTGTGGGGAAGCACACATACAGAAAACAATGGAAATGTTGTGGAAGAGATGTTAGATGAAAGATCGTTAATTTGTCTCAACAGTGGTGAAGGTACCAGGGTGGATGTGCATAGGGGCACATCATCATGTATTGACCTGACTCTGGTATTTGATTCTTTATTGAGCGCCTGTGAATGGGCAGTTATGAACAGTACAACTATGGAAAGTGATCACTTCCCAATACTTACAGTCATTAAAACTAAAGTATGTAAACAAGAAGGAAGATGTTTTACAAGATGGTGTTTTGACAAGGCAGATTGGGAAAAATTTAGGCAATACTGTGTACAATCATGTCATTTGGTAACATTAGAAGGTGGCATAGAATAGTGTTCATGTCAGGTAACCAATCATATTCTGAATGCTGCAATAGCAAGTATACCGAAGAAACACAGGGTAGGAAGAAGGTTTTACCCTGGTGGAATGAGGAATGTAGGATTGCAGGATTGCAGTAAAAGAATGAAACAAGGCATTCAGAGGGCTGAGGAAGAATATGAATAGTGAAAATTTAATAGATTATAAAAAGAAAAGGGCAGTAGCTCAAAGGATTATTAAAAACAGGAAAAGGTCAACATGGAGAGAATTTTGTTCCATCCTTGGTAGGAAAACTGAACTAGGTGATGTCTGGGTTATGTTTAAAAAAAAAAATGAGTGGGAAGAGGGTGTAAGTTAAAAGTCCCAGCTCTAGTGGATGGGGACAAGATGGCTGTATCAGACAAAGAAAAGGCAGAAGTCCTAGGTAGAGAATTTGCTGCAGTGCATAGAGGAGAACATCTTTGTGAGAGGGTTAGAAAGTAAACCTGAACAGCTACAGACCGGTGGCCTTGACGTCCCACTTGATGAAGATCCTGGAGAGACTGCTCCTTGCTCACCTCCGCCCCCTGGTGGAACCAGCGATGGATCCACTCCAGTTTGCCTACCAGCATGGCATTGGGGTGGAGGATGCGGTGATCTTCCTCCTTCACCGTTCTCTGTCCCACCTGGAGAAGCCCGGGAATATGGTGAGGATCATGTTCTTTGACTTCTCCAGTGCTTTCAACACCATCCAACCGATGATCCTGAAGGACAAGCTGCTGCGCGCAGGGGTGGACCAGCACCTGTCATCATGGATCCTGGACTACCTCACGAACCGGCCTCAGTTTGTGAGAACCCGGGACTGTGTGTCCGACACGATCATCAGTAGCACGGGGGCCCCCCAGGGAACGGTGCTGGCTCCCTTCCTGTTCACTCTTTATACTGCGGACTTCTCACACAACACAACACACTGCCATCTACAGAAGTTCTCTGATGACTCTGCGATCGTTGGCCTCATCTCCAATGAAGATGAAGCTGAGTACAGAGGGCTTATCCAGGACTTTGTAGACTGGTGCCATCGGAACTGCCTCCAGATCAACGCAAGGAAAACTAAGGAGCTGGTGGTGGACTGCCACAGGCATGGGCAGCCCCTCACAGCACCAGTAAATATACAGGGAACAGACATCGAGATGGTGACATCCTATAAGTACCTGGGTGTTCATCTGAACAATAAACTAGACTGGTCACACAATACTGACGCACTCTACAAGAAGGGACAGCGCAGGCTGTTCCTGCTGAGGCGACTCAGGTCTTTTGGTGTACAAGGGGCGCTGCTGAAGACATTCTATGACATGGTGGTGGCATCAGCCATCACTTTTGGAGTGGTCTGCTGGGGCAGTGGCATTACAGCAGCCGATAGGAAGAGACTGAACAAACTGATTAAGAAAGCTAGCTCTGTCCTGGGGCAGCGCCTTGATCCGGTGGAGGAGATAGGAGAGAGAAGGACGGTGGCTAAACTGTCATCTCTGCTGGAGTCCGAGTTCCACCCTATGCAGGACGTACTGAATGCACTGAGGAGCTCATTTAGCAGCAGACTACATCATCCCAGGTGCACAACCGAGAGGTTTCGTAGGTCCTTCCTACCAACGGCTGTCAGACTGTACAACCTAGGCAGGGCTGCTCGCAGAGATAGCAAAAAGACGTAACAAACTAATAGTTTTTAAATGCGAAAGATGCAATAGACTTACACAATGGTCCCCTCCGGCATACAACTAGGAAAATACCGGTCGCTATGGAGGGTGAGAATATGTATGGGCACATAATCATACCATGTAGGATAACTAAGTAGAGGGTTATGCTGTTTCATCCTATCTAGCAACAATGCTCTGCACTGTGTGTGTTTATATATTTACATATTTATTCCATCTAGCTACAATGCTCAGCACTGGGTGTGTTCATATTTATATATCTATATATTTATTCCATCTAGCTACAATGCTCCGCACTGTGTTTTTATATATCTATATATTTATTCCATCTAGCTACAATGCTCCGCACTGTGTGTGTTTATATACTTACATATTTATTCCACCTAGCTGCAATGCTCCGTACTGTGGGTGTTTATATAGTTACATATTTATTCCACCTAGCTGCAATGCTCCGTACTGTGGGTGTTTATATAGTTACATATTTATTCCATCTAGCTACAATGCTCTGCACTGTGTGTTTATATATTCATATATTTATTCCATCCAGCTACAATGCTCTGCACTGTGTGTCTGTGTGTGTGTGTATATATATATTTTATAGTAATATGTACATATGTATATTAGCTGCTCTTGCTTGCTTGTTTTTTTTTCTTGCCTTCTGATTGTTGCTCTGAGTGTTGCTATCCCTGTGCTGTTGCAATCCTGGAATTTCCCCGTTGTGGGACTAATAAAGGCTTATCTTATCTTATCTTATCTTATCTTAAAGGGAGCATAAACTCAGAGAAAATGCAAACTTAAAAAAGGAAGTGAAAGAAGATATGGCTGTGTTAGACCTCAAGCTCACAATGACGGAGCTTAAGAGAGCTTTGCAAGACAGTGGATACACAGCTCCAGGATATGATCATTTAAGCTATGCTATGTTTCAGCAGTTGCCTATGCAATCAATGTAACTGGTGCTGAAATTGTTTAACAAAATATGGAAGGAGGGGGTTATCCCAAGTGGGTGGAAAAAGGTTCAGGTTCAGGTTACTTTATTTGTACCCGTAGGTAGATTTGTTTTGCAGTCAGGTGACATCCATATTTACAAACCACAATTACTGTACATTCAACATAAACACAAACACAGGCACACATGAAGCTGACTATAAACATGATAAAAGTACTCAAGGCTCCATCAATCAGGACATAAGACAAAGAGATACGAGAGAAAACAAAGAGATAAGAGAGAAGGGTCATATTAAAAAGTTAAAGACTAGTCAAAGAGGTTAAAAACTCAAAAGTCTAAAACCCAATAAAAGATTTAGAACCCAAATAAAAAACCTACAAAAATAAGTAAATATAAAATAACATTAATAAATAGGTAACTAAATTATGTGCAATATATTGTTACAACTTGTTCAACTCTTTGACAGCAGCAGGAACAAAGCTGTTTTTGTAGCGCTGGGTTTTACTTTTTGGGACAGCAAACCTCCGTCTGGAGGGAAGAAGCTGAAAGTTGCAGTGCAAAGGGTGGGAGTCATCATTTAAAATGGAGGTAGCAATCCTCTGTACCTGTCTGGTGTATAGGGATGTCAGGCTCAGCTGTGACTCGCCAAGCAAACGACTGGACCATCTAACTTTACCTGATCCAAGGATTTCCTGTTTCAGTTTTATCTGAGCAAACCATGATACTAAAGAAAAGGATAAAACAGATTCAATAAAAGCCCGATAAAAACATTATCATGATGGTTTGGTCAATTTGGAAGCGTGCAAGCTTCCTTAAACAATGCAAATGTTGCTGACCCTTTTTGCACACCCTTTCACAGTTCTCTTCAAAGTTTAAATTACTATCAATAATCGTCCCAAGATATTTGTAGGATTGTACACATTCAGTGGTCTGGCCTTTTAGTACAGTGACTTTGTGCTTGGGAGTTTTCCTCCTAAAGTCAATAATCATATCTTTAGTTTTTGTCGTATTCAGCTGCAGGTAGGAATCCTCACACCAGTGAACAAAATCATCAACTACCGGGCCGTGGCCACTCTCACCATCCTGGAGGAGACTGACAACAACTGAATCATCAGCATACTTTATAATGTGTCTGTTGTCATGTCTGCTCCAACACATGTTTGTGTACAGGATGAAGAGTAGTGGTGACAACACACACCCCTGAGGAGAGCCAGTAGAAGAGCACTTTTGGTCAGACATTGTACCATTGACCCTTACTCTCTGTGTCCTTTTAGTTAAAAAATCCAGAATCCAACCCACCAGATTATTACTCAAATCTAAATATGAGGTTGGATTGTATTAAAGGCGGAAGAAAAGTCCACAAATAAAAGCCTGGCGTGTGTCCCATTAAAATCCAGATGTTTAAAAAGCATGTTAAACAGAGTGACAGTAGCATCCTCCACTCCTCTGTGAGGCCTATAGGCAAATTGCAGAGGATCCAATGCATGCTCAGTCTGCTTTAGGACCTCACATCTGACCAGTTTTTCAAAAATTTTCATTAAAATTGAAGTCAAAGCAACTGGTCTAAAGTCGTTTACCGTTTTAGGACAGCTGGATTTTGGAACGGGGACAACCGCGGCATCTTTCCAGATCTGAGGCACATGTTGTGTCTGTAAGGACTTATTGAAAATGTAGTGAAATACAGGACTCAATTTATGTGCACAGGGCTTTACCACTCGCCCACATACAGTATATTATCAGGGCCCTGACTTTTGTTCACTTTTACAGCACAGAACGCCCTTTTAATATCCTGCACCTCAATATTAAAGTGCTGATTGTCTTTGAGTTTCTGTTTCAAGTCTTGGGTTTCTATGCTAAAATCAGAGGAATCAAAACAACCATAAAAACAGTTAAGAGCATTAGCCAGCTCTGTGTCTGAATTAAAACCATCTAAAAACACACGATTACTGCGCTCTGTGCTCTGAAGGCCTGCAATAGTTTTCATACTGGCCCAGGCTGAACCAGGCTTCTTTGTTGCCATCTTGCTTTCCAACTCTGATTTATAATTCTGTTTTGCTCTTAAAATTTTGGCCTTCAGCTCTTTTGTGGCAACCTGCAGCTCAGAAACAACCCCCTGTTTAAAGGCAAGTGCTTTCCTCTGTAAACAGGATTTAACTGATTTTATAACCCATGGCTTGTTGTTGGGATATATTTTGACACGTTTACGTGGAACGATCATATCTCTGCAGAAAGCCATGTATGAGCATGTGACATCCAGCAAAGAGTCCAAATCATCCCCGCAGGACAGTGTGAACACCTCCCAGTCTGTACAGTTAAAGCATTCCTGGAGGCAGTGCACTGAATCCTCTGTCCACACGTCTATGTCTCTGGTCTTCGCCTTGTCTCTTCTGAGAGCATTTTTATATGTGGGCAGCAAATGTACACAGTTGTGATCTGAGGATCCTAAAGGAGGAAGGGGAAGTGATTTATAGGACCTCTCTATGGAGCTGTAGCACAGGTCCAATGTCTTTTTTCGCCTGGTTGGGCAGGAGACATACTGATAAAAGTTTTTAAGTGTCTTCTTTAAAGAAACATGGTTAAAATCCCCAAGAATAAAATTTGGAGCCTCTGGGGACATCGACTGCAACCGCTGTACCACATCAAAGACGGTGCTGAAGGCGGAGTCAGCATCCGCTCTAGGGTGAATGTACACAGTCGTTATAAAAAAGTTGGGGGAACTCACGGGGCACATAAAAGGGGTGTAGTGACACGGACAGAAGCTCCACATCGGGTGTACAGATGCACGCTCTGATCGTGACAGATGCACAGTACTGTTTATTAATATATAAACATACGCCGCCCCCCTGACATTTCCCCATTACCTCTTCCTGCCGATCCGAACGAAGTGGGGCTCCAAAGCCGTCAATACTCAGGTCTGCATCCCGGTCATGTGCCGTAAGCCACGTCTCCATGTAAGCCATGACACAGCAGTTCTTGAAGTCCTTCTGATATCGTACATTTCCTTGAATTTCATCCACTTTATTTCTCAGGGATTTTACGTTCCCCATAATAATGGAAGGAAGAGGAATGCGGTTAAGCTGACGCCTCCTCAGGCTTAATCTTACGCCTCCACGCTTTCCGCGTTTCCTCTTCTTGTATCTCTCTTCATCGCTGTGTCCATGAAAATCTCTTAAAATAAAGTCCGGCCGTTGCGGCACAGACTCAAACACAGATTCTGCATTATCCATGTTTAAATGCAGTAACATGTCTCTGGAATACTGTATTCTTCCCGGCATGATTGTGATTGCGCTTACCTCCAAGGCAAAGAGCCGGTAGGAAAGAAACAACAGTGCAAAAACAAGAAGGAAATCCATACTGATGGAACCAGGGAGCTCTTTGTTATATAGTCCACAAACATTCAAGGACAAAAACGGCACAGAGATTACGTTAAAACACATTAAAGTGCATAAAAACAGACACAGGCGCCGAACTTTTTTCACCCGCTGCCGGTCGCTGCGTGCATATGCGCCCAATAGAAGGCTGTAATTTAAAGAAGGCTGCAATTTTACCATTTAATAAGGCAGGGAAAGATCCAGCTCATCCAGTTAACTACAGGCCAATAGCATGTGGAATGGATGGAGAAGGTCGATGGCCAATGGATGACCAATAGCAAATGGATGGAGAAGGTTTGAGTTTACAGTCTCTCCTATGTACTAGAGGAAAGATGATTAATAAATGACCATCAGAATGGTTTTAGAAGCTGAAGATCCACAGTGGATGCTCTAGTTAAGGTAAGTAATGATATTGAAAAGACTCTCAAAATGAAAGAAGTAATGGTTATAGTTTATCTGGATACTGAAAAGGCTTATGACTCATTGTGGAGGGATGGACTTCTTATCAAAGTGAAAAAAAATGGGCATTGGTGGTAGGATGTACAATTGGATAATGGATTTTTTAACACACAGGACAATTAGGGTTAAAGTAGGATCAGAAGTTTCTAATGACTTTGAAATAGAAAATGGTGTTCCTCAGGGGAGTGTGATAAGCCCAGTTTTATTCAACATAATGATTAATGACATGTTTGAGAATCCAGAGGGATCCATCAAAACAGCACTATACGCAGATGATGGAGCCATATGGACGAGGGGAAGAAATGAGAAATTTGTGTTCAGAAACATCAGGAAACATCAGGCTTTTCCTTCTTGCCTTGAGAGAGAGCAGTCGCATTTTTCTTCCCTCCTCCCCTGCCTTCCTGATCTATTCCCAGCTTTTGCAATGTTGCGTTTTTGTCTGTGTTTAGTCGCTCTTCTTCTGCTGAATCTTAATCTAAACGGAAATTATGGATTTGGAAGCGGCTTAAATGTGCTATTGTCACTATTTTTCAACAAGAATTGGGCCAAGGGGGAGCCCAAGAATTGGAACCTACGAGGAGACTCATGGACATTGGAATTCATGCGTCTATGGAAACATTATTGGTTATGATCTCAGGACTTCTATTTTTGGCTGTGGAGTTCCCTGATGCATCAGAAATTGAAGGAAAGTGAGAGAGCTGATCAAAGCGGACCCGGCAAGCTCCTTCATCAAATTCGACCAGTTGGGGAGAGCACGAGTAGCGGCAAACGGTGAACTGAATGACAGTGATTCAGTGAAGGAATACAACTGAAGCCCTGTGCTCTCTATGGAAAAACAGTTTAAGCCTGCATATATAATGGAAGCACAGAATTACACGGATGAGGACAAATTCTATTCTCTGAGTGCACTGTGCTGATTTGATTTGATTTGATTTGACCTTGTTTGCCTCGTGTTTACATTCCTCCTGACTGAGATAAGCGGAAGGACCAGCTCTTAGGTCTACCCAAACATTCAACAATCAGTTGTTTGTCGTCAGCGGATTGGACCCTCAAGGACAATGCCCATGTGCCTTCTGCAAGCAAGAGAGAGAGAGAGATAGACTCTGGACTCTGGACTTGTTTATAAGTCACATGATTATAACATCTATCCACTGCCATGAGGCGCCCTCTGCTGCTCACTAACAACTGTTACATTTACACTACACAATGCATACAACACTACATGCATACGATATACACACACTGCTCTCCCTCTGCTGTGTGATCTGTCTACTAAATGTCTGCTAAATATGCATTGAGGGTTTTTTGCCTGCAATCAAAATTTCGCTTACTCATCAAGCGTCAATTTGATAAAACATGTTTTTTTTCTCTCGCCAACTGTGTCATATCCTTCTCTTTTCTTTTTTTTTCCCTTTCTTCTTTATGACTGGCGCCTAGCGGCTGCCCCGGCCTTGGATGCGCTCTGCAGAGCGTGCCCAAATGCCAAGTCACGTTTCGTTACCTTGTATTCATACATGTGTAATGACAATAAAGTAGAATCTCAATCGAAAGCAATGGAGAAAGTGGAAAAGTGGTCATATGAGTGGGGATTTAAATTTTCAAACAGTAAAACCTGCTAAATGATTTT
Organism: Pholidichthys leucotaenia; assembly: GCA_020510985.1. Taxonomy (NCBI): domain Eukaryota; kingdom Metazoa; phylum Chordata; class Actinopteri; order Cichliformes; family Pholidichthyidae; genus Pholidichthys; species Pholidichthys leucotaenia. Next base: position 71,834,091 of record CM035849.1, read on the forward strand.
CAAAAAACACAGAACTGGTACAGAACCATTAACATTATACAATCAACCAATAGAGAAAGTGAGCTCAAAAAACTAGGATTGTGGTTTGATAGTGGATACACATGGAGAGTTCATGTTGAAAATCTGGAGACAAAAGTGCAAAAAAGTCATTAATCTCATAAAAGCTGTAGCTGGACACAAATGGGGTGCAGATAAACAGGCATTAATTGACATTTACAGAGCAGTAATGAGATTGACAATAGACTATGGATGCATGATTTATGGAGCAGCGGCAAAGATGACTGGAAAAAAACAGAATGCAGTATAGAGCACTTCGCCTGTGCATTGGAGCCGTCAAAACAACACCAAACAATGCAGTTTTAATAGAAGCAGGAGAAATGCCAATGGATTTGAGAAGAGATAAGCTTACATCATCATACTGGGTCAAGGTGAAAGGAAGTGAGGAAGAGAATACTATATTTCAAAAACAACACTACAAGACATTGTAAGGAGGCAGTTGAGGTGGTATGGGCATCTGATTAGGATGCCTCCTGGACGCCTCCCACTTGAGGTGTTTCAGGCACGTCCCACTGGGAGGAGACCCCGGGGCAGCCCCAGGACTCGTTGGAGAGACTATGTCTCCCAGCTGGTCTGGGAACGCCTTGGTATCCCCTCTGAAGAGCTGGAGCAGGTGGCTGGGGAGAGGGAAGTCTGGGCTTCTCTGCTTGAACTGCTGCCTCCGCGACCTGGACCTCCGGAAAAGCAGTAGACGATGGATGGATGGATGGATGGATGGATGGATGGAACACGACAAGACTGCTGGGAATATTCTAACTTCCATGGACACAGGTTTGTGTGGACAATTGAACGAAAAGCCAGAATGTATGGACTGCACGCTATTGATATAACTCACACCACTCCAGTGAGAAATGCCCCCCCCCCCCACTTGGCTGTTTCAGGGAAAAGAAGTAGACATTAGTCTGCTCATGAGGAAAAAGGATTGGCGTTGAGTGAAGTTGGTGTTAAAACAAGCATTTACCTCAGGAACAATTACTAAACTACTTACAGCTCTATACTGACGGTTCAAAGAACAAAGAGGGCTCTGCTGGAGTTGGAGTGTACATTCCAGAGTTTAAAGTGACCATTTCAAAAAGATTCTCCAACAATACATCCGTGTTTACAGCAGAGATGGTGGCAATAATTATTGGTTTGCAGTGGGTGGAGGTCAGACCAGGCTGGGTGGTGGTGTGCGCAGATTCACTTGCAGTTTTAAAAGCCATACAGACACTAAAATCTACAAGATAAGACTTGGTGATTGAGCTATACACATGGACAAAATTGTTGGTACCCCTCTGTTAATGAAAGAAAAACCCACAATGGTCACAGAAATAACTTGAATCCGACAAAAGTGGTAATAAATAAAAAGTCTATGAAAATTAACCAGTGAAAATCAGACAATGCTTTTCAATTGTGGTTCAACAGAATTATTTTAAAAAACAAACTCATCAAATAGGCCTGGACAAAAATGGTGGTGCACTTAACCACAACCTTTTGAGGCAATCACTGCAATCAAACGATTTCTGTAACTGTCAATGAGACTTCTGCACCTCTCAGCAGCTATTTTGGCCCACTCCTCATGAGCAAACTGCTCCAGTTGTCTCAGGTTTGAAGGGTGCCTTCTCCAGACGGCATGTTTCAGCTCCTTCCACAGATGTTCAATAGGATTTAGAGCAGGGCTCATAGAAGGCCACTTTAGAATAGTCCAGTGTTTCACTCTTAGCCATTCTTGGGTGTTTTTAGCTGTGTGTTTTGGGTCATTATCCTGTTGCAAGACCCATGACCTGTGAATGAGACCAAGCTGTCTGACACTGGGCAACACATTTCTCTCTAGAATACCTTGATAGTCTTGAGATTTCATTGTACCCTGCACAGATTCAAGACACCCTGTGCCAAGTGCAGCAAAGCAGCCCCAGAACATAACACAACTTCCTCCATATTTCACAGTAGGGACAGTGTTCTTTTTTTGGTATGCCTCATTTTTGCATCTGTGAACACAGAGCTGATGTGCCTTGCCAAAAAGTTGCAGTTTTGTCTCGTCTGTCGATAGGACATTCTCCCAGAAGCTTTGTGGCTTGTCATCATGCAGTTTGGCAAATTCCAGTCTGGCTTTTTTTTTTTTTTATTTGTTTTCAACAGTGGCGTCCTCCTTGGTCGTCTCCCATGAAGTCCACTTTGGCTCAAACAACGACGGATGGTGCCATCTGACACTGATGTACTTTGACCTTGGAGTTCACCATGAATGTGTTTAGAGGTTGTTCTGGGCTCTTTTGTTACCATTCATATTATCCCTCTCTTCCATTTTTCATCAAGTTTCCTCCTTCGGCTACGTCCAGGGAGGTTGGCTACAGTCCCGTGGATCTTAAATTTCTGAATAATATGTGCAACTGTAGTCACAGGAACATCAAGCTGCTTGGAGATGGTCTTATAGCCTTTCCCTTTAACATGCTTGTCTATAATTTTCTTTCTAATCTCCTGAGACAACTCTCTCCTTTGCTTCCTCTGGTCCATGTTTAGAGTGGTACACACCATGTCAACAAACAGCACAGTGACTACTTGTCACCCTTTAAATAGGCCGACTGACTGATTACAAGTTTGTAGACACCTGTGATGTTAATTAGAGGACGCATCTCGGTTGAACATGTCCCTATGGTCACATTATTTTCAATCTTTTCTAGGGGTAACCTCATTTTTGTCCAGGCCTGTTTCATGAGTTTGTTTTTTTAAAGTAATTCTGTTGAACCACAATTCAAAAGCATTGTCTGATTTTCATTGGTTAATTTTCATATAATTTTTATTTATTACCACTTTTATCAGATTCAAGTTATTTCTGTGACCATTGTGAGTTTTTCTTTCATTAACAGTGGGGTACCAACAATTCTGTCCACATGTGTATATCACAGTTTATTTAGGGTACACAGGGGTGGTGGACAAGTTCAGTTTTGTTGGGCTCCTGCACATGAAGGCTTGAAAGGGAATGACTAGGCCGGCAAAGTAGCAAAAAGTGCACTTGTGAAAGAAATACTGTAACATACCATTGTCTCTTGGAAAAGGTGAAGGGGAAGCAGTAATCAAGAAAAAAGGAATTGAGCTATGGCAAAAAAGATGGGATGAAGATCATCAAGATAGATCGTACTACAAAATACAAAAATCTATTGCAATAAAGAATTATAAAACAAACAGGAGGGAAGACATCATTATGGCAAGACTCAGACTGGATCATACAGTTTAAATTGCACTAAAAGAAATTTTGAAACCTTGGATGAGAATAGCTTTATAACCAAGTACAGGACTTTTGTTAGGCCACATCTAGAATATGCTGTGCAAGTTTAGAACCCATTCTATCAGAAAGATATCCAGATTTTGGCAAACATCCAGAGACGTGCCACCAAATTTGTACCTAGCATGAGACATTTTACCCTGTGAAGAGAGACTGAAAAAGTTGAACATCACAACACTGGAGAGAAGAAGACTCAGAGGGGACCTAACTGAAACTTGGAAGATTCTCAACAATGTTGATATAGTACAATTAGACTTCTTTACAAAGTCTACATTACACCACCTGAGACGTCACGAGATGAAACTGTTCCAACAATTTTCTAGATTACAAATCAGAAAAAAAAATTTTACCAGTGAATCCACCTTATTCCTGGGAATGCCGCTATAGGAACAATTATGGGTGCAACTTCCAGTTTCGGCTGAAGTAGTGTTAAATCAGTCAGCAAGAGTGGAGTAGGGGGGCATTTACAATAGCTTTTTTAAAAGTTTTTCAATTTCATTTTAATATACAGTATAGTTCACATACGTGTTTTGCACTCAAATGGCAGCTAATTTCTGCACTTAAGAGTTTTTGTATTTTTTGAATGTTTTGGTGTAGTTCTGGTACTTGTTGCTGTCAACGATGGCCCTCACGAGCCATCAATAAGATGCCGAAAGCCAGCCGATGAGTTTGCATGTTTTATTAACAAAAGGATAAATGACAAAATAAAACAGCCACGTGGGGCAAAAACACAACTATGACTATGACTAAGGCTGTGGACATAGGAAAACAGATTCTGAAGGAAATACACTTACTGAAAGGCGAATCCAGAGTTAGACGAGGGTTTGACGAATGATTGATGGGTGTTTGACGAGGTCGCAGCCCGGAGTAACCACAGCTGCTCCCTTAAATAGGGCTAAGGGATTAGTCAGCTGATGAGGACGTCATCAGCTGAATGGAATCCAGCTGTCCCCGTGGAGCTTGGCTCTGACAGCCGGAAGCCCCGCCGAGACGCTGTCAGAATAAAAGCCCGGAGGCCATATGGTAAACCTGAGATGAGAACGGGGAAATACTGGACAACCCGAGCGCGGACAGAGTCGGACCATGACAGTACTCCCTGTTCACGAGGCGAATTCCAGGCACCATGTAACATCGAAGGCCCCCCCACTACCCCCACCACCCCCACCACCCAGAAGGTCAACAGGACCGCCCCAGGGAGGGAGGAGGGGGAAAAGCCAGGAGGGCAAGAACCAACAAACCTCAAAATCAAGAGAAAAAAAAAAAAGGAAACAGGCTACAACAATCAGAACATGGTAGGAAATACAGAAGCCAAAATACAGGCACATACCCTGCACCAAAGAAGGAAAACTCATATATAAACAGAACATAGGATGCAACAACGCAGTGATACAATACCCATTGACCATGAACCACAGGCAAGACAACAAAAGAGATCCTCTTAAACAGTAAAAAAAAACATCTCTCAAACAGAAATACAGGCACCATACACTGTACCCTAAAAATACCAGGAAAAAATGGGTACATAAAAAAGCACGCTAAAGAGCAGTGATATACAAACAGTTCAATGAGAATAAATAAACGGGCACATCACCAAATACAGAGTACCCAGTAATACAGGGGAGAGAAAAAAGACTCACACGCACAGAGCGGTGATATTCATAGTTCAAAGAAGTCCAACTAACACAAACACCAGAGCATCCCTAATATTACAGAGGGGAGAGGAGAAAAAAAAACAGGGATGATGGCAGGCTGAGCACAATAACACAAAAACAAATAGTTCTGGAGGTCTACCACTATCCAGCGTCCAGATGGCTGGCAGGGGAAAAAGAACAACTTTGGGCGGTCTATCCCAGTCCCAGGCCCGGAGAACCAGTAACTCTGGTGGCCGGACCAGGTGGCCAAACAAAAAAAAGTCCAGTTTGTCAGGTGACCGACCCAGAACGCCAAACGGTCGAAGCAGTCTCCCAGGCGGCCGACCCGCATCATCCAGCCACCAGGACCGCAGGGGAGAACTCGGAGGCAGCCTCCCTATTGAGAGGGATGGCGAGGGAGAGCTGAGTCGAGTAAGGGAAATCCCAGCGGCACCAGGTGGAGGGAAAAAGGGATCGGGGAAACGATGAGGGGCCAGTCCGGTGTCGGATCGGCGGAGGATCTGCAGCTCCTTCTTCAAACCCCACACGGACTGGCGCTGTGCCCTCGTCGGATCCCAAGCGGGACCGTGCTGCACCCATGACGGACCCCGACTGGGCTGGAACAACCCCCACAATGGACCCCAATTGGGTCAATGTTGCACCCACAACGGACCTGACTGGGCCGAAACAACACCCACGACGGACCCCGACTGGGTCAGTGCAGCACTAGGGATGACCTCCAGACACGAACCCGGCATCTCCAAGGCGACGACCGGAACAGGTTTGTCACTGGTGACCCTGGGAGAAGGCTCAGAGGAGAGAAGAAAACCGGGATCAGAATCACCAGCAGCAGCAGAGCCCAGTGAGACAAGTTTGGAGGCAGCGGATGGCTGCGCCCGGCTCATCTCCCCGAGAGACAGACAAAAATGCTCCAGAATAGAAGAAAGGAAGACAAAATAGAGCACTTGCCTGATCTTGGGCTCTACCACAGCCCAGGACTTCAACGATCCGGGTTCAGCGCACTGAAGGTCCACCTCTGGTTCCCACTTGACTGCGGCAGGCTCCGCAGCCGGCATGATGGTCTTCACAGTCTGGGGATTCCCTGACGCTGACGTCCACACCGAAGGCCCACACGGCGTGGTGGCAGGGGATCCGCGACCTGCCGGGTCGGACCGTTCCTCCGTGGAAACCCGAGGATGCTTAGTCGTCGGCGCAGGCTCCAAAAGGCAATCCGCCCTTCTCCTCTGCCCATAACATGGCTGCAGGGCTGGAACCAGGCTCTCCAGGGCCGCAGGCTCCTTTCTCGTCTGGCGGTGTAGTCCTGGCACTGGAGAACGCTCAGGGGAAGGAGACACAGAGGTAAGCAGGTTCACAATTAATAATTGCAGCTGGACTGCTGCCAAAACCAGGTAAGCCCTCTAATAAATGTGAAAATATGAGACCAATAAGCCTATTAAACGCCGACCTTAAGATAATCTGTAAAATTTTAGCAAGACGAATACAAGAAATTTTACCAAATATTATTAATCGAGATCAGAATGGCTTTATAAAGGGAAGACAAGGCTTCCATAATGTAAGAAGACTATTTAATATTATTTATTTTAATAAAGAAGCACCGGATACAGCTCTCCTATCATTGGACGCCGAAAAGGCCTTTGATAGAGTTGAATGGCCCTTTCTTTTTGAAGTCCTACAAAGGTTTGGACTTGGAAATAATTTCATAAAATGGGTTCAAATAATATACAATAATGCTACAGCAGAAATCCTAACAAATAACAATATTTCAAAACCAATAAAAATCAATAGAGGATGTCGACAAGGCTGTCCACTTTCACCTTTACTGTTTACTATGGCAATTGAACCTTTAGCGATAGCGATACGTTTACATTCACAAATATATGGAATTAAAGTTGGACCAACAGAACATAAAATCTCCCTGTACGCCGATGATATAATTTTGTTTATGTCGAATCTAAAAAAATCAATTCCAACCTTGTTGAATTTAATAAAGAATTTTGGGGAAATATCAGGATATAAAATAAATAAAACTAAATCTTCAATATTAATGCTGAATGAGACCCAGAGAAATTACTCAGCCCCTGAGGTAAATCAATTCAATGTTGTAAATCAGTTTAAATATTTAGGAATCCAAATTATGCCTAAGCTAGAATCAGTCGCCAGTGTCAACTATGAAGCCTTAATGTCAGATATCAGTGAGTTAACTCAGAGATGGATGTCACTACCAATGTCGATGATCGGGAGAATCAATATACTTAAAAGTAATATTTTACCTAAAATACTTTATTTATTTCAATACATTCCCTTATCACCACCTTTAGATCTATTCTCAAGAATAAAAAAAAAGTTAGTGGAATTTATATGGAACAACAGGAGGGCTAGATTACGTTTGTCTTTATTATATTTACCATTTGATCGTGGAGGTCTGAAATGTCCAAATTTTATGTTGTATTATTGGTCGGCACAACTGAGGTCTATGACATATTATTTTTCATCAAATGATCTCCCTCACTGGACTGAAATGGAATCATACAATTTACCTTTACCTCTTCCCATATTCATATACTCAGATTCGGCAAAAAAATTACAAAAACAAGTTAAAAATCCATTTGTAAAGCATATGATCAAAATATGGTGTGAAGCTAAAAACTATTTAAAAGAACCACAGTTATTGTCACAATTTAGTCCAATATGGGGTAATCAATATTTTAAACCAGGGAGAGCGGACGCTGTATTTAAAGTATGGAATTTAAAAGGGATACAAAAGATTCAGGATTTATATTTGCCAGGTGCAGACAACATAATGTCTTTTGAAGAGCTGAGGATCAAATTTAATCTCAATAGAACACATTTTTTTAAATATCTTCAACTTAGAAACTTTATTCGATCAAATCAAAATAAAGCTCTCACTCGACCTATTTATTCATCCTTGGAAAAAATGATGATGAAAGATAGTAAAAGAAAGGGTATTATTTCAGAGTTTTATAACTCATTGACACTATCTTCAAGTGAAAATTCACTGAAAAGATTAAACTACTGGAAAGAAGATCTGCAAATTGAAATTTCAGAGGAACAATGGGAATTGGCTTGTACAGAAGCTCAAACCAAATCAATAAATGCACGCCTTAAATTGATACATTTCAAATGGTTAATGCGGATGTATGTTACACCGGAGGAGTTAAATAGATATAACAAAAATATACCAGATACATGCACAAAATGCATGGAAAGTAAAGGAACCCTATTTCATTGTTTATGGGAATGTAGATTAATAAGAATGTTTTGGGAAGAGGTGAGGGTAACAATTGAAAAAATAATCTCAAAACAAATCATATTGAATCCTAAACTGTTTTTGTTGGGTCTGTACCCAGAAAAGCATAATTTTAATAAAAGTGAAAGAACATTCATAGACCTCAGTTTGCTTAATGCCAAAAAATGTATTGCACTATTATGGAAAAAGACTCATAGACCAGATGTGACTCAGTGGTTAAGACAGATGTTAACAAACCTTCCATTAGAAAGAATAACATATATACTAAAATCAAAGGAAATTGTGTTTGAGAATATATGGAGACCTTTTATTGATTATGTAAAAAATTTAAACATAACTCTTGAAGAAGAAGGTGAATGATGTGTGTGGACCTTGTAAATTCCAAACTGGTGAACATAATATGTATACTTATGTATTGGATTGTCTAGACTAAACAGAGGAGCATTGTTGAAGACTTGATTTTGTTGGTGGTTGTTGGTGTTTTTAGTGCATTTTTTTTTTTTTTTGTAGTACTTTAGTGTTAGTGTTTGATTGTTTGTATCATGTTTGTTAAAAAAAAAAAAAAAAAAGGTTCAATAAAGATATTGTGGAAAAAAAAAAATAATTGCAGCTGGTGGAGGGAGCTCGGGGGACTGTGAACCCCGAACTCCACCCCCAGGGATCAAACAAGGCAGTTCACCCAGTGAAGGAAAAGAATGAGGAGACACTTGCCTGATCCGCTGAGGGCCGATGGAAGCTGCTGCGGTGGGCTTTGTTTTCTCCCTTCCCCTTTGGATGGTGATGGAGGGCCCCCTGGGAAGATGAGGAGGAGCCGCTTGCACAGGATCGATGATGGGCACAGCCGGAGCAGGACTCGTGGAGTTCTCAGCAGCTGGAGAGAGCATCGAGGAGGAGGGCAGAGCAGCCCAGGCAGTCTGGGGATGAGAAGCTGACAGAACAGCCGGAACAGATGACCCGGAGGCAGAGGCTGCTGTGTTACCCTTCCGTCGTGATGCGGGAGCCACAGCTGGCTGGGAGGCAGAGTCTTTACGGCGGCCCGGAACAGGATCCGGACGGGGATCTCACTGAGGCTTAACATGGGCATTGTGACGACGTTTACAGGCAGAGGGTGAGGCGAAGGTTAAGTCAGGAAACCGCTGCTGCTGCGCAGAGACAGAAGCCAGCAATTCGGCGTATTCGGGATAATTATGAAGTTCCGGACTGAGCTCCACCAGCCTAACTGCCGCCGTCACATGACTTATGATTTCAGAAGGATGGGAGGCAGAGCGAGCCGCAGCCACACGGTCCTAGAGGATCACAGCAGTCCACTGCGTGTCCTCTGAGGGAATCCCGGCTGACGTCATCCTCCACTGTGGGCGAGAACGGCACTCAAGCGACGTAGACTCCTGGGCTGGACGGGGGACAGGAACTGGATTTCGAGGCGAGGAGCGGGGATGCCTCACCTTCAGCTTCCTGCCGGAGTTTCCCTCCAGTCTACAGATCTTCTCCCGGTGTGCCGAAATCTCCGCCATCCTCGTCGTGATTTCGGGGTGGTCAGCGTAATGAGGATGGCAGTTAATAGCCACCTCTGCGAGGTCCAGGTACTAGCGTACGCTGCTGGGAGTGGTGTGGTTGCAAGTGCTCAAGAGGATACCATCAATATCGATGAGGGCCATAACCAACTCGTAGCCCAAGCTCATCGCATAGCCCTTGGGCAGCGACGCCATCTCCCAGCACACTGGTACGTGAAAAAGGGAAAAAAAAACTACAAGCCCAACAATGCAAACTCTCGGTGAACGGCGTCTCCTTCTGGCTGCGACCTACTGTCAACGATGGCCCTCACGAGCCATCAATAAGACGCTGAAAGCCAGCCGATGAGTTTGCACGTTTTATTAACAAAGGACAAATGACAAAATAAACCAGCCACGTGGGGCAAAAACACAACTATGACTATGACTAAGGCTGTGGACATAGGAAAACAGATTCTGAAGGAAATACACTTACTGAAAGGTGAATCCAGAGTTAGACGAAGGTTTGACGAATGATTGATGAGTGTTTGACGAGGTCACAGCCCGGAGTAACCACAGCTGCTCCCTTAAATAGGGCTAAGGGATTAGTCAGCTGATGAGGACGTCATGAGCTGAATGGAATCCAGCTGTCCCCGCGGAGCTTGGCTCTGACAGCCGGAAGCCCCGCCGAGATGCTGTCAGAATAAAAGTCCGGAGGCCATATGGTAAACCAGAGATGAGAACGGGGAAATACCAGACAACCCGAGCGCAGACAGAGTCAGCGCTCGGACCATGACAGTTGCTGGTGTTCGTGGTTGTGCCATAGACTATAAATGGAGGCTTCTCACCGGCAATGCGTAGATCATGCACTGAAAACTAACAAGGACTGTTGGTATGATCGGTGGTAGAGACGCAAGAGCACCAGGTATGTTTTCACTTGTATGAATGTTACAAGTCTGATGTGTATGTGTCATATACTGTACGTCGCCAGTTGCAAGGCTGCATGAAGTAAAATTGTCATGAACTGAGACGGATTTCCTCCCAGGCTCAGCTTCATGGATTTTCTCTGTTTTCATATTTATCTGTGTATTGTTGCCTTTCGAGTTTTCTTATTGTCTCCCATTTTCCCTTGTCATTGTTTAGCTTGTGTTTGCCATGTCCTGTTGTATGTGCAATTTATTTCAAGTCTGTCTCTGAGTTTGTTGTTTCTATTGGTTCTCTGACTGTCAGACTGCCAGCCCGACTCTCCCCTCTCATTATCATCAGCTGATTCCAATCCCCTTTATGATTCTCTCATTTCCCTCGCTCAGGTGCATCCACCCCTGTGGCCACTTACTGTGTTATCGGTTTGTATTTAGTTTGCTCTTGTTCAGTCATTCCTTGCTGCACCATTGTTTGTCAACTGTCACGTTTCGTCCCTGTGAGCCTAATCTCCTTCTGTGTCTGCCATGCGGTGTTGGCCCAGGGATGCCATATGTAAGTTTGCTTTTGTTTGCATTTTTTACGTTTGCACAATTTTTGGGACTTTATTTCTTTTCTTTAATAAAATGTCATGGGTGTAATGCAGCACCTCAGTCTGTCTCTCTTTGACTCATAGAGGCGCTTCATGACAGAATGGTGCAGCCAGATAAATAAGACTCAGCTGTTACACTCAGGGATTATTTTTCTGTTTTTGTACTGTTTTCACTCACCTGCCCATTGGAGCTTTTTATGGATTCGACAGGCAATCCAGTCGGGAGAAGGAAGAAGTGGAGTCGGGACGAGCTGGAGCTCGTCTCTGCGATCGAGGATCTGGCGACAGGGTCCCGGAACTGCAGATCCCACGAGGATGAGACGCTGTGTTGGGGTGGAGTGGTGAATCACCTGGAGGTCAGACCCAGTCTGCGCTTCCATCCCCAGGTGTTCGTTCTCCACCTGCCTCCGTTACCGTCGATGCCTCCGCCTCTTCCATCTGCCCCGCGATGTCAGCGTCATCATCATCCCTCACCGTACCATCGGAGGAAGCCCTTCTCCTTCTCCTTCTCTCCTTCTCATCGGCAGCCATTTCCCAGACGTCATGCCCGACAATTCCTGCGGAAAAGCCTCTTCTCTCGTTTCCTTCACCAGCTGTCTCACCAGTCTGCACCCTCCCCACTGTTGCCACAACTCCTGTCACCGTGACGTGCCCTCCTGCTGCCGAGAGGTCCTCCATGGTTTCTCAGATTTACGCCCACTTCCGTGCTGTCAGAGTTGGCTCCACGACAATCCATTAAGGTGGCCAGAATTACCGCAGACACAGAGAGGGATGACTGCCCGTGACCCGCAGCTGTCAACATCAAAATCTGGGGTGTCACGCAAGTGCTTTTTAATTCTATTCAGTTTTGTAGTGATAGGCCTTGTCTGTCTCCCGGGAGAGACGCTCAGTTTAAGCAGTCTGCTGGGCTCTCTCCTCCTGCTGAAACTGTTAACTCTTTCCCAATCCTCTCCGTGTCTCCTCCATCTCTCCCTGAGTGCCCATCGGTCCCAGAGCAAATCCGTCGGATGGTGGAGGAGCTGGTGGCTCTAGAGGACCCTACTCCAGAGCCCACACGGAGCCTTCCCCCAGCTTCCTCGCCGGATGAATCACCAGTGTGGGAGACTTCACCTGGGGGCTTCAAGACTGCAATTGCCATTATGCCTGCTGCGGAGGCCGCCGCTGCAGAGTGGGAGCCCAAGATGGACCTCCTGTGGGCCGAGCCCGGAGAACCATCGTCGCCTGGATCATTGGAGTCCTGGACGGTGGTGGAGCTCGAGCTCAGGCAAGTGCTCTCTTTTGTTTTTCTCCTCTCTGTTCCACAGCAATCTGCTAGGTGCAGCTGCTTGCTGCACCTGAGCTCACTTCGCCGGGCCCCGCCGCTGCTGATGACCCTAACCCCCTTTCTCTTTGTGCTGTTTCTGAGTTCTCTCCCAGGGTCGCTGGAGAGGATCCTACATCGCCAGAAGTCTCCGAAGGTCCAGGTTCGCCTCTAGAGGGCGCCTTGGGTGTCCCGTCCCAGCCCGGGACCTCTGCGGGTGCAGATATGGCCCAGGCCGGGTCCACCGTGGGTGCAACCCCTCCTCTGCCTGAGGCCGTAGTCTGGGTACCTCCTCAGCCTGACTCTCTGTGGGTGCTGCGTCCCGGCCGGGGACCCTCGTGGGTGCTGCGCACCAGTATGTGCCCGACATGGTTGCTGCGCTCTGGGTTGGGCCCACCATGGGTGCTACCCCTCCGCCAGGGGTCCACTGAGGGTGCAGCATTGGCTCAGCTGGGGTCCACTGTGGGTGCTGCAGTGCTCCGGCCCGGAGCCACCAAGGGTTCTGCAGTGCTCCAGCCTGGAGCCACCGAGGGTGCTGCAGTGCTCCAGCCTGGAGCCACCGAGGGTGCTGCAGTGCTCCAGCCCGGAGCCACTGAGGGTGCAGCTGAGCTCTAGCCCAGAGCCACTGCAGGTGCAGCTGAGCTCCAGCATGGATCCACTGCAGGTGCAACTTTGTCCTAGGCTGGGACCCCCGCGGGTGCTCCCATTCTCCTTCCTGAAACCTGCGAGGACGTCGTCATGGGTCCTTCTCCTCCACTGCCAGATGCCATCGTGGTCCCTCTTCCTCTATTCCCAGACATCATTGTGGTTTCTCTCCCCGGGTCCTGCTTCCCTCTATTAAGTCTTCCAGGGGGAAAGCAGCCTCCTGGGTTACCTCTCCAAGACTGGTGGCCAAGGGACTCAGGCCACCCACCAGAACGACTGAGCCGCCGGGTCGGGTGGTCCATATTTTCCAGCAGGCCGCCCGATTCATTCCACCTGGCCGTCCAGTTGGCCTGGGACTTGGGCAGGCCGTCTGACTGGTTTCATCTTATTGTCCGCTCGGCCTGGGACCCTGGGTGGCCCCCCAAACTTTAAGCTCCCTAGCCTGGGAGTCTACTCTATGTTGTTGCTGGTGTGGGCCCTGAGCGGGGTTGTTTTGTTCCCTCCTGGCCTGTTCCCCCCACCTCCCGCCCTGGGTAGTTCGTTGTCGTTCCTGCTGGGGGGGGGGGGTGTCTTTTTCTGTTAATGTTACTCTGGGTGTCTGGAATCCACCCCTTGAGATGGGGGCTCTGTCATAAACTGAGCCGGGTTTCCTCCCAGGCTCAGCTTCATGGCTTTTCTGTTTTCATATTTATGTGTATTGTTGCCTTTTGAGTTTTTTTATTGTCTCCCATTTTTCCTTGTCATTGTTTAGCTTGTGTTTGCCAAGTCCTGTTGTATTTGTAATTTATTTCAAGTCTGTCTCTGAGTTTGTTGTTTCTATTGGTTCTCTGACTGTCAGCTGTCAGGCAACACATTTGGGTCTGCACTTTGTGTGGGCGTTGCCTATCAGACTGCCAGCCCGACTCTCCCCTCTCATTATCATCAGCTGATTCCAATCCCCTTTATGATCTTCTCATTCCCCTCGCTCAGGTGCATCCACCCCTGTGGCCACTTACTGTGTTATCGGTTTGTATTTGGTCTGCTCTTGTTCAGTCATTCCTCACTGCACCATTGTTTGTCAACTGTCATGTTTCATCCTTGTGATTCTAATCTCTTTCTGTGTGCGCTGGTCAGTGTTGGCCCAGGGATGCCATATGTAAGTTTGCTCTTGTTTTCATTTTTGTATGTTTGCACAATTTTTTAGGACTTTATTTCTTTAATAAAATGTCATGGGTGTAAATGCAGTGCCTGAGTCTGTCTCTCTTTGCCTCGTAGAGGTGCTTCATGACATAAAATAATAAATAAAAAATAGTAACAGTTCGCTTCCTAAGGCTTAACGATTTAAGAAAGATATCAAATAGTTTTTTGGGGGTTTTTTGCATTCGTTGCACTGAGTTGGAACGATACAGACTTAATATTTAGCAGCTTCAGCATGCATTAATTTTTAAATTATCACAAAATATAGATCAATAAAATTTTGAACAATTGTCACAAAATGTCTGTACGTGTTAAGTTAAATAACAAGCATTTGTGGCATGATAGCAACATGAGCATTTTAATTTCGGGGTCAAACAAACAGATATTTTATATTCAGCTGTTTTACCCCGACAAAACATACAAGCATGGTGTTGTGGTTCTTTGTGGCTCTGACTAGATTCTACGTCTGCTCTGAGTTAAATCTGATTAGGTCCAACATCTTAACAAAATGCATCTGACTTTATTGCGGTGGAGACTGTAGTGTACAAATACTGTATGGTGGCCGTGACACCCTGGGTGGGTGTAGTGGGAGGTGACGACCCACCTTTCCGGTGGTGGCGTCACCAGGAGTATCAAGGGTAAGGGCGAAAGAGACTCCGTCTCTTCGTCGTGGACCCCTTGGCCACGGTCATTGTACACTGGTTTTGTTGTTAATAAAGTATGTTCAACTGCATCCTCAGATTCCTTCTTGTTTCCCAGGATATAGACATAACATTTAGCGACAAGGAGAACAAAGGTATGGAAAGAGCTATGACCACTCTTCGGCCGTTTTTGGAGGTCCCGGGCAAGCCGCTTGTACCCTGGGCTAGGTGGTACGCAGCGTTCCGAAATTATTTGGTGGCCCTTAACCTCAGTGAGCTTGAGAAGCTGCATGCGAACGCTATCCTTGTTCCTAGTCTTGGGATGGAGGGTCAGGGATCCTTGGCACGTTAGGAGAGGCTGATAATTATGAGGACATGGTGGGGCTAATGGCACGCTATTTTTGCGCTTCTGAGAACATCATAGTCCAGTGAATAAAGTTTTGGCAGCGCCACCAGCGGACGGGAGAGTCGGTACAGTGCTTCGTCGCAGACCTACGTCAGCTAGCGGGGGAGTGCCATTTTGGAGCCCTGGAGGATGAAATGGCCCATGATCAGTTGGCGGAGCATGTTCTTTGTTCTGCAGCACGGTCAAGGCTCCTGGCCTACCTGGGTGAACTGACATTAGCCACGGCTATTGAAATAGCGAAGCAGTGCGAGGCAGAGGAAAAGCTGTCTGAAGACCTCCGTGAGAGAGCCACGTCGAGGAGTGGAGAACCAGATAGGAGGACGCTGGCTGTGGACTCGGACTATGAGGAAGGCATGGGTGAAGAAGAATATGTCACTGTTGTAAGAATTAGGTTTCCGCCCCGGGTACGCCAAAATGTTATGGCTGCGGGTCCGCAAGGCAACGGTACAAGGCAAGAGAGTGTGTGGCGAAGGGCAAGTGGTGTGGTAAATGTGGTCTTCTGCATCACTTCGCCAGAGCCTGCAGTAATTTTGAACGGGAAGACCAAAGATATGGAGTGGATTCCCCCACTGTGGATCCCACGGTTGTTCATACCGTTTCCCTGAGCACAAATGGTTACATCCACTGCAGTGTGTTGCTGGACGGCGTGGAAGCCTCGCTGTTGGTGAACTCAGGAGCGGCGGCTTCAGTGCTGATATTGCCCACTGTGAGGAGGCTGTTCCCACATTACCAATTGAGGGAGTATACGACGCCGTGTTCTGGCTATGGAGGAAACAAGATGAACGTAGTAGGATCGTTGGAGCTGACAGTGAGGTACAAGTCGGCGGTGATAACCGGAGTCCAGTTCGTGGTGACCGCCTCGGGATCAAACATCTTAGGTTGTGATTTGCTTTATGGCCTGGGATTCAAGATTGCCAGCAGTGCTGGAGAGGAGTGGTCGGGCTGTGGATTATGGGACCGACCTGCTCTGTACATGGAGTACGACGCGGTTTGAGACAGTGATTGGCCTGGCATGTTAGAAGGTGATAAAGACTGGCTGTCACCATGGGATGAGACGCCGTCCTGGCGCTCAGCCCATGTCTCCTCATCCCTGCCTCTCTTTAGGTAGCATCTCTGTCACCATGGGAGGAGATGCCATTTCGGCGCTCAGCCCATGTCTCCTCGTCTCCGCCTCTCATTAGACAGCGTATCAGCTGGCTCCCAGCTGTCAGTATTACGGGACGGCTGGGGCCAATTAATCCTCATCAGCTGGGGCGCTGCTAATGAGAATAAAAAGGAGCAGCCTCGATCACTCGGGGCTGCGACTTAAAGCACTACAGGCTGAAACCCCTATTCCCGGCGTCAGCCCTTACTCCTCTTGCAGTAACCTTGTGAGTGTTCCCTGCTGTGAGTATTATGCCTTGGTATCCTATTCTCCGGTGCCAGCCCTTTACTCCTGTACCGTTCTACTCGTGAGTTTAACCTGTTTATGAGTAGCTGTGCTTTGGGTCTACAACGACCGTGTTCCTTACCCCGTGTCCTTATCCCTTGTTCCTAACCCTTCCTTATAATAAACATCTCAACTCACTGGCTCACCCTCGGCTCTTATTGCGTGGCTCCCTAGAGCCACGTGTAACACTGGCACCACTGAGACCCAGTACGGGAGGGTTCTGATGCCAGTGTCCAAGCGGCCCTGGATGTGGGAGCTGGACTGCACAGCAGAACCCCCAGGACAGTTGCTGGTGTCGGGAAGACAAAGAGAGGGGCAGGACTTGCCGGCGTGGTTCTACGGAGTGCTGGACATCGGCATTACAGGAGGGCTTCGGACCGGGTTGGTGGACCATCCCGACCCTGAAGGGAGGCCCTGTTGTAACATGGTGGACTGCGGAAGCATAATCGAGTTTTCCTGCACATCAGTGACAAGGCCCGACCCAAGGGTAGAGGCTTGGCTGAGGGGCGTCCATAGGAAAAGAGAACGACAAGATAACAGGGGCGGCTGTGAGTGGCGGCTGCCTGGGAAGGTGGTTACTTGAGACTGTCGGACATATCGTGGAGACACCCAAACGAGCTGCGGCATGTGAAAGAAGTGAGGCGCCAGCACAGCTCATCCCCGGACGCCAAGAAGCGGAGGCATTCCGGGCGGGATCCACCGGATTGAGATCCAGAGGATGGCCCTTCTCATCTGGCCGGTAAAATTACTATGGGTAATGGTCAAAGTGTTTATGATGGTTATGACCCTGAGTAAGTTGACTAATGTGTTCTCTACATGTTCTATTTTGTGTTGGCCCTGTGTTTATATATATAAAAAAGAATCCCCAACACTATTTGTTTTATACCTAATTATTTATTTTGCTGTGGTATGCCCAGATTGTGGGGTGGGTGTGTTGGGGTGGGGGCTGAAGCCCCAAGCCCCAAGCCAAAACGGTTGATGGCTGAAGCCGCAGCTTATATTTCCCATGCATGTTCCATCTAAGAATTCAAAAGGAAAATAAAATAAAAGTGATTACAAATCAGAACAAAGCCAAGACAAAATGTGAAAAAAAAACTAAGCAACAGCACAACACAGACTGGATATGATAATCCTTATGTGATTTTACATATTGTTTTGTATATATGTTTGGAGTATTTCTTCCTTTAGTTTTTGTTTAAATTGTCCAAGCGTTGTACATGATTTTAATTCAGGTCCAAAAGCATTCCACAGTCTGACTCCTTGCACAGAAAGGTGGTTGCTTGGTGGGAGTTCTCATTGAAGGTTTTTTGAAATATACGTTACTCTGAAATGATATTGTTTCTCCCTTATTTGGAATAACTTTTGGATATTTGCGGGCAGTGATTGAGTCTTCGCTTTAACCATTATTACTGCAGTTTTAAAATCAACCAGATCTTTCAACTTGAGAGCGTTAAATTTAAGAAACAGTGGGTTTGTTGATTCTCTGTAAGCAGCTTGGTTTATTATTCTAAGAGCTCTCTTCTGAAGCATAAAGACTGGATATATGTTTGTTTTATGTGTATTTCCCCATACTTCAGTACAATATGTCAGGTATGAGAGTATTAATGAACAATACAAAGTATATAGTGTGGGTTGATTCAGCAAATATTTCACTTTGTGTAGTATTGCAATTGATTTGGATATTTTACCTTTAATAGAATTAATATGTGACTTCCAACACAGTTTATTATCAATTATTACTCCAAGGAATTTAATTTCAGATACTTTTTCAATCTCTACACCATTTACACTGAGTTTAGATACTGAGTTGTTGTGATGGTTGTTAAAACTTATAAATTTTGTCTTACTTAAATTGAGCATTAATTTGTTTGAATCAAACCACAGTTTGAGCTTTTCTAATTCCTTTCCGAGTATATCCAAAAGTTGTTCCAAATTGCTTCTACTGCATAATAAATTAGTGTCATCTGCAAACAGTATTAAATACATTTTTTCCGAAACTTTACATATATCATTTATAAACATATTGAATAACAGTGGCCCCAAAACTGAACCTTGTGGGACTCTGCAAGTAACCTTCAGTAACTGTGAGTTTTTGCTACCAACATATACATTGTGAAGAGAGGAATAACAAGGCAGAGTGGTCCAGAACAAAGCAGGCTTTATTAATTTCTCTCACATCATCCAGAATCACAAGCATCAGGAGAAGTCACAGGTCGCAGTGTGGAGTGTGTAATTGATGAGGCAGGTTTTATCTCAAGGCAGTTTATTACACGCTCCAACATGAGCAAAGTAGAAAAGAGAACATCACAGGAAAAACTCGTCCCTTATATACCCAGGACTCTCACAGCTCACAAGTCACACTGCATTATAATCACAAGTAACAATGCCTTTCCTCTTAAATCCCATAGCATCCCCCTCACAGTCTTTGGCCTCCAAGCCGTTTTTCGGCACACAAAGGATCCCCCCCAAGCAGTCTCTGCATACCAAAGGTTACACTTTCACAGTTTCCTGTTATCTTCAAGGAAACTCTATCTAATATGTGAGGCATTATGCAAAGCATTAAGTAGTTCACACGAGTGGCTACACCCCCCCCCCCAAACATTTAGATTGAACAAGAGAAACAGTTTACATGCCATGATAGAATCATTAAACATCAGTCCACATGCTGCTTGGGCTTCAGTCTTCTCCCGTATCTTCTGTAACCAGGATTCACCTCCTCCGTGGCGCTGTCATGCTAGGGAGCTGCTGTCTGGGGGTGAAAACCTTTTGTCAGTCCCTGCGGGTGTTCTGGGGGAATATTACTCTGGGAAACTCCTCGTGGGGGTCTTCCTTGCCAAGGAGCCCTTGCCAACAGCACTTGCTCGTCCGCCACCACAAAAGCGGGTTTGAGTCTGTTTATGCCAACCTTTTCCCTCCTACCCCCCAACTCTAGCAAAAATTGCTTGTCCCCTGTTTCCAACACTCTGAACGGTCCATCATAAGGCGGTCGCAGTGGGGGTCGATGTGCATCATGTCTGACAAAAACAAACTCTGTGTTCTTCAAAGTTTTAGGCACAAAAACGCGCGGAAAGCTGTGGTGGGCAGGGCCCGGCAGCGTAGCTGTGTCGATGCTACGCTGCAACAGCTGGGACAGGGAGCTGCCTGGCGCCGGATTATCCGAGAGAAACTCCCCAGGCAGCCGAAGTGGCTGCGCAAAAACGAGTTCGGCTGGGGAAGCCTCTAAGTTTTCTTTAGGCGCAGAATGCAACCCTAATAAAACCCACGGAAGCTTGTCCACCCAATTTGCATCCGTCAGTGACGCTCTAAGAGCTGCTTTCAATGACCTGTGAAAACGTTCGCATAACCCATTAGCCTGCGGATTGTACGCAGTTGTACGGTGAATTGTGACACCTAGGCTGCGAGTCATTGTTGACCAAAGTTCGGAAACAAATCGAGGGCCTCTGTCGGATGTAATGTCCAACGGGACTCCAAAACGCGCCACCCATGCCGTTACAAACGCGCGCGCCACCTCCTCGGCTGTGGTTGACGCCAAAGGGACCGCCTCCGGTCAGCGCGTGGTGCGGTCCACCATTGTCAGAAGGTGCGTGTACCCCTGTGATGGCGAGAGGGGGCCCACGAGGTCCACGTGAACGTGGTCAAACCTCTTGGCCAGAATGAGAAATGGCTCCAATGGAGCCTTCGTGTGTCTGTGTACCTTGGCCCGTTGGCATGCCATGCAGGCTGCCGCCCACTCTTTAACTTGTTTGTGAAGGCCGGGCCACACATATTTTTCTGCTACCATTTTGACCGACGCGCGCACCCCCAGGTGCGCCAAAGAACGGGTCGAGTCGAAAACGCGGCGGCGCCACGCTGCCAGTACCACGGGACACAGTCGTCCCGTGGAGACATCGCAGATTAAGGGGGGCATACCATCTTGCAGCACCCTGCTCTCCAGCCTTAACCCTGTTGGTCCAGACTGGAGCGCGCGCACATCCGCGTCACCATCTTGCTCCGCGGCCATGGCTGTGTAATCTATCCCCACGCGGACAGGGGCAGCCACGGCGCGCGAGAGGCAGTCTGCCACTACGTTCAGTTTACCTGACACGTGCTGAATATCGGTAGTAAACTCTGAGATCGCGGCTAACTGCCTCTGTTGCCGGCCCGACCACGGCTCTGAAACTTTGGCCATCGCGAATGTTAGCGGCTTGTGGTCAACGAACGCGGTGAAACAGCGCCCTCTAGCCAGAACTGGAAGTGGCGAATGGCCAAATGGAGAGCCAGCAACTCCCTGTCAAACGCGCTGTATTTACGCTCACTATCGCGCAAGGTCCTGCTGAAAAAGGCGAGCGGTTACCAAGCTCCGGCTACTTGCTGCTCCACGACTGCCCCTATGGCCACGTCAGACGTGTCAGTGGTGAGCGCTACGCGGGCCGTTGGGTCTGGATGTGCCAACAACGCAGCGTTTGCCAGGGCTGTTTTGACTTCCGAGAACGCTCGCTCCCGCTCCGGGGACCACTCGATCTTATTCGCGGGTTTCTGTTTTTTGAGTGCGGCATACAGCGGTTGCATGAGTTGCGCTGCACCGGGGAGGAAACGGTTATAAAAATTCACCATTCCCAAAAACTCCTGTAACGCCCTGACCGTCTGCGGCCGGGGGAAATCTGCCACCGCACGCACTTTGTCAGGTAGCGGAACCGCTCCTTCGGGGGAAACTCGGGGTCCTAAAAAATCGATCTGCGTCACCCCGAACTGACATTTCGCTGGGTTGATTATTAACCCATGCTCTCCCAACCTCCGGAAAACTGCCGCGAGGTGGTTTTCGTGTTCGTCTTCGGACGCGCTGGCTACCAAAATATCGTCCAAGTAGACGAACACGAAAGGGAGATCATCTGCGCAGCACTGCGTCCATCATGCGTTGGAATGTCTGTGCAGCCCCTTTAACCTCTTGCGCTCCATTGAACCACGGACGGGCAAGTCTCTGCATCCTAGAGCGCACGAGAGCGCACGTCGTGCGCTCTAGGACGCATGGTGTAGATGGTGATGTAGGTGGTGATGGTGATGTAGTGGTGTCCAAGCGCGCACTGAAAATAAAAGCTGCAGACACAGCCGCAAACAGATTAGTTCATCTGATTGACCTCTCATTCGACGAATAAGAGCCTTGAATTGGGTTTCTGAAACCTTGAAGAACCAATGAATGAAAACCTAGGAAGGAGGACCCGCCTACTGTGAATGCAGGAGCCAATTGAAGCACAGAAGTTCGGGCTGGGTGAAGAGAGACTTACTGCTGCAACAGATGAAAATAAGGACGCTGGAAGAACCTGCTACAGACCCAGCAGAGACCACCCACAAGTGCGACCTGCACTCATTCCAGCAGAATAGACGTTTAGGATTCTCTTCCGTCATCATAGACCGACGGAGGCCGATGACAAAGGTCGTAAATCATTCGCCAAAACCGCAATAATGGAATTATGTTTTGACCGGGATCCACGAGTGGACCAGCGTCGCGTTCGTCTGACAATGGGGAAGAGAAGTTCGCCAGGACAATGTGGCTGTGAAGAGGTAAGGTGTTATAAGCTAAATTATTATTTATCCCTGAAAATTGTAATCAAAAAATGACTTTTGACCGATCGGTAAATTACAACTGTACGGCGCACGAAGTACGAAGTGCGTGCGCCGCGTTACACGGTTCTTCACCGCCTCCGAACCGTGAACACCCCCCCCCCCCCGCCACTACGATTCTGTAGCGGGGGCGTGGGGGGAGCCGTGGTGACAACGTTGCTGTGGAAACATGCCACATCCGAGTGTAATCCGTCATGTAGCGAGGGCCGATCTCCGTCCTCTGTAGCGGGGGGGTGGGGGGACAACCCCCCCACACACACACACAGACACAGCCCTGAATGTGACCTTTCATTTGAGCCCAAGATGAAGCTTCTATGTTGAATCATTCAAAAGTTATAGACGTTTTTCCAAACTGTGCCATTTGGCACAGTTCCAAAACACCTGGGAACAGCCTGAGAACAAAGCTGTGTAATATATTCATTTTTTGTGGTATTGTTACAAAATTTGGAACTCAGCTGGATAACACTTGGTTCTACATTTCTGTTGCATTTTCCAGCCCGGATCTGAAGCTGTGTGTTATTTGCAAGCATTTGTATCCAAAAAAACACCCAGGCCAAATTTATTTTCTTCAAGTTCACTATGTTTAGATGACGGTAACTCAGTGGCCGGAGCACTTAGAGAGATCATGTTTTTATTGCCAAAAAATTCAAAGTGTTTTCTTTTAAATGAGACCAACCCCATGAAGATGCTGCAAAGGGTTGAATAACAGCTTTCGATTTACTTTGGGCACATTATTTTTTGGCGTTTTTAGGAAAATTGACCGGAGTGCAAGGGGTTAAGACCGAATGGCATGCGCAAAAACTCGAATAGGCCAAATGGAGTTATCACCGTTGTTTTGGGTATGTCCTCAGCGCGCACTGGGACTTGGTGGTAACCGTGGACCAAGTCTATTTTACAAAAAACGCGCGCCTGCCAAATGAACGGAAAAATCCTGGATATGCGGGATTGGGTAGCGGTCATGCGCTGTGGCATTGTTCAACCTGCGGAAATCCCCGCAAGGTCGCCATGAGCCGTCAGCTTTCGGGACCATGTGTAGCGGGGAAGCCCATGGGCTGTTCGAACGCCTGATGATGTCTAACCTCTCCAGGTTGGCGAACTCCTCGCGCGCTATGGCCTGTTTAGCTGCGTCCAAATGCCGAGCTTTTGCAAAAACAGGCAGTCCGGTTGTGGTAATAAAATGTTCCACCCCGTGCTTAGCGACGGTTGCCGAAAATGTGGGGACCGTGAGTGCTAGGAACTGAGTGAGCAGTGTGTGGATAGCGCTTGCAGCTGTGACATTGGCTTGCGCTGTTGGCCAGGCCGCTCTAGCTGTTCAGGGGATAGAGTCAAAAGAAAGTGCATTAACCAGGCGCCTGTTAGCGACATCAACTAACAAACCATGTGAGCACAAAAAATCAGCCCCTAAAATATTGAAATTCAATGCTGCTATGACAAAAGTCCACTCAAAAGTACGGCCATGTAGCGACAGAAGCAGAGTCCTCTCACCAAAGGTCTTAATCCTCGAGCTGTTCGCTGCTGCCATCTCGGGACCGCTGGAACCTGCCAGCCGGTCAGCGGAGGAAGGCGTGATGAAACTCAACTGGGTGCCTGTGTCCACAAGGAAATGTCTCCCCGAGCGTGCATCCGTCAAGTAGAGCAGCTTGTTCTCCTCCCCGAGGGTCACAGCTGTTACCGACCCCCGGTCTTGGCGTTTCCCGAGCGCTTGAACTGGCACGGTAGTATACATTTGCGTGCCTTCTCTGCAAAGCAGTGGTGGTAGAAACAAAGGGTGTCTCCTCCGCGTTCCTTGGCCCCTGCCGCCGCTGTCGTCGCTGGTTCTGCTACCGCTGACCCCGGCTCCCTGCCATCTCCGGCCGTCGCGCCGAGCTCCGTTGCTGCCGCCGTGGCCGTGGGCTGCCTGCTGGCGTTGAGAATCCGATGCGCCTCCCGGGCCAGCGCGTGGAAGTCCCGCTGGGCCAACAACAGCGAACCGGCCAGGGTCGCCCTCGTCGCTGAAGGTAGGGTCCTGAGGAAAATGTGGGTAAAGATGAAGTGGTCGTCGTCCGAGCCTTTCAACCTCAGCATCTTCTCCATCAGGTCAATGGGTGTGCCATCTCCCAACTCGGTCAGCGCCAGGAGTCTCTCTGCTCTCTCCTCGACCGAGAAGGTGTAGTGCTGGATGAGTGCAGCCTTCAACGCACCGTATTTGTCGCTGGCTGGCGGCTGCTCCAGAAGGCTCTCCACATGCTGGGCCGTGTGGTTATCAAGCTTTGTGACCACATGGTAGAATTTTGTGTCATCTGCCAATATCCCCCGGAGGGTGAACTGTGCCTCCACCAAGTGGAACCAGGAGCGCGGGTTGTTCTGCCAAAAGTCCGGTAGCTGGACTGTGACGGCATACGTTTGGCTGGGGGCTCCCAATGAGTCTGGCCCCGGGGAAATCACCTCTTGCTGCATGCTACGTCTTGGGTCACCAGTGTGGAGTGTGTAATTGATGAGGCAGGTTTTATCTCAAGGTAGTTTATTACACGCTCCAACATGAGCAAAGTAGAAAAGAGAACATCACAGGAAAAACTCGTCCCTTATATACCCAGGACTCTCACAGCTCACAAGTCACATTGCATTATAATCACAAGTAACAATGCCTTTCCTCTTAAATCCCATAGCATCCCCCTCACAGTCTTTGGCCTTCAAGCCGTCTTTCGGCACACAAAGGATCCCCCCCCAAGCAGTCTCTGCATACCAAAGGTTACACTTTCACAGTTTCCTGTTATCTCCAAGGAAACTCTGTTGTTTGTTCTTATCTAATATGTGAGGCATTATGCAAAGCATTAAGTAGGTCACACAAGTGGCTACAGCAGGCACCTTTCCTTTTATAGTCTATGACCCGCTCAGTCACCTGTGGTGCTGCAGTAACATGAAAGACTTTGCAATTCCCATTCTCTTTGTCACTGTTTGCATCAACACACCAACCCCTGCATCAACACACAAACCCCCATGACGATTCCCCTTGTCCTTCCGTCTGAATGGAAACATACTGACATACTGAGTGGGTCCCACAATATACTGATATCTATTCTTTAAGTAACTACATAACCAGGACAGTGCTACCTCCCTAATACCATAATTTTGTAGTTTCTTTAACAATAATTTATGATCGACTGTATCAAATGTTTTTTAAGATCCAGGATTACCCCAACAGAATACTCTTTATTTTCTACAGCAGTTGATATTTTTTCTATAAATTCCATTAGAGTAAATGCAGTTGTCCTCTTGTCTGAACCCATATTGTTGCTCACACAGTAAATTATTCTTCATTATAAAGTTGTCAGTTCTCTCTCAGAATATTTTTTTCGAGTATCTTAGAAAACTGCGGCAATAGTGAAATAGGCCTACAGTTTGAAAATTCCCCTCTGTCACCTGTCTTGTATATCGGAATTACTTTGGCTATTTTCATTGCATTGGGAAATATACCTGTTTGGAGAGACAGGTTGCAGATATACTACATCAGTGGCTTCACTAAGCATTCAATGATAGTTTTGGCTAAAAGCATGTCAATACCATCACAATCTGTAGATGTTTTACTTTTAAACGATTTTAACAATAATTGTTAAAATTGTTTAAAAGTAAAACATCTACAGATTGAGAAAGAGATGAGAAAGACACAGATGAGAAAGAGGTCATTGAAATTATTTCAATGACCTCTTTCTCATCTGTGTTCTTTATGAAGATGGAGTCTTTCATAGCAATGTTTTTGCTTTATGTATCACCTATTAAGTGCCATAATGGGTATTTCTCGTGCCAAATTAGGACCAATGTTAACAAAATATGTATTAAATTTATCTGCAGGTGAGACTGCTTTCACACTCTCTTGTCATTTTTTTTTTTTGAAAGATTGGTTGGGTAGCTTGTACAGTGGGGAAAAAAGTATTTAGTCAGCCACCAATTGTGCAAGTTCTCCCACTTAAAAGATGAGAGAGGTCTCCAATTTTCATCATTGGTATACCTCAACTATGAGAGACAAAATGAGAAAAAAAAAATCCAGAAAATCACATTGAAGGATTTTTAATGAATTAATTGGTAAATTCTTCGGTAAAATAAGTATTTGGTCAATAACAAAAGTTCATCTCAGTACTTTGTTATATACCCTTTGTTGGCAATGACAGAGGTCAAACGTTTTCTGTAAGTCTTCACAAGGTTTTCACACACTGTTGCTGGTATTTTGGCCCATTCCTCCATGCAGATCTCCTCTAGAGCAGTGATGTTTTGGGGCTGTCGCTGGGCAACACAGGCTTTCAACTCCCTCCAAATATTTTCTATGGGGTTGAGATCTGGAGACTGGTTAGGCCACTCCAGGACCTTGAAATGCTTCTTACGAAGCCACTCCTTCATTGCCCGGGCAGTGTGTTTGGGATCATTGTCATGCTGAAAGACCCAGTCATGTTTCATCTTCAATCCCTTTGCTGATGGAAAGAGGTTTTCACTCAAAATCTCACGATACATGGCCCCATTCATTCTTTCCTTTACACGGATCAGTCATCCTGGTCCCTTTGCAGAAAAACAGCCCCAAAGTATGATGTTTCCACCCCCATGCTTCACAGTAGGTATGGTGTTCTTTCTCCTCCAAACACGACAAGTTGAGATTTTACCAAAAAGTTCTATTTTGGTTTCATCTGACCATATGACATTCTCCCAATCCTCTTCTAGATCATCCAAATGCTCTCTAGCAAACTTCAGACGGGCCTGGACATGTACTGGCTTAAGCAGGGGGACACGTCTGGCACTGCAGGATTTGAGTCCCTGGCGGCGTAGTGTGTTACTGACGTAGCCTTTGTTACTTTGGTCCCAGCTCTCTGCAGGTCATTCACTAGGTCCCCCTGTGTGGTTCTGGGATTTTTGCTCACCGTTCTCGTGATCATTTTGACCTCACGGGGTAAGATCTTGCGTGGAGCCCCAGACTGAGGGAGATTATCAGTGGTCTTGTATGTCTTCCATCCATCCATCCATCTTCTACCGCTTAATCCTTTACGGGTCGCGGGGGGGCTGGAGCCTATCCCAGCATCTTTTTGGGCGAGAGGCAGGGTACACCCTAGACAGATCGCCAGTCCATCGCAGGGCCAACACAAAGAGACAGACAACCATTCACTCTCACAACCATACCAAAGGACAATTTAGAATCCCCAAATGATGCCAATTAACCTCACCTGCATGTCTTTGGCCTGTGGGAGGAAACCGGAGTACCCGGAGTAAACCCACGCAGACACGGGGAGAACATGCAAACTCATGCAAACTCATGCATACAAGTTTGTATGTCTTCCATTTTCTAATAATTGCTCCCACAGTTGATTTTTTCACACCAAGCTGCTTACCTATTGCAGATTCAGTCTTCCCAGCCTGGTGCAGGTCTACAATTTTGTTTCTGGTGTCCTTTGACAGCTCTTTGGTCTTGGCCATAGTGGAGTTTGGAGTCTGACTGTCTGAGGTTGTGGACAGGTGTCTTTTATACTGATAATGAGTTCAAACAGGTGCCATTAATACAGGTAATGAGTGGAGGACAGAGGAGCCTCTTAAAGAAGAAGTTACAGGTCTGTGAGAGCCAGAAATCTTGCTTGTTTGTAGGTGACCAAATACTTATTTTACCAAGGAATTTACCAACTAATTCATTAAAAATCCTTCAATGTGATTTTCTGGATTGTTTTTTCTCATTTTGTCTCTCATAGTTGAGGTATACCTATGATGAAAATTGGAGACCTCTCTCTTTTTTTAAGTGGGAGAACATGCACAATTGGTGGCTGACTAAATACTTTTTGCCCCACTGTATTTGTTTTTATTTCCAAATCAGATCAAATCAAATCAACCTTTATTGTCATGTTGCTGTATATACAACTGTAGTGCGGGCAAGATGAAATTACGTTTCTCTAGGCATCCATATAAGTAAAAAGAACATAATTTAAGACACACTCACACACCCCCTCACCCCCCCTTCCCAACACAGCCATTCACACATCCCTGAGACATACTTGAAACTAACTAGAACTATATACACTACCGTTCAAAAGTTTGGGGTCACCCAGACAATTATTTTGTGTTTTCCATGAAAAGTCACACTTATTTACCACCATGAGTTGTAAAATGAACAGAAAATATAGTCAAGACATTGACAAGGTTAGAAATAATGATTTGTATTTGAAATAATAATTTTTTCCTTCAAACTTTGCTTTCATCAAAGAATCCTCCATTTGCAGCAATTACAGTATTGCAGACCTAACATGATTGCACAAGGGTTTTCTAATCATCCATTAGCCTTCTGACGCAATGAGCAAACACACTGTACCATTAGAACACTGGAGTGATAGTTGCTGGAAATGGGCCTCTATACACCTATCTAGATATTACACCAAAAACCAGACATTTGCAGCTAGAATAGTCATTTACCACATTAGCAATGTATAGAGTGTATTTCTGATTAGTTTAAAGTTATCTTCATGGTGTAGCCACTCGTGTAACTTACTTAATGCTTTGCATAATGCCTCACATATTAGATAAGAACAAAGTATAGAGTTTCCTTGGAGATAACAGGAAACTGTGAAAGTGTAACCTTTGGTATGCAGAGACTGCTTGGGGGGGATTCTTTGTGTGCCGAGAGACGGCTTGGAGGCCAAAGACTGTGAGGGGGATGCTATGGGATTTAAGAGGAAAGGCATTGTTACTTGTGATTATAATGCAATGTGACTTGTGAGCTGTGAGAGTCCTGGGTATATAAGGGACGAGTTTTTTCTGTGATGTTCTCTTTTCTACTTTGCTCATGTTGGAGCGTGTAATAAACTGCCTTGAGATAAAACCTGCCTCATCAATTACACACTCCACACTGGTGACCCAAGACGTAGCATGCAGCAAGAGGTGATTTTCCCGGGGCCAGACTCATCGGGAGCCCCCAGCCAAACGTATGCCGTTACAGTCCAGCTACCGGACTTTTGGCAGAACAACCCACGCTCCTGGTTCCACTTGGTGGAGGCACAGTTCACCCTCCGGGGGATATCGGCAGATGACACAAAATTCTACCATGTGGCCACAAAGCTTGATAACCACACGGCCCAGCATGTAGAGAGCCTTCTGGAGCAGCCGCCAGCCAGCGACAAATACGGCGCGTTGAAGGCTGCACTCATCCAGCACTACACCCTCTTGGTCGAGGAGAGAGCAGAGAGACTCCTGGCGCTGACCGAGTTGGGAGATGGCACACCCATTGACCTGATGGAGAAGATGCTGAGGTTGAAAGGCTCGGACGACAACCACTTCATCTTTACCCACATTTTCCTCAGGACCCTATCTTCAGCGACGAGGGCGACCCTGGCCAGTTCGCCGTTGTTGGCCCAGCGGGACTTCCGCGCGCTGGCCCGGGAGGCGCATCGAATTCTCAACGCCAGCAGGCAGCGCACTGCCACGGCAGCAGCGACGGAGCTCGGCGCGACGGCCGGAGATGGCAGGGAGCCGGGGTCAGTGGTAGCAGAAACACCGACGACAGTGGCGGCGGGGGCCAAGGAACGCGGAGGAGACACCCTTTGTTTCTACCACCGCCGCTTTACAGAGAAGGCATGCAAATGTATACCACCATGCCAGTTCAAGCGCTCGGGAAACGCCAAGACCGGGGGTCGGTAGCAGCTGCGACCCTCGTGGAGGAGAACAAGCTGCTCTACTTGACGGACGCATGCTCGGGGAGATATTTCCTCGTGGACACAGGCGCCCAGTTGAGTTTCCTCACGCCTTCCTCCGCTGACCGGCTGGCAGGTTCCAGCGGTCCCGAGATGGCAGCAGCGAACGGCTCGAGGATTAAGACCTTTGGTGAGAGGACTCTGCTTCTGTCGCTACATGGCCGTACCTTTGAGTGGACTTTTGTCATAGCAGCATTGAATTTCAATATTTTAGGGGCTGATTTTTTGTGCTCACATGGTTTGTTAGTTGATGTCGCTAACAGGCGCCTGGCTAATGCACTTTCTTTTGACTCTATCCCCTGAACAGCTAGAGCGGCCCGGCCAACAGCACAAGCCAATGTCACAGCTGCAAGCGGTAAGTTCCACACACTGCTCACTCAGTTCCCAGCACTCACGGTCCCCACATTTTCGGCAACCGTCGCTAAGCACGGGGTTGAACATTTTATTACCACAACCGGACCCGCCTGTTTTTGCAAAAGCTCGGTGCTTGGACGCAGTAATAAACAGGCCATAGCGCGCAAGGAGTTCGCCAACCTGGAGAGGTTAGGCATCGTCAGGCGTTCGAACAGCCCATGGGCTTCCCCGCTACACATGGTCCCGAAAGCTGACGGCTCATGGCGACCTTGCGGGGATTTCCACAGGTTGAACAACGCCACAGCACATGACCGCTACCCAATCCCGCATATCCAGGATTTTTCCGTTCATTTGGCAGGGGCGCACGTTTTTTCTAAAATAGACTTGGTCCGCGGTTACCACCAAGTCCCAGTGTGCGCTGAGGACATACCCAAAACAGCGGTGATAACTCCATTTGGCCTATTCGAGTTTTTGCGCATGCCATTCGGGCTTAAAGGGGCTGCACAGACGTTCCAACGCATGATGGACGCAGTGCTGCACGACCTCCCTTTCGTATTCGTCTACTTGGATGATATTTTGGTAGCCAGCGCGTCCGAAGATGAACACGAAAACCACCTCGCGGCAGTTTTCCGGAGGTTGGGAGAGCACGGGTTAATAATCAACCCAGCGAAATGTCAGTTCAGGGTGACGCAGATTGATTTTTTAGGACACCGAGTTTCCCCCGAAGGAGCGGTTCCGCTACCTGACAAAGTGCGTGCGGTGGCAGATTTCCCCCGGCCGCAGACGGTCAGGGCGTTACAGGAGTTTTTGGGAATGGTGAATTTTTATAACCGTTTCCTCCCCGGTGCAGCGCAACTCATGCAACCGCTGTATGCCGCACTCAAAAAACAGAAACCCGCGAATAAGATCGAGTGGTTCCCGAAGCGGGAGCGAGCGTTCTCGGAAGTCAAAACAGCCCTGGCAAACGCTGCGTTGTTGGCACATCCGGACCCAATGGCCCACATAGCGCTCACCATTGACGCGTCTGACGTGGCCATAGGGGCGGTCGTGGAGCAGCAAGCAGCCGGAGCTTGGCAACTTCTCGCCTTTTTCAGCAGGACCTTGCACGATAGTGAGCGTAAATACAGTGCGTTTGGCAGGGAGTTGCTGGCTCTCCATTTGGCCATTCGCCACTTCCAGTTCTGGCTAGAAGGGCGCTGTTTCACCGCGTTCATTGACCACAAGCCGCTAACATTCGCGATGGCCAAAGTTTCAGAGCCGTGGTCGGGCCGGCAACAGAGGCAGTTAGCCGCGATCTCAGAATTTACTACCGATATTCAGCATGTGTCGGGTAAACTGAACGTAGTGGCAGACTGCCTCTCGCGCGCCATGGCGGCCCCCGTCCGCGTGGGGATAGATTACACAGCCATGGCCGCGGAGCAAGGTAGTGACGCGGATGTGCGCGCGCTCCAGTCTGGACCAACAGTGTTAAGGCTGGAGAGCAGGGTGCTGCAAGATGGTATGCCCCCCTTAATCTGTGAGTCGTCCCGTGGTACCGGCGGCGTGGCGCCACCGCGTTTTCGACTTGATTCATTCTTTGGCGCACCCAGGGGTGCGCGCGTCAGTCAAAATGGTAGCGGAAAAATTTGTGTGGCCCGGCCTTCGCAAACAAGTTAAAGAGTGGGCGGCAGCCTGCATGGCGTGCCAACGGGCCAAGGTACACAGACACACGAAGGCTCCATTGAAGCCATTTCTCATTCCGGTCAAGAGGTTCGACCACGTTCACGTGGACCTCGTGGGCCCCCTCTCGCCATCACAGGGGTACACGCACCTTCTGACAATGGTGGACCGCACCACGCGCTGGCCAGAGGCAGTCCCTTTGGCGTCAACCACAGCCGAGGAGGTGGCGCGCGCGTTTGTAACGGCATGGGTGGCGCGTTTTGGAGTCCCGTTGGACATTACATCCGAAAGAGCCCGCAGCCTAGGTGTCACAATTCACCGTACAACTGCATACAATCCGCAGGCTAATGGGTTATGCGAACGTTTTCACAGGTCATTGAAAGCAGCTCTTAGAGCGTCACTGACGGATGCAAATTGGGTGGACAAGCTTCCGTGGGTTTTATTAGGGTTGCGTTCTGCGCCTAAAGAAGACTTAGAGGCTTCCCCAGCTGAACTCGTTTTTGCGCAGCCACTTCGGCTGCCTGGGGAGTTTCTCCCGGATAATCCGGCGCCAGGCAGCTCCCCGTCCCAGCTGTTGCAGCGTAGCATCGACACAGCTACGCTGCTGGGCCCTGCCCGCCACAGCTTTCCGCGCGTTTTTGTGCCTAAAACTTCGAAGAACGCAGAGTTTGTTTTGTCAGACATGATGCACATCGACCCCCACTGCGACCGCCTTATGATGGACCGTTCAGAGTGTTGGAAACAGGGGACAAGCAATTTTTGCTAGATTTGGGGGGTAGGAGGGAAAAGGTTGGCATAAACAGACTCAAACCCGCTTTTGTGGTGGCGGACGAGCAAGTGCTGTTGGCGAGGGCTCCTTGGCGAGGAAGACCCCCACGAGGAGTTTCCCAGAGTAATATTCCCCCAGAACACCCGCAGGGACTGACAAAAGGTTTTCACCCCCAGACAGCAGCTCCCCAGCATGACAGCGCCGCGGAGGAGGTGAATCCTGGTTACAGCAGATACGGGAGAAGACTGAAGCCCAAGCAGCATGTGGACTGATGTTTAATGATTCTATCATGGCATGTAAACTGTTTCTCTTGTTCAATCTAAATGTTTGGGGGGGGGGGGGGGTAGGTGTAGCCACTCCTGTGAACTACTTAATGCTTTGCATAATGCCTCACATATTAGATAGAGTTTCCTTGGAGATAACAGGAAACTGTGAAAGTGTAACCTTTGGTATGCAGAGACTGCTTGGGGGGATCCTTTGTGTGCCGAGAGATGGCTTGGAGGCCAAAGACTGTGAGGGGGATGCTATGGGATTTAAGAGGAAAGGATTAAGGAGGTGAATGCAATGTGACCTTTGATGTGAATGCAATGTGACCTTTGATGTGTAGAAGCGGCTGTAGGAAGACCTGAGTATTTAAGAGAAGAGTTTTCTGAGATGTCCTCTTTCTACTATGCTTGTGTGTGATATGTGTAATAAATTGCCTGAGACAAATTTGCCTCGTCATTTACACACTCCACACTGGTGACCCAAGACGAATCATGCAACACGAAGAGAGATCCCCGGAGCCAGCCTCGTTGGGAGCCCCCACCCAAGCGTATGCCGTTACAATCCAGCTACCGGATTTTTGGCAGCACAATCCGCGCTCCTGGTTCCACCTGGTTGAGGCGCAGTTCGTCCTCCGGGGGATATCGGTGGATGACACGAAATTCTACCATGTGGTCGCAAAGCTTGACGCCCACACGGCTCAGCATGTGGAGAGCCTGCTGGATCAGCCACCAACCAGCGACAAACACGGCGCGTTGAAGGCTGCACTCATCCAGCACTACACACTCTCGGTTGAGGAGAGAGCAGAGAGACTCCTGACGGGGACCGGGTTAGGAGATTGCACGGCTATTGACCTGATGGAGAGGATGCTGAGATTGAAGGGCTCGGACAACGACCACTTCATTTTTACCCACCTCTTCCTCCGGAACCTTCCGTCAGCGACGAGAGCGACCCTAGACAATTCGCCATTGCTGGCCAAGCGGGACTACTGTGCGCTGGCCCGAGAAGCACACCGGATCATCATGGCCAGCAGAGAGCTCACGACCACGGCGGCGGCGACGGAGCTCGGCGCGACGGCCAGAGATGGCGAGGAGCCATTGATGGTGGTAGCAGAACCACCGACGACAGCGGCGGCGGGGACCAAGGAACGCGGAGGAGACATCCTTTGTTTCTACCACCACCGCTTTGCAGAGAAGGCACGCAAATGTATACCACCGTGCCAGTTCAAGCACTCGGGAAACACCAAGACCGGGGGTCGGTAGCAGCTGCGGCCCTCGGGGAGGAGAACAAGCTGCTCTACTTGACGGACACATGCTTGGGGAGGCATTTCCTCGTGGACACCGGTGCCCAGTTGAGTTTCATCATGCCGTCCTACGCTGACCGGCTGGCAGGATCCAGCGGCCCCGAGATGGCAGCAGCAAACGGCTCAGAGATTAAGACCTTTGGTGAGAGGACTCTACTTCTGTCGCTACATGGCCATGCATTTGAGTGGACTTTTGTCATAGCAGCATTGAATTTCAATATATTGGGGGCTGATTTTTTGTGCTCACATGGTTTGTTGGTTGATGTCGCTAACAGGCGCCTGGTTAATGCACTGTCCTTTGATTCTATCCCCTGTACAGCTCGAGCATCCCGGCCAACAGCACAAGCCAACATCACAGCTGCAGGCGGTAAGTTCCACACACTGCTCACTCAGTTCCCAGCACTCACGGTCCACACATTTTCGGCAGCCGTTGCTAAACACGGGGTGGAGCATTTTATTACCACCACCGGGCCGCCCGTTTTTGCAAAACCTCGGCGCTTGGACGCAGCTAAACAGGCCATAGCACGTGAGGAGTTCGCCAACCTGGAGAGGTTGGGCATCATCAGGCGTTCAAACAGCCCACTGGCTTCCCCGCTACACATGGTCCCTAAAGCTGACGGTTCGTGGCGACCTTGCGGGGATTTCCGCAGGTTGAACAACGCCACAGCGCACGACCGCTACCCAATTCCTCACATCCAGGATTTTTCCGTTCACTTGGCAGGAGCGCGTGTTTTTTGTAAAATAGACTTGGTCCGCGGTTACCACCAAGTCCCAGTGCGCGCTGAGGACATACCCAAAACAGCGGTGATAACTCCGTTTGGTCTATTCGAGTTTTTGCGCATGCCATTCGGGCTTAAAAGGGCTGCACAGACGTTCCAACGCATGATGGATGCAGTGCTGCGCGATCTCCCTTTCGTATTCGTCTAACTGGACGATATCTTGGTAGCCAGCGCGTCCGAAGACGAACATGAAACCCACCTCACGGCGGTTTTCCGGAGGTTGGGAGAGCACGGTTT
Source organism: Pholidichthys leucotaenia (assembly GCA_020510985.1). Lineage (NCBI taxonomy): Eukaryota > Metazoa > Chordata > Actinopteri > Cichliformes > Pholidichthyidae > Pholidichthys > Pholidichthys leucotaenia. The sequence continues at coordinate 71,869,575 of CM035849.1, forward strand.
AATAATCAATCCAGCGAAGTGTCAGTTCGGGGTGACACAGATTGATTTTTTGGGGCACCGCGTCTCTCCCGAAGGAGCGATTCCGCTGCCTGACAAAGTGCGCGCGGTGGCAGATTTTCCCCAACCGCAAACGGTCAGGGCGTTACAGGAGTTTTTGGGAATGGTGAATTTTTATAACCGTTTCCTCCCCCGCGCAGCACAGCTCATGCAACCACTGTATGCCGCGCTCAAAAAACAGAAACCCGCGAATAAGATCGAATGGTCCCCGGAGCGAGAGCGGGCGTTCTCGGAAGTCAAGGCAGCCCTGGCAAATGCTGCGTTGTTGGCACATCCAGACCCAACTGCCCGCATAGCGCTCACTACTGACGCGTCAGATGTGGCCATAGGGGCGGTCGTGGAGCAGCGTGTAGCCAGGGCTTGGCAGCTGCTCGCCTTTTTCAGCAGGACTTTGCGCGATAGTGAACGTAAATACAGCGCGTTCGACAGGGAGTTGCTGGCTCTCCACTTGGCCATTCGCCATTTCCAGTTCTGGCTGAAAGGACGCTGTTTCACTGCGTTCGTTGACCACAAGCCACTAACATTCGCGATGGCCAAGGTTTCAGAACAGTGGTCGGGCCGGCAGCAGAGACAGCTGGCCGCGATCTCAGAGTTTACTACCGATATTCAGCATGTGGCGGGTAAACTGAATGTAGTGGCAGACTGCCTCTCACGCGCCGTGGCGGTCCCGGTCCGCGTGGGGATAGATTACACAGCCATGGCCGCGGAGCAGGTTAGTGACGCGGATGTGCGCACTCTCCAGTCTGGACCAACAGGGTTAAGGCTGGAGAGCAGGGTGCTGCAAGACGGTATGCCCCCCCTAATCTGCGATGTCTGCACTGGGCGACCGCGTCCCATGGTACCGGCCGTGTGGCGCCACCGCGTTTTTGACTCGATTCATTCTTTAGCGCACCCGGGAGTGCGCGCTTCGGTCAAAATGGTAGGAGAGAAATTTGTGTGGCCGAGCCTTCGCAAACAAGTGAAAGAGTGGGCAGCAGCCTGCATGGCGTGCCAACGAGTCAAAGTACACAGACACACGAGAGCTCCCTTGGAGACGTTTCACATCCCGGCTAAGAGGTTCAACCATGTTCACGTGGACCTCGTGGGCCCCCTCCCGCCATCACAGGGGTGCACGCACCTTCTGACAGTGGTGGACCGCACCACGCGCTGGCCTGAGGTGGTTCCACTGGCGTCAACCACAGCCGAGGAGGTGGCGCGCGCATTTGTAACAGCATGGGTGGCGCGTTTTGGAGTCCCGTCAGACATTATGTCCGACAGAGGCCCTCAATTTGTTTCCGAACTTTGGTCAACAATGGCCCGCAGCCTGGGTGTCACAATTCACCGCACAACCGCGTACAATCCACAGGCTAATGGGTTATGTGAACGTTTTCATAGGTCATTGAAAGCGGCTCTCAGGGCGTCACTGACGGATGCAAATTGGGTAGACAAGCTACCGTGGGTTTTATTGGGGTTACGTTCTGCGCCTAAAGAGGATTTGGAAGCTTCCCCGGCTGAACTCGTTTTTGTGCAGCCACTTCGGCTGCCCGGGGAGTTTCTCCCAGATAATCCTGTGCCGGGCAGCTCCCTGTCTCAGCTGTTGCAGCGTAGCATTGACACAAGCACGCTGCCGGGCCCCGTTCACCACAGTTTTCCGCGCGTTTTTGTGCCTAAAGCTTTGAGAAACGCGGAGTTTGTTTTTGTCAGACACGATGCACATCACCCCCCACTACGCCCACCTTATGATGGATCGTTCAGAGTGCTGGAAACAGGGGACAAGCATTTTTTGCTAGATTTGGGGGGTAGGAGGGAAAAGGTTGGCATAAACAGACTCAAACCCGCTTTTGTGGTGGCGGACGAGCAAGTGCTGTTGGCGAGGGCTCCTCGGCGTGGAAGATCCCCACGGGGAGCTTCCCAGAGTAAAATTTCCCCAGAACACCCACAGGGACAGACAAAAGGTTTTCACCCCCCAAACATCAGCTCCCTAGCATGACAGCGCCGCGGAGGCGGTGAATCCTGGTTACAGCAGATACAGGAGAAGACTGAAGCCCAAGCAGCATGTGGATTGATGTTTAATGATTCTGTCACAGCATACTGACTGTTATTCTTTTGTTCGATCCAATATGCTCGGGGGGGGGGGGGGGTGTAGCCGCACAGCCGCACATGGGGAAAACATAATGAGTAGCATCTTAGATAAGAACAAAGAGCAGAGTTTTCCTCTGAGACAACAGGAAGTTGTCTCAGGAAGTTGTGAAGGATGAATGCAGTGTGATCTTTTGTGTGTCAGAGACTGCTAGAAGGATCCTTTGTGTATCAGAGACTGTGAGGGGGATGTTGAAGGATTAAGGAGGTGAATGCAATGTGACCTTTGATGTGAATGCAATGTGACCTTTGATGTGTAGAAGCGGCTGTAGGAAGACCTGAGTATTTAAGAGAAGAGTTTTGTCTGAGATGTCCTCTTTCTACTATGCTTATGTATGAGATGTGTAATAAACTGCCTGAGACAAATTTGCCTCGTCATTTACACACTCCACTATATATATATATATATATATATATATATATATATATATTGCTATTAGTGTATGAGTCGGTTTAAATTTGGGAAGGCCTAATCTGTGTGCTTGGCATTTTTCTACAGGGAGGGGAAAATGTAGTGTACAAATATGGTGGCCATGACACCCTGGGTGTAGTGGGAGGTGATTGTAGGGTTTGTTATTTACTTATAACAAAGATACTTAGTCTTAATCACCATGCTGGCAAGACGTGCTGCCTTTTTTATTTTCACTTCCGGGTCACATGTTTTTTTTTTACCACTTCCTGAATCTACCTGCTATCTCATGTGATCATACTGCCACCTTGTGGTAACACCTATCAGTACATCCCCTTTCCTGAGCAGGTTAGTATAACTTGGTCACTAACACTATACAGCATTTCAAGACTGCAACTGAATAAGCCTCCTTACTAACATTCAAGATGTCTTAATGCAGTACATAGAAAACTTTTCCTTTTTTTCCACAAATATACTGTGTACTGATAACCAAAAAACAAGAAAGCCACAACTATTCCATTTGTAACAAATAACATGTAACTCAACTTTTTTTTTTTTTTTAAAAAACAACTTCAACAGTTCACTGTTCTATGAGTCTCTGAGGTGGCTTCCTGTTTCTGGTGGATCGTCTCAGAGCTGGAGTGACAACATCTGGGGAAGATGAAGGAGGCTCAGTGTGCTGCAAATCTAGTGTCACATTAACATCCTTTCCAAATGCAGTTTCCTGAGGTTGCCCTTCAGTGTCCTCCAGAATCTTCAAAAGACTCTTCCTGTTTCTTCTGAACACTTGTCCATCCTCTGTTCTCACCGTATAGGATCTGGGACCCACCTCAATGAGAATTGTTGCCTTTCTGGTCCAAGTATTAGGATCTTCAATTCTCACAATGTCCCTTTCACAAAGAGGTTCCAGTCTCCTTGCTGATCTGTCATAGTTCATTTTCTGTTTGAGTTTCAGTTTCTTCCTCTTGTTAGTCAGTTCTCTGTTGTCCTTGTTTTTCTCTGTGATAATGTGTGGTAAAGTGGTGCGCAGCCTACGACGCATTAGCAGCTCTGCTGGTGATGCACCACACTCTAGTGCTGCTGACCTGTAACTTAGCAAAGCAAGATATGGGTCAGTATTGCTATCTCTTGCTTTTTTCAAAAGTCTTGTCCGTTAGCCTGTGGATGCAGTGGGCTAGATGTAGTGTGATGAAATCCATACTGCTTGGCAAACTCCCTGAATTCTGCACGGTTGTACTGGGGGCCATTGTCACTAACCACACACTGTGGGATTCCATGTCTAGAAAAGAAGCTTTTTATGTGTGTGTGACAGACTGTGCTGATGTACTAGTGAGCTGGGCTACCTCAGGGTAGTTTGAATAATAGTCTATGACTAAGACATAGTCCTTGCCATGCAAATGGAAGAGATCAGTGCCCACTTTTTGCCATGGTGCAGTTGGTTGCTCTGCAATCAGCATTGGCTCTTTTGTCTGTTTGTAGTGGTGTGTGAGACATGTGTTATATTTCCCTATCATGTTCTCGATATCCATATTGATACCTGGCCAATAAACTGCTTCTCTGGCTCTCCTTTTGCATTTTTCTATTCCAAGATGTCCTTCATGGATATGATGCAGCATGTCCTAGCGCATAGACTGAGGAATAACAATCCTGTTCTGTCTCAGCACAAGGCCATTTGCCACACTCAGATCTGCTCTCACTGAGTAGTACTGTGGGCAGCTTCCCTTTGCCCAACCTCCATGAATCTGCTGGACAACCTTTTGCAGCACAGGGTCCTTTGCCGTTTCCTGTGCAATTTGCTCTAGCATCACATCTGATGCAGGGAGTGAAGCTGAAACCATGTTGCCATGAGTTTCCACATCATCTGTTGTGGAGATGGACTCTGTGCAGCTGCTTGATACAGGTGCCCGTGACAAAGCATCCGCTAGCACTATATATTTGCCTGGCGTGTAGATTAGCTCAAAGTCATATCGCTGGAGTTTCATCATCAATTGTGAGGCCTAGGAACAGACCTGTTCCTAGGCACTACCATCACCAGGGACCTCAAATGGGAGCTGACCATCAGCTCACTCATCAAAAAAGCCCAGCAGAGGATGTTCTTCCTGCGGCAGCTGAGGAAGCTCAAGCTACCCACCAAGATGTTAGTGCAGTTCTACACAGCCATCATCGAGTCCATCCTCACCACCTCCATAACCGTGTGGTACGCAGGAGCCACTGCCAGGGACAGACTAAGGCTGCAGCGCGTCGTGCGCACTGCTGAGAAGGTGATCGGCTGCAAGCTCCCATCTCTCCAGGATCTGTACATCTCCAGGACCCGGAGGCGTGCTGGCCGGATCATAGCCGATCCCTCACACCCTGGTCACGTACTGTTTGCCCCCCTCCCCTCTGGTAGAAGACTTCGGTCCATCCAGACTAAAACCTCCCGTCACATGAACAGCTTCTTCCCCTCTGCCATTAGACTGCTGAACACTAAGTGACTCTCGTGCACCATGTACAGCAGCTCAACCAGACTCATGTCAATCATCACTGTTTTCTTCCTGCATTACCGACTGCACTACATAGTTCTCCACAGTATCTGCTGCTGGCTAATATATATTTTAACTGTTGACCAGTATCACTTAATCTTATCCTACACTTTATTACATGTATAGTTTATTTCTCTTATCTTATCATGTTTAATGTTGCAGCATTGTACCGAGACAAATTCCTAGTTTGTGTACTACATGAACAATGGCAATAAACCTGATTCTGATTCTGATTCTGATCATGCGCTGTATTCTCGGAGACATGTCATTGAGGTTTTTCCTTACAATTGACACCAGCGGTTTGTGATCAGTCTCTGCAGTAAAGGTTGGCAAACCATAGACATAACTGTGAAACTTACTACACCCAAACACTAAACCCAGAGTGTCTTTTTCAATTTGGGCATAGCGCTTTTCCGTCTCGGTCACTGATCTTGACGCGTATGCTACTGGCTGCCATTTATCCCCTGTAGCTTGAAGCAGAACAGCTCCCAAACCATCCTTTGAGGCATCAGTGGAGATCTTTGTTGGTTTTGAGGGGTCAAAGAATGTGAGGACAGGCTCTGTGGTTAGAATTTCCTTTAGCTTATTCCATTCTTTTTCATGTCGTTTCAACCACTCAAATTCCTTGTTATGTTGGAGCAACTCTCTGAGGCATGCTGTCTTGGAAGAAAGATGAGGAATGAATTTTCCAAAGAAGTTGATCATTCCCATGACTCTCAGGACTCCTTTTTAATCAGTGGGAGTAGGCATGTCCAGTATAGCCTGCACTTTTGACTGATCAGGCTCAACCCCTTCACCTGAAAGTTTGTCTCCCAAAAAGGTAATTTCTGTGACACCAAACTGACATTTTTTTTTCTGTTCAGTATTAGTCCACTGTCCTGAACCCTGATAAGGAGTTTTTTTAGTCTTTCATCATGTTGCTGGCGTGTCGCTCCCCAGACCACCAAATCATCAATGTACACTCTTGTGCCCTCTAGACCCTCAATTATGGACTCCATAGCCCTGTGGAAAATCTCTGGAGCTGAGATAATACTGAACAGAAGCCTCAGAAAACAGTACCGCCCAAATGGTGTGTTGAAGGTGCAGTACCTGCTACTTTCTGGATCCAGCTTCAGCTGCCAAAATCCCTGCGAGGCATCCAGCTTGCTAAAATATTTAGCACCCGCCATTTCACTGGTTATCTCATCTCGTGTTGGGATTGGGTAGTGTTCTCTTTTAATATTCTCATTCAAATCCTTAGGATCAAGACAAACTCGTAACTCTCCATTCTGTTTCTTGGTACATGAATTCACCCAATCAGTGGGCTCCTGCACTTGATCAATAACACCCAGTTGTGTCATTCTGTCCAGCTCTTTTTTCAAGCCAGCTCTAAGCGCTGCTGGCACTCTCCATGGGGTGTGCACTACAGGCTTGGCATTACTCTTGAGCTGAATCTTGTAGGTGTATTTTAATGTTCCATGTCCTCTGAAGACAGAGGGGAACTGTTTTACAATGTGTGCAGCTCCTTCATATTGCAAGTGTATTTCTTGGCTACGATTGTCCATCTTTATGTTTTCACTGTTTATCTGGTAGATCCTTTTAACCAAACCTAGGTCCTCTGATGCTTCATCCCCTAGGAGTGATTCATGTCCATTAGGTACAATGACAAACAACAGGCTGTGCTGCTTGCCTTTCACTTTCACAGTAAGTTTACATCCTCCTAATATCTCAATTGGCTGACCATTGTATGCAATCAGTGTTGCGGTCTTGCTGGTGATTATTTTAGGCTTTATTTTCAGAGCATTGACATCATTCTCATTTATTAGGTTAGCTTTAGCTGCTGTGTCAATCCTGAACAGCACAATTGTCCCATTTACCCACAGTGGTGCAATCCACTTATCACTTTTGACTGCACTCACTGTCTGACCAGTGCCTCCAGTCTGCGTGAGTTGTGCACTGTCATCATTGTTACTGCATGACACCATCTTGATGAAAAATGTTTCACTTAGGTCATCACTGTCATCCATTTCTGCCACTGTGTGCACTTGTCCTTTTTTAATGTCTCTAGTGCAACACATTTTTGCATAATGGTTTTTTCCTTTGCACTTTGCGCATATTTTTCCATAAGCAGGACATTGTCTCTGTGTTTTTCACCGCATCTCTTACAGGAATAGACCTCTTTTTCATTGCTTTTAATTCTGCCCTGCTGTTTCCCTTTCACGGACAAAGCATGGACTTTCTCTTCACCTTGGCTCACTGCTCCCAAAGCAGGCTCATCAAAAGTCATTACAAGTTGGCGTGCCAGCTCACTGGCTTGACATATTTTTATGGCGCTTTCCAACGTGAGCTCTGTTTCTCTCAGTAGTTTCTCTCGGAGCTTCTTATCTTTTGCTCCAAACACTATCTGATCCCTTATCATAGAGTCTCTGAGATCACCAAAATTGCAAGACTGAGCTTTTAATTTAAGGTCTATCAGAAAGTTATCAAATGTTTCTTCTTGGTGCTGCATACGTGAGTGGAAGACATACCTTTCATAAGTTTCGTTTTTCTTTGACAGACAGTGCTCATCAAACTTTTTTAAGACTTCTTCAAACTTGTCTTTGTCCTCTAGCTGAGCAACCACAAAAGTATTGAAGACTTCTATGGCTTCTTTGCTGGCGACAGTTAGCAGCATGGCTATTTTTCTCTCATCTGCCCGTCTATCCACTCCAACAGCCGAAAGATACAGCAGAAATTGCTGCTTGAAAGCCTTCCAATTTGCATCCACGTTTCCAGTCAGTTTCAACGTCCCTGGCGGTTTCAATGCATCCATCATTATTTTGTGTCACTCCTGACAAAGTTTACCCGTCCTGGTACCATGTAATGTTTGTTATTTACTTATAACAAAGACACTTAGTCTTAATCACTATGCTGGCAAGACGTGCTGCCTTTTTTATTATCACTTCCGGTTCACATGTTTTACCACTTCCTGAATCTACCTGCTATCTCATGTGATCATACTGCCACCTTGTGGTAACACCTATCAGTACAGTCATGACCCAACTTTCCGGTGGTGGCGTTGCCAGGAGTATCAAGTGCCACATTTCCATTACATAGTTCTGCTCAGCTCTTTTCTTTTCTTTACTACTCGTTTCTCCCGCGGTTGTGCCTCCATCACAACCGTATAAAGCCGTGTATTGCTGGGGGTGGGCGGGATTGAGGCGGCGCCACACTCTGCTGACGTAAAGGACGCGACCGAATCCTCCACAACAAAGAAAAAAATGGCGGATTACGAGCGGACGATTTCCACGGTGGTCACTATTCTTCTCTTCTTCATGTGCATACATATGTCAAAGATGTGTTTTTTAAATAAAATGTTGTGCACTTTTCATCTACATCGCCTCTGTTGTTCAAAACGGTTAACTGTTAAGGGACGGGTAATTAAATGCTCAAACACTGGAGTAATTTAAAATAATGCAGAAGCTTAATCCTAAACCCCTTTAACTTCTCAAATAATTTATAATATTATAAAAAAAACCAATCCAAATCTAGGCCCATTTTTGTGTATTGTGTATCATTTGAGTATCATTTTCCAATCTATTGTTGTTATTAATGGATATCTCTTCAGTGGTGGGTAATTACACGCTGAAACACCGTAAAAACTGACTTCCAAAAAAAGCAGCAGCTAGACAACGCACTTTTGGTTTGATGGAATTGCCAATTGTCCTTGGAATTATATGTGAAAACTTGTTATACTTCCAGTTAACTTTAACTTACAAAATAATTAAAAATATTATAAAAAAGCCAATTCAAATCTAGGCCCATTTAGTGTATTGTGTATCATTTGAGTATCATTTTTCCCATCTATTGTTATTTATAAGGGTTATCTGTTCAGTGGTGGCTAATTACACGCTAAAACAACGTAGAAAATGACTGCAAAGAAAATGCTGCAGCTAGACAACTCACTTTTGGTTTGATGGAATTGCCAATGAACCTAGAAATTTTATGATGTAACTTTTTTAATCCTATTAAATACTGTGACATTGTCACACTGCCCAACACCAAATTATAATTTTCTTTTTCAAACCGAAGATCACTATGGATCTATTGAATCACAATAGCATAGGTTTATCATATTCATGTCAACGTTTACAACATCAAAAATGTTATGTTTGGGTTTACATGTATGGGTATTTTCGCTTTTTATTATACTAGACTGCTTATAATGTATTGGAATTCTCAGAATTTGGAATGCCGATAGAACATTCAATTCACATGTACTTACCTTTTACCTACTTCGACTTTTACCTTTATCAGTGTCTACTGCTGAATGTAAATTACACCTGTGCAACTGATTACAATTTTACTTAAAAACTGTACCCAATGTAGAGCAATGGATACAGCAGTGGTGATATTTATTAAATTTAACAATAACAATTACATTACCATTAAAAATCTTGACACCTTTATGCCTGAACAGTGGCATTAGGGTCATATGAGGCAATGGAATGTATATGTAATTATTCGCCTTTATCATCTAGTGTTATAATATACAAACCACACTTTTATCCAAAAGACTAACATTTTATTACATTACAAATATCCCCAAAACATGTTTACAAATGGGGAGCTTTCAGTACTTCGACCAGACTGCCAAAATAGTTTAGGAAGGCTCCGTGGAAGGAAGCCGTCTCTGTCAGCTCATCCCTTCTTAATGCGGCTTCCTGCTCCTGGGCTAACTGCAGGTGTCTTTCGCGCTGTTCGTGCTGCCGTTGATGCTGTTCGAGCATCCTTTCACGCTATTCGAGCATCCTTTCATGGATCCGCATCTCCTCAGCATGATTCTGGGCCATCACTGATGCAAGGTCTGCGATTTTGTTGCACCTTTTCCTCTTGCCTATATGAAAGACAGAAGTCATTGTATTTAGATAACACTGGATCAAAACATGTCAGAAAAAATATTATGGAATTAAACTGTTGAAAGCCTGTGGTGGGATGCTTCATTGCTGTATTTAAAGTCCAAATGTCACGTAATAGGGTCCTTAAAATGTCTTGAAACTAGATATAAAAGGGAATCGATCCGTTCGGGTCTTGGTGCATATGCTTCAGTAACGCCAGAACATTCGTTAATTTAAAACTGCCGTGCTTGGCCTGACGTTACCACTCAGGGCTGCCGGAATCGCCTGGGGAAGAAGGCCGAAGTGATGAAACAGATTGTACCCTAGTTTGATGCTTGGGGTGTCCCGATTGATTGTTTATATGGAGACTGGAAGATTGAAGTGAGCAACAAGAAAGAAAAAATTGGATATTTCACCCATACCGTAAAACGGGGCTATAAGGGACAGCTGGGTAATAAGGGACACTTTTCTGGGAAATGTTTTAAGTGTAATTCTGCTTTTTTTATTTGGAGCAGGACGCAGAAAAGTGTCCCTTATTACCCAGCCGTCCCTTATAGCCCCGTTTTACGGTACCCATACCCATAGATATGTATATTTTTACATACCTGTCAAGTGATACGTTTTCGCCGTATTTTAATACGGGGAAAATGCAATTTTAGCAAATACAGGCGTATTGCCATTTCTGTATGCCCAAAAGAGAAATATACGGGGAAAAAAATTAGTGAGTGTGTTGAGGAACACGTCGTGTGTGTGACCCCCACAGCTAGGGGGCTGGCAGAGCGCTCAGCGTGAGCTATTATCACTACAGTGAGAAGTGTGGACTTAATCATTAGGCTGATGGCCTCACACTTTCTACTGTCCTGCAGCTCCAGAACAGAGAGGAATCGCCTTCCAAATCCAATGCATCACTAGCAGAAGTGATGGTTTGTCATTTTGTGGCAGGGCACAATCTACCCCCATTGGTGGCAGATCACTTCTGATCTGCCACCTGATCTGATCTGCCACTTCAGAAATGCTAGAGTCAGCAAAGGCTGCTACTTGGAACTATAACAAGCAGCATCAGTGAACATTTTCTTGTTTCAAGTTCATCCAAGTGCATTAGTGTAACAAAGCTGACAAATTAAAAACTCTTTAATTCCAAGTGTATATACAGTATCTAGCTGACAATTAAGAACTATATTCAGAATAATTCTTATTGTGTACTTTCAAATTAAGCAATCTACCTTGTGCTAATGTAAATTTGAAAAATATTTTTGTATTTTTTTGTGCTACTTGGCTTATTATTTTCACATTACCAAAAAGTTGTGGCTCAAGATTGTGTCCATAAAAGTGTACATGTGAATAAATATGTTTAAAATAGGTCATGTTGCAGTTGCTGTTTTTTTGTTTTGTTTTTTTTGGGGGGGGGGTCAGTTTTCTTTCACCTGCCGATAAATACAGTTTTAAGTACTCAGTACAGGTGTGAAAGCCCCCCAATAAGGGAGGCATGAGGTATGCCTTGACAGGTATGATTTTTATGTGTCCTATATCTGTAATATGGTCGCTTTGCTGCCTTCTGGAACCTCAGTGGAGGCACCGCATATTTTTAATACATAGACAGTTTTTTTTCCTTTGTTTGTGGAAGGCAATCACTATTTTTGTTCTTAGTTACCCCTCGTTACCAACGTAACAACGACCAACAATTTTATCCTTAGAAATAAATCATCTATCGTATTGCTGGATGGCACTCGACAAAACATATTTTTCTTGATATGCATTAAATAATATATGTTATAGGGTTAGCCTCGACAGACCCCCTTCGGCTTCCCAATTTTGCCGGTGGTTATAATTAATTTAAACATCACATATTTCTTTTGGCTTACCATTCAACATTCTGGAGGCGATTAATGTCCAATTCAATGAATTTTCCACTGGTTCTGCTCTGTGGTCATCGTCGGAACTGTTGTCATCAGACAAAGCATCTGATTCCGTCTCGGACGGCTCGAACCTGTAAGGTTCTATGCCTCTGTCACTGTCTGAACCACTGTCATCAGTATCTGGGGTGTCGTCTTCCCTGAATTCCAAGTCCGATTCACCAGAGGACAAAACTAAACTAATTTGTTCACAATCGCTGTCACTTTCCGTCATGATTGTCCAATGTTGATAAGTGTGAATGTGGATACGGCAGGGCAGCCAGGGTGAAATTTGTGACGTCAAAAACATGGCCGCGGTCTGGATTGGCTGTCACACACTGACAGCCGCTAGGGGGGCCTTCGCCTGGTGTATTTTGTGCAATTATGTAAATACGGGTGGGTGACATGGTCTCCGGTATGAATATTTGGTTTAAGCTATGTGTATTTTATCAAAATTTGTTGGCATTTGGAAAAAAAAATTACGTGACATTTGGACTTTAAGCTCAACTGTCATGTTGCTGCCCCTTAGTAGAGTGGATTGTGCAACTTCTGGGGTGCTGTGGTTAGGCTACATCCCCCCTTCATTTCGAAAAGGATTAATTGGAAAAAGTATTTTGATTTAATGGGTTATTTTTAAAAGAATTTCTTTGTACTGTGGTCTCATAAATCAGAATGGGTTAATAGTGTTAGCTGACGTGAAGAATTTCAATCAAGCATGTTGATTTGAAGTCGGTACATGTGCTCCTTTTTTGTGTGTGAAAATACTACAGTATTTCCACCACCAACACACCAATAAAACTGGCCCAGGGTGGCTATGAACACCCCTGAATCTAGTATTTTTATAAACGTACAAAGACATTTTAAATTCCTTATTATGCGTCAATAGAAAATAACAATCAAATATAAAAACAACCGGGTTGTGGGCTATATTAATCATATATTCCATAACCTACATATGTTGAAGCATGTGGAAATGTTTGGTAATTACATATGTAAAGCAACTTCACACCTCTGAAAGGACAAAGGCTCTCAACCGCCAAGTGAAGAACAAAGACGTTCCCAGACACTGCGGTGGAGACCGGAGGAGCTACCCTCACCCCCTGGGTGAGGAGAGGAAATACCAAGACAATGGGGGGATTAAGATAATGAGGGATGTCAGCCTTTGTTATGCATGTCTTTTGTTATGTGCAAGTATAAAGTCAGTGAGCCGGAGATATTCGGCTTCTTTTCCTTCTGCTACCACTGCACTAGAATGAGACTTGTTAGGAGAGCTGATAAATAAACTTTGGTTTATATATCAAATCGCCTCATCATTTCAAGCTCTTCTACACTGGTGACCCCTGACGCGAGTATGGACCTGAGGCGTTCCCCCGCAATCGACTCATCCGTGGCGACCCAGGCAGACGCCAGCGCCCACGCAGACAGGGGAACAGATGGACGTCTTTCCCCCCCGGCAGAAGGGATTGAGAGGGCTCAACCGAGCACCAGCACCGCTGTGAGAGCCGAAGCAAGGCACTCTCACCCTGCGGACACAGCAGTGATGGTATACACGAATGCCGTCGCTGTCAAGCTGCCAGACTTCTGGCAAGAAGACCCCGCCTCGTGGTTTCAGCAAGCTGAAGCCCAGTTTACACTGGCGGGCATCACGGCTGACGATACCAAATTCTATCATATCGTCTCCAAACTCGACGGCGCCACTTCGAGGTGTGTGCGGAGCATGATCCGGCGGCCGCCGGCCCAAGACAAATATGAAACGCTGAAAGCAACCATCGTGGCAAATTACATCCCCTCAGCTGAAGAGACAGCCGAGAAGATCCTGGCGGTCTACGGCCACAGAGGGTGCAAACCTAAAGCCCTCATGGAGGATTTGCTGCAGCTTAAAGAAGAAGACAATGACAACTTCCTCCTCCAATTCATTTTCCTCAGCACGCTGCCGCCACACATGAGAGGGACACTCGCCAACATGAGATGCAGCACCCAGCAAGACTTCCGCGTGCTCGCCAACGAAGCTCAACGGCTCGTCAACGCCTGCAAGGAGCAGACACCCACAGCAGCATCCGCAGACCTCAATGCTGATGCCCAGAACCACGAAGAGCCACAACCCACTGAGCAGATCCAGCCCGCGGTGACAGCGACACGGCCAAAACGTAACAGACGGAGCGACGTCTGTTATTATCGCCACCGTTTCACCGAGAAGGCTCACAAATGTGTTCCCCCCTGCGAATTTAAACGCCAAAGCCGAGAGCCGTTAACGGCAGCAGTTCTCGGCGAGAAGAATAAGCTGTTGTATGTGACGGATGGACACACCGGCAAGCAGTTCCTCATCGACACAGGAGCTCAGCTGAGTTTCGTCACGCCCTCCCACGCAGATCGAGCCATGGGCACCCGGGGCAACGGAGCGGTGGCAGCCAACGGCTCTAACATCGACACTTTCGGCGAAAAGAGCCTGCACCTCCACATCCACGGCCGCAACTACAGATGGACATTTGTTGTAGCAGCGGTGAGGTTTAACTTGTTAGGTGCAGATTTTTTGTGTGCACATGGGTTATTAGTGGATCTAGCAAATAGGCGCTTGGTTAATGCACTGTCCTTTGCTTCTATTCCATGCTCAGCTCGAGTTTCTCCACCACCTGTGCAGGCTAACGTCACCACGGCAGGAGGTAAGTTTGAGCAACTCCTCACCCAATTTCCAGCACTCACAATTCCCAAATTCTCAGCCACTGTGGCTAAACACGGGGTTGAACACTTTATTCCCACAACGGGCCCACCCGTATTTGGCAAAGCTCGCCGCTTAGACCCGGCCAAGCTCAACATAGCACAGGACGAGTTTACGACCCTTGAAAAATTGGGCATTGTTAGACGCTCGAAGAGCCCTTGGGCCTCACCACTTCACATGGTTCCGAAATCCAACGGTTCTTGGAGACCGTGCGGAGATTACCGCAGATTAAACAATGCTACAGCGCATGACCGCTACCCAATTCCTCACATTCAAGATTTTTCACTACATCTGGCGGGTGCGCGCATTTTTTCAAAAATAGACTTAGTCCGCGGCTATCATCAAGTACCAGTCCGAGCGGAGGACATTCCTAAAACAGCTGTAATAACCCCTTTCGGCCTTTTTGAATTTCTGCGAATGCCTTTCGGCCTCAAAGGCGCCGCTCAAACTTTTCAACGAATGATGGACGCGGTCTTACGCAACCTTCCTTTTGTCTTCGTCTACCTCAACGACATGCTGGTAGCCAGCTCGTCTGAGGAAGAACATGAGCAGCACCTCACTACGGTTTTTCAGAGACTAGAAGAGCACGGGCTAATAATCAGTCCAGCCAAATGCAAATTCGGCGTGTCACAAATTGATTTTTGAGGACACAAAGTCTCTCCGAAGGGGGCAGTTCCACTTCCAGACAAAGTTCACGCGATAAAAAGTTTCCCACGGCCACAGACGGTCAAATCGCTACAAGAATTTTTAGGAATGGTTAATTTTTACAACCGTTTCCTCCCCCACGCAGCTCAGCTCATGCAGCCCCTATATGACGCGCTCAAAAAAAAGAAAGCTTCCAACGCGGTCGAATGGACCCCGGAGCGCGAACACGCCTTCGCGGAAGTAAAGAGCGCTCTAGCTAACGCCACATTGTTAGTTCACCCAGATCCCTCGGCCCGCATCGCGCTAACCACAGACGCTTCGGACCTGGCTATAGGGGCAGTTGTAGAACAACATGTCAGCGGGATCTGGCAACCTTTAGCATTCTTTAGCAAATCGCTAAACCAAACTGAGCGTAAATACAGCACTTTTGACAGGGAGCTGCTAGCGGTTCATTTATCCATCTGCCACTTCCAGTTCTGGTTAGAAGGGCAGAGTTTCACGGCTTTTGTAGACCATAAACCGCTCACCTTTGCTATGGCTAAAATTTCAGAACCATGGTCAGGCAGGCAACAAAGACAGCTGGCTGCGATTTCAGAGTTCACCACAGACATTCGACACGTGGCAGGCAAACTTAACGTAGTAGCAGACTGCCTCTCTCGCGCTGTGACATCACCAGAGCGCGAGGAGACAGATTATACTGCCTCAGCAGCAGAACTCTTCACTAATGCAAACACATACGCAACACCTGTCCATGCAGGGATAGATTATGCAGCCATGGCAGAGGAACAAAGCAGTGACGCGGACGTGCGCGCACTCCTGTCTGGACCAACAGGGTTAAGGCTGGAGAAAAAGGGTTTACGCGACGGCGTGCCCCCCCTAATATGCGATGTTTCAACCGGCCGAACTCGCCCGTTAGTACCAGCTACATGGCGCCGCCGTATTTTCGACGCAATTCACTCCCTCGCGCACCCAGGTGTGCGCGCCTCGGTTAAAATGGTCGCCGAAAAGTTTGTGTGGCTAGGCCTGCGCAAAAACGTAAAAAAATGGGCAAAAACTTGCATTTCTTGTCAGCGCGCCAAAATACACAGACACACAAAAGCCCCTCTGGAGCCTTTTCCAATCCCTGCTAGAAGGTTCGACCACGTTCATGTCGACCTCGTGGGGCCACTACCTTCCTCCCAAGGTTTCACACACCTGTTAACAATGATAGACCGCACCACACGCTGGCCAGAGGCAGTCCCTCTAGCGGCAACCACAGCGGAGGAAGTCGCTCGCGTCTTTTTGACAAACTGGGTAGCACGTTTCGGCGTCCCATCGGACATCACGTCCGATAGGGGGCCTCAATTTGTCTCAGAGCTTTGGTCAGCCATGTCCAGCAGCTTAGGGGCAACGATTCACCGCACCACCGCTTATCACCCTCAGGCTAATGGGTTATGCGAGCGTTTTCACAGGTCTTTAAAGGCTGCCCTCAGAGCCTCACTAACGGATACAAATTGGGTAAATAAACTTCCCTGGGCTTTATTGGGGTTGCGTGCTGCGCCTAAAGAGGATCTAGATGCCTCTCCGGCAGAATTAGTTTTTGCACAGCCCCTCAGGCTCCCAGGTGAATTTTTACCAAAGAATCCAGAGCCAGGGCATCTTCCAGTCCCAAGGTTTTTAGGCAGCAATGGACTGGACTCTCTCCCCGGTCCAGCTCATCACTCCTTTCCACGGGTTTTTGTCCCTCAAGCTTTAAAAAACGCTGAGTTCGTTTTTGTTAGGCATGAAGCTTTAAAACCAACTTTCTGCCCAGCATACGATGGGCCATTCAGAGTGCTGGAACATGGTGATAAACACTTTGTGCTTGATTTTGGGGATAGAAAAGAAACAGTCAGCATTGACAGACTTAAACCTGCCTTCTTGTTGAAAGACGAGCCTGCACAGTTGGCGAGAGCACCTCGGCGGGGTAGACCCCCCAAGAGAAAAGACTCAGCCCCCCTGCAGGGAACAATTAACCACTCTCCTTCCCACGCTGCAGATTCCTCACAAGAAGGTCCCAGCAGGACGCCTAAACGAACCCACAGCAGTTTTGGGAGAAGATTAAAACCCAGACAGCACAGGGACTGATGCAAACCACTCCACAATTGTTCACTAATTGTGCTGCAACAGTTTAGGACTGACTTATGATTTTACTATGCTGTTATGATTACCACTGAACTCTGTTAGGGGCATGGCTGCTGGAAAGTTTCTTCTGTGGCAAGAGATGTAACACTTAGTATGTCATAGTAATTATCTTAGACTGTGAACCTTTCTATTGTCCTTTCTTAGTCGTTTGGGGGGGGGGGGCTGTGGGCTATATTAATCATATATTCCATAACCTACATATGTTGAAGCATGTGGAAATGTTTGGTAATTACATATGTAAAGCAACTTCACACCTCTGAAAGGACAAAGGCTCTCAACCGCCAAGTGAAGAACAAAGACGTTCCCAGACACTGCGGTGGAGACCGGAGGAGCTACCCTCACCCCCCTGGGCGAGGAGAGGAAATACCAAGACAATGGGGGGATTAAGATAATGAGGGATGTCAGCCTTTGTTATGCATGTCTTTTGTTATGTGCAAGTATAAAGTCAGTGAGCCGGAGATATTCGGCCTCTTTTCCTTCTGCTACCACTGCACTAGAATGAGACTTGTTAGGAGAGCTGATAAATAAACTTTGGTTTATATATCAAATCGCCTCATCATTTCAAGCTCTTCTACAGGGTGGTAATTTTCAGTTTGTTGTGCCTTACCAGCACTTGACCGGGACATGCCGGATGGTGATGGACCTGGCGATGTGGCAGACAATGGTGTCGGCTCCGATTCGGGCCCCTCCCCCCCGAGAGACGCCGGAGTGTCCGGCCGGTCCATTGAGGCGGACCACTGGGATGTGAAAACTGAGTCTAGAAGGAAAAAACACACAATAAACCTCACAAACAAAGTGCAACATGTACCACAAACCCAAAACTTTTTAACCAGAATACAATAAGCTTACTTCAGAGTTTTGTTCACGTGAATACTGAAATAAAAGCGTGATTCCGCAGCTTGATGCGAGGTAGCAGCAAGGTACGGAGGTAGCTAGCTGTTAGCGGGCTAGCCATCACCACTAACAATTGCCCACAATCAAACAACTTTCTTTATTGCTTAAATAAAGTGCGCTTTTGACCGAAAGGCGAGAAGACGGACAATAACAAAACAACACTCACCGTCACCGTTTTCCAATTGCGTGGCCGTGTCGAGCCCAAATTCTCTGTCATTGCTAGCAGGCCAATGTCCGTATATGGCGTCCATCTGCTGCCGTACCATTTCCACTCCTTCCTACTCGCACCACTGCGTCCGTTGTGGTCCTTTATGGCCCGATAATCGCTCTTCATTTTTTTTTAGTTTTTCACGACACTGTTTGGCAGTCCGGTTGTACCCATGGGCTGCCATTCGGTCGGACACCTCCTGGTATATTTTTTCATTGCGAGTTGCCCCGTCCAACTCGCTCTGGATGTGGTCGTCGGCTACCAAAGACAGAAAAGTCCACACCTCCTCGTTTGTCCATGGAATAAACTTGCGCGTGGACATCGTTATATGAGAACACAATTGTGAAGCCGGTCACCGCGGTTACTTGCTGAAATTACAAATGGTGGTCGTGTAGCTTCAATAGAAAACAGAAAACGGACGCTCTTGTGACATTACGCCATGACCAATCAGCGGTTAGCAGTCGATTGACGTCAAATCACATCTCGCTTTTGCGCAGTTATCCCCTGCCTCTTAAGCGGCACTAAAATAGTATTGGTTAAAACGTGAAGACTTTGGCGGAAATGGCGAGAAAGTGAACCAAGTAGAAAAAAGTAAAGCCAAGGTGATACTGATGGAAATGGCCCAAAGGGTAAGGGCAGAAGACACTCAGTCTCTTTGTCATGGAGCCCTTGGCCTGTACAGAGCGTCATTGTACACTGGTTCTGTTTGTAATAAAGTACTGTAGCGAACTCAATGTAAGCACCCTACTTGGCTTGCCAAGTGGGTTGATCCTATTGGCGACACAGGTAGAGTGCGGGACTCCGGAGCGGGAGGCGTGAGTTCGAACCTCCCGTTGGGACGTCGCCATGTCGAGCAGCACGTTACATTTGGTGTCAGGAGTGGGATGGGTGCGGGGCAGTATCGCGCGATGTGTCCCATCTCTCCGCAGCGGAAGCACCCTTCCTCACGCCGCCAAGGCCATCTTCTCCGTGGATGCGCCGCCGTGGTCTGCCGTAATTCCTCCTCCTCCCCCTCGCTCTCCATCGTAGCCTGGTAGGTTCTTCGGCTGTGCGTTGCTGCTTCAGCGGTGCGATTTATTAGCGGCTCTGCCCGCTCTGCTTCTGCCACTGCAGTCCTCCAGTCGCTCGCAGCGTGGAGGACTGGCTGAGCCACGTACGTGGAGCCGTACGTGGCTCTGGAGCTGGACCGGGCGGAGACCTTGGATGAAACTCTGGAGGGCGAGCTTCTCTACTGCCTCCGGCGCGAAATCTGGGTAGCTGCGCCGGGTTAACAGCCATATGTCTGCAGCATAGGCTCCTAGTTTTTCCTGGTGGTTCCGGCGGCGGCGGGTCAGTTGTTCTTGGGCGTGCTCAGCATCCGCTATTCTCCCAAATCGTCTCTGGAGCGCCCCTTGTAGTGCTGGCCAGCTGTGGTGCTCCTCGGGCCGGAGATCAGAGAGCGTGCAGAGGGCTTTCCCTTCCAAGGCCAGCGCGACCTGTACGGCGGTTTCCTCTGGCGACCAGCCGTTCAGCGCCGCAGTCAGCTCGACCTGTGTCAGGTAGTCATCCAATGTGGCTTCGCCGTTGAAACGGGGAATCTTGGCCCGCTGTCCAACAGGTGGGGTGGTCGTTTCCTGATCGATCGCCACCCTTGATCACCGTGGGGTTGCCAGCCCGTGCTGTCCTGAGAAGGGTGGAATGTTTGCTCTGCTCTGTCTTGAAAAAGACAGGAGGCGGGGTGCGCTGGCCCCGTCAGGTCCGCCGCTTCGTTCGTCCCGGCTCCGGGCTCCCGGTGGTGGTGTCTCGGTCCCATCGTCCATCATCAGCTGAGCAATGGCCTGCTCCAGCTGCTGGATCTCCATTCTGATCCTAGCTTCCATTTGCTCCATCCCACTCCTGACACCAGTGTGACGTAAGCAGGGTTCACACAAAGAAAATGGAGCAGATGGTTGAGATCAACCGGATTTATTTTTCACACACTCTGAGCACAGGCAGGAGGGGAGGTCATTCTCCCAGACCTCCGTTTAAATCACGGTTACACACACATAACGTTTTCAACTGGCAAAGCATGCTGGGAAATTCCTGCCCCCCTTAACATGGCCCCAACGTTACACTGCCCCCCCCCCCGGACTGGTTTCTGTCCCCAGAAAAATTAAAGTCCAATTTAAAAGTCCAATACAAACTCATCCAGGAGTCGGGGCGGTCTTCGGCGCCGGCGGCCAACACGTACAGGCCCCCTAGTGTCCATCTGGGTCTCGGTCGGGGTATCGGGCCGGGATGGAAGCTCCGGTTCATCCACCAGCAGTGCAGATGGCTGATACAGGGCGAGACGGTCACGATGAAGGACCACAACCCGGTCCCTTTTTCTAAGCCTCACCCTGTACACCACATCTGACAGTCTCTCCAGGACCACGCATGGCCCCGACCAATGGCTCGCCAGCTTCGGTGATCGTCCTCTCTTCCTCTCAGGGCAGAAAACCCAGACTCGATCTCCCGGTGCAAAGTCCCTCCCCTGGCAGCGGGAGTCGTACGCTCGCTTCTGCCGGCCCCCTGCCGCTGCCAGTGCCTCTCGAGCCAGTTCGTGCACCGTGTGGAGACGTTCTTTCAAACAAAAAAAATAATCCAATCTGGGTTTTCCCTCCACCTCCGGCTCAGGGGGGCAACCGAATATCAAATCCACCGGCATGCGCAGCTCGCGTCCAAACATGAGCGCCGCAGGGGTGCACCGGGTAGATTCCTGAGCTGCCGTCAGGTACGCCCACAAAACAAAAGGCAGGTGCAGGTCCCAGTCTCACTGTCGCTGGTCCACTAGGATAGTGAGCTGGGTGGTGAGGGTCCGGTTGAATCGTTCGACCAGGCCGTCGCTCTGTGGATGCAGTGGGGTGGTCCGGGTCTTCTGGATGCCCAGCCGTTTGCAGACCTCTCCGAAGACCTCCGCCTCGAAGTTCCGACCCTGATCGCTGTGCAGCTCCTCCGGTGCGCCAAACCGACAGAACATTTCATCCACCAGCTTTGAGGCCGTCGTAGCGGCGCTCTGATCCGGGACCGCGTACGCCTCTGGCCACTTAGTGAAATAATCCATCGCGACCAGCACGTAGCGGTTCCCCCGGTCCGTGGTCGGGAAAGGGCCCAGGATGTCCACTCCCACTCGCTCCATCGGTGCTCCCACCCGGTACTGCTGCAGGGGAGCGTGGGATCGTTGAGTTGGTCCCTTCTGAGCTGTGCATGTGTCGCAGCGATGAACGTGGAGCTCGACGTCCTGATGACAACCAGGCCAGTAGAACCGGGCCCGAAGGCGCTGCAGCGTCTTTGTCACTCCGAAGTGGCCCGCTCCTACCGCCCCATGAACCAGCTGGAGTACTCTGGGCCGGAGTCGACGAGGAACCAGCAGCTGCCAGACGTGCCGCTGCCCAGCTGGAGTCTGCCACTGCCGATACACCACGCCCTCGTAGCAGCGGAGGTTGGCCCACTGGGAGTGCAGGGCCTTAGTCTCTGGGTCCAGCGGTGACACAACCTCCCAGGCGGGCCGCTGTCCTGCGTCCAGCCACTGCCGAACCCGCGAAATGACCGGGTCTCTGTCCTGCTCGCTCTGCAGCTGCTGCGTGCCAAGAACCTCTGTGTCGTCATCGCTGGACATCTGAGGAAGGGGCTGTGCGTCGCTGCGTTATTCCTGCTCGCAGCGGCTCGGAGAGCGGCAGCCTGTGGGGCGGTTTGGTCCCGATCTTCAGCCCGTTGGCAGTGACGACACTCCTCTGTCGCGCAGGGGTGCCGAGACAGCGCGTCAGCGTTGGCATGGAGGCGGCCTGCCCGATGCACAATCTGGAAATTATAATCCTGCAGTGCCTCCAGCCACCTCGCCAACTGTCCATCCGGTTCTTTGAAGTTTAACAACCAGGTCAGGGAAGCGTGGTCCGTCCTGAGCTGGAACCTCCCCCCGTACACATACGGGCGGAAATGACGCAGTCCTTGGATGACAGCCAGCAGCTCTCTGCGAGTCACAGAGTAATTCCTCTTGGCTCTGCTGAGAGTGCGGCTGAAGAAAGCGACTGCCTGCTCTCCATGTTCTCCCTCCTGGGATAGCACCGCCCCGATGCCCTGGTTGCTGGCGTCCGTGTCCACAATGAAAGGGCGGTTCGGGTCAGGATACCGCAGGACGGGGGCTCTGATGAGCGCTGCGTGAAGCTGGGAGAAAGCAGCAGCACAGCTGTCACTCCACTGGAACGTGCGTCCTTTCTGCGTCAGCTGATGCAGCGGGCTGGCGATGGTGGCGAAGTCTTTCACAAACCTCCTATAATAGGAGGCCAATCCAAGAAAACTCCTCAGTTCTCCAATGTTCCGCGGCACTGGCCAGTCTCTCACTGTTGCCACTTTTTCCGGGTCGGTGGCGACCCCCGCTGCGCTGACGACGTGGCCCAAAAAGGTGGTCTCCCGCCGGAACAGGTGGCATTTCTTAGGGTGTAACCGTAGCCCCGCCTGCTGGATGGCTCCCAGCACCTCTCGGAGATTTGACAGGGCGCTGTCAAAATCAGCTGCATGCACCAGCAGGTCATCCAGGTAAACAACGCAGCGACTCCGGGGCACGTGAGCCAGCACTCGCTCCATCAAGCGCTCAAAGGTGGCCGGAGCGTTGCAGAGTCACGGCATCACTTTAAACTGGTACAGTCCCTGCCCGATGGAGAAGGCTGTTTTTTGGTGGGCCTCGGGTGACAGCTCTACCTGCCAATAGCCGCTGCGTAGATCCAGCGAGCTGAACCAGCTGGAGCCGGCGATGTGGTCCAGTGCGTCATCGATGCGGGGCAGGGGGTAGGAATCTTTCCTGGTGGCGTCGTTCAGGCGTCGGTAATCCACACAGAACCGCCACGACCCGTCCTTCTTCTTGACCAGCACCACAGGCGCCGCCCAGGGGCTGCTGGAGGGCTCAATAACATCTGCCTCCAGCATTTCTCGCACTTTTTGTTCCGCCGCTGCCCGCCTTGAAAAGGGCAGCTGGCGTGGGCGGAGTCGAATCGGCCTGGCCTCACCGGTGTTGATCTCGTGCTGCACCAACCTGGTCCGGCCGCATTCCTCATCCTTCGCGGCGAAAACACCCACGTAATAGTCCAATAGCTCCCGCAGCTGGCGTCTCTGTTCCGGGTCCAGCCCGCTGCAGCTCCGCTGAAATAATTCCTCCACCGCCTGCTGCGTCTCTGCTGACACGTTGACCCCTCCCCTTGCTGTCCCTGTGTGTGCTCGTGCTCCCTCTGTCCGCGCTGGTGACGTCATCGTGTCCAGTCCTCGCGGTGGCCTGCCTGGTCCGGTCTGTCTTGGCGATCCCTCGATTGCGCGTGCCCCCGTGTCCCTTCCCTGGGTTCTGCTGTGGAGCGTGATGGTCCAGTTTCCCAGCTGGAGGGAAGGTCCGGCGGTGTCGATCTTGGCACGCCAGGCTGTGAGCAGGTCTAGTCCAATAATACAGGGGTCTTGGATGTCAGCCAGCCGGAACGGGTGTCTTATGTTCTGACCGGCCACCCCCACCACCAGCACTCTCCGCCCCTTCAGTCGGGCGCGCTCACCGGTAGCTGTGGTGACGCAGCGCTCGGTGGGTTCCCACCCCCGCGGAGCCGTCTTGCTCTTGCCCGGCAGCACACTGGGTCAAACCAAGGAGATTGTAGAGCCGGCGTCAATCAGGGCCCGGATCGACGTCTTCCCCAAGCTGCACTGTAGATAGATCCCTGGAGAGTGTCCAACTCGGCCCACGCGCGGCGCCGGCTCCTCGGGGGAAACATCTGCTGGAGGTGGCCTGTCCCCGTTCACGCCACCTCGCTCTAGTTTAACGCCGGCGAGGGGCCGGTTTGTCGTGGGGCCGACATTTGGTGTCAGAAGTGGGATTTCCGGTCCAAAGCAGTAATGGGTCACTGACATCGGGACGATGTCAAGTATGGGAGGGGAGAGTGTAGTGAACTCAATGTAAGCACCCTACTTGGCTTGCCAAGTGGGTTGACCCTATTGGCGACACAGGTAGAGTGCGGGACTCCGGAGCGGGAGGCGTGAGTTCGAACCTCCCGTTGGGACGTCGCCATGTCGAGCAGCACGTTACAGTACGTTCAGCTGCATCCTCAGCCTCCTCCTTGTTTCGAAGGATATGGACATAACAGAGACATTGATATATCTCAAGAGTTTTTGTTTACAGCGTTAGCATCTTAGCAGCGGGGCTAACTGCCCGCAAATATCCAAAAGTTGTTCCAAACAAGGGAGAAACGATATCACTTCAGAGGAACATGTATATTTCAAAAGCCTACAGTGAGAACAACTACCAAGCAACACTGTATTTCAGTGCAAGGTGTCAGATTATGGAACGATTTTGGACCTGAATTAAAATCATGTACAAAGCTTGGACAATTTAAACAAAAACTAAAGGAAGAAATACTCCAAACATATTTACAAGACGACATGTAAACTCACATAAGGA
The DNA here is from genome assembly GCA_020510985.1 of Pholidichthys leucotaenia. NCBI lineage: Eukaryota > Metazoa > Chordata > Actinopteri > Cichliformes > Pholidichthyidae > Pholidichthys > Pholidichthys leucotaenia. Next base: position 71,894,479 of record CM035849.1, read on the forward strand.
TTGACATTTCCAGCCTGTGTTGTGTTATAGCTTAGTTTTTCTTTTTTCTCTGTGACACTATGTCTTAGATTTGTTTTTGAATAGTAACCGCTTAACTTAGACTAGCTCAGTTTTCTTTTTCTCTCAGTCATATTTTGTCTTAGCCTTGTTTTAAATTGTAATCGCTCTTGTCTTGTTTTCTCTTTTTTCCCTTTGAATTCTTGGATGGAATATGGGTGGGCAATATAAGCTGCGGCTTCAGCCATCACCCATTTCGGATAACTCACGTGGAATTGTATAGTAGAAGGAGTCTTTGTCTAATTTGACCTTGTTGTTATATTATACAGTTTCTTTTAACCTGTAATGTACTATCCGAAATAAATTCATTCATTCATTCATTCAAATTCATTCATTCATTCATTCATTCAAACTAACGAAGCTATGGAGCTACTGTCTACAAGGCCACTTTTTAAGGTCATCTTCCCATCCCTCGATAGTCATGGGAAGTGGTATGATTGTATTACTGTTTTTGAGGTGCTAAACGCTGTGTTCCCACATTTTTGATGCCACAGTCATTGTTTTTTAACAAGGAAAAGTGTCCCGTTTCAGTGACAACCATACGTTCTAAATTAGTACCAGAAGTTGCGCCCATAATTCATGCAAGGCATCATGGGGGGTAGGAATAAGGTGGCTAGTCAAGGAATGGAACAAGCTGCCGGCAGAAATAGTCTTCAAAAGCAACCTTGACAGATACTGGGAACAGAACATAAGTTGGACGACATATTAGCATTGCTATTTAAGTCCAATACCATGACAATGACTAAGTTGCATATTAAAGGGAATAAAATAGATTTTCAAAAAAAAAATTGCAATAGTGTAAATTAGTGCAACTTTCTTTTTTCTTTCCTTCCATTGTTTTAAGCAGTATATTTCCCACGACTGTCCGCCTTACATGTACTGGTGGTGGTGACCGTTCCGGAAGATGGCGATCCGGACCAGTTCGCTCTTCTAAACCCGCATTCTCCAGCCCCGAAACTTGGACAATAACTCATATTCAGACTGAAAACATTTTCAGAGCTGACAGCTTCAAAGCAAGTAAGTTCAATTGGTGATTTTGAACGCAAGTTTCTGTCACAGGAAACTAATCAAAATCCGACTAATATGTCCGGGGGAAAACGAACGCTAAGCTAACAACAGCTACTACTGACCATGACTACACCCCGATGGAAACCTCTGTTAGTAGCGGTCCTGGTAAGAGAAAAAGTTCTCCCGTCACTCCAACTAAGTCCTCTGCTCCGCCACTTTCCAAGATGAAAACCGCCCAAGAGCAATCTTACGACAACTTGGTAGATGCTATCACAAAACTAACCACCAAAGTTGATGATTTTGGAGCGCAGTTAAGGGAGACCGCCACAATGGTAGCCAGCATCACCCGTCTTGTTGAAATTAATACTGCTGACATCAAAAATTGCCAGACCAAACTACAGAGCTTTGAGAGAGACATCCCCAAGCTTATACAAGAAAACAAAGAGCTAAAGGAAAGGATTACTGAGCTGGAGAGGTACAAGAGGCGCTGGAACCTTAAAATACACGGGATCAAAGAAAAGGATAACGAAATGATCCGTGAGGAGGTAATCCACATTCTGTCAGAAATTGCACCGCAGTGGGCAACGACCATGGGCACTATTGTTGATAATGTCCACCGCCTGGGAAAACGTGAAAATGGGAGAAACCGCCAGGTTATTCTTCAGTTTGTCATGAGATACCACTGTGAAGAAATTTGGAGGCTGACCAAAAACTCCAAATTCTGCAGAGTAGCCGGGATCCGATTCAAGCAAGATTTCTGTAAACCCGACAGGGATGCCCGCGCAGCAGCATGGCCACAGATGGAGCAAGCCCGTGCAGCTGGGAAAAACGTCTGGTACAAAGGCCATGTGGGATACATCGATGGTAGAAGAGTCAGCATCTAAGGGTCTGGTTCACAACTATGGCTGAACAAGCATTTTGACTCTTTAATGTTCTGTACATGTTGCTAAGCTACTTCAATGTTTACTTTATAGGGAGTCATTTCATAGTCCCCTTTTGAAGTACGCTGTGTTCCTGGCAGCTGGCATTTGGATATGTTTACATGCTACTTTTACTCAGGTTCCTGAATCCTTTTTTTTTTGAAGGGTAGATTTATAAGGCAGCTCCTTTTCAATGCCATTTTGATAATTTGCATTACATATTTTCGATAATTTTATAGATTTGGTTTTTGGATTCTGTCATAACAAGCGTGCAGCTTGGGGGAAAAGGAGGAAGGGAAAGGGGAAAGAAAAGGGAAAAAAGGAAAAGAAGGAGAAGGAAAAAAGAGGAAGAAAAAGGAAAAAGGGAAGGAAAAAAAAGGGGGAAAAAAGTTATGAGTTAAAACATATATTTAGCAATTTAATCAGGGGCTTTCTTCAAGTGTACTTGGTCCAAAGTAACAACCTAAACCGTTTATCTACTTGTTATTTTTATTTTATTATTATTTTAATTTTTTCCTTATTCTTTTTCATCCTTTATGTCTTTTATTACAACCTTTTCTTTTGCATCACTTAATGCTAGGGGTTTACGAGACTCTATAAAAAGAAAGGCTACATTTCTATTCCTTAAAAATGAAAAAGCACATTGTTATCTTATTCAGGAGACTCACAGCAACAATACAGATGAAAAAATGTGGACAAATCAATGGGGAGAAAAAATATACTATAGTCATGGCACAAATAGATCAGCAGGGGTCGCCATACTCCTAAAACACTTTCCTGGGAAAGTAGTTGCAACCAAAAGAGATGACACAGGACACTGGATTATTTGCGTTTTTGAAATACACAAACAATTCTTGATTCTTGTTAACATTTATGGATTTATTAACCACAGTCAGAACAAACAATTAATTACAGACGTGACTAACATATTGAAGGAATTATCCCAAATATATATCAATCCTGTTTTTGTGTTGGGTGGCGACTACAATATGGTTATGGATGAATGGCTTGATAGGCAACCTTCAAGATTTCCTAATCATCAGTATAATACCACTTTACTAGACTTCTGTAACACATTTCAGCTTAGTGACATATGGCGTGCGTTAAATCCAGATACTCAAACCTTTACTTGGTTTAAACCTGATGGCACCATTAAATCGCGATTAGACTACTGGCTTATTTCTGAATTCCAACCTAATATAGACATAAATACCTCAATTTCTGCAGCTCCGCTTACAGATCATTGTATGATCAAGTTAACCATAACTCCCACTAGTGCAGTCAGAAGAAATAAAGGCTACTGGAAATTTAATTCAAATCTTCTAAAACATGACCCTTTCTGTCAGGATGTTAAAAGGACAATCGACAGTATAACTAAAGATACATTATTGTCAACTTACAGGGAGAAATGGGAATTTCTTAAATTTAAAATCCGTCAGATTTCCATTTCATACAGCAAAGTCATAAGCCGAGCCAATAAACAAAAAGAAATGGATATTGTAAAAGAGATCCATTTAATATGCAACAAACATTCCTTATGTGAAGAGGACAAACAAAAACTGATTTTATTGCACTCTTCCCTAGATAACATCTATATTAATAAAGCCAAAGGAGCATATATTAGGTCAAGAGCGAAATGGATAGAGGAGGGAGAGAGAAGCTCAGCATACTTCTGTAGGCTTGAGAAAAGAAGACAAGAACGAAATGCCATTAAGTCTCTTATAATTGATGGTAAAGAATGTACTGATTCTGTGAGGATCTCTAAAGAAATATTTAAATTTTACAGTGAATTATACTCCTCCTCTTACTCGCATACTAATGCAGAGGGTTTCTTTGAATCCATTTCAGGACGGATACCGAAAATTGATGAATATTTTAGAAAATCATGTGACGCAGAGATCCAAATGGAGGAAGTTGAGAAAGCTTTAAAATCCTTAGCTCTAGACAAATCACCTGGCTCAGACGGCTTGACAGCCAATTTTTACAGGCACTTCTGGATTAACCTAAAAGACTTATTTTTTAATATGTTAAAGGAAATCCGTGCTACATCAGTTTTACCAAATACTATGAAACAAGGAGTCATCACATTAATCCCCAAACCTGGCAAGGACCCAAAATTGATTGATAATCTCAGACCAATTACTTTACTTAATAATGATTACAAAATTTTAACACATATTTATGCCAACAGACTCAAAACTGGCATCACTGATCTTATCTCAGAGACACAATCAGGTTTTATTAAAGGGCGCTCAATACACAACAATATACGCCTGGTATTGGACTTACTTGACTATAGGGACCTAATTGACGAGGGGTTTATTTTATTTTTGGATTTTTTTAAAGCTTTTGATATGATTGAACACAAATTTATGTTTAGGACCTTAGAGCTTTTTGGTTTTGGGGAGCACTTTTTAGACTTTATAAAACTAATTTACACGGATACCAACAGCTCAGTTCTATTACCACATGGTACCTCCCCTAGATTTTCAATAGGCAAAGGAATAAAAACAAGGCTGCCCGATTTCGCCTCTGTTGTTCATTGCAGCAGCTGAAATGCTCTCAATTTTTATAAAAAACTCTGACTTTGATAAATTAACAGTATTTGGAAAACAACTAACAATCAGCCAACTGGCTGACGACACAGCCATATTCATGCACAACTCTGATCAAGTCCCTAAAATTCTTAATTATATAGATGTTTTCTCTAAAGCCTCTGGGCTTAAACTGAATCTAGGTAAATGTGAATTATTACCTATTCATGATTGCAGTCTATCAGCCATTCATACCATTCCCGTCAAACAAACAGTGAAATATTTGGGCATGCATATCACTAAAGATGTTGATCAATTAGTCAAGCTCAATATATGGAATTGCTTGGAGAAATCAAAAACTTATCTCAACTCCTGGTCTCAAAGAGATATTTCCATCATAGGAAGAACATTTCTGACAAAAATGGAATGCATCTCCCGATTTATTTATCCAGCCCATTCATTACCAATGCCCAAAGATGCGTTAAAGCCATCAACCAAACCATTTTCAATTATATCTGGAAAGGGAAAACACATTATATTAAAAAAGGTACCATGATTCAAGAATATGAGGAAGGTGGTGTTAAAGCAATAGACTTTGAATGCATTAATGGCACCATCAAAATTAACTGGCTGAGACAATTTATTAAACAACCCAAACATTTCTGGATTCATATTCCCAATGAAATTTTTGCTAAATTTGGGGGCATTGAATTCCTGCTCAGATGTGACTATGACCTAAAAAAGCTCCCCTATAAACTCTCCTCATTTCATCAACAGGTCTTACTATATTGGAGATTGATTTATAAACATAATTTTAGCCCTCATATGACCCCTCTGTGGAATTGTAGATATGTACTATATAAACACAAATCAATATTCCTACAAAACTGGCAAAATAAGGGCATTTGGTCTGTACTACACTTATTAGACGGCACAGGGAATATTTTAACTTTTGAGAACTTCTGTGCTAAATATAACATAAATGATAAACGAGAATATAACCAAGTAATGGAGGCAATACCTCAGACAGTTATACTAATGGCCTCAACTTTAAATAGATTTGGCTCTTGCCCAAACCTCCCTTTGCTTTTGGTGAATGGTTTCCGCCTAGATGACTCAAAATTAAACAATTTAACGATTAGGAAAATATTTAATAAAGAAATCTTCCCAGCAACAGTTTCTAGAGCTGCTATTCTTAATTTTTTCTCCAAAAAAGAAGCTCAAATTCTAAGATCTAAATTCTTTAAATTTCCTATTTCACCGAAAGCAAAAGAGATCCACTATAAAGTTTTAAATGGAATTTATCCTTCTGCTGAGTTTCTAAGTAAACGCTTTGGCTTTGAGAACAATAACTGTTCCTTTTGTAATGAACATATAGAAAGTACAGATCACATTTTCTTTTACTGTATGTACACCATTGCGTTTTGGGATGATTTTCATCACTGGTTATCTAAACATGTACCAACCCCTGTTTTTAACTGTCAGAATATTTTGTATGGCTTTATTATTAAGAACTCATTGCATGATATGTCTATTAACACCCTCGTAATCTTGGGAAAATTTTATGTACACAAAAATAGATTTTTAAAATGCAAGCCAAATTTTAATGTATTTCATAAAGAACTCTGCCTTTTTTTCTCATCACTGAAACACATGAAGAAGCGGAATGCTGTGAAACTCCACTGTTTGGTCGATGATCGGAAACTCATGGAAAACCCCTAGAACTCTGGACACTCTGGACTGAAAAGAACCCCCCGTTTCTCTTTTTGTCTACTTTTATTATGCTTTTAGTTACTTTATCTTATTATTATTTACTGTTCTTACTGCTTTATCTTATCCTTCTTACCTCTTGTAAGACTGTTAAAAAAAGTTAAAATTAAAAAAAAAAAAAAAAAATGTACTGGTGGTGGTTGCAATGCACACACAGTGAGTGCACTGACTGAGATCAGCTTGATAATAAAGAAGTGTTTAGCTCCAAAAAAAAAAAAATAAAAATAAAAAAATTTCCCACGACTTCGACTCTCGCGAGACTCAACTAGTGCGCGCTTGCGCAGTGTCATTCGAAAACTCGCACGGTGAGGGACGCCGTGGAGGAGAAAGACAAACGCAGTGAACAAAACACACAATGGCGACGGCAGGGACAACTGCAGGCGGGATGGGTTCCGGTGGCCCTACCAGCGGTCTACTTGGTGCTTCAACTGCAATGGGGCGAAAGAAAGACGGAGGCCCCTCAACAAAATTCTGGGAGAGTTCAGAGACCGTATCACAGCTAGAGACGGTGCGGCTGTGGATCGGAAAGCACTACAAGAAGGTTAGCTAGCCCTCCATTGATTCCCATGAAGGCCCGCGTCCAACTGACACAATAGAACAACGATGTTTGAGTAGATTCAGTCTGACTGAGTTCACTAATGTGACGTTTAGCATGTTTAGTGAAATTGTGGCTTTATAAGTACATATAAAGCGGTTTACCTATACATATGTTCGTATAGATAAACTTGAATTCATACGTTTATCATTTAGCTATCTCGGCTAGTTAGCCAACTAACTCCGTTAGTACCCCTGCTAATCTCGTGCTAAAATGAGAAATGTTTGCAAGTAAGCCCTGAGAATTTGACACAATTGCCGCAATTCTCGAGCGTTAATGTCCAGATTTTGTAAAATAAATCTCTTCGCAATTGACCAAAAAGGCCCCAGTTGCTAACCCGTGTGTCAGTCATGGAACGCTGAAAAACTCACGATAATAGCAAAAAAATCACAGTCTCCTTTTTAAAATCTCTATTCAAATGACACACTAGCCAGAAAATATTCATGTTAATTTGTGTATTTGCAAGCACAGTTTTATTTTATGCTGAAGAGCCAGTTACTGTGTAGTTTTGTCAACACAGCAGCAGTTCAGGCTACACTCGCTCACCAAGTTTGTCAGACAAAGACTGCTCCTCATGCCCCCATTTAAACTCACTGATTCGCTTATTTGTCTAAGACAGGAGATATGCGGTAATGCTTATCACTGCAGTAAACCAGACACTTGGTTTAACCTAGTTGGGACTTGTTTGTATTAGTGTCTTTGCTAGAGGAATGTTTGTGTTTTTGCTTAAAGTTATTTGAGACAAAGTTATGCGTGGTAAATATAGTAAATAGAAGAGAGAGTAAACCACCTGGCTGTGGTGTAGGGCTGCAGCTAACAACTATTTTGGTAGTCGACTAATCTAACAACTATCTTTTCAATTAGTCGACTAATCACGATTATTTCTGTCATGTCCACGGTCAAGTCCCCCCCATAACCAACTCGCCCCAGCCAGTTACAGCCACGCCACAGCAAACTCGTCCCAACTCGCCCTGTCAAGTGTGACCGAGGTTTATTTTTCAAGCGCAGGGATCCAAGCGCTGCAACGCCACTGGAAGAACTGTGCGCACCGACGGGGAGACTGTTGAAAAATGACCACATTTGGTCAGTTTTGACCACTACATGAACTTTTCAGCCCTGGTGCTGGCGGAGCATTCCAAAGTTGTTTTTTTTACTTCGATAAAGTTGGCAAGATATTCACAGATTCGGACTTTGCGGCTCAATAACACCTGAACAAAATGCTGTTAATTAAATCACCCTTATTGTCATTCAACTGTACAACCAATCATGTACAGTAGAACGAGATTGTGTTTTACCTATCTACTGTGTTAATCACACACACCCCAAGTGTAGAATCAGAGGGCCGCTGCCATGCAAGGCGCCGCCACAAATTTCCCTCCTCCATTCCATTATTGCTGAGCACCAAGCTGGATGGCAGGAAGATCCCACTTTTTATATGGTCTTCAGCATGACCTGGCCGGGATTTGAACCCCTGCCTCCCGGGTGTGGGGCGGATGCTCTATCAATAGAGCCACCACTCCGGTAAAACGCAAACCACATTAATCTAATACATTGGTAAAGTGGGCAATGAGCTACAACGTCATTTTCATTAAAAAGAGCTGTATTCAGAGCTCCAGCAGTTACATTGGTGTCTTTGAGCTGCCATCGGGGAAACAACTGCGCAGGGACCGTCTGCAAATTGCAACTCTGAGAAAGAAAAAAAAAAAAAACTTAAAACGTCACCAGAATCAGTTTGTATGTCAATTGTGTTGTTTTGGTCAGACTAAATATTTACCAAAAATATGAAAAAATAATTTTAACCCAACTTAAGTGATGTAATATGACCATCAGATGATAGATGATGTGTGAGGTGATTTTGGTGAAGCTGTACTCAGTTGTTTAGAAGTTTTTAACTATCATTTGTAATAAATATTTTCCTAACCTGTGATATTTAGGTTCAAGTAACAAGTGTTACAAACAGGAGACCCATAGTGGCTGGGCAGCATTTAGCGGTGCTAACCTTGATGATGTTGAAATTTAATCCTAATAAATATTCCCAAAAGCAATGAAAACATTTCTTTCATCCAAACTATGTGTTGGAGTCTGACTAGAAGAAGATGGATTGCATGTGCGGGGATTTTGGTGAAGCCACACTTTGTAATTTTCAAGTTATTGGATTTTTATTTTTTTTTAAATACAACTTTCTACTTATTTTTTAATAGCAGTCTCAAAGTAACAATGGATAAGAAACATATTCTAGCGCTGATATCAGCTCTGGATGCAAAATATAATGACACAGAAAACAGGAGTCTGAGTACAGACAGTACTGGCATCCTATGTCCCACCTTTCCTTATTCTGATTGGCTGCTTAGAAAGGTCTGACATTGATGAGCTCAGCTACAGTTTGAAAAGTGGAAATTTTTTCAACTCTTGAGTGCACGACAAAAAGCAGCCACCGCAGAGAGTTTCAGTGCCGAGGGCGCTCAGCACTGTAGACGCTGGACTACATTGAGAATGAGTAGAAAATAATAGAAAATACCTGGAAAACGTGTTTGTGGACACGCAGCCTAATAACGCAGCAGCCTCATTTTCTGTTGTTTGTTGAAATCTCTGAATGTCTGAGTGTATTTTTTTTTTCTGCAAAGGAGGGGAGTTTTTTTCAGTGTTACAGTTTTAATGAAAACATATATTTTCAACCCATCTATTTTAACCAAACTTCTAATTTCTTTGAAATTAAAACATGTGACTGGCGAACACTGGAGGAGGTGGATCAAATCAGCTGATGGCTCAAAGCCAGAGCTCAGCTGTTTACCGCACACTTTGCTGTTGGCTGCACCTCCTGGCAAAAGCCCATGCATTATCTTGGGTTTTTTCACTTTATTGAAATTTTTTTTTTTTTTTTCACCCCTTGCACTCTGGTCAATTTCCCTAAAAACGTCTAAAAATAACGTACCCAAAGTAAATCAAAAGCTGTTCTTCAACCCTTTGCAGCATCTTCATGGGGTTGGTCTCATTTAAAAGAAAACACTTTGAGTTTTTTGGCAAAACAGTCATAATCTCTCTTAAGGGCTCCTGCCACTGAGTAACAGTCATCTAAACATAATGAACTTGAAGAAAATACTGTTCGCCTGGGTGTTTTTTTGGATACAAATGCTTGCAAATAACGCACAGCTGTCAGATACGGGCTGGAAAATGCAACAGAAATGTAGAACCAAGTGTTATCCAGCTGAGGACAAAATTTTGTAACAATACCACAAAAAATGAATATATTACATAGCTTTTTTGTCAGGTTGTTCCCAGGCATTTTTGAACTGCGCCAAATTGTGCCAAATGACACATTTGGAAAAACGTCTGCAACATTTGAATGATTCAATATAGAAGCTTGATCTTGGGCTCTAATGAAAGGTGACACTCAGGGCTGTGTGTGTGTGGGGGGGGGTGGTTTATTCATTCATGAATGAATGAATGAACAAACAAGCCCCCACACACAAAGAAGCATGCCACGTAAAAAATGTGTGGCTTTTTTTTTTTTTACAAGAAAAAATAACCTACAGTGCAATAAAAATTATACTAAAATATCTGCAATGTAGAGGATAACAACTCCCCCCCCACACACACACACACGCTACAGAGGACCGTGGGGTCCGTGCGCCGTGGTCCGTCATGTGGCGATGACGCAGAGTTGTAATTTACCGATCGGTCAAAAGTCATTTTGATTACAATTTTCAGGGATAAAGAATAATTTAGCTTATAACACTTACCTGTCCACAACAGCAGTGTCGCTGGCGAACATCTGCTCCTCATTGTCAGACGAACATGAAGCTGGTCCGCTTGTTACGACTTGTGGTTCTGGTCACGCGACCCGGTCAAACCATGATTCCATTATTGCAGTTTTGCGCTTCCATGATTGCGGTTTTGGCGAACGATTTTTCAAAACAAATAAGAACAGTAGTAAGAAAAAAAAAACTGGCGAACGCTACCGTTACACACAGCGGCTTACACAAAACAGATTTTACGTACGGGACGCACGCTGTCAATCATCGAACTTCTCTGCTTCAATTGGCTCGCTGTATTCGCAGCCGTTGGTAAGCGGGTCCTTCTTGCTAGGTTTTCAGTCATTGGTTCTTCAAGGTTTCCGAAACCCGATTCAAGGCTCTTATTAGTCGAATGAGAGGTCAATCAAATCTAAACCAATCAAAGCACTCCTTTGGCTTTCTGTTTGCGGCTGTGTCTGTAGTGGAAGAACGGAAATGCAGCTTTTTTTTTTTTTTTTTTTTCAGTGCGCACTAGGACGCAGAGACGTGACCGCCCGCGGTATCCCGGAGTGCTAAAGGTTAATCACCATCAGTTAGCGTGCCTTTGAGCCAGGTTGTGTCGAGCTGCTGCTTCTCCCGGCATGTTCTGTGTTGGATTCACCGGTGTTGTTTGTCAGACGTCCATCTGGGGCGAGTTTGTTGTGGGACGAGCTGGTTATGGGGTGGCTGTAACTGGCTGGGGCAAGTTGGTTATGGGGGGACTTGACCATGTACATCCTCTTTCCAGTTCAAGAGATGATGATAATTTACCGTTGATCCTTATTTTAGCTGTTGGTTTTTTATATAATGCCTGGATAGTTCTAATGAAGTTGTTATGAAAATTGAAACTGGATAAGATTCTATATAGGAAAGACCAGTCGACTCAATCAAATGCTTTTTCAGCATCTAATCCCAATATGGCTGCATTTAAATTATATTTTTTTATATGATGAATTGTGTGTAAAGTGCGTTTAATGTTATCTTGTGTCTGTCTTTGTCTTATAAAACCTGTTTGGTCTAAATGAATTAAGTCTGTCAGTATATTTTCTAACCTTTTGGCAAGGATAGCGGTAAAAAGTTTGTAGTCCTGATTTAACACACTGATTGGTCTGTAGTTGGAGCAGTCTAGTTTATCCTTTTCAGGTTTAGGTATGACTGCAATGACCCCTTCTCTCCAGGAGGGGGGGATTTCCCCTGTGTGGAGGACATAGTTAAATGTTTTCAGGAGGAGAGGAGATAGTTGCTGTTTAAAGGTTTTGTACCACTCTGCTGTATAACCATCTGCTCCTGGGGATTTGTTAGCTTTAACATACCTGCCAGCTACTCTGGTTTTGCCGTAATGGTTACGGTTTTCAAGACCCCATTCCGGGTTACGGCTTTATTAATGAAAATTACGGTTTTTCACTAAAAATTCAGTCAAAAATTTTCAATCGTAAAAAAAAAACACGAAAGCAATTCCAAACACGAGATCGCTAGGAATCGTATCTAAATTTAGAACAAAGGCAATCGGCACTGCTTCCTGTAGGTGTATTGCGCATGTGCGAGAGGTCTGAGCCTAAGGTGCGGCCTTTCAGCCAGAACTGGAAGTGGCGTCTCTGTCGAACACGCTGTATTTACGCTCACTGTAGTGCAAAAACCTGCTAAAAAGGTGAGCGGCTGCCAAGAACCGGCGACGCATTGCTCCACGACGGCCGCTATGCTCATGTCCGAGGCGTCGGTAGTGAGCGCTATCCGAGCCACCGGGTCTGGGTGCGCCAGTAGTGCAGCGTTCGCCAGAGCTGTTTTAACCTCAGAGAACGCCTGCTCCCGCTCAGGAGTCCAGTCGACTCTGTCCGCCGGTTTCCATTTCTTGAGTGCGGTGTACAACGGCTGTATGAGCTGGGCTGCGCGGGGGAGGAAACTGTTATAAAAGTTAATCATCCCCAAAAACTCCTGCAGTGCCCTGACATTGATGTTGAGGAGAAAAAATAGCAAAACAATTTAGTTAGATTACTTTTGTGATTCCAAACAGTTTGAAATTGACAGTGCACAGTGGACATTGACTCATAACTTTTAAATATTTCTAAGACTTAGCTACATCAGTTATTGTGCAAAATGAACTGCTCAAGACTCAATGGAGATTGAAACTGGTGATCTGAAATGAATGCTGGAATTATAAAAAGTAATGGTATGTTGGAATTTTATTTCTATTATGGAATAGATAAAATTAACTGATTTTGATTTGATCAGGTGTTAAAGCATGTGATGGATAATGCTTGTTGGTGCGGCGGCATGAAATAAGGCGGCGTTGTTGGAGGTTTTAAGTAGAGTTTTATTATCATACCGCCGTCACGGGATCCCCTCTCCAGCCCAAGTGTGTGCAGGCTGGATGGGGATCCTCTGGCTCTCAGAGAAGAAGAAGAGAGGCGGACACGTGTGTGTCCTACAGCAGAGGTTGAGAGATCGAGGAGGTGTTACAGAACCTGTGCAGTATTTATACCCAACTCAAACAATACATCAAAGCGTGTGAGACACAGACAGGATGCATGAACACAACGCATGGGTGGCACATTAACCTCACAGCAGTGAAATGCATAAATGGCTGATTAGATCACAGCATGCAGCGGAAAAAATCAGGAGTAGCGAGCTGTCCGTCCTTAGTCTGTTTGTGGGGGTTTTCCCAAACCGCCACAGTTGGAATATTTTTGGAATGCTGTCTTCTTGGAACATAAGTCAATATTATACAGTAATAAAGTGGCATTCAGCTGTTTGTTTTATGTCATTTAAGCACAGTTCTGGTACTTAAAAATCATAAAAACCCAGGAGCTTCGGGGGGCTTTGCCCCCCCTGCCCCCCCCCCCCCCCCCACTGGGGCTCTGCCCTGACCCCGCTGGGGGACTATGTCTCCCAGACGCCCTGCTAAATTTTCAGATAATTTCCCCAACCCCAAATCACATCCCTGGAGCCATTGTTTCCATTTGGAATTGCGAAGGAATTAGGTCAGCATTGTATACGTTTTCATCATGGAATCTGCTGGAGAAAAATCACAAATGAGTGAAAATTACAGTCTTTTCACGAGGAATACTCCAAAGCATTTCCAGGAATTGTTATTCGCTCAAGAAAGGGTGAAAATTACCCCAACTGCACTTTGTGTAGACAAGATTTTTCGATCAGACGTGGAGGAATCAGCAATGTGAAAGACCACGTGGGAACGAAAAAACACAAGTCGAATGCCAATGACACCAGCGGCAAACTTTCTACGTTCTTCGTAAGAAAAATAGAAACATGATTACTGAAGAAATGAGGTTGTTAGCCACATTTTAACTTGATTTAATGCTAATATTTGTTTGCCGTCGGGGGGCTTTGCCCCCCTGAACCCCCCACCAGGACTTTGTCCTGGACCTCCTGGGGCCTGCGGCCCCTGGACCCCAGCTAGCTACTAGGCTTTTCAGGTTTTAAAAGTTGGCAGGTATGCTTTAAGTTTCGTAATTGCTTTTTCTAATTCTTTAGGTTGTATTTCTGCCAGTAGTGTTTTATTTTGTGACTCAGTAAGTTGAGGAAGATTTAATGTATTTAGGAAGGCTTTGGATGTGTTTTTGTGTTTTTTGAGGGAGTACAAGTTCTTGTAGTAATTCTTGAAGCTTTTAAGAATTTCCTGAATTCTAAATTTTATTTCCTTTGATACTGGGTCTCTGATTTTGTAGATTGCTCTCTCCGTTTGTTGTTTCCTCAATTTATAGGCTAGTAATTTTGCCGATTTGCTACCTGTTTCATAGTATTTTTGTTTCAGAAATGTAAGTTTCTTCTGGATTTCTATTGTGTAGATCTTGTTTATTTGTTTTTTAATTTCCTTAATTTTGAGCGAGTCATTAAAATGAGTGTTGTCTTTGTGCTCTTTTTCTAGTTTCTTAAGTTCTGACTCTAATGTGATTAGTTTTTCTTGTCTCAGTTTCTTTTGGAGTGCCAGTTTTGCAATAATCTTTCCCCTTATTACAGCTTTGCATGCGTCCCACAGTTTTAAAGGGGATACTTCTCCATTATCATTTTCTTCCAAATATCTGAGAATATCTGATTCCAATTCATCTTTCATTGGTCCTTTCAGCACATTTGAATTTAACCTCCAAGAAAATGTATTATTTGTGTATTTTTGGATATTTAAGTCCATATAGATCGGGCTGTGGTCAGAGAGATCCATCAGTCCTATTTTACTTGTTTTTACTCTTCCAATGTCTCTATTAAACATAAAAAAAATAGTCAATCCTTGAGTATGATGAATGTGGTGCTGAGTAAAATGTATAATCTTTTACACTGGGGTTGAATTCCCTCCACACGTCACAGATTCCCATTTCTTTTAGTAGCATCCGAGTTTTTTTTTGTTTTATGTCATTTAAGCACAGTTCTGGTACTTAAAAATCATAAAAACCCAGGAGCTTCGGGGGGCTTTGCCCCCCTTGCCCCCCCCCACTGGGGCTCTGCCCTGACCCCGCTGGGGGACTATGTCTCCCAGACGCCCTGCTAAATTTTCAGATAATTTCCCCAACCCCAAATCACATCCCTGGAGCAAAAAAAACAAAACAAGATGGCGCCCACAGCGGCCGCCATGGTGTATCGCTGCCCTTTAATTTTTATAATTTGTCTGTTTTTGTTCACTGATTGTGCATCTGCCGGTTCATACACCCGTGAAGAACTACTAAATATCAGGACTCTCACCCCCATGGACCTTCTTCCAGTTTTTTTAGCTCCTGCCGTTGATCTGATCCATTGTTTGGCCAAAAAAGCAAGACGGCGGAAAAGAGGGAAGAGAGGAGGGATTCTCGCTCGGCTACGAAAAAGAGGCTCGCGAACAGCCTTGCCTGGCATATTTCTATCCAGTGCCAATTCTCTCCTGAACAAGGTAGAAGAATTAAGACTGCTGATGCGTTTCAAGGACCTCGCTTCCTCGTCTGTCATCTGCTTCTCTGAGACCTGGCTTAATGAGAACATTCCAGATAGCGCGATCAGCCTCGAGGGTTTCCAGCTGATTCGTGCTGACCGCGTCACAGAGCTGTCCGGTAAGTCTATCGGAGGAGGAGTGTGCTTCTATATTAACAACAGCTGGTGCTCTGATGTAACGGTGATTTCCAAACACTGTTCTCCCGCCCTGGAATTTCTTTTCATTAACTGCAAGCCATTCTATTCCCCGCGCGAGTTTGCCTCATTCATTCTCGTCGCTGTGTACGCCCCTCCTGACGCGGACACGCGCGAAGCTCAGCGCGTGCTCGCAGATCACATCCAACTTACGGAGCGGAACTTTCCAGACTCCCTGGTTATCGTGGTGGGCGATTTTAACCAGAGCAATCTTAGTCACGAGCTCCCCCGCTACAAACAGTGTATTAAATGTCCAACCAGAGGAAATAACACGCTAGATCACTGTTATACTTCAGTAAAGGACGCATATCGCGCTGTTCCCCGCGCTGCGCTGGGACTATCTGATCACGTGATGGTTCACCTCATCCCCACATACAGACAGAGACTGAAACTCACTAAACCTGTGGTGACCACCACAAAGAAATTGACCAGTGAAGCTGGAGAGAAACTGAACACATGCATGGAAATAACTGACTGGGGCATGTTTAAAAGAGCCACACATGATCTTAATGAGTACACATACACTGTGAACTCATATATCAACTTCTGTGAAGAGCACATTCTCCCATCGCGCACCAGGATAAGATATTCTAATGACAAGCCTTGGTTCACAGCTAAGCTCAGACGGATCAGGAAGGAGAAGGAAGCAGCGTTGAAAAGTGGAGACAGGGACTGCTACAGGGAGGTCAAATATCGGTTTAACAGAGAGCTGAGGAGAGCTAAATCTGTATATTCTGAGAGACTCCAGCAGCAGTTCACTGCTAATGACTCGGCTTCTGTGTGGAGAGGACTGAGGCAAATCACCAACTATCGGCCTCAGGCTTCTAAAGGTCAGGATGACAAAGCCCTTTGTCAAAGACTGTCCCAACACTATGCCCGTTTTGACACCTCGTCAGCTGTGTCCAACTCACCCACTCCACCCAGCTCCTCTGCCTCCTCAGCCCCTAATTCATCAAGAGCGGTCCCCCCCTCCTCCTCCTCCTCCTCCTCCTCCTCCCCCCCTCCCCTTGTCATCAGTGAGCAGGACGTGCACAGACAGTTCTCCAGACTGAACCCGTGCAAGGCCCCCGGGCCGGACGGTGTGTCTCCCTCCACCCTGAGACACTGTGCGAAAGAGCTGGCTCCTGTCTTCACAGACATTTTTAACACCTCTCTTAAGCAATGTCACGTGCCGACCTGCCTCAAATCCTCCACCATCATCCCTGTCCCCAAGAAGCCACGGATTACTGGACTTAACGACTACAGACCTGTAGCGCTCACCTCTGTAGTCATGAAGTCCTTTGAGCGCCTGGTCCTGTCTCACCTCAAGTCCATCACCACACCCCTCCTAGACCCGCTGCAGTTTGCCTACCGTGCTAACAGGTCTGTGGACGACGCAGTCAACCTGGCCCTCCACTCCATCCTGCAGCACCTGGACTCCCCGGGAACCTACGCCAGGATTCTGTTTGTGGACTTCAGCTCCGCATTCAACACCATCCGCCCCGATCTGCTCCAGGACAAGCTGTCCCTGCTCAACGTGCCTGACTCCCTCTGCAGGTGGATCAGCGACTTCCTGACGGACCGGAGACAGCATGTGCGGCTGGGGAAGTCTGTCTCAGACTCTGTTAGCATCAGCATTGGATCACCCCAGGGCTGTGTACTTTCCCCCCTACTCTTCTCCCTTTATACCAACTCCTGCACCTCCTCCCACCAGTCTGTTAAGCTGATTAAGTTTGCGGACGACACCACCCTCATCGGGCTCATCTCCAACGGTGACGAGTCCGCCTACAGGGAAGAGGTGGCCCAGCTGGTGTCCTGGTGCAGCCACAACAACCTGCAGCTGAATGCTCTGAAGACAGCGGAGATGATTGTGGACTTCAGGAAAGTCACATCCCCCCTGCCCCCCCTCACCATCACAGGCTCTCCCATCACCTTTGCAGATTCCTTCCGCTTCTTGGGCACCACCATCACCCGAGACCTCAAATGGGAGCCAACCATCAGCTCCCTCATCAAAAAGGCCCAGCAGAGGATGTTCTTTCTGCGGCAGCTGAGGAAGCTCAAGCTACCCACCAAGATGTTAGTGCAGTTCTACACGGCCATCATCGAGTCCATCCTCACCTCCTCCATAACTGTGTGGTACGCAGGAGCCACTGCCAGGGACAGACTAAGGCTGCAGCGCGTCGTGCGCACTGCTGAGAAGGTGATAGGCTGCAAGCTCCCATCTCTCCAGGACCTGTACATCTCCAGGACCCGGAGGCGTGCTGGCCGGATCATAGCCGATCCTTCACATCCTGGTCACGTGCTGTTTGCCCCCCTCCCCTCAGGTAGAAGGCTTCGGTCCATTCGGACTAAAACCTCTCGGCACATGAACAGCTTTTTCCCCTCTGCCATCAGACTGCTGAACACTAAGTGACTTTTGACTCTCGTGCACTATGTACAGCAGCTCAACCAGACTCATGTCATTCATCACTGTTTTTCTGTTGCATTATTGACTGCACTATGTGGTACTTCACATTATCTGCTACATGCTAATTTTTTAAACTGCCTTGACTAGTACTACTCATTATTACTAGTATTATTATTATTATTATTTATTATTACTTATTTTTCTACACTTATTGCACGTTTCTAGTCCTTTAGTTTTTTAGTTTATCCCTTTTTCTCATTATGTTTTTAATGTTGCAGCATGGCACCGAGACAAATTCCTAGTTTGTGTATCACATGAACAATGGCAATAAACCTGATTCTGATTCTGATTGTGAGTTTTTCTACTTTGAGTGTTATTTTGATGTGGAGAATTACCTGATGCATCCCAGTATGGATTCAGCCTTAGATTGAAGTCTCCACCACATATCACTAAACCTTGGGCTTTAGTTATCATTAGGTCAAATACATTTTTCTAAAATTTCCAGTTAGCCCCTGGAAGTGCATATAGAGTTTTTGCGTAGGCTCGTAAAATTCACGTGACTCGCGGGGGTAAACATAAACACGCCGTAGGTGCCGCCATCTTGGATGGCAAGAGCAGCAGTTGCACTGTGACAACCCAGGCGTAACTTGTACTGTTTAGCGATCAGAATGAGTGAGGAGAACACACAGTCACAGTCTGACATAATAACATCCCTACCATCCTCTTCAACAACTGACACTGTGGCCTCTGACACTGTGTGTGCGATGTCTGTGTCAGATTCAGTGGAGTCATTGTCAGCAGTCATAACAGCAGACAAGTGTTTTTAATCTTGTTCCCGTGCGCTCCTCTGGTGTGCCGAAATGCCTCAGTTGAACGGAGGTGGCGGGTGTGGGGTAACAGCCACGGACAAGCAGGGCGCACAGCTGGAGCAATTAGCAGAACAATGACTGCCAGTAATCTGCTCAGCGGGGATGATTTGGGGGCAAACGATGAGATGATATCTTTCAAAGACGAAGGGGAGCAGGAGGAAAAGATATCGGAAAACGTGTCAGCGGAAAAGGATCTGGATGATGTGAAGTCTTCGCTGGTGAACGAGTCGGAAAACAACAGCAGCTCCTCGGACTCGGAGGTGAGTGAAGCGCGCTGCGTGTTTTGTTTTTTTTTTTTTTTTTGTTTTTTTTTTAAGGCTCTCCACGGCGCGCCGCGTTAAAACGTACCTGATTTTATGCACATTTACAATAGTTTTCTCCCCTTTCATGTGTGCATTGTCCTTTGTAGCAAGCAGAGAGGCACCCCCAAACCAGAAAGTTTTTTTTTTTTTTTTTTGTTACTTATTTGTACCTGTAGGTAGATTTGGTTTGCAGTCTGGTGACAAGCCACCGGCCGCTGCGTGCGCGAGCGCCCTAAACCTACATGTTTTTGGTATGCGGGAGGAAACCGGAGAAATCCCGGAGTAAACTCACGCAACACGGGGAGAACATGCAAACTCCACACAGCTCACTGTTGGTCGGGGGCTGGGATCAAGCCCACGGTCTCATGATCCCCGCGATCCCCCGGCCGAGGGTAAACTGTGCTGCCACAGTGCTAAACCACTGCTCCACTGTGCAGCCCGTTATGAGAAAGCGAGAGATTACGTCAGTGAAGGTAATTATTCAAAAATCCAACTTTTTTTTTTTTTTTTTGCATTTCACACCGGCCATTTAATTCCCCGCTTATCCCCTTATCAGGGGGAACAACAGGAGTACACCATTTTGCCGAGTTTGTAGGTACACGTGAGCTATGTGGTTTGTTTCACCCTGCTGCTGCTGTTGTTTCTTGCCATCCAATATGGCGGCACACTCTTAACGGGCCAGTGCGGCACGCCCCCTGACGTCATATGCAAAAACTCAATACATTCAGCAGGGTGATATCTTCTCCCTCTAGCCGACCAAGTACCATGCTAAATCTCCCTTCTTTATCTTTGTGTTCTGAATTTTTTTCAAATATAATTTTGGTTGAGATCAATGTCGCTACCCCCCTCCTCCTCCCTGACTTATATGAAGATGAAGAGATCAGTTTAAACCCTTGTCTATTAAGTTTAGTGTGCTCCAAGTCTGTTAGGTGGGTTTCCTGTAAAAATATTATTCCTGCTTTGTCTTTTTTCATTTTGCCTAGAATCTTGGATCTTTTAACTGCATTCAGGATCCCTTTTACATTATATGAGATTATTTTGGTTACACCCTGTTTCTCCGTTGTATTGTCTTATTTAGTATAACAGTGTAATGGCCCTCTTTTATGCTACTCAAAAACTGAAAGAACATTAAGAACATAAAAAACATAAAGAACATAGTATATAAAACTTCAAAACAAAAAACTGTCAAAAGATGTTCCTGAACTGAGGTCTTTTTAGCGTCCTTAGAAGAGCCTTGTGGTTGGTGTGTTGGCTCTGAGGGAAATTCCTCAAACTTTGTTACGTGTTGAGGGCCCTCTCTTACCCCTGTAAGATCCCAATCCGAACTTGTAATGATTTGTTTTTTCTATGCCTATACCCTATGAAATTGTGCGCAACCTCCCACTACCGTCACAGCAAACAATCACGTTAATACAGTATTTGTTAGTGTGGAGAGTTCATGTGGTTCATTGTCACATTTCTATTTCAACAAGTTTTTTTTTTTTTTTTTTTTAAAGACTCATTTGTTTCTAATATTATGACTGTTCCATGAAATGTTTTACCACTTCATATTTGCTGATTCTGCATCTCCTTTAATGTTTGTTACCTTGTAGGAGGAGGTTTAGATGCGCAGATTGACTAAAAGTATCGTTATTTCCTCCTGAAAGCGTCCAGTTTTTCCTTATAGCCCTGGCGCTGAGTTTCCCGCTGCTGGCCCGTGGATTTTGAGGGTCTCTGTGTGCACCATGTTTGAGCCTTGATTCTTTCGGTCGGGTCTGCTGCGGGTTTATACACCGTTATCGGGAGCCCTCTTCTCGCCATATCCCTGGTTGCTTCTTCCGCTGAGTTGTAGAGACACGTCTCTTCCCCATAAAAAACCCTCTGCTTCGCCGGAAATGGAGTTTGAAAGCGCAGTTTCTTCTCTCTTAGTACCTTTTTGGCGTTGTTGTATTCCCGACGCTTTTTAAGGACCTCCGGGCATAGTCATGCTCCACAAAAACTTTTCTTTCTTGATGCATAAATCCTTTTTTCTGCCAAGCCAGTCTCAAAACCTCTTCTTTTGTTCTGAAGTTGGAAAACTTCACCACCACTGATCGCAGGGGAGCTTCCGCCACCGGCCTTGGGGCTAATGAACGGTGCGCCCCCTTTCTATTTTCAAATCGGTGGATTGGGGAATTTCCAACTTCTCTCTCAGTATGGTTTCCACGCATGCAGCCGTTGTGGTGAAACCGTCCTCGACTCCTTTCAGACCATGAATTCTTATGTTGTCCCTTCTTAGTCTTCCTTCCTGGTCGGTTAGCTTAGCCTCCAGTCTTGTCTGTCGTTTGAGTAATTCCAGCGTGGTTTCTTCCAGCCCTTTTATTCTTTCCTCTGCTTCCATGATTCGGTCCTCAGCCTGGTCCACTCTGTTGTTTGTCCATTTTATTTCGTCTTTAGTTTCACGAAATTCGGCCCAACACTCTCGGCAAAATTCTCTTTAATTCTTGAAGTATCATTTTTAAGCTAACTGTGTTGCTAGCCTCATTTTGCTCCTCTATTTCCGAGTGGTTGTTGTCTTCCAGGTCATAGTCTCCGGCCGATGCGTGTCTTGGCCTGGTAAATATTGATCTCTTCTGTTTTCCTTTAGGCATAATGACTTTGTCTTTTGATTTTCACTCTTCCATAAATCTGTTAAATCTGATTTTCATGGTATTTTCACGGATGGGATCTGGGAGCTTCAGCGTTAAGCTGCTACCACCATGGTGTCCAGACCGGAAGTCAACAATTTATATTTTTGACCATAACTTTGCAGTCAGAACAGAACAATAATTTATCTCTCATTACAAAGAAAAAATATTGATAAAAATTGTATTTAATGATTTAAATGAACTTAAATGACCAAGGATGCCGTTATTTCTGTTATACTATTTCAATATACTTATATATTTTTTTAGAAATCTTCTCACCGCCAAGAAAACTTCCCTTATTTTGAAATCCAAATGCTGGCACGTTCAGTTTGTCTGAAGGCTACTGATGGTTTAAAGTCATTCACTTCATGAATTTCAGTCATCTTAACTTGCCAGGTACATAATTGGGAACATAATATTGTAGTGGCTGGTGAAATACATCCTCAGCAATTCAGTAGTCCCCCTTGCCTTTCCCTTCATATGAAGCTGGCTGCATCTGAATTCTAACCACATCTCTTAGCTAAGTGACTCTTCCATTATTGCTCCCGTTTCCAGCTGGTTAAAACCATGATAAATGCCTCCAGTGCTTACATACCTCTTCTGATTTTTTTTTTTTTTTTTTCCCCCACGTTTAAAGTACAGTGGTACCTCTACTTACAAAATTAATTTGTTCCGGAAGTATTTCCGTAACGTGAAAATTCCGTAAGTAGAGACGCGTTTTACATGTAAATGCCCTAATCCGTTCCAAGCCCCCCAAAATTTGGGCATAAATTTTTTATAAATCATAAAAACGCATCAAAACATGTAACAAATACATGTTACAATTAGATTACTGCACAATAAACATAAAATGAGAGTTGTAATTTAAAAAAACAAAGAATAAAGTATAAAGTAAAGAATGATAAAAATTATGTTCATTTACCTTTTAACTGCTATCGTCGTCGTCGTCACCTTTTGCCTTCTTTGGTTCATGTTCTCTCTCATCAGTGGTTTTTGCCTGACGTTTTGTGAAGAACCGATCCAAGGACGTTTGCTTTTAGGGCTTCCTTTTGTTTTAATACCGTGCCGATCGTAGATGTATTACGGCCATATTCTTTGGCGAGATCAACCAAACGCATCCCCTTTTCATACCTTTCTATTATCTCTTTCTTTGTATGGACAAAAAAACTCTCTTCTTCTTCTTTTCTCCTTTTCCACTTATCTCCATCACTTTCTTGGGGCCCATAGTGAATAAATGTTAATACTGTACTGTACACACACGTAAAACTGCCCTAACACTTCGTGGCCAATGGGATACCAGGAAGATGCTAGGCGATAGCCAATGGCAGAGCAGCTATAGGTATGTTTACGTTCGGTAAACTACGGGAGCTGCGAGGAGCGCATACTTTTTTGCCTTTCGTACCCTGAAATTTCTTTCGTAACAAGAGGCAATATTTTCCCGTTGAGGCGTCTCGTAACCTGAAAATTCTGTATGTAGAGACGTTCGTAAGGAGAGGTACCACTGTACTTTAATAAACTCATGTTTCTGTTGGACAGTCAAGCCTTATTCATGCTGCATTTCCCCTCTAGTCCGCCTTGGTCTGCATACGCTTTGGACAAGCCCAGCATGCACGCGGCGCTGTACATGCTCATTTTTTTCATCTACCCAGGCCAAGCGGTTGTCGCATGCACACAACCATCATTTGTAGTTTTACTGCCGCCCGATAGGTAGCGCCAAGGCGCTGACGCGCCAGGATTGTCCCCAACGAAGAAACGGCGGACTTCTTCACAAAGTTTCTCTTCAAATAGTCCATTTCTGCTGTTTGACTTCCTGGTTTTCACTCCTTTTCCACAAAGATGCTGCTGCCGCTAGCGAGACACTGCCTGCTGACTGACTGGAAAGGTTGCATGGGCGGGGCGCTTCTAAACTCTGTGCGGATGATGGCGATGCACGTTGTTCGTGTGCGTGCTTGTGAAAAGTCATTGCTTCATATATTTTTCTTAAATTCATATCTCCTTGTTGGCGTGGCAGTAAATTTTCTGGCAAGGTGGGCCGCCACCCAGAAATGTTACCAGAGGAAACCCTGCAGTTCATGGGCAGGTGTGAGTAGGCACGATGGCCACACAGCTACCAACCCCCTGTACTTGTGAGAATCACAAATTGCAGCGCTACAGAGCTCCTGCAGGGTGGCATTGCCTTCCAGTCTTCAAGTCTGACAATAAGAATCTTTGGGGCAGCTTTTCCCCACTACGCCAGTCCGGCAGGTAGCAGTACGGGGGCAAGATGTACTATGTACCGTTGCATACCTGGGAACTGTTAAACTGCCCAAAGAGACATTTCCACACCCTTTAAGACAAAAGGAAAAATTCCCCAGTGAGGTTAACCTTGCCTTCACCGACTAAGGGGTGTCATTGTGTCTCCGATCAGTGGAGTCATAGACAATGTGGCAGGTGTGATTCAAGTTAATGCCTCTTGTACCATTTCCATACATAGCCTCTTGCAAGAAACAAACAGCTTCTGACAGTTCCATTGGTTTAGCAGTAACAGATATTTGACCAGCTGAGGGTGAAGAGCAAAGAACACACATAACAATTTGAACGATTAGCTGTTTTGGCTGTTTAGTCAGCATACTTCCACCACACATTACCAGCATAAACATGGTCATCATTCCCTGGTCTTTCTAGCCAGTCATGATGCGTGTGAGTAACGTACCTAGCCCTGGGATAAATAGGTAATGGTGTCCCTAAAAGTAACCAAATCACAAGTGTTACAACAAGGATGAGGATGATGAAAAAACAGGTGTATCATTCACATCCTTCTGCTGCCAACCTTCTCTCTCTTGCATTTTCTCTCCATGATAAACAACAGTTGTTTTGCTATACAAGCTGTTGCTGGGTGACTGAGGGCAGCATCAGCCAAACACTTCTATAGAGAAACAATGACTTGCTTGTATAGCTAAACAGTTAAACCGTAACAGTTAAACAGTCTCTTGTTGAGGGTTCTGAGTGGGGTAAAGTTTGCAATGTGTTAAATGCACCCAGGAATAACGTCCTTCAACTTTCATGGCTGTTGGTGTTGCCAGGATGACCCTGTGTGGTCCTTGCCAGGGAGTGTCGGCCCAGTTTTTCTTTTTGATGGCTTTGATGAGGACCAGATCCTTGGGCTTGGCTATGGTGGGTGCTTCACCGTGGTTCTTCCTGGGAAAAGCAGCATGAATAATATCTCTGCCAGTCAACATTCTTCGCATGCAGTCAGCTAAGCACACTTCCTCATCACCTGAATTGAATGGTCTTAATGGTGGGAGTAGGTAAGGTTTGCCATACATTATTTCAAATGGAGACAACCCCCTTTGGTAGGAGCTATTCTCATATAAAACAGAACTAGGGGTAGGCAATATATCCAGTTTTGTCCTGTTTCTGCCATTGTTTTTCTAAGCCTTTCTGTAATGGTCCTATTTGTGCGTTCCACCAACCTTGCAGATTGTGGATGGTAAGCTGCGTGGTTTTTCAAGTTAATGTTAAGTACTGTGCCTAAGTGTGACATAATGGGATTTACAATATGTGTTCCATTTTCTGAGTAAATATTTTTCAGGTATTCCAAATCCGGGCACAATTTCAGCTAACAGGTTTTTTTTTTTGGCCACTGTAGCAGTGTTTGGATGGGTGTAAGGGAAGGCTTCTGTCCATTTGGTAAACATGTCACAAATAACAAAACATTGTTTGCCTTCACATTTATCTCACTCAATGAAGTCCATGCAAATGCTTTGAAATGGATAAGTTGATGCAGGGAAAGTGCCTTTTTCAGACCTTAAGTTCACTTGAACATTGTTTTCTGCACAGATTAAACATTTTTTACAAAATTGAGTGGCAAATTGGCTGAATCCATAAGCAGTGAAGGATCTGTTCAGCATAGAGATCATACCCCCCTTTGATACATGGGAAACCCCATGGAGCAGAGTAGAGGCCTGCTGAAACAGTTTGCGTGGTAAAATGGGTTTATTGTTGCTGCATTTGTAAAGGTTGGAGGTGTTGTTAAATATTGTCCTCTTTGGATCCACCGATAAATTTTGGCTTGTGCTGCTGTTTTCTGGGCCTCAGTGAGAATGTCTCGTGATAAATGTTGTCAATGTTAAAAGAAGGGATGGTGATGTGTCCTTTCCTGTGTGACCGTGTGCAGCAGATTTTGCGGTTTGATCTGCAAAGTTGTTGCCTTTGGAAACTGGATCTGTGCCATTAGTGTGTGCAGCACATTTGCATATGGCTAATTTAGAGGTAAGTTTTACACTGTCTAACAGTTTTAAGATGAGATCTTTGTGTTGGATTGGCTTTCCTGTTGATGTAATCATGCCTCTTTTTTTCCATTGTTGTGCAAAATGATGGATGGTAGAAAAAGCATATTGGCTGTCTGTATACACTGAAAGTGCTTTTCCCTGGCCTAATTTACAAGCCTCAGTTAGAGTAACTAATTCAGCTGCCTGTGCAGAATAATGTGATGGGAGTTTTTGTGCCCGTAAAATGGTGTCGTGGGTGACCACTGCGAAACCGGACAAGTTTGAACCAGTACAGCTACATTTGGAGGAGCTGTCAACAATGTGAGATCAGAGTTCTCCAAAGTGTGTCCTGCAGATCAGGGTGTGGCAATGTTTCACTCTCAATTTCTGCCAGACAGTCATGAGGTTCGCCTTGTATTGAGGTTGGCAGAAAGCTTTCTGGATTTGTTACCGTGCAACGTTCAATGGGTAGATGAGGCTGTGATAGTAATACTGTCATGCATGCAAGGTGTCTTGATGGTGAGAGGAGTGATATTTTACTTTGTGACAAGATAACTGATACTGCATGGGTGACCTTTAGGGTCAAGAGATGGAAAAGAACTAGTCCTACTGAGGAGTGCACCACCATAGAGGCAGCTATGACAGCCTGCACACATGGCGGCATTGTCCTGGCCACTGGGTCAAGCCGTGTGGAATAATATGCTACCAGACGCATTTTTATGCCACTTGGCTGAAGAAGTACTGACGTCATGTGCCCCTCTCTACAGTCAACCATTTGGACAAACTTTTTTTTGTAATTGGGGAGTGCCAGGACGTCAGTGCAGACCAAAAGCTTTTTCATTTTAACAAATGCCTCTTCTGCCTCAGGTGTCCATTCAGTTTTGTCCACCTGAGCCATGGGTGTTTTGTAAATGAGATCAGATAAGAGTTTCACTTCAAATGGATAATTTGCAATCCAAGAGCAACAATAATTTAAAGTACCCAAAAATGACATCATGTCTCTTTTTGTGATTGGTTTTGGTGCTGACAAAATAGCTTTTTTTCGAGCTGGATCAGCATGTCTGCCTGCTGCTGACAAAATGTGGCCTAAATATTTGACCTCTCTTTTCCACAACTGTAATTTTTCCTTGTTGACTTTGCGACGTTGTTCTGCTCAAAATCGCAGTAAGGCAATGGTTTCTTTTTTGCATGTTTCTTCATCAGGTGATGCCAGCAAGACATGGTCAAAGTAAAGGAGCAACTGGCTCCCATTAGGAGGAATAAACTGCCAAATTGGATGTCATTGCCTGTGAAAAAAATTGTTGATTCACAGTAACCTTGTGGTAACCTGGTGAATGTGTACCTTTTGTTTTCAAATGTGAATGCAAACTAAAGCTGATGATCTGGATGTATTGGGATACTGAAAAAGGCATTACTGATGTCTGTCACTGAAATATTGCATGTGTGGTTGCAGGTCATTTAACAAGGTGTGTGTGTCAGGGACAGAAACAGCTCTTGGGATGACTGCTTTGTTTACCTCTTAAAGGTCCTGGACCATCCTCCAGGCGGAAGATGGTCCAGCCTTCTTTACAAGAAACAAAGGCATGTTGCATGGAGAATTTGGGCATGGTATAATGACACCTGCTGCTTTCAGTTCCGCTGTTACTGGTTTCATGCCCTCTTGGGCCTCAGGACGTAGAGGATACTGTCTTTGGCATGGTCTGTAATGTGATTTCACATTTATTTTGACCAACTCTGCATTTTTTATTAACCGTACATCTGCCTTCCCTGTTGACCACAGTGAATTTGTTATTTGTGAGTGTATGTTCCTCTTCTTGTGTTAATGTAAAAAGGGATCACATGGGTGGGTTGGGAACATCAATGTGGACCTCTGTTTGCACTGTGGTCACCCAGTTCAAAGGCAGTGAGTAGGTATCAAGTTTTGAGGAATATTGAACCTTTGGGTTGGAAGTTTGTTTCCAAGATTGAGCACGCTCCTTCCTCTACTGTGGTCACAAACCAACCTACGTCCTTCCAGTCCATGTATTTGGGTTTGACCAATGGGATGTGGGGAGCCTCCCAGTGTTTAAAATGCCTGTCCTCATCAGGCAACACAACAGATGCCCCCACACATCCCCTTGGTGACCAATACAGATTTGTAATGACCAATCTGGAGGATGGATTTGCAAGGAATGTTTTTTCATAATTTGGGTCTGGGCCACTCAAATGTCTGTTGTGCATGCTGCAGCAATGGTATTCATCTGTGGCCCGATGTGTAATAGGGGTTTTGGGCTCAAAATAATTGCATCGCTTTTGTGTGCAGGTCTGATGTCACTGAGTGTGGTCCGGCCGAAACCAAATGCAGTGAGTAGCAGCACCTGGGCACATTGAAATCCTGCAATACATTTACTTCTTCCACATGTGGAAAATGTGATGCTCTCATACCATTATCCGTTGGGATCATGGCAGTATTGAGGGTTGTGAGTAGATCTCTTCCCAGAAGGCTGACAGGGCATGCTTCAGACAATATGAAACAACCTTCTGCCATGTCACCGGTGACAGGGTCTTTTACCTTGACATGTTTTGAAAGGTGCTTTGTTTTTAACTTGCTGTTTGCGGTTTTTACAGTTATTTTTTCATCTGATTTTGTAAAACTGTGAATGTCTGCACCTGTTATTACCGTTTTGCATGCTCCTTTGTCACCTAGAAACTTAATTGGAATGTCCTGAACCTGCAGTATCACTTCCAGTAAACACTGCATTGTCAACATCAGATCAAAGTCAGGTAAATGGAAAATGTCTCTTAAGTCAGTGTTGGCGTCAATAGTTGTGCTTATCTTTGGTGCGGTCAGTCAGGCAATCGAGCTGTGAGGTCCTCCATCCCCTCCCTGCTGCTGCTGGCGGTCAGGACATTGCCTCCGCCAATGGCTCCTTTGTCCACATTGATGACAAACATCACGTTCCCCTTGCCATGACCAGTCCGCCCCATGCCTCCTTCCGTCTCCCCTCCACTGCTGAGGTCCAGTTCCGGTGCCACCCTTAAAAATAGAATCGGGAGAAGCCCCCCCGTGTCAGCAGTCACATAAACAGGAGTTGGTTTTTCTTTGTTTTTTTCCCCTTTCCTTTCCTTCTCTATTGTCTCTGCATGTTTTGCATAAGTTAACACAACACCAACTGCACAGGTGCAGTATGTGACCTGTTTGCGGATGTAATTAGCTAGGTCTGGGTGCATGTTTTGTGAAAAGACACTTTTCAAATGCTGCCAATAAAGTTCTACACCTGAATCATTATCAACCTTACTTAAACCAGAATGGCTATCAAACCCCTTTTGTAACCTGGTTCTGTAAGCTTCCACACCTTCATCTTTACCTTGTTTTGTGGTTCGGATTGTCCCGTATACGCAGGATTTGAAAGTTTAATCATAGGATATTGCTCAGTGACATGTGTCTTAATCTTTAGTTTTATTGATCGTATTGATGGTGAGTGTGGAGTGGATATGTGTGCATATCTGCTTAACTCTGTGGCACCCTCGTGTAGCTACTCCCAGGTGCCTCACTCCTTCTTCACTTTGGGTTTGGCGTCAGCGGGTAGAGGGGTGGAGATGAGTGGAGGCGGGGTGATGTCAGCCGCAGCTTCTCCAGCCTGGAGTTCTGTAAGTTCGGGGCAGATGGGCACAACAGCAAGGGAACATGAAGGAGGAGGGGCAGAAAAACGGCCCCTTGCCCCCATGTCAGACTCGTCATGCACCATAGAAGAGACAGAACACATATTAGTCAAATCCTTTTTTTTTTTTTCCCTTTACCATGGTCAGTTTTTATTTTAGATTTATCATCAGATTTAGATTTTACCGTCACAAGGTCCAGGTCAGCCTGTCGCTCTTTTTTTTTTTTCCATCTGAAGCCATCATGCAACTGTGAGCTAGAGAATACAATTCTACTGCAAAAAGTCAACTATAAGTTAAATGAAATAAACTAATGCTGTTTACATGCTTTCAGGCATCCCAAACAAAAGAAAAAAATCACATTTTCTTGCTCTGCTGGCAGATAATTTTACTTAATCGATAATGTTAAAAATAAAAAAATCTGCCAACAAAGTAAGGTTAAATTGTTTAACACAGTACACTATCATAAAGCAAGCAAAAATCCCATAGAAAACTGCACAACAAAGAAATCACTGACGAAACTATCTTGAGATAAAAACAAGCATCTAATATATTTAACCTTACCGAAATCCCTAGCTCAGTGTGACCTTATTACTGCCTTCAGCACAAACACAAGTTAGTCCTCTCACACACATACACACACGTTAGTAAACAATCCGAAAACCACTTAATAATAAGCAGATCTGGCAACCCAATTTTCACCGTCAATCATCTTCCGCTGCCTTGGAAACGCATTCATTTTTGCCATCTTTCCCACTTACGGAGTACCATCCTCATTTTTCTCGTGCATAAATCTGCTGTTCCCCGTCAAAACAAAAACCACGTTATTGTCCTTTTGCACTTCACAACCCTAAAAACATCCTCTCATTCCTGCCACATCGCAAATCTCACTCTGCTATAAAAATTTTCCATTTTTTCATCAAAGTAGCCCGTAAAAACTTTATTAAAAACACAAAAACACGAACGACCAGACAACAATCTGCAGTTATTTATTTTAATGTATTTATTATTTTAATTTTAGTTTAAAGGCTATTTTATTTAAGCTTATTTTGAATTATACCTTAAGGTGTTTTGGTTGCTGTTATCATGTTAACCCTTTGAGTGTGTGAATTTGCGTGCCCCTAGTGGCAGAGCACGGCACTGCGCCTGTCGTCTCACTCTCACATGATCGCCTGCATTGGGGATTTGTACTGATTTGCCAGTTTCAAAAGGTGCCACACATCCATTGGAGGACTCAATGGATGACACGTAATACACCAAAGAAGAACTACTTCTCATTTCCTTTTCCTGTTTTTAGCATTTTAGCCCAGAAAGCTAATATGTCCACGATCGGTCACCATCACTTTTATCAGCTTTGTACGTGGAAAATGGCCATGGGATACAAGCGAAATTTATGTGGGATAATCATAAGACTTTGTAGATGTGGTAGAGACTTTAAATGACCTACAGAATGCAAAATAACAACCATGATGGGTGAAAATGCAGCGACAATGCCAGCCAGCCCCCCTTTGTCAAAAATGAGAATTTTCTGGGGGTTTTTTTTGGTTTTTTTTGTGGTTTTTTTTTATATTGTACTGATTTCTTATTCATATACTTTGAAGATAAGATGATGAGGTACCTCTACAAAAAACGGTGTCAAAAGACTGAACCATTCTTTGTGTAAATACATCCAAAGTCCAGTTTTAACTGAGTTATGGAATTTAAAGAAGTGCCAGGTTCAGGTTACTTTATTTGTACCCATAGGTAGATTTGGTTTGCAGTCTGGTGACATCCATATTTACAAGCCACAAATTACATTCAACATAGACACAAACACAGGCACATATGAAGCTGACTATAAACATGATAAAAATACTCAAGGCTCCATCAATCAGGGTATAAAAAGACAAAGAGATGGGAGAAAAACCAGAGGTAAGAGAGAAGGGTCATATTAAAAGTTAAAAACTAGTCAAAGAGGTTAAAAACTCAAAGGTCTAAAACCCAATAAAATATTTAGAACCCAAGTAACATCCTACAAAAATAAGTAAATATAAAATGGAGTTAATAAATAGGCACCTACATTATGTGCAATATATTGTTACAGCTTGTTCAACTCTTTGACAACAGCAGGAACAAAGCTGTTTTTGTAGCGCTGGGTTCTACTTTTTGGGACAGCAAACCTCCGTCTTGAGGGAAGAAGCTGAAAGTTGCAGTGCAAAGAGTGGGAGTCATCATTTAAAATGGAGGTAGCCATCCTCTGTACTTGTCTGGTGTACAGGGATGTCAGGCTCAGCTGTGGCTCACCAAGCAAACGACTGGACCATCTAACTACCTGATCCAAGGATTTCCTCTGTTTCAGTTTTATCTGACCAAACCATGACACTAAAGAAAAGGATAAAACAGATTCAATAAAAGCCCGATAAAACATTGTCATTATGGTTCGGTCAATTTGGAAGCGTGCAAGTTTCCTTAAACAATGCAAATGTTGCTGACCCTTTTTGCACACCCTTTCACAGTTCTCTTCAAAGTTTTAGTTACTATCAATAATCGTCCCAAGATATTTGTAGGATTGTACACATTCAGTGGTCTGGCCTTTTAGTACGGTGACTTTGTGCCTGGGATTTTTTCCTCCTAAAGTCAATAATCATGTCTTTAGTTTTTGTCGTATTCAGCTGCAGGTAGGAATCCTCACACCAGTGAACAAAATCATCAACTACTGGGCCGTGGCCACTCTCACCATCCTGGAGGAGACTGACAATAACTGAGTCATCAGCATACTTTATAATGTGTCTGTTGTCATGTCTGCTCCGACACATGTTTGTGTACAGGATGAAGAGTAGTGGTGACAACACACACCCCTGAGGAGAGCCAGTAGAAGAGCACTTTAGGTCAGACAATGTACCATTGACCATTACTCTCTGTGTCCTGTTGGTTAAGAAATCCAGAATCCAACCCACCAGATTATTGCTCAAATCAAATTATTGCAGGAGCCTTTCAACTAAGATATGAGGTTGGATTGTATTAAAGGCGGAGGAAAAGTCCACAAATAAAAGTCTGGCGTGTGTCCCATTAAAATCCAGATGTTTAAAAAGCATGTTAAACAGAGTGACAGTGGCATCCTGCACTCCTCTGTGAGGCCTATAGGCAAACTGCAGAGGATCCAATGCATGCTCAGTCTGCTTTAGGACCTCACATCTGACCAGTTTTTCAAAAATTTTCATTAAAATTGAAGTCAAAGCGACTGGTCTAAAGTCGTTTACCGTTTTAGGACAGGTGGATTTTGGAACGGGAACAACCATGGCTTCTTTCCAGATCTTAGGCACATGTTGCGTCTTTAAGGACTTATTGAAAATGTAATGAAATATAGGACTCAGTTCATGTGCACAGGACTTTACCAAGCGCCCATATATATTATCAGGGCCCTGACTTTTGTTTACTTTTACAGCACAGAACTCCCTTTTAACATCCTGCACCTCAATATTAAAGTGCTGATTGTCTTTGAGTTTCTGTTTCAAATCTTGGGTTTCTGTGCTAAAATCAAAGGAGTCAAAACGACCATAAAAACAATTAAGAGCATTAGCCAGCTCTGTGTCTGAATTAAAACCATCTAAAAACACACGATTACTGCGCTCTGTGCTTTGAAGGCCTGCAATAGTTTTCATACTGGCCCAGGCTGAACCAAGTTTCTTTGTTGCCATCTTGCTTTCCAATTCTGATTTATAATTCTGTTTTGCTCTTAAAATTTTGGACTTCAGCTCTTTTGTGGCAACCTGTAGCTCAGAAACAGACCCCTGTTTAAAGGCAAGTGCTTTCCTCTGTAAGCAGGATTTAACTGATTTTGTAACCCATGGTTTGTTGTTAGGATATATTTTGACACGTTTACGTGGAACAATCTTATTTTTACAGAAAGCCATGTATGAGCATGTGACGTCCACCAAAGAGTCCAAATCATTCCCGCAGGCCAGTGTGAACATCTCCCAGTCTGTACAGTCAAAGCATTCCTGGAGGCTGTGCACTGAATCTTCTGTCCACACATCAATGTCTCTCATCTCCACCTTGCCTCTTCTGAGAGCAGTTTTATATGTGGGCAGCAAATGTACACAGTTGTGATCTGAGGATCCTACAGGAGGAAGGGGGAGTGATTTATAGGCCCTCTCTATGGATCCATAGCACAGGTCCAATGTCTTTTTTCGCCTGGTTGGGCAGGAGACATACTGATAAAAGTTTTTAAGTGTCTTCTTTAAAGAAACATGGTTAAAATCCCCAAGAATGAAGTTTGGCGCCTCCAGAGAAATTGTTTGCAGCCTCTGGATCACATCAAAGATGGAGCTGGAGGCAGAGTCAGCGTCTGCCCTCGGGTGAATGTAAACAGTTGTGATGAAAAGCTGGGGGAACTTGTGAGGCAAATAAAAGGGGCGTAGTGACACAGACAGCAGCTCCACATCGGGTGTACAGATGCGCTCTCTGACTGTGACAGATGTGCAGTACTGCTTATTAATGTATAAACATACGCTGCCCCCCTGACGTTTCCCTGTTACCTCTTCCTGCCGATCCGAGCGCAGGGGGGCTCCAAAGCCGTCAATCCACAGGTCTGCGTCTCGGTCATGCGCATTAAGCCAAGTCTCGGTATAAGCCATGACACAGCAGTTCTTAAAGTCCTTCTGGTAGTGTACATTCCCTTGAATTTCATCCACCTTGTTTCTCAGAGACTGTACGTTCCCAAAAATCAGAGAAGGAAGAGGAATGTTACCAAACTGGGGGGGCTGCACGGTGGGGGGGCTGCCTAGTGGCGCAGTGGTTTAGCACTGTGGCAGCACAGTTTTACCCTCGGCCGGGGGATCACGGGGATCATGAGATTGTGGGTTCGATCCCAGCCCCCGACCAACAGTGAGCTGTGTGGAGTTTGCATGTTCTCCCCGTGTTGCGTGGGTTTACTCCGGGATTTCTCCGGTTTCCTCCCGCACACCAAAAACATGTAGGTTTAGGGCGCTCGCGCACGCAGCGACCAGCAGCCGGTGGCTTGTCACCAGACTGCAAACCAAGTCTACCTACGGGTACAAATAAGTAACAAAAAAAAAAAAAAAAAAAAAAAACTGACGTCTTCTCAGGCGCAATTTCACACCTCCACGCTTCCAGCGTTTCCTTCTGCCGTCTCTCCCGTCTCTCTTTTCACCGCTGTATCCGTCTCTCAAAATAAAGTCCGGCAGTTGCGGCTTAGGCTCAATCACAGCCGCTGCATCAACCGTGTTTAAATGCAGCAACATGTCCCTGGAATAATGTATTCTGCCCGCCATGATGCCGGTCGCGTTTACCTCATAGACAAAGAGCCGGAGGAAAAGTAGCAGCAGTGCAAGAGAGGGGAGGAAGTCCATGTTGTTGGAACCAGGGAGCTCTTCGCCATACAGTCCACAAACATTCCAGGGCAGAAGCGACACAGAGGATTTCATAAAAACACATAAAAGTACATAAAAACAGACACACAGACGACGGACTTTTTCACCAGCTGCCGGTCGCTGCGTGTGCATGCGCCCTCTGCCTCTGCTGCGACATTATGCAAATTAGATGCATAAATTTAAACTTTGGATCATATTTTGCATCTTTCTAATTGACAGTAAGCCATTATCTCTTACCACTTTCAAGTTATAGCCTTGGAAATCTGAACTATTTTATTGACAAAAAATATTTACCACTCTTGACCACTAGGGGTTATGTTGCAATTCGGCGACAAACACACTCAAAGAGTTAAGGTTAATCCTTATTATATTAGCAGTATTTCTCTTTATTTTAAGGCTATTTCTTGCTATAACCTTTATTTTATCTATTTTTTGTCTTTATTTTTTCATTCTCTCTCTCTCGGCCATTAATATCACTCCACGGTATCCTGCTGCTGTATTTTTCTGGGGTATCCTTCCGCGATATCCTCCTGCGCACTGTTGTACCCGTTTATTCAGTAGAAATGCTCTTCACTGACGGACTCTAACCGAGGCACAGTTACCCTTTACCGAACGGACCTGGACCTACAGTAATTAACTCTCAACTCTTTTACGTGCATTTTCAGACTGACCGCAGACTCTAACTGGGACAAAACGTTTTTAAATCATTAATAATTAAATTTACTCACTTCAGTCCGCCTGCAGTTCAGCTCCGTCACCCTCCGGTCTGCTCCCAGCGTCTCCGGACTGTGCCTTGTTTCCGCAAAGCCGACCCTTTGGAATCGGTGGGGGAGGTCTTCTTTGCAACCGTGCACTAGCTGTCTCTGTCCAAAAATACCAGAAACAGGAGGAGAGCGATATTTGGAGTCTCTGTGCTCGGGCACCAAGTATGTTGGAAAAATTCTTCTCAACCCTTCATCAAAGAATGAGGCAGAATCAAAGTTTAAGCAAATTTAATTACATTGGAAAGTGAAGAACAATACAATAACAGTCTCAGAGCCTATTTGCGCATCACTCTGACTCAAACACACATTGCTCAGTCCTTTAAGCTCTCCGTTATCTGAGAGGTGGAGGAGAAAATGTCATGATTGGTTCAGTACATCTGGTCAAAACTTGATGTACAGATTATCTCTTTCTCAGTAATAGTCAGACTTTGTCAGCACCAGTCACACCAGAACAATACATGCATACAAAAACAAGTGATAACACGTACAGCTGCATCAGCATCTTTAGCACTTTCACACAGACTCTGAGACAAAGCAGATTACATATATGAAACTTTTCTGTCATAGACTTTGGAAGAACATGTACCCATGCTTGCCAAAAAGTTCCTGTCTGTGAGGTAGGACTAGAACCCATTAAGAACAGTACCGGAGAGGCAACCATGTAAAACTCATGTAAAAGCAGTGCTTTGAAATTAATAATTAAAAGTAGTCAACCAGAAATTTCTGGGTGAGTTGAGGCTACAAAGAGCACTCACTTAAAAACTTGAATAATGACTTTAGTCTTCAAGGTTTGATGTTTTTCTCCAAAATTTATAACAATTTTCTGATAGTTTTCTACTTTTTTTCTGTAAATTTATCTAAATTTGAAACCATTTTCTTCAAATTTGTAATTTCTCCTTGTAAAATTGACTTTTCTTATATATTTGAGACTTTATTATAAATTTGTGCATTATTTTATGGCAAATTTTTGTCTATTTTTAAAATTCAATTACCTTTTTTTTTAAATAAATTTGAAATGGACTGGTATTTTTTTTTGCTTTTTCCTTATAAAATTTACATTTTTGACCATAATTTTGCAGAGCTAGAACAGAACAATAATTTAATTCTAATTTCAAAGAAAAAAAAATTGTATTTAATGAAATAAATGACAAAAGATAGTTATTTCTGTTATAATATTTCTATATATTTAGATTTTTTTGAGAAATCTCCTCACCAACCAGACAGCAGGAAAAACTTCCCTTATTTTGAAATCCAAATGTTGGCACGTTTAGTTTGTCTGATGGCTGCTTACGGATTAAAGTCATTGACTTCTTGAATTTCAGTCATCTTAACTTGCCAGGTACATAATAATGAGCATAAATTAGTTAATTAATATTAACTAAGGTAAATGTAAAAACATCTCCTTTTTATTCTTGCCTGAAATGAGAAAAAGAAAAAAACTAATAATTAGAAGACAAACTTAACCTACTTGAGCTCCTAACCACACCTGTTAGGTAAGCGACTCTTCATTATTGCTTCCGTTACCAGCGGGTTAAAACCATGATAAATGCTTCCACTGCTTACATATATCTTCTGCTTTTTTTTCTGAGTTTAAAAGTACTTTAAAAAGCTTGTCCTTCTCCCGGACAGTGAGGCTAGCGAGACACTGCCTGCCAACTGGAACGGTCACATGGGCGGGGCGCTTTTGAACTCCGTGCAGATGATGGTCATGTGCGTTGTTCGTGTGCCCACTTACGGACCATCATTCCTTCATATTTTTTTCTTAAATTTATATTTCCTCTTAGAGTGGCGGCATAACTTAAAGCGTAGTGGGCTACCACGCAGAAAATGTTTCCAGAGGAAACCCTCGATGCAATAGGAGAAATGTGTCAAAATCAATGCATTCAGAATGGTTTTTGATCCTTTTAGAGTAAGTGAGTTTCTGATGCAACAAAAGTTTGCAAGGTTATATTTCAGAGTGCGGCTCATGCATTTTATGTGCTTTTTAAAGCTGACCGTGGGATCTAATGTGACACCCAAATACTTAAACTCTGTTACATCTTCTATATTTGCTCCATTTAGAGTTATACTCGGATAGTGTGTATGATTTTGTTTGTTGGTAACACACATGGTAGCTGTTTTCCCTGTGTTCAGACTGAGGCATGATTGATTAAGCCATTTTAACACTTTCTCCATTGCTGTCATGAACTTGTCAGCCACTTGTTTGGCATCCTTCCCATGTGTGTAGATAATTGTGTCAGCTGCATACATGTGAATTTTTATGTCATTTTCACATACTGATGGCAAATCATTAATATACAAAGTAAACAGCAGTGGGCCTAAAATTGAACCTTGTGGTACTCCCATGGTCCATGCCTTTGATTGGGATACAGTGTTGTTTATGCACACACACTGGGAGTGACCAGATAGGTAAGATTTTAACCAGCTAAGGGTATTCATGGGCAGTTTATATCCTGATAGTTCAGAAACAAGGACTGAGTGATTGACCGTATCAAAGGCTTTACGTTAAGTCTAAAAAGATGCCCCCTCCCACCCCACCCCCAGTCCAGTTTTTCTTTAATAGTTTCAATAAAGTAACAACATGCAGTCTCCGTTGAGTGATTTGGCCTGAAACCAAACTGCATGGGATGCAGCAGCTGAGCAGATTTGAGATGTTTTATCAGTTGGTCTACTACAATCTTTTCAATGGCTTTTGAAAAAACAGGAAGTATACTTACTAATTTCCTGTTTTGTCTCCGGCTTTGTGTATGGGGGTTACAGTGGCAGGTTTCAATGCATCAGGAAAGATATTTTCCTGTATTGATTGATTTATTAGTTCTGCAATTGGAATTATTAAAGTATCTTTGTTTTTTCATGAATACAGTGTCTAGTCCAAGGATATCCTTAGTTGAGGATCTTGATAGAGATGATAAAATTTTGTTAAGCTTTACCTCATTTGTGGGTTTAAGGTTTAGATCAGTTTCATGATTTATTTTAATTTGGTGTGGGTGTGTTTGGATAAAATTCAGACTTAGTTCTTGTACTGATTTGATAAAATACTCATTAAAATTGCTGGCTATAACTGAGCTATCTGAGTGAAGTTTTCCATTCAAATTGAGTTGTATGACTTCACTTTTTTTGCATTTTTTTCCTGTGAGTTTATCAATACATTTCCAGAGTTTTTTGTTGTACCCTTTTGTATTTTTGATTATGTCTAAGAAGAAATTTGCTTTTGCTTTACGGAGCTGCATGGTGAGTTCATTTCTGAGGCTTTTAAAAATCAGTCTTTTTAAGATAAGATAAGCTAAGCCTTTATTAGTCCCACAATGGGGAAATTCCAGGATTGCAACAGCACAGGGATAGCAACACTCAGAGCAACAATCAGAAGGCAAGAAAAAAACAAAAAAAGCAAGAGGAGCTAACATACATATGTACATATTACTATAAATATACAGTATATATATATACGTATATATACTGTATATATACAGTGTATATATATACAGTATATATATATATATATATATATATATATATATATATATATACAGACACACAGTGCAGAGCATTGTAGCTGGATGGAATAAATATATGAGTATATAAACACAGTGCGGAGCATTGTAGCTAGATGGAATAAATATGTAGATATATAAACACCCACAGTACGAAGCATTGCAGCTAGGTGGAATAAATATGTAAATATATAAACATACACAGTGCGGAGCATTGTAGCTAGATGGAATAATATGTAGATAGAGGGAGGGGAAAAAAAGACTCGGAATTGAGCCGCTGTTGCAACGGGCAGCCGACTCGTGTGGCGCCGGAAGTGATTTTTGTACTTAAATCAGTTTTTAGTTTTGGAATCATGAGATTCCGTAATTTTTAATTTAGCCAAGGTAGATCATGTTTTCTCTTGTGCTTAGTGTTATTTTATATTTTGAGACAATTTCTTTGATTGTTGATCTCATATTTTTGCATATCTGTTCACAGTTTGTATCGCAGTTTATTTCATTCCGCTTTATGTGCTGTAACTCATTTTCAAATGATTGTTTTTCTTTTGTATATATGAGATATATGTTCCACCATCAGTAGGCTTTTTGTATCGTGATTTTGATAGTTTGCATGCTACTAAAGTGAGATTATGGTCAGTCATGCCAGTGATTAGACTGTTTTTTTGTTTTGTTTTTTTGTTATGCGGTCAGGTTTGTTTGTAAAGATCAAATCAAGGAGAGTTTGAGATGAACGAGTTATTCTAGTTGGGTTACTGATAACTGATCCATATGACACTAATTGATGATGTCCTTTAATTTCTGTCTGCGTGTTTTACAAAGCCAGTTTAAGTTGAAATCACCCATGAGGATTAACTCTTTGCTGCCAAACTGTTTCAGTACATTTGATAGACAATTAAAGAATGTCCTGAGAAGATGAAGGGCGATAGTACTTTAACTCCAACACATTCCAGCATATTTTCAGCAATGTCAACTTGTATAGACTGATAACCGTCCTTTTATATAAGTCATGACCCCTCCTCCCCTGCCATCTTTTCGGTGTTATCTATAGGTATTGTACCCTGATACATTGAAAACAGCTGGAGGTGGTGTTGGGGTTAACCAGGTTTCTGAGAGGCATAGTTAGTCAAGATTTGAATTTGAATTTGTTAATAGTTCTTGTATTTGTTCTGTTTTAGAGACAATGCTCCTAATATTGAGATGACCTCCAAAAAAGCCTTTAGGTTTCATAGTCGGATTCCACAATACCTTGGCATGATTCACAGTTTAAAACATTTTTGTAGTTTGTTTTTCAGTCAGTTTTTATTCCATACCCATCCTGTTTTGTAACAGTCTTACCTTATGCAGTTTGAGTCTTGTAATAATTTTTCCTGCGTTGATGTCACCGACATCCCAGGTGACTTCACTGATGCCATTCCCATTCGGATGCACCGCTGCTGCACCGGCATCTGGAGAAGCCTTTCCTGCATTGATATCACCAGTGTCTTTGGAGATCTGATCGAAGTCAGCCTTCTCTGGATGGGCTGCTGCTGCATTGGTGTCCAGAGAGGCCGGGACGACATTGATAGCCAGGCAGCCGCTGGGCCACGAATCATCAACACGGCCCGGCCCGGCAAACATCTATTGTTGAAAGAGCCACCGCTGCACCGGCGTCTGGGGGAAAAGGGCTCCAAGCCGTCGACACGGCTCCATTTAATGGACATCCCCCATTGGAAAAGCCACCATTGTACCAGCACCCAGGGGGACCGGGTTGGCGCTGTCACTTCACCGTTGGGCCACGATTTGTCGTCTCGACTCTGCCTGGCAGGCCCACCCTGCCAAGTAAGCCGCTGGAGCACCAATATCCTGGGTGCCCAGGTCAGTGCAGAGTTCCGATCGCTGGATGCCGTGCTGTCGGTGTGGGTCTGCCGAAACAGTCAGTGTTGCTGTACTGGTGTTTGGAGGGATCATGTACTGTGGAGGGGCCAGGTTGGCCAAATTAGCTGAATTGTCATTCTGGCTGCAGTATCCAGGTTTTTCAGTTCATTTGCAGTTGTTCGGCTAGCTGTGGTGGCCAGGTTGACCAGTTTAGCAGTGGTTGTTGGGCTGGCTGTGCTGGCCCAACTGGGTTTCCATTGTCCAAAGACTGTGGGCCTGGGTTTGCCTCCACATCGCCGGCTAATAATATCATAGCTGCTCTTCTTCTTCTTCATAGCAGTCTGTCGGGGGCGACAATGACTGTTTCATTTAGGTCTGATCAGATTGCTTCACACAGCTCTATCCTTTGCCCTCCGCTGCCAGGAACTCCTCACCTTGTTAACCTGGGCTACGTCCGAGCCGGTATGAGTTGCTTTCTGACTGACCATTTCATGAAACTGCTTGCAAAGTATTTGAGTACCACTAGCTTTTGCTGGACTAGCAGCACATTCTTGGCAGATAGAGGTATTATCAGTGGCAAGGAGAGGCCAAGACGAACTGACTCCAGCATTATTATTTTTCTTTCAGATATCTGATCTTTTTTTTGGGGGGGGGGGTCTTTGAATTGTTTGAGTGCTTTTTTGTTGTAGCAGATTGATATTTTAATGAGTCAAAGTTACAGTGGGGCAAAAAAGTATTTAGTCAGCCACCAATTGTGCAAATTCTCCCACTTATAAGATGAGAGGTCTCCAATTTTCATCATAGGTATACCTCAACTATGAGAGACAAAATGAGAAAAAAAAATCCAGAAAATCACATTGAAGAATTTTTAATGAATTAATTGGTAAATTCCTCGGTAAAATAAGTATTTGGTCACCTACAAACAAGCAAGATTTCTGGATCTATCTATCTATCTCTCACAGACCTGTAACTTCTTCTTTAAGAGGCTCCTCTGTCCTCCACTCGTTACCTGTATTAATGGCACCTGTTTGAACTCGTTATCAGTATAAAAGACACCTGTCCACAACCTCAAACAGTCAGACTCCAAACTCCACTATGGCCAAGACCAAAGAGCTGTCAAAGGACACCAGAAACAAAATTGTAGACCTGCACCAGGCTGGGAAGACTGAATCTGCAATAGGTCAGTAGCTTGGTGTGAAGAAATCAACTGTGGGAGCAATTATTAGAAAATGGAAGACATACAAGACCACTGATAATCTCCCTCAATCTGGGGCTCCACGTACGATCTCACCCCGTGGGGTCAAAATTATCACGAGAACGGTGAGCAAAAATCCCAGAACCACATGGGGGGACCTAGTGAATGACCTTCAGAGAGCTGGGACCAAAGTAACAAAAACTACATCAGAAACACACTACGCCGCCATGGACTCAAATCCTGCAGTGCCAGACGTGTCCCCCTGCTTAAGCCAGTACATGTCCAGGCCCGTCTTAAGTTTGGTAGAGAGCATTTGGATGATCCAGAAGAGGATTGGGAGAATGTCATATGGTCAGATGAAACCAAAATAGAACTTTATTGTAAAAACTCAACTTGTCGTGTTTGGAGGAGAAAGAACACCATACCTACTGTGAAGCATGGGGGTGGAAACATCATACTTTGGGGCTGTTTTTCTGCAAAGGGACCAGGACGACTGATCCGTGTAAAGGAAAGAATGAATGGGGCCATGTATCGTGAGATTTTGAGTGAAAACCTCCTTCCACCAGCAAGGGCATTGAAGATGAAACGTGGCTGGGTCTTTCAGCATGACAATGATCCCAAACACACCGCTCGGGCAATGAAGGAGTGGCTTCGTAAGAAGCATTTCAAGGTCCTGGAGTGGCCTAGCCAGTCTCCAGATCTCAACCCCATAGAAAATCTTTGGAGGGAGTTGAAAGTCTGTGTTGCCCAGCGACAGCCCCAAAACATCACTGCTCTAGAGGAGATCTGCATGGAGGAATGGGCCAAAATACCAGCAACAGTGTGTGAAAACCTTGTGAAGACTTACAGAAAACGTTTGACCTCTGTCATTGCCAACAAAGGGTATATAACAAAGTATTGAGATGAACTTTTGTTATTGACCAAATACTTATTTTACCGAGGAATTTACCAATTAATTCATTAAAAATCCTTCAATGTGATTTTCTGGATTTTTTTTTTCTTATTTTGTCTCTTATAGTTGAGGCATACCTATGATGAAAATTGGAGACCTCTCTCATCTTTTAAGTGGGAGAACTTGCACAATTGGTGGCTGACTAAATACTTTTTTTACCCCACTGTATGTATTTAACCAGGTAAAAACAAGAATAATTTCACCCCTAAATGATGGTTTTAAATGTGTAATAGCACTGTCACTGTTGTCTAATAATAATTGCTTTTATCTGTCTCTGATCTCAGTATGTCCAGAATGACTCACCCTCCAGTAAATCCTTGGCGGGCTTGGTGGTCCAGCTGCTGCAGTTCCAGGAGGATGCTTTTGGGCGCAGAATAAACAATCCTGCTCTTACCAAGCTGCCTGTGAGAACCCATGGTCAATGCTACTCCAAATAAAGCCATGTTCAGCCA
This sequence comes from Pholidichthys leucotaenia, assembly GCA_020510985.1. Classification (NCBI taxonomy): domain Eukaryota; kingdom Metazoa; phylum Chordata; class Actinopteri; order Cichliformes; family Pholidichthyidae; genus Pholidichthys; species Pholidichthys leucotaenia. The sequence continues at coordinate 71,938,413 of CM035849.1, forward strand.
TTATGGATCTTCCCTCAGTACAATATATTGTGTCCTTGATATCCTCAGGCTAAGTGCTTCCTGGATTTTAAAGCAGGAGGTGCTCTTTGTCACATCTTGGGGTCGGTCTACAAGTTCAAGAGTGAGCAAGGATGGTGAGTAGATTTCTGCGTGACTTTGTTATAGGGCTGTCCTGAATATCTGTCCGGGGGCTCCAAGCATTCAGAGTACCTCAGAGTGATTATTGAATATTCTGGTATTGTTATTCTTTTTCCTCAAGAGGCTGTATCAGGATCATTATCTGAAATGTGTGACTGTTGTGAATTTTTTTGTAAATTTGTACCTTTTCTCTCTCTTTCTCTCTCAACAAAATGTGACATCTATTATAAACTAGTGCATTGTCCATAAAATGCAAGTACAGTGATCCCTCACTTATCGCGGTTAATGGGTTCCAGAACCGACCGCGAAAAGTGAAAAACCGCGAAGTAGCGTCACCCCTAATGACGTCATCCATAAATAATACGTACGTTCATTCTCTCACTCTCTCTCTCATACACGTACACACACACGTGTACGTGTACATACATACGTAGATGTAAACAAAGTGTACATAAATATGTTTTTAGAACTCTTTTATTCTTATAACAAGATACGTAACTCAAGATGAAAATGATTTACTGCACAGGTTAATGAGAGCTTTACTGCTCCTCAGGTGACGCCTCATCGTGAGGTGCTAGAGGCGCAGGATCATCGAGGGCAGCTTCCGGTAGAGCTGGAGGAGGCGGCGTAGTGGCTCGACGGGAAGACTATTTCGCACAAAATGGCACAAGAGAACAGCAAAAAGTTCCACGCGGCGAGACTAAGTAACACGAGCGATAAAAAGCAATGAATGCGGTCTTCCTTCCCTTCATGGGTGCTCGGCAGGGAGAGGAGGTGGGTGAAACGTCTCGGCCAATCAGCTTGCGGGGTGAAACGTCTCGGCCAATCAGCTTGCGAGATTTCCGAGCCGAGCCAACACGACAACAGCGAACAGAGAGTTGTGCTGCTCTCCGTGTTGACACCTGATGGTCTAATGTAGTCTCCCTGCCTTCTGCTAGCGCCCGCCCATTATTTCTCAATTTTGAATTTTTGATGAATATTTTTGAAAAATCCGCGATGCACTGAGGGCGCGAAAGGTGAAGCGCGAAGTAGCGAGGGATCACTGTATTCCTGTCTGAAACGGGTATCCCAATTAGGCTTTACAGGCCCAAATGTGGGCTCTTTTTGAAAGTGAAATACAAAAAGGTGTAGCCTATATGTTGGCAATCACACACATTAGACTTTGGCAAATATGAAAGGGACTGAATGGCACTAAGATTTATTTGACTGTGTGAATATTAATTACAGAATACCTAATTATTGAAAATGAATGGGACATCCAATATTAGGGACTGTTTCGGATCCCTTGTATTTGTTTGTCAGATCACTTATTTGTGTGATCTTTTATCACTTATATTCAAGATAATAGTGTATCTTTCACTTGAAGGAATGGAAGTTGTTCAGTCACCGTTATAATTATCTTCATTTATATCACTGTTCAGTGATGGAGTTAAGTGTAGTATTGAATTTCTTCTGTGTATCGGCAATAAACTCATGCAGTATTATAACAGGACACATTTACATAAGTTGAGACCCATTATAGTGCATCATTTTATATTGTAGCAGTATTTTGTTATTCAAAGGCAAAAGTGTTATCTATCAAATTAACTACAGAACACCCAACATTATTATACACAGCGGAAGGTCCTGTTTGACTGCAACCGTTGCATCAGTACTGCCCATTTGTCAGTAAATACTGCGATGATGATGATGATTTAACTAAAAATTATTGATTTTGTTATTTGGGCATTCGTTATCGTGTGCCTCCATACGAAGCACTGTGGTGAGCCCAGTCGGGCCGCTGCTTCTCCTGCCGTGTCCTGTGTTGGATACACCCAGTGTTCTTTGTCAGACCTGGGTTCCCGCTGACGTGCCGCCCAATCTGCTCGCGCACCTCGTGTTCTCCACATACTCCGAATTATCCTTTAGACCTACCCAATCGCGGCAACTTTATGGTATAATTTTTTTAAGCATTAAATCTAAAGTATTATCTTTTTCTAGTCAAATCTGTCACTTTTCACTTCCTTGTTTTGTTCAGTGAGAGCTGTGGTGACTGACTGGTCGTGATGCCACATTTATCTAATCAGCACGGAGTTGATCCAAAACCCCGCCCACACTTGTAGAAGCCTGGGCATGAGGAAAGAGCGATGACTGAACTTTTATTGATAAAAATTACATATTTTGACTGAACAACTCCATACTCGGAGATGCACACCCTCGTAACTTCAGCAAAGCACTTAAAAAAAATCTGAGGTCAGTCTAATGAACAGTTTGAGAGATATACGAGGAACACACATACACACACAGACAGATTCCTTATATTTATAAATAGATCTGTGAATTGTTCTTGTAAATGTACTGATTTTTTTTCTCATAAATATGCTATTTCTGTCTGTTCATATTTTGGAATTTCTAATTTACCATTACTGAAACTGGACAGTAATAACAACAGCTGAATATCTGAATACCAGATTAGCAAACACATTGGGATAATCAGATATTTGGTATATATTTCAGGTCCTAACCCCACTTTACTCTCTCATTATGTCATATCATGTTAATCAGGAGAAGTTTTTAGGGAGTGTAGCCCTAATCTCACTGTAATTTTTTCCCCCCCATTGTTTTCACCACTGCTAGGCGGAGATTTGACCTGCAGAATCCTTCTCGGATGGACAGGAATGTGGAAATGTTTTTAAATGTAGAGAAGAACTTAGTTCAGGTAAGAACCCAAGATTCTGCATACCAAAAGACCAATACATGCATGTTTTATTAAATTCAGATCTGTTCCTAAATGTGAAGTGCATCCACGCAGCTTGGTGGTGCAGTAGTTAGCACTGTGGCAGCACAGCAAAAAGTTTGTGGGTTCGATCCCACCCCCTGGCCAGTTGTGACCCTTCTGTGTGGAGTTTACACGTTCTCCCCGTGGGTTTTTGTTGGGTACTGCAGTTTCTTCCCACAGGCCAAAAGCATGCACGTTAGTTTAATTGGCATCATCCAGGTGGATACCCTCAGTTTCCCCTCTGGGGATCAATAAAGTATACAAAATCAAAATAAAAAAAAAAATCATCTGGGGATAAGTTGAGATGATGAGATTGAGATGAGATTCAACTTTATTGTCATTACACATGTATGAATACAAGGTAACGAAACGTGACTTGGCATTTGGGCACGCTCTGCAGTGCGCATCCAAGGCCGGGGCAGCCGCTAGGCGCCAGTCATAAAGAAGAAAGGAAAAAAAAAAAAAAAAAGAAAAAGGGAAGGGATATGACACAGTAGGCGAGAGAAAAAAAAACATGTTTTATCAAAATGGCGCTCAGTGAGTGAGCGAAATTTTGATTGCAGGCAAAAAACAACCCTCAATGCACATTTAGCATTTAGCAGGAGATCACACACAAAAGTTGAGAGAGGCAGTGTATTTGTATGAGTCAATATTTGTATCAGTCATGTAATGTTGTATGCATTGTGTAGTGTAAGTGTGACAGTTGTTAGTGAGCAGCAGAGGGCGCCTCCCGGCAGTGGATAGATGTTATAATCATGTGACTTATAAACAAGTCCAGAGTCTATCTCTCTTGCTTGCAGAAGGCACATGAGGCACTTTTCCACTTGGAACCCAAAGGCCTCGTTTGGCCTTGGACCGAACAGTCCTGTTCCGGCACTGGTGGTTTTCCACAGCACAAGGCTCACTGTAGTATGGGTGGGAAAAGGAGGGAGTTGGAGGCGGGGTTTTGAGGGAGTTGGAGGCGGTGCTACACTCCCCTTTAGGCTGCGCCACTTTCCCTGGACCAATTAGTAGTCCAAGAGCTATTTAATATCATGTTGGTGGTGAGGCTGCTGTGTATTATTATGCATTACTCATCTCATGTAACCTTGTGCCTTTGCAATGACGCAATTTTTTCGTATATTTAATGTGGACGTGTGGATCTTTAATATCACAGTTACAAGTACTGGGACAGCCATCTAATAAAAAATATCTTACAAAACTACAAGTCCACATTTTCTTTAAAGTGTACTTGTTAATGCTGAGTACAGAATTGGGTGAGGCGCACCAAAACAATTGTTGCTGTACACCCCACACCCACCCGTCCTTACAATGGCTAAGTTGAATATTTTGTGCGGATAAAACCATTACCTGGGTTGGCAATATGAACATTTCCAAATACAGCACTTAAAATATTAGGTGTCCCTGTTGTTGCACATGGATATAAAGCTTGGTCAGTAGTGGCTAGCTTTTAATGTATGTGTCGGCAGTTATTGCACTCCATAACACACTGCAATGACAAATTTTTCCCAACCTTTTTAAGGGTTTTAAGACAGTGTAAAACTTAGTAGTAACAGACAACACATGATGTCAACAGTCACGGGTTTATTCAACGTTATTAACACTGGTCATTGATTAATGTACAGTATATACATAATAATGGTTGGGAAAACGGGTCACACACGCCGTGCGAGGGTTTCAAAGACTGCCATGAGAGTGTTATTGAGGGCAGCATTCTGCGTATTTTCCTTCCTTCGTACAGCAACTTCGGCTTCCCTGGACTGACGGACCTCATCCACAAGCAGTGAATTGAGTTCCAACTGTTGCCGCTGGAGCTCAATCTGTTCACAGTGCTGTTCCCTTTCTGCTTCTTGCATCGATGCAAAAATAGTTGAAAGGTCTTGTTTTGTGTTGCTCCGCTTCCTCTTACCTACAAGACAGAAATGTGAGCTGGTGTCAGTAAAATCAACCTCAAAACATGTAGCAGTACATCCCCAAAAATTAATACAAAAGTTAAATATTTTTGGACACATGTCAGAAAGTGAGACCCATATATTATACAGAATCATTAATCAGACAGTGAAGTATTGTTACATTTTAATCATTTATTGGCTCACAGTGCATGAATATCCAAAATTACTTTTCTCGAAAAATCGATGGTTATGTTAAAAATAGATATTAAAAAAAGAGGAGTGTTCTCAAAAGTATGACGATTTATGGAGAAACGGATTTCATTTTCCAGCTGGAGTGACCATCGCCCCACAGTGCCTAAACAATCAAAACCTGGTGTAATGGACAAGGCATCACTGTGTTTGATTTGGCCAGGAAACTCTCCTGACATAAAACCCATATGGATTGTCAAGATTATGACAGATACCATCTTATATGACTTTCACTGTCTTTTGTGAGTCACAAAAAACACACTGTACCATGACATTGCAGTTATTTTGAGATGTACCTGTACAAGGGACACACACTGGTGAAAGTCAAGTGCTGGGTTTAAAAAAATTACTTTTTTTTATGAGTATCACAACTGTGTATTTGTAAGATAAGATAAGCCTTTATTAGTCCCACAACGGGGAAATTCCAGGATTGCAACAGCACAGGGATAGCAACACTCAGAGCAACAATCAGAAGGCAAGAAAAAAAAACAAAAAACAAGCAAGCAAGAGCAGCTAATATACATATGTACATATTTAGTAAAAGCTGGGTTTATGTTTCAAATGCCTAGCTTTTTATGGTGGTCAAAAAATTCTAGAGGTGACCCAAATTCTATGGTGGAGAGACCCAGCTGGTCTATCATCTCTGAAGAGCTGGAGCAGGTGGCTGGGGAGAGGGAAGTTGGGCTTCTCTGCTTGAACTGCTGCCTCCGTGACGCGGAGAAGCGGTAGAAGATGGATGGATGGAAAAAATTCTGAATGCATTTATACAGTAGGCTCAACTGAATCATGAAAATGAAGCACGCTGACTTTCAAATAATGAGTTTTGTGCTACAACAGCTCATTAGCTTTTCCATGCCTGTGATTAAATATGCAATTGCATCGCTGGACTTTTTTGATGTGCTTTACATGAAACAATAAACTGTACCGTGAGTATTACATTATTACAATATAATATTATTATATTATTTGACTATTGGCCTTTACCTGTGCGTGAAAGTGTTGACGGAGATGTGCCAAACTGTGAGCGAGCTGGACTTGGTTCTGGTGCCGGATGATCTAGATCCGTAGCAGGAGAAGCCGGGTGCTCGTATCGTGGGAGGTGGGCTCCGTCGGTGTGGAAGCATAATCTTAAAAAAAAAACAAAAAAAACCTTTTAACCAGGATTACAACTAACTATTTCATCAGATATTGTCAACACAAAAAAACAACATACAAGGACGGACATAGCATTAAGCTAGGTCATCGTTTAAACACGATTAAGTTTTCGTCTGTCCTAAGTGAACTTTCCACTGTTGGAAAAAATAAAGCATGAATATCAGATCACTTACCGTCCTGTATATCACAATATCACGGCTTCAACTGCTGAAGTTGGGTGCGTCGCTGCACATTCAATTCAATTCGGGTGGCTGGGTCTAATTCCCGGTGCGTCTCCGTGTAATTTCTGGTGCGTCTGTTTGTGCACTCCACTGCAGGCTCAGTCTGCTTCCCTCTGCATTCTCTCATCAGCCGAAATGCACAGGAAACTCTGCTGGACTGCGGTGTTACATTTCTGCTGATTTCTGTTAAGCCATTCTCTCGTTGTGGTTTATAATATCACTTGTTCACGGGCTCACTGACGAAAAATTGCAAATGGCGACCAGCAAGCGATTCTGGAAAGTCAGTGTAACGCCCACGTAACGCCCACTCTCATGACGCTACGCACAGGCCAATGAATGGCCAGCAGTGGCGTGACGAAACGGGGCCGGGACCTGCTTTTTACGGTGCCGAAAAAAGTGTCAGTTAAACTGGAACTGTTCCGAAAAAGGGAACTGTGAGGCCTTTGGGTTCCGAGTGGGAAACCGGACAATGGAGGCCGATCGGGGCCAAACGGGGCCTTTGGGTTCCAAGTGGAAAAGCGTCTATGGGCACCGTCCTTGAGGGTCCAATCCGCTGATACGACAACAACTGATTGTCGATTGTTTGGGTTAGCAGAGCCACTCCTTCCGCTTATCTTCATCAGGAGGAATGTAAACACGGGGCACCAAAGACAAGGTCAAATCAAATCAGCACAGTGCACTCAGAGAATAGAATTTTTCCTCACCCGTGCAATTCTGTGCTTTCATATGTGCAGGCTTAAACTTTTTTCCATGGAGAGCACAGGGCTCCAGATGTATTCCTCCACTGAATCACTGTCATTCAGTTCACCGTTTGCCGCTACTCGTGCCCTCCCCAACTGGTCGAATTTGATGAAGGAGCTTGCCGGGTCCGCTTTGATCAGCTCTCTCACCTTCCTTCAATTTCTGATGCATCAGGGAACTTCACAGCCAAAAATAGAAGTCCTGAGATCATAACCAATAATGTTTCCACAGACGCATGAATTCCAATGTCCATGAGTCTCCTCGCAGGTTCCAATTCTTGGGCTCCCCCTTGGCCCGATTCTTGTTGAAAAATAGTGACAATAGCACATTTAAGCCGCTTCCAAATCCATAATTTCCGTTTAGATTAAGATTCAGCAGAAGAAGAGCGACTAAACACAGACAAAAACGCAACATTGCAAAGCTGGGAATAGGTCAGGAAGGCAGACGAGAGGAGGGACGAAAAATGCGACTGCTCTCTCTCAAGGCAAGAAGAGAAAAAAGTTGTCCTTGGGTGTGAATGTGAGCGTGACTGGTTATCTGTCTCTCTGTGTTTTCCTTGCAATTTGTCTTGGCTGTACCTTACTTCTCACCCAAAGATGCTGGGATAGGCTCCAGCCCCACTGTGATCCGGAAAAGATTAAGCACTTGAAGATGATTTAGTGAAGGAGTGATGTGCATTGTTTTTCATTGGCTGGATGTTGAAAACAGAGAATTATCTACTTCTTCTGACATAAATGTTTGCTGTAATTTTATGTTGCCCTTTTGCTGATATGCAGATGGGTTGTAAATATTTATTTTATGCATTTCTACATGCCTTTGTTTAACTTCGCATTTTCAACCAGACTGCACATATACACTACCGTTCAAAAGTTTGGGGTCACCCAGACAGTTATTTTGTGTTTTCCATGAAAAGTCACACTTAAGCCTGTTTTCCACTAGCCCAGCACACCTCGGTACGGCTCGATTCACTTCAGTACAGCTCGGAACGCTTCTGTCTCCATTAGCACAGTGTTGCGGGGCAGCAGCAGATTCTCAGCGAGGCGGGGCCACACTCCCGTGATGTTATGCACCGGACTGAGTCCTTATTTACACCAGACAAAAATGGAGGATCCAAGGATTATTGCCTTGCACGCTCTGTGGTTTTATCTCACAATTAATTTTATCTCATAATTAAGCTGCAACAACACAAGTCACTTTTGTTTTGAATTAACTGCCAAATGACCTAGAAATAATGAGCTGAAACTTGTTTTTATTCGTATTAAATAATGAGACGGTGGCACACTGGACTACACCACATCCTAGGGCATTTTGGATGTACTGAATTAAAAAAATTCATGTTTTTCACCTTCAGGTCAACGTTTGGAACAACAGTATTATTATTTTCCGTTTAGATGATGCTACACTCCTTCTAAAGTATTGTAAATCTCTGAATTTGGAATGCCGATAGAACATTCAATTTACATATACTTGTACCTTTGACTTGGTGCTAATTTTTTATGATATTTCAATAAAAAGAACAGAAAGCGTACAAAAAGATTTCTTTTTTGGTCTAGTTAAAAATTACATTAACTTTACAATGGTTGACCCTCAGTATCATTTTGATCAGACTAGGCAATGGAATTTCTATGTAATTCTCTCGGCGCCACACCAGTCGGCTGCCTTTTGCAACAGCGGCTCGATTCCGAGTTTTTTTGGGTTTTTTTCCCTTCCTCTCTCTTTTGATCACTTTTTTTTTTTTTTTCACCCCACTTATATCACGGACACACAGATCGTCCCAAATGTCTCCTGAGCCGGTGGACGGAGCCACTGTTTATAGCAGGATTCGATACAACAGGGAAGAGCTGCTAGCATTTAACCACCACCCGGTCCCACTGGAAAAACTCGACATACCGAGAGAACTGAGGCGAAAACGCCGCGGCTGCCGGGCTGGAGTAAGGCGGAGGACAAAAAATATAAGGTACAGACCCTCCCTTCCATCTGTTGTCATGGGAAATGTACGGTCGATACTGGGAAAGTTAGATGAGCTAGCGGCTATCTCCCGTTATGATAGCACTTACCGGGAGTGCTCTCTCCTTTTGTTTACTGAGACGTGGCTAACTGAACTAGCAGCAGATGCTAACATTGAGCTGGAGGGTTTTCACATGATACGAGCTGACCGAACACCAGAGAGTGGCAAAACTAGGGGCGGTGGAGTGATAATGTATGTTAACAACAACTGGTGTAGACCGGGACATATCACTGTTAAACAACGACACTGCAGCAAAGACATTGAGTTGCTAGCTGTTAGCATGAGGCCTACATATCTCCCGAGAGAACACTCACACGTGATCTGCATTGTTGTTTATGCAAATCCGACGGCGAACGCTGGGACAGCGCGTGACGTCATCCATTCAGTAACCAGCAGGCTGCAGACAGAACACCCAGATGCTCTTCTCCTCATCTCAGGCGATTTCAACCACGTTTCACTGTCTCCCATTCTGCCCACTTTCACCCAGTATGTCACATGCCACACTAGAGACAATAAAACACTGGATTTGTTCTACGCAAACACTAAGGAGGCGTACACCTCATCGCAACACCCCCCACTTGGGAGATCGGATCACAACTTGGTTCATCTCCGACCGGTGCACAAACCCCTAGTGCACAGACAACCTCCGGCCATGCACACTGTGGAGTTATGGTCTGAGGAGACAATGGACACTCTAAAGGATTGTTTTGAAGCCACTGCCTGGAAGCAGCTCTGCGATCCACATGGTGAGGACATCGATGGCCTCATTCACACCTTCACGGGCTACCTCAGCTTCTGTGTGGACAAATCCGTTCCCACCAAGACCATACGGCGTCACTCAAACAACAAACCCTGGATCAACCCTGAGATAAAAACACTTCTGAGAGAGAAGAAGAGGATCTTCAGGTCGGGGAACAGGGAGATGCTGAAGTCCGTACAGAGGGAGCTGAGGAGAAAGATCAGAGAAGGCAAGGACAGCTTCAGGAAGAAGATGGAGGACAAGCTGCAACAGAGCGACATCAGCGGGGTCTGGAGAAACCTCAAAACCATCTCTGGGCTCCAGAATACCTCCCCCCAGGCCACGGGGGGCAGGGAGTGGGCGAACAACATGAATCTGTTTTTCAATAGATTTGACCAACCGCCCTCCCCCCTGTCTGCACAACAACCACTGCTGCCACTAAGAAATCAAGTCCTGCTGCCCACTCCCCACTCCACCGACACCCCCCCCCACTCCCAACACACAGCCCCCCATCCTGACCCTGACCAAGACCCAGGTGAGGACGGAGCTGAGGAAGATCAAGGCGAGGAAGGCGTCGGGACCGGACGGCATCAGCGCAAAGCTCCTCAAGTCCTGTGCAGACCAGCTGTGTGGGATTGTGACGTATATCTTCAACATGAGCCTGAAACTGGGGAGGGTACCACAGCTGTGGAAAACATCTTGTGTGGTACCTGTACCAAAAACTTCCCATCCCAAAGACCTGAACAGCTTCAGACCGGTGGCCTTGACGTCCCACTTGATGAAGACCCTGGAGAGACTGCTCCTTGCTCATCTCCGCCCCCTGGTGGAACCAGCGATGGATCCACTCCAGTTCGCCTACCAGCATGGCATTGGGGTGGAGGATGCGGTGATCTTCCTCCTTCACCGTTCTCTGTCCCACCTGGAGAAGCCCGGGAATATGGTGAGGATCATGTTCTTTGACTTCTCCAGTGCTTTCAACACCATCCAACCGATGATCCTGAAGGACAAGCTGCTGCGTGCAGGGGTGGACCAGCATCTGTCATCATGGATCCTGGACTACCTCACGAACCGGCCTCAGTTTGTGAGAACCCGGGACTGTTTCCGACACGATCATCAGTAGCACGGGGGCCCCCCAGGGAACGGTGCTGGCTCCCTTCCTGTTCACTCTTTATACTGCGGACTTCTCACACAACACAACACATTGCCATCTACAGAAGTTCTCTGATGACTCTGCGATCGTTGGTCTCATCTCCAGCGGAGATGAAGCTGAGTACAGAGGGCTTATCCAGGACTTTGTGGACTGGTGCCATCGGAACTGCCTCCAGACCAACGCGAGGAAAACTAAGGAGCTGGTGGTGGACTGCCGCAGGCATGGGCAGCCCCTCACAGCACCAGTAAATATACAGGGAACAGACATCGAGATGGTGACATCCTACAAGTACCTGGGTATTCATCTGAACAATAAACTAGACTGGTCACACAATACTGACGCACTCTGCAAGAAGGGACAGCGCAGGCTGTTCCTGCTGAGGAGACTCAGGTCTTTTGGTGTACAAGGGGCGCTGCTGAAGTCATTCTATGACACGGTGGTGGCATCAGCCATCACTTTTGGAGTGGTCTGCTGGGGCAGTGGCATTACTGCAGCCGATAGGAAGAGACTGAACAAACTGATTAAGAAAGCTAGCTCTGTCCTGGGGCAACGCCTTGATCCGATGGAGGAGATAGGAGAGAGAAGGACGGTGGCTAAACTGTCATCTCTGCTGGAGTCCGAGTTCCACCCTATGCAGGACATACTGGATGCACTGAGGAGCTCATTTAGCAGCAGACTACATCATCCCAGGTGCACAACCGAGAGGTTTCGTAGGTCCTTCCTACCAACGGCTGTCAGACTGTACAACCTAAGCAGGGCTGCTCGCAGAGATAGCAAAAAGACGTAACAAACTAATAGTTTTTTTTGAATGCAAAAGATGCAATAGACTTACACAATGGTCCCCTCCGGCATACAACTAGGAACATACCGGTCGCTATGGAGGGTGAGAATATGTATGGGCACATAATCATACCATGTAGGATAACTAAATAGACGGTTATGCTGTTTCATCCCACCTAGCTACAATGCTCTGCACTGGGTGTGTTTATATTTATATATCTATATATTTATTCCATCTAGCTACAATGCTCAGCACTGGGTGTGTTTATATTTATATATCTATATATTTATTCCATCTAGCTACAATGCTCCGCACTGTGTTTTTATATATCTACATATTATTCCATCTAGCTACATTGCTCCGCACTGTGTGTGTTTATATACTTGCATATTTATTCCACCTAGCTGCAATGCTCCGTACTGTGGGTGTTTATATATTTACATATTTATTCCATCTAGCTACAATGCTCTGCACTGTGTGTTCATATATTCATATATTTATTCCATCCAGCTACAATGCTCTGCACTGTGTGTCTGTGTGTGTGTGTATATATATTTTATAGTAATATGTACATATGTATATTAGCTGCTCTCGCTTGCTTGGTTTTTTTTTCTTGCCTTCTGATTGTTGCTCTGAGTGTTGCTATCCCTGTGCTGTTGCAATCCTGGAATTTCCCCGTTGTGGGACTAATAAGATAAGATAAGATAAGCCTTTATCTTATAATTCAGTGTTATAACAGACAAACCACACTTTCCAAAACAATTCCATTTTATTATATACAAAATATTAAAATAAAATAAAACTTTGCAACACAACATGAAGGTTAATAGACATTTTATACACGCCGACCACTGAGTGCTGAGGCTCGGTAGAATTAATCCGTCTCTGCCAGCTGTGGTTCAGGAAGGCTCGGTTGAATAATCCGGACGGGCTGTCGCGGCGGACGCGTGGGATGATTCTACAAGGAAAATGCACACAATAAAATACAGCACGAAATATATACAGAAAAGACAATAGTTTTTAACAAGAATACATAAGCTTATTTCAGCGTATTGTTCACATGAATAATTACAATAAAAGCTTTAGTCCGCATTGTGCTGCAATAAAGCAGCGATCATCATCCACAAATGAACAGCTTTTTTATTGCATAAATAAACTGAGCGTCTTACCAAATATATTTGCGAAAAAATGCACAATAAAAAAAAATTAAAACTCACCGTTAAAGGACTCCGATGTCGAGACCTTCCGGTATATTTTTTCATTCCGGGCGGCTCCGTCTAACTCGCGCTGAATACGTTCGTCTGACAATGCAGTGAGCAGACACTGCAGCTCCTTATTGGTCCATGGAACACCCTTATTACGCGAACCCATTTTTGATAGAGAATAAATGAAAAATAGCACAGCAATACACTGAAAAGGAACCGCCAACAGTGGTTGCGTGCTGAGTAGGTCGTGAAGATTCTTTTTTTTTTTTTTTTTTTTTTTCAAAAACTTTATTGAGAAGGTCGTGAAGATTTGGTAGAAGAGGAGGAGGAGAGGGGCGGTTACAACCTGACCAATCAGCGCCGGTTACGACCTGACCAATCAGCGGCGACCAGTCTGTTAACGTCACAACACGGCACAGCTCAGCACTGCTGTACCCTGCCCTTCAGCGGGGCTGAGAATCACGGCTGTTAAACCGTGTTGAGGCTTGTGGAAAAGCGTACAAAGCGTGCTGAGCCGTCCCATGTCGCGCTAAAGCGTGCTAGTGGAAAAGGCCCTTTATTTACCACCATGAGTTGTAAAATGAATAGAAATATAGTCAAGACATTGACAAGGTTAGAAATAATGATTTGTATTTGAAATAATAATTTTTTCCAGATACTCAACCTGCTCAAAGGAAGGTCAGTTTTATAGCTTCTCTAACCAGCTAAAATGTTTTCAGCTGTGCTAACATGATTGCACAAGGGTTTTCTAATCATCCATTAGCCTTCTGACGCAATGAGCAAACACATTGTACCATTAGAACACTGGAGTGGTAGTTGCTGGAAATGGGCCTCTATACACCTATGTAGATATTGCACCAAAAACCAGACATTTGCAGCTAGAATAGTCATTTACCACATTACCAATGTATATTAGATATTAAAGTGTATTTCTGATTAGTTTAAAGTTATCTTCATTGAAAAAAACAGTGCTTTTCTTTCAAAAATAAGGACATTTCTAAGTGACCCCAAACTTTTGAACGGTAGTGTACGTGTATTGACTGTCATGTTGGGCTGGGCATTTTGACCTTAATGGGGACCTGTGGTGGTCGTGAAAAAAAAGATATTATATTGAGCCCCTGTCTCACGTTCTAGTTCAAGTTTAAGGTCAAGTTCAAAGCAATGCGATATAAATCCATTGCTGATGTGCTGGTTCAGCTATGTCAGCAAAACATGGGCGCAGCCATACTAGCGGCTACATGGCCTGCCAGGACGCTTCCTGTGATGTAGTGTCGTGGATACCGTGGATAGTGTCGTGGGCTGCACGGTGGCGCAGTGGTTTAGCACTGTGGCAGCACAGTTTTACCCTCGGCCGGGGGATCGCGGGGATCATGAGATCGTAGGTTCGATCCCAGCCCCCGACCAACAGTGAGCTGTGTGGAGTTTGCATGTTCTCCCCGTGTTGCGTGGGTTTACTCCGGGATTTCTCCGGTTTCCTCCCGCATACCAAAAACATGTAGGTTTAGGGCGCTCGCGCACGCAGCGACCGGCAGCCAGTGGCTTGTCACCAGACTGCAAACCAAATCTACCTACGGGTACAAATAAGTAACAAAAAAAAAAAAAAAAAAAAAAAACCGCTATCTGGATCAATATTGGCTGAGCCTGGAGTGCCCGGATGAGCAGTGGCTTTCGAGATATTCAAATTCAAATTCATACGTTTATTTCAAACTCAGGGTTCATATTAAATGCAGAACTAAAACGAGTAGAAAATAAATAAATAAATGCTTAAATTCAGCGGGTCGTCTCGTCTGATCTGAGGTCGTAACGGCTGCCAGACGGCCGATGATTCGGTGCTGGGCTCTTCCCTCGCCGCTAAAAGTATATACAGATCAGCAGACACTCGGCGCTCTTGTAACAACAAAAACATACAATGCGATATGGATATGGCAACATGGCGGAATATAAAGCCTTTGGATGTCTCAATAATAAGCGAAAAAACAAAGATAAACACTTCTTTTGTGTACCCAAACCCAGCTCACCTTGTCGGAAGATCGTAGCGGAAAAGTGGTTGCGCAATCTCGGAACAGGGCATAGACGTTTCCTTTCAGACGAAATTGCGTTGTGTGTGAGGACCACTTCGTCACTTTCACCCTCAGAAGACCTTTCTGGCTCAAACCTGTAGCCATGTTGGACGAATTCTTCCTCAGAGTCCGACAATTCAGCCATAATAGAATAAAAACACTCACAAAAGCACCCTAGTCGCTCATACAGGCGGAGTATTGACTTTTCAGTAGCAACGTAGTGATGTCCCATCCGCATGTGTCATGGCTGCGCGCATAGTTTTCATTGGCTGGCCATGCCTGCGGTCGTATTTGCATATTTCTCTGGTGGTATATGGCTGGCAATAATTATTTAACCAAATAACGAATACTTTGCCTAATGTTTTCAAGTTGAATGCGTTTAGACGACCACCACAGGTCCCCTTTAAAGTCAGCATCACGTTTATTTGAACCTTTCACGTCAGTTTTTTGACCCCCTTCCCCCCCCCCTTATAGTTCACTGACAAGGCTCATAAAATTAAGCAATACTACACAAGCGCGTGGGATCAATGAATATATCACTGCAGTGATTCGGTAGTAAAGGCTGGTCATTAAGGCTGCAACTAATGATTGTTTTGGTAGTCGACTAATCTAACACCTATTTTTTCAATTAGTTGACTAATTGTGATTATTTCTGTTATGTCCGCCAGCTCAGCTTCCTGCTGACACAGCTCCTGTTCGGGGCTCTAGGTCATGTTTTACCTTACCTGTTTAAGCCTGCACACCTGTGAAAATCACTTTGTCAGTCTCTGCCTTAATATAATGTAGCCTATTATAAAAAGTTCCCATAGCTAGACAATGACCCTTCAAACATGAGTTGGGAACTTGACCGCGTAATCAGAAGTGTTTGTAGAAGCACAAATAATAGATGCTAAAGTGTAAACACTCAAATATCAGCTCTGCTGCTCCATAAAGGCTGTTGAACAAGCTTGAGTAATATTCAACTCCATTAAGGTAAAAAAAGAAAATAACAAGCTAGTCCATCCTGTTTGAAACCTTGCTGGGTCTCAGCTGTCAGCAACTAGTGAGGACTAGTGAGGATCGTCACTTCCTTGTCACTTCCTTGTGGTAACGTAACGTATCGTCACTTCCTGTTTTGCTGTCTGCCTGTGTGGTTGCTCTCCAGCTATTAGCTATGGCTACTAGCTCTCTTTCCTCTCCTCTGGTGTGCTCTCTCTGTCAGATGTTTAGCTACACCTCTGCCTCTTTTAGCGATAACGGTAAATGTAATAAATGTTGTCTTTTTGAGGCGCTCGAGGCGAGGTTGTCTGATTTGGAATCCCGGCTCCGCTGCATTGAAACACCGTCTGCGCCAGTTAATCTCGACGGACGCCCATTAGCTGCAGCGGAGCTAGCTAGCTTAGGCCCCCCTGTCAGCGGTTCCCCGGCTCTCCTCAGCAGCGAGGAGACTGGGTGGGTGACGGTGAGAAGGAAGCCTAGTCGCAAAGCCCCGGTTCACCACCAACCTGTTCACGTTTCTAATCGTTTTTCCCCCGCTCAGCGACACACCCGCTGAGGAAAAAACTCTGATCATTGGCGACTCTGTAGTCAGAAACGTGAACCTAGAGACTCCAGCGGTCATAGTCAAATGCATTCCTGGGGCCAGAGCAGGCGACATCGAGTCAAATCTGAAAATGCTGGCTAAAAGTAACTGTAAATACTCCACAATTGTTATTCACGCCGGCATTAATGACATCCGTCTCCGGCAGTCGGAAGTCACCAAACTTGATGTAGAATCGGTGTGTGACTTTGCAAAAACGATGTCTGCCACTGTAGTATTCTCTGGGCCCCTCCCCAATCTGACCAGTGATGACATGTTTAGTCGCTCGTCATCCTTGAACCGCTGGCTGTCTGTGTGGTGTCCTAAAAATGACGTGGGCTACATTGACAATTGGAGCTCTTTTTGGGGGAAAACCTGGTCTTATGAGACGAGACAGCATTCATCCCACTTTGGATGGTGCTTCTCATTTATCTAACAATCTGGCATCTTTTTTATCCAAATTTCCAAAACCATGACTACTCAGAGTTGGGACCAGGAAGCAGAGTCGCAGTCTTACACGCCTCTCTGCAGCTCCTCTTCATCCGCCACCCCTCAGCTTACCCCCTGTCTTCCCCATCAGAGAATCGTTGTCTGCTCCCTCGAAAGTAAATAAAAATATCATGCATAAGCATCCCAAAGTGATAAAGCAAAACATTGGTAAAACTCAAATTAAACATAAAGCCTCTAAATTGAATGATTTGGCCTCTGTTCCTCCTCATAATTTAAAAATTAAATGTGGTTTACTAAATATTAGGTCTCTAACTCCCAAGTCTCTGTTAGTCCATGATCTGTTAATTGATCATCAGATTGATTTAATTTCCCTTACAGAGACTTGGTTAGGGCAAGAGGATTATGTTGGTTTAAATGAATCAACTCCCTCTGGTTATTTAAACTGTCAAAATCCCAGAAGTTCTGGTCGTGGAGGAGGAGTAGCAACAATTTACCATTCCAAATTACTAGTTAATGTAAAGCAAAAAACATGTTATAATTCCTTTGAGGGCCTGGTCCTCAGTATTGGGCACTTTAGCAATTTTAGGTTAAACCCAATTTTATTTGCCATAGTTTATCGTCCCCCATCAACCTACTCAGAATTTTTATCCGAATTTGCTGATTTCTTAGCTGATTTAGTGCTGAAATCTGATAGAATAATTATAGTAGGGGACTTTAATATACATGTGGATGTAGATAGTGACTGCCTTAATGTGGCTTTTAATTCAATATTAGACTCGATTGGGTTTTCTCAGAAAGTGGGAAATTCTACTCATTACCTCCACCATACATTGGACCTTGTTCTGACATATGGCATAGAAATAGAAAATCTTGTAGTGTCTCCTCATAACCCTGTACTGTCAGACCATTGTCTGTTAACCTTTGATTTTACCATTTCTGACTATTTGGCTCCTAAAGAAAAATATTATTACAGTAGATGCCTCCCAGATGATGCTGTTTCCAAATTTATGCAGATTGTTTCCTCTATGCCATGTGTCAACACAACGGAAATAAGCTATAGACAGCTTGCTCCTTCTGTAATTGATAACATGGTGGATAGTGTTTCAGCTTCTCTGCATCAGGCTCTAGACTTGGTGGCCCCCTTAAAAAAGAAAAAGTCTAATCAGAGATTTCTAACTCCTTGGTTCAACACAGAAACTCGTAGCTTAAAACAGAAGACTCGTCAATTAGAAAGAAAATGGCGCTCTACTAATTTAGATGAAATCTATTTAGCTTGGAGAAATCATCTTTTAATTTATAAAAAATCTCTTAGAAAAGCTAGAACAAGTTATTACTCTGCATTAATAGAAGAGAACAAGAATAATCCCAGGTTTCTTTTCAGTACTGTAGCCAGGTTGACAAAGAGTCAGGACTCTGTCAATCCTAGCATTCCCTTAGAGCTTACTAGTCAGGACTTTATGAACTTTTTTCAATAATAAAATTTCATCCATCAGAGATAAAATCAATCAGATTCTTCCCACAGTTAACTTAAATACTGTAACTGTAACTCCTTCTTTTGATGTCTGTCTTGATGAGTTTACTCCAATCGACCTTTGTGAGTTAGACAAAATGGTTTCCTCATCCAAACCTTCAACTTGTCTTTTAGACCCTATTCCTACTAGGTTATTTAAAGAAGTCTTCCCACTTATTGGTAGCTTTATTCTTCATATAATCAATTCTTCATTAACTTTAGGCCATGTACCGCAGGCTTTTAAAACAGCTGTAATTAAACCCTTACTCAAAAAGCCAACGCTAGATCCAGGAGCTTTAGCTAACTATAGACCAATCTCTAATCTCCCTTTCATTTCAAAAATCTTAGAAAGAGTTGTTGCTACGCAATTATTCGACCACCTGCAGGGAAATGGTTTACTTGAAGAGTTTCAATCTGGGTTTAGAATCCATCATAGTACTGAAACAGCCTTAGCGAAGGTCACTAACGACCTCCTCATTGCATCTGATAATGGACTAGTTTCTGTACTTGTCCTTTTAGACCTTAGTGCAGCTTTTGATACTATCGATCATAATATTCTACTTGATAGATTAGAACACTATGTTGGACTTAATGGAACTTCGTTGCAGTGGTTTAGATCTTATTTATCTGATAGGTTCCAGTTTGTTCATGTAAATAATGAGTTTTCTTTCAACTCAAAGCTTAGTCATGGAGTTCCACAGGGATCTGTGCTTGGCCCTACTCTTTTTAGTTTATATATGCTTCCGTTAGGCAACATTATTAGAAAGCACTGTATACATTTTCATTGTTATGCAGATGACACACAATTATACCTGTCAATGAAGCCAGATGATAGTAATCAATTAGCCAAGTTAGAAGCCTGTCTTAAGGAAATCAAAGCTTGGATGACTTGTAATTTCCTGCTATTAAATTCAGATAAGACTGAAGTCATTCTTGTTGGTCCAAAAAAACCTTAGAAATTCCTTTCCAAATCAAACTTTCAGTTTGGATGCAGTTACTCTTTCTCTTAATAGCTCTGTGAGGAACCATGGAGTTATTTTTGATCAGGATTTGTCCTTCAATTCACATATTAAATTTGTTTCTAAGACTGCCTTCTATCATTTGCGTAATATTGCCAAGATTAGGAGCATCTTGTCTCAGAGTGATGCTGAGAAACTGATCCACGCTTTTGTTAGCTCGAGATTAGATTATTGTAATTCTTTATTATCAGGTTGTCCTAAAACATCTTTAAAAAGTCTTCAGCTGATCCAAAATGCTGCAGCAAGAGTTTTAACAGGTACTAGAAAGAGAGATCATATCTCTCCGGTTCTGGCCTCCCTTCATTGGCTTCCCATAGAGTTTAGAATTAAGTTTAAAATCCTTCTTCTTACTTACAAAGCTCTAAACAATCAGGCTCCTCTTTATTTAAAAGATCTGATACTACCGTATTATCCTAACAGAGCACTACGCTCCCAAAATGCAGGACTACTTGTAATACCTAGAATCTCCAAAAGTACAATGGGAGGCAGAGCCTTCAGTTATCAAGCTCCTCTCCTGTGGAATCAGCTGCCAATCTGGATTCGGGAGTCAGACTCGATCTCTGTTTTTAAGATTAGGGTTAAAACCTACCTTTTTGATATAGCCTACAATTAGGGAGGGATCATGTGTTTCTGAACCCTCCCTTAGTTATGCTGCTAATAGGTTTAGTCAGCCGGGGGACCTCCAGTAATGCACTGGGCCTCACTCCTTTCCTCACTCTCTATGAAATATTTTTTTTTTGCTGGTCATTAACATTTGTTTGTTCTCTCCCATAGATTGAGTCCCCATCGTGCTGTTTGCTCTCTACATGTCTGTTCTTTTCATCTTCTCTGTCCCCTCACCCCCCAGCCAGTCGCAGCAGATGACTGCCCCTCCCTGAGCCTGGTTCTGCTGGAGGTTTCTTCCTGTTAAAAGGGAGTTTTTCCTCTCCACCGTCGCCAAGTGCTTGCTCACAGGGGATCACCTGATTGCTGGGGTCTTTCTGCAACTGTGGGAGTTCCCCCCTACAGTTGATAGTGCTATGAGATGACTGTTGTTGTGAAATGGCGCTATATAAATAAAGTTGAATTGAATTGAATTGAATTGAACTATCGTAAGAGAGATTATTGTCCGACAGCAGGTAAACTGTTTAAACAGCATGTACTAATAGTGTGGTCAGTTTTGGCTAAAGCTGAGAGAGTCGCTCATTGAAAATAAGAAGTGCTAACATTACTTGCTAACCTTACTGGACCAGTCGCTGACAGGTGGCCAGAGACGGAGGAACGGAGAGGAAGAGGGAATGGATGCATTGCAGTAGTGCAGCTGTGATATGGCAGCACTGCTTTAC
The DNA here is from genome assembly GCA_020510985.1 of Pholidichthys leucotaenia. NCBI lineage: Eukaryota > Metazoa > Chordata > Actinopteri > Cichliformes > Pholidichthyidae > Pholidichthys > Pholidichthys leucotaenia. The sequence continues at coordinate 71,959,372 of CM035849.1, forward strand.
AGTGTACATTTCACTTGTTTCATTTATTAATTTTCGGTAAAATCCTCTCATACTTTGGAAAACTTTTGGCCTTCTCCGTGATTTTCTCTTGTGTCGCCATGATGCAGTGCTTTTCTTCGTGAGAACAGTTAAACTGAACATTTCTGTGGCATGCATATAAACTTGAAAATTAAATGGTTTGTTGACAATAAAAATCTGCGTTGACAAATTTTTATGATCGACGTTATCCACGTCGACTAATTGTTTCAGCCCTACTGACCATGACGCAGTTGTCAAATTTGACCAAATGTGGTTTATTTTTCAACATGGTCTCCAATGTCAGTGTATCTGAAAAGAAACAATGCAGTTAGTATCAGAAAAGTTTGAACTTAATGCATGACTAGTTTTGTTGCTGTAGCATAAAGGTCTGTTCAGAGTTCCTCTGAGGGGAGAACGTTTGCATTCAGTAGACTGCGTTTACATACACAGTAATATTCAGAGTGGTTTTTGAGCCACTGCAGCTGCTGCTCAGAAGCTGCATTTCATGCATCCACAGTGAAAATAATCTGCAGTTCACATGCCCATATTGTCGGCGGCAGCCAAGAGCCACAAACGGATTTGAGCAGCTGCAATCCAAACACAAGGGAAGAGCATGGTGGCAGACGTTTAAAATAGCAGAAGCGATGGACGTACGTGAATTCAATGACAGTCAAGGCGAACAGGAGCTTTTGTTGTTTAGTGGCAGAGGATGAAAACAGGCAGGCCAAAAGACGGACATTTTTTCGCCCAGTATTGGCAGATTGCCCAGTACTTCCCTCTGGCGGGAATTTCCGGATGCATGTGCAGTTCACTGTGACCATTGACGTACTTTACTTGTACGTGCGTACACTTTTTCGCGGCTGCATGTGCTCGGTCAGCACTCACCCTCTGCGTAGGGTTTGTGCATGAATGTGTCCACTGTGCGTGTTCGCGCACCAACGCATTTTTGTCACCATGAATTGGGCTTGACTCCTTCTTAGTCAGCCTATGAACTTTTCAGCCCCTTCTCATAACTGCACAGTTTCCGGGGTCATGTGACTGCACACATTAAAGGGGCAGGACATGACAGCTGTCATATACACATGTACAAAACAGAGAGTGGAAAAACTGGTGTAAGATTATGTCAGTTTTGGTTTTATTTTGGTTAATTGCCCAGACCTACTTGTCATATTTTACCATTGCTATGTGTGATTCTAATTATTACATTTTGTTTTTGTAGAACAATTGCTTGACTCGACCCACAGTCTACTTGTCCCCGGACATTGAGCAAAAGCAGGCCAGTAAGCTAAAAGATATCATCAAAAGGCACCAGGTGGGCTCCTATAGAGACCAGATAATTGAAAGGTTTTCTAAAGTCACATTTCTGATGAAAAACTTTTCTTTTTCTACAATTCCTTTTTTAAATTCTTAATTAATTAATTTATTTTTAATTTTTCACCTCTGCTTTCTCAGGGCTCCATCACTGATGATAAGTCAAAGGCCTCCCACCTCATTGACCCCTCCCCATCCCAGCAAGAGGAAGGTTTGTTGTTGTTGTTTTTTTTGTTTTTTTTTAAGTAAAGAAGGCAGAGATAGTTTCTTTCATGTAATTACTCTGCGTATCTATTTCTGCAGTAAACATACGATGTACTCTGTCTTTGAAAGTTATGTGAACTGTGTATGTCATTATTGGGTTGTATGTTGTACACAGAGGAGTGGCTGCGTCCTGTCATAAAGAAAGACAAACAGGTGCTTGTGCATTGGGGTTTCCACCCAGACAGGTGAGTAGGAAGGAGAATAAAGCAGATCACGAACTAAAAAAAAAAAAAAATCATTAATGATTGGATTTAATCTTTTTTTAATCCAGTATTTGAAGTAGTCAAAGTATGGCTGATGACTAACCAGTGTTATTTTTTATATGTATGTATATATTTTTTTCTGTTAGCTATGACACTTGGGTGTCAGGCAGTGAGGTGGATGGTGACCCGGAGGACCCACCCAACACTGACAAACCCTGGAAGGTGAATGATCTCCAACCATAAAATTGCATTTAATTCTGAAAAAGCAACAGAATTGCAGTTTAGTATCGATCTATAAATGCAAGATATCTCTGTGTGTGTGTGTTCCTCAGATATCTCCCAAACCGTTCGTCAGACTGGCCTCAGATTTTATAAGTCCTTAAGTGCATAAGCTCAGTGAAATTATGTAATTTTTATCAATACAAGTTAAGCCACCACTCCATTTTTTCATGCCGTGGCTTCTGGTAGTGTGGGCGGGGCTTCGGATTGACTCCGTACTGATTGGATAATACGTGACATCATGAACTGGCAGTCGCCAGAGTGCTCCGCAAACAAAACAAGGAAGTGAAAAAGACAATACTGATGATTTAATGCTAAAAAAAAATAATACTACTTGCCTGCCAGCTACTCCGGTTTTGCCGTAATGGTTCCGGTTTTCAAGACCCCATTCCGGGTTACGGCTTTATTAATCAAAATTACGGTTTTTCACTAAAAATTCAGTCAAAAATTTTAAATCGTAAAAAAAGCACGAAAGCAATTCCAAGCACGAGATCACTAGGAATCATATCTAAATTTAGAACAAAGGCAATCGTCACTGCTTCCTGTAGGTGTATTGCGCATGTGCGAGAGGTCTGAGCCTAAGGTGCGCCCTTTCAGCCAGAACTGGAAGTGGCGTATGGCCAGGGGGAGAGCCAGTAACCCTCTGTCGAACACGCTGTATTTATGCTCACTGTCGTGCAAAGACCTGCTAAAAAAGGTGAGTGGCTGCCAATTACCGGCAACGCATTGCTCCATGACGGCCCCATGCCCATGTCCGAGGGGTCGGTAGTGAGCACTATCCGAGCCACCGGGTCTGGGGGCGCCAGTCGTACAGCATTCGCCAGAGCTGTTTTAACCTCAGAGAACGCCTGCTCCCGCTCAGGAGTCCAGTTGACTCTGTCCGCCGGTTTCCGTTTCTTGAGTGCGGCGTACAACGGCTGTATGAGCTGGGCAGCGTGGGGGAGGAAACGGTTATAAAAGTTAACCATCCCCCAAAACTCCTGCAGCGCCCTGACATTGATGTTGAGGAGAAAAAAATAGTAAAACAATTTAGTTAGATTACTTTTATGATTCCAAACAGTTTGAAATTGACAGTGCACCGTGGACATTGACTCATAACTTTTGAATATTTCTAAGACTTAGCTCCATCAGTGATTGTGCAAAATGAACTGCTCAAGACTCAATGGAGATTGAAACTGGTGATCTGAAATGAATGCTGAAATTATAAAAAGTAATGGTATATTGGAATTTTATTTCTATTATGGAATAGATAAAATTAACTGATTTTGATTTGATCAAATGTTAAAGCATGTGATGGATAATGCTTGTTGGAATATTTTAGGAATGCTGTCTTCTTGGAACATAAGTCAATATTATACAGTAATAAAGTGGCATTCAGCTGTTTGTTTTATGTCATTTAAGCACAGTTCTGGTACTTAGAGCCCCCAGACCCCCTGATAAATTTTCAGATAATTTCCCCAACCCAAAAATCACATCCCTGGAGCCATTGTTTCCATTTAGAATCGCGAAGGAATTAGGTCACATTGTATATGTTTTCATCATGGAATCTGCCGGAGAAAAAATCACAAATGAGCGTGAAAACAACGAAATTTTCTTTTCGTGAGGATACTCCAAAGCATTTCCAGGAATTATTATTCGCTCAAGAAAGGGTGAAAATTACGCCAACTGCACTTTGTGTAGACAAGATTTTTCGATCGGACATGGAGGAATCAGTGATGTGAAAGACCACGTGGGAACGAAAAAACACAAGTCGAATGCCAGTGCCAGTGACACCAGCGGCAAACTTTCTACGTTCTTCGTAAGAAAAATAGAAACATGATTATTGAAGAAATATGAGGTTGTTAGCCACATTTTAACTTGATTTAATGCTAATATTTGTTTGCCGTTGGGGGGGCTTCGCCCCCCTGAACCCCCCACCAGGACTTTGTCCTGGACCTAACGGGGCCTGCGGCCCCTGGACCTCGGCTAGCTACTAGGCTTTTCAGGTTTTAAAAGTTGGCAGGAATGATACTATAATGTTGCAGTGATTGCGTAACTCTAAAGAATAATATGGCATATCGATGGCTGAAATGCAAAACCTCCTATCTGCAGGATTTTCTGATTTGCAGACTTCACTTTGGATGATGAGAACAAGGAAGGCTGCTCATATCTGTCTGCAAGACAGTCTTGCCCTTTATTGTGACAGAAAATTATTCTGATGGGAAAAAAAATAGCATAGCACTCTGCAAGAAAACAAAAAGATTTTTGTTTTTTCAAAAAAGTGCATTTTTCAGACAGGAGGTTTTGCCTTTCGGCCATCGATGTGTGGAGAACACAAGGTGCATGGGGGGCAGCCGGACTGGCTTATCGCAGTCCTTGCAGGGAGCCAAGGAGTCTCGGCTGCTTCACCCATGTGCCACTGCTATCCTTTGCGACACCGTGGGTTCAACATGGTGCTCCTCCCGGTGCACGGCTATCTAAAAAGTAAAAGTTTATAATAATACCACCATGATTGTGGAGCGGAATGGCCAGATCAATTGCATCTCATATGTGGACATGTATGCACGCTTTGACTAAACAATGACAGTAACAAAAACCGTCCAAATAACGAAATAAATCATTTTTTGTTTGACAAATGGGCAACACTGATGCAGCAGTTGCAGCCAAATGAGTCATTCTGCTGAGTATAATAATGTTGGGTATTTTGTACTTACAGTATTGCTAAAATATAAATGGATGCACTACAATGGGTCTCAAATATTTGTAAATGTGTCTTGTTATAGTACTGCATGAGTTTATTGATGATACACTATAAACTACACATATAAATTAAAACAATTATGATGATGATTGAACAACTCCCATTCCCCAGAGTGCAAGATACAACACTTATGAATACAAGTCATAAAAGATCACACAAATAAGTCTGACAAACAAATAAACAAGGGTTCTTAAACAGTCACCATTCATTTTCACTAATTCTGTAATTAATAATCACACAATCAAATAAATCTTAATGTTCAGTCCCTTTTATATTTGTCAAAGTCTAAAGTGTGTTTGCCTACATATAGGCTTTATCTCTTTGTATTCCACTTTCAAACACAGTCTGCATTTGGGCCTGTAAAGCCTAATTGGGTTATCTGTTTTCTGACAATACTTGCTTTCTATGGGTATGCACTAGTTTTATTAGTTTTGGTATAGTTTTCCACCATATTAAAACAAGTTGTGGGATAAAATTGCCTGTTTAGGGGGTGCAATTTCAAAATGCAGCTATACAATATTTTGGTGGGAATTTAGTACATTTAATACTTTGCTCTTATATCAATTATTACAAAGAATAAACAAATCGCTTCCTCTGATAACTCAAGGAAAGTGTTGTGAAATAAGTGTTAGGTCGTACTGTTACTGGTGCCGTTGCCTTGTTCCGTGCTAAGGTGACATGGTAATCTCAGCAGGGGGGTGTCAGCGCCGGTCAGCATCGGCCATACTTGCATTGTATTTTTTTTTTTTTTTAGCACATTCTCCCCGTTCTTGTCACACGCAGGCAGTGTGTGTGTGTCATGCATGTGGAGCACAGACTTGAAGTGACTTTTATGTTTTCACTACAAGGTGCGCTGACAGCTGAGCATACTGTGTTCATTTTAAAAATTAAAAATTTGGATTTTGTAGTTCACAAGCAGCGTAAAATATGTACAGAAATAGATATTTTGTAGCCTACGTTGATAAATTGAGGAGCATGGGACACCGCCTTCAGGGCTGCGTTATATGTTGGTCTCAATGTAAATAGAGGACCTTCTGCTAGAAAGAAAAAATGAAATTGATGAGAAAAAAAGTCGCACATTTACATGAAAAAGGTCTAATATAGCTATAAGTGGAAAATCAGAAATTTACTAGAAAGAAAGCTTTAAAATTTGCAGAAAACATTAGGCTTATGCATTGGGGGGAACATTCACAAAAAAAATAGCATTGAAGATAGCTACGGTTTAAAGACAGCACAAAGGCTATTTTTTGGCAGCAATGGTGAGTTTGATTTCAGTTTATTTCCGTTTTTCTTTTACCAACTTTCTAACAGCCACAGCAGCCTGCCATCAGAGGCATGCATTTAAAAAATTCAAGGTTTGTAGTTAATTGAAGTGTGGCAACAAAATAATTAATAGTTCAGAGAATGTCCTCATACCCACACTACAGCGACGCTCCCTGAAACCAGGATAGATGCCTCCACTGCTTATCATGAGAGGCAGAGAGCGGTTTAAAAAAAAAAAAAAAATCTGCCAATTTTTTTTAGTTGATAATTTATTTAAAACACAGGCACAGAAACTTAACCCTGTCTCATCACTGGCTGAGACCACCACGTCAGGAACAGCCAGCCAAAGAGCTCTAGATTTGTGGGGGAAAAGAAAAATTATGTGAGGGGAAAAATGCACATTCACACAAAACAAAAAACGGGACAACCCAGCTGCAACTATTGGGGTTGCTTGGTAACCTCCGGTTGGCTTGTCGATAGCGAGGTTATAGTGACAGCCTTATACGTGCACGTGCTCGTACATGAGCAAACATTGGCATTCTGTTCCACAGACCACCTCTTCCAGCCGTTCCAAAGCTGGGGGAAGGTGCCGTTCTGCCGAACAGCAGGGAGCAATCACACTGACAAAGGTTCCATACTTTAGGGGTCAAACCTTGGTGAGCACAGAACCGCCACTACAGTGAGAGTACGCTGTTAGATTCTAGTCTAATAAATGACACTTTCGTTGTTGGAAAGATCTCTATAACATGGATTTCAACATTTCCCTGTTTAGGTCCATGCCAAGTGGGTGTTAGACACAGATGCCTTCAATGAGTGGATGAATGAAGAAGACTACGAGGTTGACGATAACAAGAAGCCAGTCAGCTTCCGCCAGAGAATCTTCCCAAAGGAGGAAGAGGTAGGGGTGTGGGTGTGTAATTTTGCTTCCCCTGAACAAACTTGGTTATGAGTTTTTGTTGTCAGAGTTTCATCAGTACAGTTTAAAACAAAGTTGTTTATTTTCAACAGTATTTCTGACCCTGTTGACATAACTGTTGCAACTTGTCAGCCAAATGCATTAAAAGTTGAATTGAGTTATTCATCACACTGGTCAAAACCAAATTTATTGTCTTAAGTTTTTTAGCTGATTTAGGACAATTTTGATGTGCTGAATCCAAAAATCACATTGGTTTTGCTCAATCAGGTCAACTTTTTGAACTATGGCCACATGTTTTTTATGTTTTTACATGTACGGGTATTTTCGCTTTATATGATGCAAAATTCTTTTTTATTTCTTGAAATTTTTCGAACTCTGAAGAGTTTGCATGTGCCAGTTTATGACATGATGTCATTAATTGTCATGATGGCTGATTACTGTTGGACTCTGAAGAGAGACATCCCTGTCGCTGAGCATTCTAGAGGTTTGAATAAACGGAAGTTGAAGCTCTGAATTTTGAACAATGATGACATAACATTCAATTTACATGTACTTACCTTTATCAGTGTCTACTGTTCAATTTACAGTAATCGAAGTTTGTAACATTTAATCAATAAATTGTGTTAGAAAACAATTTTTTCTCTTAAAAATCTATTTCAGATGAGAAATATTAACAAAAATCAACCGATAATGTCACAAAAATGTAATCGATTTAGTCAGAAGATCAGATTTTTTTAAAATCAACTTAGCATAAAAACCTGACCTGATTGAGAGAAACTGATGTCATTTTCGGATTCGGCGGTGCAAAATTGTCTTAAATCAGTTGAAAAAAACACAGACAACTTCCAAAAAAAAATATTTTTGTAACCCTGTGTCATCGATGTTATTCTGAAATTGGTCATATTGTTTATGAACTCTACTGTATGAGACTTTTTGACAACTTTTGACTGTGATATAGTGAAGGGGTGGGAATCTTTAGACACTCAATGATTTGAGCCGATTACGATTCTTGATGCATCTTTTTTAATTCGAGATTTTTTTCCTCCTACTGTGTGACAGCTTCTTACTTTTAAAGCATTTGCAATGGCCCATGAATTTGCTTCGAATATCTTTTAATGTTTAAAAAAAAATGGAAAGTGCAACTGTAGCAGCACATTGGCAGCGATAAAACATACTTCAGAGTATCCTGAATTCAGAGTATCCTGAATTTTAACAAGCAAGATTTATAGCAAACATTCTGTTATGTGCACCAAGTAATTGATCCTTCAGCCAAAAATACTCAATTTCTAACAGAAACCTTAAACTTCTAATGAGTGTTCTCCTGTTATGTGCAATAACGGAGTCCTTCAGTCCAAATACGCAGAACATATTGCTGTATCAAAATCATATTTACCTTTGATACAAAAATGTGCACCATTACAAATGATTCGGTGGCAATGGATGCCCACACATCACACATGATAGCAATCCTAAAACTGATATTATTCTTCTGTTAAGACAAAGTAAATGGATGTCTCATACCTTTGACATGTTTCGACTGTCGTCTGCAATGACTCTGACTCTGCAATCACAGAGTACACAAAATATTCTGGAGGTGGTCACGCCTACGGAAAGGATAAAATGGCTGATATGACACATCATGGACAACAGATGAAACTTTCTGAAGAAGACTGCAGACGACAGTCGAAACATGTTAAAGGTATGAGACATCCCTTTGCTTTGTCTTAACAGAACAATATCAGTTTTATCATTAAGAACACAAAATGAACCAGTTTGAGATATATGATGGTAATCCTACCTGCTGTCTTCAGTGATTGCATGACTTCGGCTTTGGTCTCATTGTAGAGAGTGGGGATGGCTGTGTCAGGAATGGGTCAAGTAGGCTCCTAACCAAGTGCGCACCCCAAGTGGACCCCGGGATCCAGTCTGTATATGTACAAGTACATTTCCAATCCAGTGATTTACAAACTGATAATTTTCTAAGGCCTTATTCAGAACATTGTAGTCCCATATACCTATTCTGTGGATTTTCATCTGGGGGCAGCCAGCCGTGATGAGCAGCAGCGGTGGAAAAGAAGAGTCTTTTGAAAGCAGAAATAGAAACCTTCTCCGGATCAGCTTAGTTGTCATCTTACATATACAGTGGTGTGGAAAAGTGTTTGCCCCCTTCCTGATTTCTCATGTTTTTGTATGTCACACTTAAATGTTTCAGACCATCAAACAAATGTAGATATTAGACAAAGATAACACAAGCAAACAGAAAAGGCAGTTTTTAAATGAAGGTGTTTATAATTAAGGGTAAAAAAAATCCAAACCTACTTGGCCCTGTGTGGAAAAAGTGACACCCCACCCTCCCGTTGAAGCATAAATTATCTGTGGTTTATCACATCTTTGGAAAGCTGAGTTCAATTTCTCTAGCCACACCCAGGCCTGATTACTGCCACACCTGTTCTCAATCAATAAATCACTTAAATAGGACCTGCCTGACAAAGTGAAGTAGACCAAAAGATCCTCAAAAGCTAGACATCATGCTGTGATCCAGAAAAAATTCAGGACAGCAAATAGAAACAAAGTAATTGAGCTCCATCATTCTGGAAAAGATTATAAAGCCTTTTCTAAGCTTTGGGACTCCAGCGAACCACAGTGAGAGCCATTATCCACAAATGGCGAAAATATGACAGTGGTGCACCTTCCTAGTGTGGGCCGGCCCAAACCAAAATTACCCCAAGAGCGCAGCAACAACTCATCCAAGAGGTCACAAAGACGCCCACTACACATCCAAAGAACTGCAGGCCTCACTTGCCTCAGTTAAGGTCAGTGTTCATGACTCCACCATTAGAAAGAGACGGGGCAAAAATGGCCTGCATGGCAGAGTTCCAAGACAAAAACCACTGCTGAGCAAAAAGAACATAAAGGCTCATCTCAGTTTTTCCAGAAAACATCTTGATGATCCCCAAGGCTTTTGGGAAAATACTCTGTGGACTGATGAGACAAAAGTTGAACTTTTGGAAGGTGTGTGTCCCATTACATCCCCTCTGGGCTAACATTTCTGGGTGGTGGCCTGCCTCGCCAGAAAAATTTCTGCCGCGCCTTATGAGGAGATATCAATTTAAGAAAATTATATGAAGCAATGACTTTCTGCAAGCGCGCACAACGGAACAACCGGTCGTGACTGTCATTCGGGCAGAGTTGAGAAGTGCCCTGCCCACGCGAGCTTACCAGTCAATCACCATGCAGAGTGTCTCGCTAGTGTGACTGTACGAGACAAACATGAGTTTATAAAAGTACTTTAAATGTGGAAAAAATCAGAAGAGGTATGTAAGCACTGAAGAATTTGTAATGGTTTTAACCCGCTGGAAACGAGAGCAATAATGGAAGAGTCGCTTAGCTAAGAGATGTGGTTAGAATTCACATGCAGCCGGCTTCATATGAAGGGAAAGGCAAGGAGGACTAATGAATTGTTGAAGATAGATTTCACCAGCCACTACAATATAGTTATGTTCCCTATTATGTACCTGGCAAGTTAAGATGACTGAAATTCACAAAGTCAATGACTTTAATCTGTCAGCAGCCTTCAGACAAACTAAACTTGCCAACATTTGGATATCAAAATAAAGGAGGTTTTTTCCTGCTGTCTGTGTGGTGAGATTTCTAAAAAAAAAAACTTTAAATATATAGAAATATATAACTGAAATAACGGCATTCCTTGGTCATTTAAGTTAATTTATTTCATTAAATACAATTTTATTTCAAATTTATTTAAAAATAGTAATTTTATTTTTAAAAAACAGACAAAAATAAGCCGTGAAATAATCCACAAATTTATAATAAAGTTTCAAATGCACAAGAAAAGTCAATTTTACAAGAGGAAATTTACAAATTTGAGGAAAAAGGTTTCAAATTTAGATAAATTTACAGAGAAAAGTAGAAAACTATAAGAAAATTGTTATAAATTTTCGAGAAAAACCTCAGACCTTCCAAGACTGAAGTCATTACCTCAGGTTTTAAGTGGGTGCTCTTTGTACCCTTAACTCAACTATAAATTTTTGGTTGTCTGCTTTTAATTATTAATTTCAAAGCACTGCTTTTACATGAGTAGAATTTCTGGTTACTATACCCACCTGATAATATACAGTGGGGCAAAAAAGTATTTAGTCAGCCACCAATTGTGCAAGTTCTCCTACTTAAAAGATGAGAGAGGTCTCCAATTTTCATCATAGGTATACCTCAACTATGAGAGACAAAATGAGGAAAAAAAAAATCCAGAAAATCACAATGAAGGATTTTTAATGAATTAATTGTTAAATTCCTCGGTAAAATAAGTATTTGGTCACCTACAAAACAAGCAAGATTTCTGGCCTCTCACAGACCTGTAACTACTTCTTTAAGAGGCTCTCCTGTCCTCCACTCGTTACCTGTATTAATGGCACCTGTTTGAACTCCGCTTATCAGTATAAAGACTACCTGTCCACAATATCAAACAGTCAGACCTCCAACTCCACTATGGCCAAGACCAAAGAGCTGTCAAAGGACACCAGAAACAAAATTGTAGACCTGCACCAGGCTGGGAAAGACTGAATCCTGCAATAGGTAAGCAGCTTGGTGTGAAGAAATCAACTGTGGGAGCAATTATTAGAAAATGGAAGACATACAAGACCACTGATAATCTCCCTTGATCTGGGGCTCCACGCAAGATCTCACCCCGTGGGGTCAAAAATTATCACGAGAAACGGTGAGCAAAAATCCCAGAACCACATGTGGGGACCTAGTGAATGACCTGCAGAGAGCTGGGACCAAAGTAACAAAAGCTACCATCAGTAACACACTACGCCGCCATGGACTCAAATCCTGCAGTGCCAGACATGTCCCCCTGCTTAAGCCAGTACATGTCCAGGCCCATCTTGAAGTTTGCTAGAGAGCATTTGGATGATCCAGAAGAGGATTGGGAGAATGTCATATGGTCAGATGAAACCAAAATAGAACTTTATTGTAAAAACTCAACTTGTCGTGTTTGGAGGAGAAAGAACACCATACCTACTGTGAAGCATGGGGGTGGAAACATCATGCTTTGGGGCTGTTTTTCTGCAACGGGACCAGGACGACTGATCCGTGTAAAGGAAAGAATGAATGGGGCCATGTATCGTGAGATTTTGAGTGAAAACCTCCTTCCATCAGCAAGGGCATTGAAGATGAAACGTGGCTGGGTCTTTCAGCATGACAATGATCCCAAACACACCGCCCGGGCAACGAAGGAGTGGCTTCGTAAGAAGCATTTCAAGGTCCTGGAGGGGCCTAGCCAGTCTCCAGATCTCAACCCCATAGAAAATCTTTGGACGGAGTTGAAAGTCTGTGTTGCCCAGCGACAGCCCCAAAACATCACTGCTCTAGAGGAGATCTGCATGGAGGAATGGGCCAAAATACCAGCAACAGTGTGTGAAAACCTTGTGAAGACTTACAGAAAACGTTTGACCTCTGTCACTGCCAACAAAGGGTATATAACAAAGTATTGAGATGAACTTTTGTTATTGACCAAATACTTATTTTACCGAGGAATTTACCAATTAATTCATTAAAAATCCTTCAATGTGGATTTTCTGATTTTTTTTTTTCTCATTTTGTCTCTCATAGTTGAGGTATACCTATGATGAAAACTGGAGACCTCTCTCATCTTTTAAGTGGGAGAACTTGCACAATTGGTGGCTGACTAAATACTTTTTTGCCCCACTGTATACACATATCACATATAACATATTTTTGTCATTTGTGGTAAACCATGACAAAAAAAAAATCCTGCAAAGACAAAACATGACAGTTGATATTTTCTAACCTGTTTGTATACCACCAAAGACAGAGAGAGAACCTGAATTAGACAGAGCTCAGAAAGGGCAAGATGAGACAGAAGAGAGGAGCCAAGGAGAGGAAAGTGTTCAGGTAGAGGGTTCAGGAGAGGTGAGAGCAGAGGAAGCAGAGAAGGATAACACCACTAAAATGTCTAAACACAGGATGTCTGGGTGGGACCCAACTGGCCCAATATTTCAGTTGTACAATACTTCAAATTGTAAGTTCCATATGCAGAGTTACTGTGCAAAATTTAAAAAAGAAATAAATTGTATAAAATTAACATATTCTCTGGTAACAATCGTGGTCATATGTTTAACCCCCCCGCCCCCCCGCCGGGGAAAAATATGTTGCCCACCGCGCCAAGGTCTTTCAGCCAGAGGAAACACTGTATCAACAGTTCTGCAAAGATGAGTGGGCCAAAATTCCTACCGTCCTATACAGCATTGTAAAAGACTCATTGCCAGTTATTGGCTAACATTTTATTGCAGTTGTTGCTGCTAAGGTGGCCCAACCAGTTATTAGGTTTAGGGGTAATCTGTTTTTTGCACAGGGCCATGTAGGTTTGGTTTTTTCCCCCCTTGATAATAAAACACCTGCGGTGGCATGAAATAATGCGGCGTTGTTGGAGGTTTTAAGTAGAGTTTTATTATCATAACCGCCGTCACAAGCTCCGCTCCCGGCGCCGTGCAAGTGCGCCGGAGAGCGAGCCCACGGCTCTCAGTGAAGAGGGGACACAAAGTCTGTGTCCTGCAGCAGAGGTTGAAGTCAGATTGAGAGAGGATGAGAGCATGGTTACAATGCAGTATATACGTATACACCCAACTACAACAATACATCAAAGCATTCACAGCAGTTGGTCTGATCAAACAGATAACAGGACAGGCATGAGACATTTGCATGAAAGGCAACATTAACATTACAGAGGTGAGCCAGACAAAACGAGTCTGCCTGTAGACATTAATACACATTTCCTGTTCTGTTATTTGCTCTAGCCGAGCGCTGTGTTTGACCAGTCTGTTTGTGGGGATTTACATCAAAGCACATCTACATATGTAAGATGCTCAGAAGAAGCACAGTAAGGACAAGACGCATGAACACTATATGAGAATGGCGCATTACATCACAATACATGCATGTTTGCATCACAAATACATGAATGGCACATTGCATCTCAGTAGTGCAGCGGGAAAAACAGAGACAAGAGAGCTGAGTGTCCTTATCTGTTGTGGGGGTTAACCGAACCACCACACACCTTCATTTAAAAACTGCATTTTGTGTTTACTTGTGTTATCTTTGTCTAATATTAAAATTTGTTTGATGATCTGAAACATTTAAGTGTGACAAACATAACAAAAAAATGAGAAATCAGGAAGGGGGCAAACACTTTTTCACACCACTGTATATTTTGTGTTTGCTTCGCTCTTTCCGAGTTGTGTGGAAGTTTTGACATTGCTTACTCAGTGGTCCTTTTGTTGGCAACGGCAGGTACAGCTCCTTTATTCTCTCCGGCTGCGAGCTGAAAACGTGCGATAGGGTTTCGCATGTTTGTCGTGTTTCCAAAATATTTAGTCTGACAAAGCTTACATACAGAGTGTGGGTCTTGTCCAAGTCTTTTTTTCCCCCTTTCAACTTCATAAATGCCAAAGTACTGCTATAAGTGGGGGTGGCTATGGTGCAGATGTAGTGTAGCCAACTACTAATAAGTGGGTCAGGGATTCGATTCCCGCTGTGTCTGCAGTCTGCATGTCGAAGTGTCCTTGACCAAGACACTGAACCACCAGTTGCTTCTAGTGGGTCCGACCAGTGCTGGTGCATGGCGGCTCTGCTGCCATCACTGTGAATGAGTGGATAGCAGGATCTGTAAAGCGCTTTGATTATCCAGAGATGAGTAAAAGTGCTATATGAGTGACTGCCATTTACTATTTTAATCTCTGGCGCCGACCGTATACTCTGCTCCTCCATTTTTTTTTTAATTATTTTTTTTTTTTGTCATACCATAAAGAGTCCAGGTAGGTACAGGCACCAACTTTTTTGTTCTGGCCAAATTAATTTTTATTAATTATATTTAATTAACAGAATCTTGACATTTGTGCATTGAGTCAGATTCGTTCACATCCGCATCGAGATGCATCGGAAAAATTTTCTCCCACCCCTAATATAGTGTGAATGATTGTGTTTTGCTGCAAGATTGTGTTCTGTTGCATGCCACTGTGCTTTGTGAATTGTCACCGTTTTTGGTCTCCTACTGGCTTCAATCTGTTGCTCATCCCTTTCAAGCCTTTCCTCACTCTTTGTCTCCTTGTACTCAATTCCAGGGTTTCTGTCCAAGATGGCAAAATTAATTTTCATGCACAAAGAGCAAATATGCAGATGATATTGATTCATCAGTTGGTATTCCCCTCACAAATCAAATGTGATTGGAATTAAATTTGGTTTTCTCAATATGTAGAACCTTTTAGCCCAATCTTACTCCCAAGTACCTAAGTGGAAACACTGTTGACTTTTCAAGGAAGTCAGTTGGTCAAGTTTCAGTACTCCCACTTAAAATAATGATTCCAGTTCATGCTAGCATTTTGTATTTCCTGTCAATTGTGGTGCTCAAGATCTTTTTTTCTTTCCACTACAGCAATTTTGCCTCATACTACTCGGCAACTTCAGGTTTTGCTAAACACAGTAATTATTAAGATTCTTCACTGTTATGCATCAGAGCTGCAACCAATTTCAACATGTTTACCCAGTTTCTTTATTTTAAACTGATTATTGCAGAAAAGGTCTGTGGGTCTTCTTCACACACTCCACCCCATCATCACATAAGTTGTAGAGTATTCGGAAGTGATATTCAACAGTTAGTTCCGACCCCGACCAATCAGATTGACAGCAGGAATTCCAGGGGTTACTATATGGGCAGTACAGTGGTTAGCACTGTTGCCTCACAGGTAGAAAGCTTCAGGTACGAATCCCCAGGCTGGCAGGGGTGGGAGCCTTTCTGTGTCTAGTTTGCATGTTCTCCCTGTTATGTGAGGGTTTACTCCGGGTGCTCCGGTTTCCTTCCTGTATCCAGAGACATGCATGTTAGGTTAATTGGTGACACTAAATTGTCCCTAGGTATCTGTTTCTTTTATAAGCCCTTAAAATAGTGTTGGTGTTGCCACTAGTGAAGCACTTTGAGTGGTCTTTGGCTACGGTCACACTGCAGGTCTTTATGCTCAATTCCGATTTTTTTGCGGAGATCCTATTTTTTTTTGTGTGGGCTTTCACATTATAATTTAGAAGTGACCCCCATCAAACTTCACCACCCAGACGGCAGGAAAAATCTCACTTATTTTGAAATCCAAATGTTGGCACGTTTAGTTTGTCTGAAGGCTGCTGACGGATTCGTCATTGACTTCGTGAATTCCAGTCACCTTAACTTGCCAGGTACATAATAATGAACATAAATTAGTTAATTAATATTAATGAAGGTAAAGGTAGAAACATTTCCTTTTTATTCTTGCCTGAAATAAGAAAAACAAAAAAATAACCACACGTGTTAGCTGAGCGACTCTTCCATTATTGCTCCCATTACCAGCGGGTTAAAACCATGATAAATGCCTTCACTGCTTACATACCTCTTCTGATTTTTTTTTTTTTTCCCCACATTTAAAGTACTTAAATAAGCTCCTGTTTCTCACGGACAGCGACGCTCATAGTGAGACACTGCTTGCTGACTGAAACATGCGGGTGGGGCGCTTCTGAACTCCACGCGGATGATGGTCACACGCGTTGTTCGTGTGCGTGCTTGCGGACCGTCATTGCTTCATATATTTTTCTTAAATTTATATTTTCTTATAGAGTGCTGGAAAATTTTCAGGGGTGGCAGACTACCACCCAGAAATGTACATAGAGGAAACCCTGTAAAGGGAAGCCCTGGCGGAGTCCAGCTCTCACTGTGAATGAGTCCGACCAAGTGTTGGCAATACAAACCAAACTCTCACAACAGTCATATAGAGACTGGATAGCTCGTAACAACAAGCCCGATACCCCATACTCCCGAAGCACCCCCCACAAAAAACCACGAGGGATGTGGTCGAATGCCTTCTCCCAAGTCCAAAAAACACCTGTAAACTGGTTGGGCAAACTCCCACAAACCCTCGAGAATTCTTGTGAGGGTAAAGAGTTGGTCCAGTGTGCCACGACCAGAACAAAATCACATTGCTCCTCCTGAATCCAAGGTTCGACCAATGGCCTGACTCTCCTCTCCAGTACCTTGCCATAGACCTTTCCAGGGAGGCTGAGGAGTGTGATCTCTCTAAAGTTGGAGCACACCCTCCTGTCCCCTTTCTTGAAGAGAGGAACTACCACCCCGGTTTGCCATGCCAAAGGCACTGTCCCCAACCTCTACGCAATGTTGTAGAGGCATGTCAACCATAACAGCCCTACAACATCCAGGGCCTTGAGGTACTCAGGGCAAATCTCATCCACCCCTAGGGCCTGGCCATGAAAGAATTTTTTAACCACTTTGGCAACCTCAGCCCCTATGGTAGGCAAGTCGTTCCCCTCGTCCACAAGCCCTGCTTCCTCTGTGGAAAGCGTGTCAGTGGATTGAGGAGATCATCGAAGTATTCCTTCCACCGTCCAATGATATCCCCAGTCGAAGTCAGCAGTGCCCCATCCGCACCATACACAGTGTGGACAGGGAGCTGCTTCCCCCTCCTGAGCCACTGGACAGTTTGCCAGAATCTCTTTGAGGCTGATCTAAAGTCTTGTCTATGGCTTCACCAAACTCCTCCCACACCCAAATTTTTGCTTCAGTAACCACCCGAGCTGCGCTCTGCTTGGCCTGCCGATACACCTCAGCTGCTTCGGGAGTCCCACAAGCCAATCAAGCTTGATAGGACTCCTTCAGCTTAATGGTCTCCCTCACCACTGATGTCCACCACTTGGTTCAGGGGTTGCCACCATGAGATGCACCGATGACCTTGCTGCCGCAGCTCTGGGCAGCCGCTTCAACAGTGGAGGTGGAGAACATGTCCCATTCAGACTCCATGTCTCCAGACTCCCTCGGAATGTGGTTGGAAGTTCTTCCGGAGGTGGGAGTTGGGCCTCAGCCAGACATTCCCAGCACACCCTCACTATACGTTTGGGTCTACCAGGTCTGAATGGCATCCTACTCTGCCATCGGATCCAACTCACCACCAGGTGGTGATCAGTTGACAGCTCTGCACCTCTCTTTACCCAAGTGTCCAAGACATATGGTCGCAGGTCTGATAACATGATAACAAAATCGATCATTGACCTGCGATCTAGGGTGTCCTGGTGTGAGATGCACATATGGACACCCTTATGCTTGAACACGGTGTTCGTTATGGACAAACTGTGGTTAGCACAGGAGTCCAATAACTGAACACCAGTCTGGTTAAGATCAGACGGGCCATTCCCCCCAATCACCGCCCTCCAGGTTTCACTGTCCCCCCAGTAGGACAATGGAGTCTCCAAGAGGAGCACTCTACAGCACCCCAGTCAGAGTCTCCAAAAAGGGTGGGTACTCTGAACCATCACTTGGTGCATAGGCACAAATGATGGTCAGGACCCGTTTCCCAACCCAAAGGCGCAGGGAAACAACCCTTTCGTTCACAGGGGAAAGCTCCCAATATAGAGGCAGCAAGGTGGGGGGATACAAGAATACCCACCCCTGCTCGTCCTCTCGCAACCCGGACAACTCCAGAGTAGGCCAAGCTCCAGCCCCTCTCCAGGAGACAGGTTCCGGAACCAGAGCTGTGTTTTCGAGGTGAGGCCGACTATATCTAGCCAGTATCTCTCAACCACATGCATCAGCTCAGCCTCCTTCCCCACCAGAGAGGTGACATTCCACGTCCCAAAAGCCAGTTTAGGAAGCGTGGGCTCAAATCGCCAAGGTCTCTGGCTTCGGCCACCACCTGATCCACCTAACACCGGACCCCCATGATCCCTCCTGCAGGTGGTGAACCCACTGGAGGGCGGACCCATGTAACTCCTTCGGGCTGAGCCTGGCCGGGTCCCATGGGCAGAAACCCGGCCACTGTGTGCTAGCCATCGAGCCCCTCCTCCAGGCCTGGCTCCAGGGTTGGGCCCCGGTAACCCCATACCGGGTGGAGTACACTGAATCCTTGTTCTAGCATTCATCATGAGAGTCTGCTGGATCGTTCGTAGTCTGGCCCTTGACCCAGGACCAGTTTATCTTGGGTGACCCTACCAGAGGCAGACTGCCCCAGACAACATAGCTTCTGGTATCACTAGGGCACGCAAACCCCCCACCACAATAAGGTGATCATCCATGAGGGGATATAAATAAGCTATATAATATGCTAATGTATTATCATTGTTGGGAGTAACATGTTACTGTAACGCCACTACTTTTGCAGTAACGTGCTGTGTAAGGAAATTACTTTTTAAAAATTCAGTAATGCGTTACAGTTACTGAAATTTGATCAGATGCATTACTCGTTACTCATTTTATTAATATGGATAGATATTTTTAGCGCAAATAAATGAATATACAAAACTGATCCTACCGTAGCTGAGATGAGCCATCAGTTGACATGACCTGTTGCAGAGAGCCAAGTCTTCACTACTGAGTGGAGGAAAAGATGAAGCTACTTTGTTTTTGGGGAAATAGATTATTTTTCCTTTGTTGCAGTTAAGGATAAAAGCATATTGGTGGGTTGGAAGCTAAGTGCTGGTTGAGACTTAGTGCAATCTTCAGAAGCGCCTGAAAACGGCAGCAAAGCTCCAACAAAGCTAGTGCTAAGTAACGGCTAGCTATGCTAGCAACACCGTGTTATTAACACTGTGTTGTGACTTTCCTAATGGACTATGTAGTCCGTAAGCCACAGCTGGATGTAAAGTAGAAATACTCTTGTCTCAACAGCCACAGCTGGATTTCAAGCACAGGTATGCATCTGGACAGTTTGTGACCCAGCAAGTTGTTACAAACTGAAGATGTGATATAAACACTTTCCATCGGACAGCTGAAACTGATCGACTAAAGTGAAAACACATTGCTACCTGGATAAAGATGATTCAGAAATGGATTTTGATCTCCAGTTGGAATTTGAGGGATTGGGTCATGTCTCTGTCACAGCAGACATTTGGACTGTGGATAATGGACATTTTCTTTGGCTCACTGCACATCGGATTAATTTAGTTTAATGTTATTTGAAAGGAACATTACATACTAATGAACATTAATACAAATGTAAGGATGCCAGATTTAGCAATACTGTTAATTTGCATCTGTAGTCCCCCAGCAGGTCACAAAAACACACAGTCATACACAAGAAGAACATCTGCAATAAAACTATACAAAGTGTATATGCAAAAGTGCAAGAGTTAAGGTGCTACAAAACAAAATATTCAAATCTCACATGAGTGAAGTGCTGTGTATGCGTACACACACACATGCACCAAAGCACCTTACAGCAACAGCATCAAACAAGAGGTGGGGCATGTGTGTGATGTACGGGCCCGTGTGTGTGTGTGTGCCGCATAGAAACCACTAGTTATGGGTACAGTTCTGGTTGTTTAAAAGCCAATTTTTACAATGAGTCCAGGGTTTCCTCTGGTAACATTTCTGGGTGGCGGCCTACCGCGCCAGAAAATTTTCCTGCAGGACAAAACCTGACACTTGATATTTTCTCACCTGTTTGCATACCACCATAGACAGAGAGAGAACCTGAATTAGACAGGGACCAGAGAGGGCAATATTAGACGGAAGAGAGGAGCCAAGGAGAGGAAAGTGTTCAGGCAGAGGGTTTAGGAGAGGTGAGAGCAGAGGAAGGAGAGAAGGATGACACCAGTAAAAAGTCCAAACACAGGACATCTGGGTGGGACCCCAACTGGCCCAAGATTCCAACATTCAAGCCTCGGTTGTACAATACTTCAAATGGCAAGTTCCATAAGCAAAGTTACTGTGCAAAATTTAAAAAAAAAAAAAAAAAAAAAGCAAAAATGAAATGAATTATATAAAATTAACATATTTCGGTAACAATTGAGTCATATGTTGACCCCACCCCCGAAAATATGTTGCCACCGTGACAAGTTCTTTAAGCCAGAGGAAACACTTGAGTCTTAAAAGTGCTGAGTATGCAGTGTTTCCTCTGGCTTAAAGACCTTGGCGCAGTGGCAGCTTATTTTTCGGGGGGGGGGGGGTAAACATATGACACAATTGTTGCCGGAAATGTTAATTTTATACTATTTATTTCTTTTTAAAATTTTGCACATTAACTTTGCGTATGGAACTTACCATTTGAAGTATTGTACAACCAAGGCTTGAATACTGGAATATTGGGCCAGTTGGGTCCCACCCAGACGTCCTGTGTTTAGACTTTTTAGTGGTGTTATCATTCTCTCCTTCCTCTGCTCTCACCTCTCCTGGATCCTCTGCCTGAACACTTTCCTCTCCTTGGCGCCTCTCTTCTGTCTAATATTGCCCTCTCTGGTCCCTGTCTAATTCAGGTTCTCTCTCTGTCAATGGTGGTATACAAACAAGTTAGAAAATACCAAGTGTCATGTTTTGTCTTGCAGGATTTTTTTGTCATGGTTTACATAAATGACAAAAATGTGTATTTTTTGTATTTTTATTCTACTTTTTCTTTTTTTCCCCGTTGAGAGAGTAGGGGAGGGAAATAAACATTCATAATAGTAATGTACTCATGCATGCTTAAATTATATGATCAGGTGGGTATAGTAAACAGAAATTGTACTCATGTAAAAGGAGTGCTTTGAAATTAATAATTAAAAGTAGACAACCAAAAATTTCTACTTGAGTTAAGGGTACAAAGAGCACCCTCTTAAAAACTTGAGTAATGACTTCACTCTTGAAGGTTTGAGGTTTTTCTCAATCTCAAAAATATTTTCCTCAAATTAGTAATTTCCTCTTGTAAAATTGACTTTTCTTGTACATTTGAAACTTTATTATAAATTTGTGGATTATTTTATGTCTTATTTTTGTCATTTTTTTTAAATAAAATTACTATTTTTTTTAAATAAATTTGAAACACTGTGGTAATTTTTTTTTAACCTTTTCCTTACAACAATTTGCATTTTTGACCATAACTTTGCAGCCAGAACAGAACAATAATTTAACTCTTATTATAGAGAAAAATATTAATAAAATTGTATTTAATGATTGCATTTAATGTAATAAATTAACTTAAATGACCAAGGATGCCATTATTTCTGTTGTAATATTTCTTTATATTTATAGTTGTTTTTTAAGAAATCTCACCACCCAGACAGCAGGAAAAACCTCCCTTATTTTGAAATCAGAATCAGAATCAGCTTTATTGGCCAAGTATGCACAACACATACAAGGAATTTGACTTTGGCTAAAAACTTGCTCTCGTTGTTCAGGTGGAGGATTAAAATAAGATTTAAATAAGATTTAAATAAGGATTCAATGACAACAGAGTATGTACAGTAAATTACAGTCTGTCCACGTTTCTATAAAAGGATGCAAATATATACAGGAATATATGCAGCTTATTTACTCAGACTATCCACACTTTGCAGAAATATATGAAAAAATATACAGTCACACAGTATTTCAATGTGAACTCAGATTCAGTGATATAATGTGAATGAAGTAAAAAGCAGTGTGAGAGTTATGTGCAATGTAAGAATGGATGAAAAGTCATGAGTACAGCAACAGGTAGGACTAGGTGAATGTTAGGAGTTCATCAGAGTGATGGCTTGTGGAAAGAAACTGTTCCTGTGACGGGTGGTTTTGACCTTCAGTGATCTGTAACGACGACCAGAAGATAGAAGTTCAAACAGTTTGTGGCCGGGGGTGTTGACGGGTCAGCACAGATGTTTCCCGCCCGATTTCCTGGTTATGGACCGATATAAGTTCTCAATGGAGGGTAGGTCGGGTACCAATGATCCTCTCTGCAGACTTAATGATCCGCTGCAGTCTGGTCTTGTCCTGTTTAGTGGCAGAATCCAAACCAGGGACAGTGATGGAAAAGCAGAGGACAGATTGGATGATGGCGGTGTAGAAGACAACAGCAGCTCCTGAGGCAAATCAAACTTCTTGAGCTGACGCAGAAAAAAAACAAACCTCTGCTGGGCCTTTTCCGGACAGTGTTCTATATGGGAGGGACCACTTCAGGTTCCGGCGAGATTGTTGGTACCCACGAAACTTGAAAGGAGTCCACAGTGGACACTGTGCTGTTGAGGATGGTGAGTGGGGGGAAAGAAGGAGGGTGTCGCCTGAAATCCACAGTCATCTCCACCATTTTGGCTGGGTTAAGTTCAAGATGGTTCTGGCCGCACCAGAGGATCAGCTGCTCCACCTCCCGCCTGTATGCAGCCTCATCACCATCCCGGATCAAACCGATGACTGTGGTGTCGTCCGCAAACTTGAGGAGCTTCAACGAAGGGTCCTCTGAGGTGCAGAAATCCAAATGTTGGCACGTTTAGTTGGTCTCAATGCTGCTGATGGATTAAAGTCATTGACTTTGTGAATTTCGGTCATCTTAACTTGCCAGGTACAGTGGGGCAAAAAAGTATTTAGTCAGCCACCAATTGTGCAAGTTCTCCCACTTAAAAGATTTTCATCATAGGTATACCTCAACTATGAGAGACAAAATGAGAAAAAAAAAAATCCAGAAAATCACATTGTCTGATTTTTAAAGAATTTATTTGCAAATTATGGTAGAAAATAAGTATTTGGTCAATAACCAAAGTTCATCTCAGTACTTTGTTATATACCCTTTGTTGGCAATGACAGAGGTCAAACGTTTTCTGTAAGTCTTCACAACGGTTTTCACACACTGTTGCTGGTATTTTGGCCCATTCCTCCATGCAAATCTCTGCTAGAGCCGTGATGATTTTGGGGGCTGTCGCTGGGCAACACGGACTTGCAACCCCTTCCAAAGATTTTCTATGGGGTGTTGAGATCTGGAGACTAGCTAGGCCACTCCAGGACCTTGAAATGCTTCTTACGAAGCCACTCCTTCGGTGCCCGGGGCGGTGTGTTTGGATCATTGTCATGCTGAAAGACCCAGCCACGTTTCATCTTCAATGCCCTTGCTGATGGAAGGAGTTTTCACTCAAAATCTCATGACTACATGGCCCCAATCATTCTTTCCTTTACACAGATCAGTCGTCCCTGGTCCCTTTGCAGAAAAACCGCTCCAAAAGCATGATGTTTCCACCCCCATGCTTCACAGTAGGTATGCTGTTCTTTGGACGCAACTCAGCATTCTTTCTCCTCCAAACACGACAAGTTGAGTTTTTACCAAAACGTTCTATTTTGGTTTCATCTGACCATATGACATTCTCCCAATCCTCTTCTGGATCATCCAAATGCTCTCTAGCAAACTTTAGACGGGCCTGGACATGTACTAGCTTAAGCAGGGGGACACGTCTGGCACTGCAGGATTTGAGTCCCTGGCGGCGTAATGTGTTACTGATGGTAGCCTTTGTTACTTTGGTCCCAGCTCTCTGCAGGTCATTCACTAGGTCCCCTCGTGTGGTTCTGGGATTTTTGCTCACTGTTCTTGTGATCATTTTGACCCCACAGGGTGAGATCTTTCGTGGAGCCCCAGACCGAGGGAGATTATCAGTGGTCTTGTATGTCTTCCATTTTCTAATAATTGCTCCCACAGCTGATTTCTTCACACCAAAGCTGCTTATCTATTGCAGATTCAGTCTTCCCAGCCTGGTGCAGGTGTACAATTTTGTTTTTGGTGTTCTTTGACAGCTCTTTGTTCTTGGCCATAGTGGAGTTTGGAGTCTGACTGTTTGAGGTTGTGGACAGGTGTCTTTTTATAGTGATAACGAGTTCAAACAGGTGCCATTAATACAGGTAACGAGTGGAGGACAGAGGAGCCTCTTAAAGAAGAAGTTACAGGTCTGTGAGAGCCAGAAACGTTGCTTGTTTGTAGGTGACCAAATACTTATTTTCCACCATAATTTGCAAATAAATTCTTTAAAAATCAGACAGTGTGATTTTCTGGATTTTTTTTCCTCATTTTGTCTCTCATAGTTGAGGCATACCTATGATGAAAATTGGAGACCTCTCTCATCTTTTAAGTGGTAGAACTTGCACAGTTGGTGGCTGACTAAATACTTTTTTGCCCCACTGTACATAATTGGGAACATAACTTTAATATTGTAGTGGCTGGTGAAATATATCCTCAGCAATTCATCAGTCCCCCTTGCTTTCCCTTCATATGAAGCCGGCTGCATATGAATTCTAACCACATCTCTTAGCTAAGCGACTCTTCCATTATTGCTCCCGTTTCCAGTGGGTTAAAACCGTGATAAATGCTAGTGCTTACATACCTCTGTACCTGTCTCAGACAGTCATGCTAGCGAGACACTGCCTGGCGACTGACTGGAAAGCTTCCGTGGGCGGGGTGTTTCTAAACTCCGTGCGGATGACGGTCATGAGCATTGTTCGTGTGTGTGCTTGCGGAAAGTCATTGCTTCATATATTTTCTTAAATTTATATCTCCTCATAAGCGCGGTGGAAATTTATCTGGTGCGGCGGGCCGCCACTCAGAAATGTTACCAGAGGAAACCCTGGTGTGGTACGTTCTCTGATTGCAGGTGGTATATTATTCGTGATCTTGGTGCCCCTCACTGATGGCACAGATTGACCAAATGTGGTGGGTCTGTGGGGGACCTCACAGTCTCCTCTAGTGATTGCTCTGGTGGTTGTACTGGTCACAGTCCTCAGTTTAACATATTCTCCCGGGGGCAGGGGGGGGGGTATAGCCTTTCAATATGTAATAAATTGAAAAGGCAAAAGAGTTTGATAATTTTCAAAAGACAGCAAATTGTATTTCTTGTAAATATGACAACAATGATATGGGAGCTTTCTTATCAAAGATTGTTATTGCTTTTTTGTGTAAAGATTCAATGGGTTGATTAAATCCATATCATAAAGGTAAGGTAAACATGGATAGCTTCATACACTGTTGCCAACTCTCACTCCAAAATGTATAAATTACTAGCAATATGTTGATTTTCTTCAGATTTTTCCCACAATAAGAGCTCTCAAGGCAGGATAAAGCAGACTGAACATGTTCTAAAAGCTCTGTCTTTCAGCCTGACATTGATAAGCCCATAAGGTAATCATTAATTAAATTATCTTGCTATGTGTGCAAGATGATTTAAGTGTGTATTTAAAAGTAACATGAGTTACTTCTCCAAGTACCTAGTTACTTTAATCATTGGTAAAGTAACTCAGTTACTTTTGAAAAGAAGTAACTCGGAACTGTAATTAGTTACTGTTTTTTAGTAACTTGCCCAACACTTGCAATTACACTTTTTTTTTGGGGGGGGGGGGGGCTTATTTTGTACCCGTAGGTAGATTTGTTCTGCAGTCCGGTGACAAGCCACCAGCTGCCGGTCGCTGCGTGCGCAAGCGCCCCTTAACTCCCTAACCTGCATGTTTTTGGCATGTGGGAGGAAACCGGAGTAAACCCACGCAAACACGGGGAGAACATGCAAACTCCACACAGATCACTGTTGGCCGGGGGCAGGGATCGAACCCACGATCTCATGATCCCCGCGATCCCCCGGCCGAGGGTAAACTGTGCTGCCGCGGTGCTAACCACTGCGCCACCGTGCAGCCACACATGTTAGACTTTGACAAATATGAAAGGGACTGAACGGCACTAAGATTTATTTGATTGTGTGAATATTAATTACAGAATACCTAATTATAAAAACGAATGGGACATCCAATATTGGCAACGGTTTCAGATTCCTTGTTTATTTTTTGTCAGATCACTTATTTGTATGATCTTTTATGACGTCCTACCTGGTTCCTGTCCCCAAGAAGTCATCTCCATCTGACCTGAATGACTATCAACCAGTTGCCCTCACATCTCATGTGATGAAGGACCTGGAGAGACTGGTCTTAGCCCACCTGAGGCTGCAGGTGAAGACATGGCTGGACCCTCTGCAGTTTGCATATCAGCCCCATTTAGGAGTTGAAAACACTGTCATCTGCCTGCTGCAACGAGCCCATCTGCACCTGGATGGTGGAGGAGACACTGTGAGAATCACATTCTTTGATTTCTTCAGTGCCTTGAACACCATCCAGCCACTGCTGCTGGGTGAGAAGCTGTGGGTGATGGGGGTCGACGGCTCTGTGATCTCCTGGATTACTGACTACCTGACAGGCAGGCCACAGTTTGTCCAACTGGGCAGTGTCTCGTCTGGAGTGGTGGCTAGTGATATGGGAGCTCCACAGGGAACTGTGCTCTCTCCTTTTCCCTTTACTTTATACACCACTGACTTTCAGTACAACACAGAGTCATGCCACCTGCAGAAATTCTCTTCACGACTCAGCTGTTGTGGGGTGTATAAGAGGAGGAGAGGAGGGGGAGTACAGGGCCCTGGTAGACATATTTGTGGAGTGGACAGAGCAGAATCACCTGAGGCTGAACGTCAGCAAGACCAGAGAGTTGGTGATTGACTTCAGGAAGAAGAGGACACCTTCTCAGCCATTGCAGATTAGAGGGGAAGATGTGGAGGTGGTTGAGGACTACAAATACCTGGGTGTCACGATCAACAACGGGCTGGACTGGAGATCCAACACTGATGCTGCGCACAAGAAGGGGATGAGCAGACTTCTTGAGGAAGCTGAGATCCTTCAATATGTGTAGCAGGATCCTGGAGCTTTTCTACCAGACCATTGTCGCCAGGGCCATCTTCTTTGCTGCGGTCTGTTGGGGTAGCAGTATCAGAGCCAGCGACACCAACAGACTTTACAAGATTCTCAAGAGGGCTGGCTCTGTAATTGGTCTCAGGCCGGAGACCTTTGAGACTGTGGTGGAGAGGAGGACACAAAATAAACTGCGATCCATCATGGACAGTCCGGATCACCCCCTCCACCACACACTGGACAGACAGTGGAGCACTTTCTCCAGCAGACTGCTACAGCTTCACTGTTGAACTGTTAGGTACAGGAAATCTTTCCTGCCACATGCCATTTCACTGTACAATAACTCACTCTGATGTTGAATTCTGGTCATAACAATGCTGCCATACTGCACCTTACAGTCTAATTTGTATCTCACATCTCACTCTGCTCCTGATAGTCCTGCATTGTGCAGTGACCCGTCTTTTAACTAACACAACTTGACAAGAGCGCATTATACCAATTCTTTTTTCACTTCATTGGCTTCCAGTCCATTTTAGAATTAATTTTAAACTTTTACTCTTTGTTTTTAAAGCTCTTAATGGCCTTGCTCCGACTTACTTATCTGAGATTTTAACTGTCCGTGACCAAGGCACAGCTTTGAGGTCATCCACTCAGCTTTTGCTGGAGGTGCCCAAGTCAAGGTATAAACACTGGGGTGACCGAGCCTTTTCTGTTGTCACCCCAGGCTCTGGAATGATCTCCCCCCTGACCCACATGCTATCTCTGACCTGGCCCTTTTTAAATCAAAACTTAAAATGTATTTGTTTAGGATGGCTTTTAAAGGGCTGATGACATGTTTTTTTTACTTCATCTAATTTTTCAACACATAATACAGTATGACAACATAGGTCGGTCTGTGCAGTTCTAAGTCAAACAGGCTTTTTTTCACGCGAATATCCAAAGTTTTCATGAGCGCCATGTCACCAATTGTGTCAGTGGCTGGAAAACCCCCCCGGCCATGTTGTAACATCATCAACAGAACACAGGGCGCTTGGCTGCCCATTGTACACACAGGATGGAAGCAGTAGAAAACATCAACGATGGTTCCAGCACATGTAGTCTGGAATTGGTTTGTGTTGGCCAATCTTCAGACGATTATAGTTCCGAAGAATGGGAATTACAATGAAGAATCTGGGGGCATCAGACCGTATAGGTTTGAGCCGTGCCAAGCGGACATTGTGCCGAGCGAGTCAGACTCAGAGAGTGACAGTCAGCTGTTCATGTTTTGTGTGCATCATCTGCCGTGTTGTCAGCCAGCCAATATTGCCAACACTATCACGACGTGTTAGCCACTCCACATAGCCGTGGTTCTGTTGCGGCCTTGTAGCGATGTCAGCTCTGGGGTGCAACCGTGGTTAACACGTTTCCTCTCCATACGTTCGCTGGGTGATGTCGGCCCCGAACACCTACTGTTTGTGTTTCTGTGTATTTTATAAGTCTTCACCTTTTGGGATCAGTCTTTATGTTCAATACATGTGCTGTGGTGAATCCTGCACGTAAATCCATTATTCCTTCCCCTCCTCGTGCGCTTTTAAGCAGGGCACAGAGAGGGAGGATGAAATAACAAGGATTTATGTGCAGGATTCACCACAACACATTTAATACAGAAAGACAGACAATTCCCAAAAAGGTGAAGACGTACAAAAAACACAAACACAGTTACTGATGACGTTCGGGGACCAGCATCGCCCAGAGAACGAATGAGAGGAGACAAAGCCACAGGTGCACCCCAGAGCCGACATCGCTTCAAGGATGCATGAGAACCACGGCGAACATGGAGTGACTAACACATCGTGAGAGTGCTGACAATACTGGCAGACTAACAGCACAGATGACAATACTATGGACCAGCAGTGTGTGACTGGCAAACGGCCACTAAGTACATGCACTGCTGGTGATAGTGTGATGAGAAGCACCTGGGTGAGGACCGGGAAAGATGATCAGTGGGAGATTGAATCAGCTGGTGATAATGATAGAGGGGATGTGGCTGGACCGGTGAGATGTCAGCATGCAATCACAGAAAGTAGGTCAAAGCTGCGCGTCAGTCCATTAATCCTTCCCCTCCTCGTGCACTCCTCCTGCGTAAAAGCGCACGAGGAGGCTTATAACAGTTGTAGCTGAAGTGTGTGATGTGGTCTTTCACGGCCTGCTGTTTATCTAAGCCTGCGACACAACGTGAAGGCATAGCTGTAAAATTAAAACAAAAAACCAGAGAAACTGTGAGCTACAAAGCTGCTGCCATTCCAGTCAACAACACTAGAGTCCGTTCTGTCGATTACATCATTGGGGTGCCGCCCTTAATTCGGTGGGCGGCACCACAGTCCAGTCAGCGGCTGGGTTTTTTTTGATGATAACTAGTTTATGCAGGCGTGGTTGTAAATATTATATTGATCATTGACGATGACTTTTGGGTTTACACAACATTCTAAAAAATGTCAAAATCATGTCATCAGCCCTTTAATACCCAGTAGTGGTGACATTTATTCTCATTACAGTGATCCCTCGCTACTTCGCGCCTCACCTTTCGCGCCCTCAGTGCATCGCGGATTTTTCAAAAATATTCATCAAAAATTCAAAACTGAGAAAAAATGGGCGGGCGCTAGCAGAAGGCAGGGAGACTACATTAGAACATCAGGTATCAACACGGAGAGCCCGCACAACTCAAAATCCACCTCTCTGTTCGCTGTTCTCGTGTTGGCTCGGCTCGGGAATCTCGCAAGCTGATTGGCCGAGACGTTTTACCCAGCTTCTCTCCCTGCCGAGCGCCCATACCCAGCGAAGGAAGACCGCATTCATTGTTCTTTATCGCTCGTGTTGCTTAGTCTCGCCACGTGGAACTTTTCGCTGTTCTCTTGTGCCTTTTTGTGCGAAATAGTCTTCCCGTCGAGCCACTACGCCGCCTCCTGCAGCTTCTCCAGCTCTATCGAAAGCTGCCCTCGACGATCCTGCGCCTCTAGCACCTGACGATGAGGCGTCACCTGAGGAGCAGTAAAGCTCTCATTAACCTGTGCAGTAAATCATCTTCATCTTGAGTTACGTATCTTGTTATAAGAATAAAAGAGTTCTAAAAACATATTTATGTACACTTTACATCTACGTATGTATGTACACTTACACACACACACACACACACACACACGTATCATATGAGAGAGAGAGTGAGAGAATGAACGTACGTATTATTTATGGGTGACGTCATTAGGGGTGACGCTACTTCGCGGTTTTTCACTTTTCGCGGTCGGTTCTGGAACCCATTAACTGCAATAAGTGAGGGATCTCTGTATTCTGTTCATCTTGTTTTTATTTCTATTTTTAGGTATTTATGCTTATCCCTTTATGTAATTTGTTTTTATGCTGTGTGTATTTCTAGTGCTGTTCAGTTTTTCTCTAAAGCACTTTAGTTACCTACGGGTTGTTTTAAAGGGCTATATAAATAAAGTACATTACATTCATGTGTCTATACAGGTCACCGTCTATTCATCTATGATGTAGATAGGCTTTTTTAGTAGTTTTTCTTTCCATGGGTAATCCCTTTGTTATGCTGTGTGTATTTCTG
The DNA here is from genome assembly GCA_020510985.1 of Pholidichthys leucotaenia. Taxonomy (NCBI): domain Eukaryota; kingdom Metazoa; phylum Chordata; class Actinopteri; order Cichliformes; family Pholidichthyidae; genus Pholidichthys; species Pholidichthys leucotaenia. The sequence continues at coordinate 71,990,443 of CM035849.1, forward strand.
TCGTTTGGTTGTCTACCATCATGCAGCTGATACACTGCAGTTTCCCAGTTTGGGATCAATAAAGTACATCTGTCTATCTATCTATCGTGGTGTGAAAAAGTGTTTGCCCCGTTCCTGATTTCTCATTTTTTTGGATCTTTGTCACACTTAAATGTTTTAGATCATCCAACAAATTTAAGTATTAGACAAAGATAACACAAATTATAGTTTTTAAATGAAGGTGTTTATTATTAAGGGGAAAAAAAATCCAATCCTACATGGCCCTGTGTGGAAAAAGTGATTGCCCCCTAAACCCAATAACTGATTGGGCCTCCCTTTGCAGCAACAACTGTAATCATGTGGTTGCGATAACTGGCAGTGAGTGTTTTACAGCGCTGTGGAGGAATTTTGGCCAACTCGTCTTTGCAGAATTGTTGTAATTCAGCCACATTAGATGGTTTTTGAGCATGAACCATCTTCTTAAGGTCATGCCACAGCATCTCAGTCAGATTCAGGTCAGGACTTTGACGAGGCCACTCCAAAGTCTTCATTTTGTTTTTCTTCAGCCATTCAGAGGTGGACATTTTGGTGTGTTTTGGATCATTGTCCTGCTGCAGAAACCAAGTGCGCTTCAGCTTGTGGTCACGAACAGATGGCCGGACGTTCTCCTTCAGGATTTTTTGGTAGACGGCAGAATTCATGGTTCCATTTACCGCAGCAAGTCTTCCAGTTCCTGAAACAGCAAAACAGCCCCAGACCATCACACTACCACCACCATATTTTACTGTTGGTATGCTGTTCCTTTTCTGAAATGCTGTTACTTTTACGCTGGCTGTAATGGGACACACACCTTCCAAAAAGTTGTAACTTTTGTCTCGTCAGTCCACAGAGTATTTTCCCAAAAGTCTTGGGAATCATCAAGATGTTTTCTGGCAAAACTGAGACCAGTCTTTATGTTCTTTTTGCTCAGCAGTGGTTTTCATCTTGGAACTCTGCCATGCAGGCCATTTTTGCTCAGTCTCTTTCGTATGGTGGAGTCATGAACACTGACCTTAACACTAGAAGACCCAGACATTAGTCCTCTTGTGGCCACTTGATGGTCCCCCTATGGGTTTTCTAGCCAAAAAGGCCAAATGGCCCCTCTCTGGGACTTCTAGTGTTAAGTGAGGCAAGTGAGGCCTACAGTTCTTTGGATGTTGTGGAGTCTTTTGTGACCTCTTGGATGAGTCGTCGCTATGCTCTTGGATGCTGGGATAGGCTCCAGCCCCCCCGTGACCTGAAAAGGATTAAGCGGAAGAAGATGGATGGATAGATGGATGTGGATAATGGCTCTCATTGTGGTTTGCTGGAGTCCCAAAGCTTTAGAAATGGCTTTATAACCTTTTCCAGACTGATAGATCTCAATTAATTTGTTTCTCATTTGTTCCTGAATTTCTATGGATAGCAGCATGATGTCTAGCTTTTGAGGATCTTTTGGTCTACTTCACTTTGTCAGACGTCCTATTTAAGTGATTTCTTGATGGAGAACAGGTGTGGCAGTAATCAGGCCTGGGTGTGGCTAGAGAAATTGAACTCAGCTTTCCAAAGATGTGATAAACCACAGTTAATTTATGTTTTAACCTGGGGGGATCACTTTTTCACACAGGGCCATGAAGGTTTGGATTTTTTTTATGCCCTTAATAATAAACACTTTCATTTAAAATCTGCATTTTGTGTTTACTTGTGTTATCTTTGTCTAAAATTTAAACTTGTTTGAAGATCTGAAACATTTAAGTGTGACAAAGATCCCCCCCCCCCCCAAAAAAAAAGGACAATCAGGAAGGGGCCAAACACTTTTTCACACCAGTGTATCTATCTGTCATTTTTTGTCAGATCACTTATTTGTATGATCTTTTATGACTTATATTCATAATGGCGTTGTATTTTGCACTTTGGGCAATGGGAGTTGTTCAATTACCATTATAATAATAATTTTAATTTATATCGCTGTTGAGTGATGGAGTTAAGTGTTATATTGAATTTCTTCTGTGTACTGTCAATAAACTCATGCAGTACTATAACAGGACACGTTTACAAATATTAGAGACTCATTGTAGTGCATCATTTTATATTTTAGCAATACTTAGTTATTAAAGGTTTTCAATACTGTAATCAATCGAATTAACTTCAAAAAACTCTACACAGCAGAAGGACCTGTTTGACTGCAACCGTTGCATCACTACTGCCCATTTTTCAGTAAATATTTAACTAAAAATTATTTTTCATTATTTGGGCATTTTTGTGTCCTGTTTGGTTGTTAAAGTCATTCCACTTCACAATCATAGCGGTATTATCATTTAAGTTTTTAACTTTTAGATACTTGCGCGGGAGAAGCGCCATCGGGGACTCGCGGTCCTGCAATGGACAGCGGTACCACACAGGTGAAGCGGCAGTCTGGTCTCCCGTCTACCACTGACCGGGCAGGCTGGGCTTTCCTCCCCATGAAGGACCGTGGTCTGCCAGTTGGGCTGCTGCGTCTCCTGGTGTGTCCTGTGTTGGATACACTGGTGTTCTTTGTCAGACCCCAGGTCCCTGCTGGTGCTCCTACCAGTCTGCTCGTGCTCCTCGTGTTTTCTACATATGCCGAATTATCCTTTAGGCCTATGCAATCATGGCAACTTTATGGTATAATTTTTTAAGGATTAAATAAGATGAGCCTTTATTTGTCTCCCAATGGGGAAATTTCAGATCTTCTGTTAAATTTTCACTATTATCTTTTTCTCAACAAACTTGAAACTTTTCACTACCTTGTTTTGTTCACGGAGCACTGTAGTGACTGTTCATGATGCCGCAAATTATCCAATCAGTACGGAGCCACTCCGAAGCCCCGCCCCCACTTCCTAAATCCAGGGCATGAGACAAAGCGGTGTCTAGACTTCTATTGATAAAAATGACATATTTTGACTGAATAACTCCATACTCGGGGATGCACATCCTCGTAACCTCAGCAAAGCACTTATAAAACCTGAGGTCAGTCAGACAAACGGTTTGAGAGAGATGTGAGGAACAGACACACACACAGATTCCTTGCATTTATGTGGACTGTTGAGTGGAGGGTTGCTGGTTCAATCCCAGGTCCGGCTGGATCAGATCTGAGTGAGACAGATGACATAACAGTGTTTGCCCCACCCTCTTTAACCACACTGTGGTGCCCTTGAGCAAGGTCCTAATCCCCAACTGCTCATATGGAGCTGCTCATTGGCCACAGGTCAGTCTGTGGTTGAACTGTGCAGCTTCCAGATGTGAATGTGAGAGTGTGAACAGGGCATCCTTGAAAAAGAGAGGTTGCCTCTCAATGGAACTACCCTGTATAAATAAAAGTTAAGATAAAAAAAAAAAATAATGTTTTTTTTTAAATTTATAGATAGAAGATAAACTTGACACTAGGGGGGTAGGGGGTCCTTTTGGGGTCCCCTCCCCAATTAAACAGTCGGGGAAACAGTGATGCCGATATCGACTGATATGAAAAAAATTTGACTGGATTTTTTTTCATATCGCCCAGCCCTACTTCTATCGCATGTCAGCAATAAAAATTCAGAAAAGACTTGTGGTCATTTTAATCTGCTGATGTTGTTGTTTATTTATACCAGTGGTATAAATGTGGACAGACGATTAATCAGGTCCACCAACACACACAGGTCTTTTCCTGCCCATTCTACAGCCGTAATGAATCCAAAAGCAAGCTAAGCCTCGTGTTTCTTTTTATTCCTGGCTTTTTGGTAAATTACTGTCAGGAATTTCTCTGGACTAAGTCTATACAAACAGCATGACACTGTGAGCCGAAGCGTGAACTAAAGCCTGTGACATTGTTTTTGTTTGTTTTTTTTATACAAGCTCCGGCACAGTGTTTCGAATCACTCTATTTCAGGAAGATTGAGACAAGCTCGGAAGCCTCGGTATCATTTACCCATCACTAGCTCCAGTGCATGTATACCTCTTCTGCTTTGCTGAAAGTACACTCTTGCTTCACTCTTGACATCAGGGGAGCAAATACACGGATTCAGTTCTGTCTCTTGGACAGCAATGCTAGATACACTTGGCTGCTGGCTGAACTGTCATGAGAGCGGCACGCTCTAGAACTCCGACCGCTTGGACATCACGACTGTTTCGACTTGTGCTGTTCGTGTGTGCTTGTGGAGTGACGGTCCTTCATTTTTCTTAGCGAAAATATATACGTCAGGGGTGGCAAACCTGCGGCTGTTGCTCCACATGCAGCTCTTTTTATTTTAACTTTGCTCTTGTGCAGCTCTCTTTTAAAAATTGTGTACTTCTTTCTTAGTGTGGCTGCTCAGTTTTTGGCATGGCGGCCCACCACACAGAAATGTTACCAGCAGAAACCCTGGACAAATTGTGATATTTAGAAATCTGTCATCATGAGACCTACTTTGTGCTCTAAATAGCTGCCCTGATGCAGTGTTTTGTGTGGGTTCTTATGTCTACAGTTGAAGACATAAAGGAAGCACAAACTTGACAGATACAGTATATTCACATTTCACATTGATATCAATATACAAGGTATAAAGTAAGATGGCTTAGTAATGTCTGTTTGTCACGTTACTTGATCACAAATCTGATCTCTCTCTAAAAAGCACAGGATAAGCAGATAATCATCACCACAATGCACAGGCCTGAGGGTTAGAGAGGACATTATACAGGAACCCTGGTTGTCTCCACCACCACCACTGCATCCTCCCTTCCCCACCGTCGTTCTCCCACCGCTTCCCCTCCTTGTGTGTGTAACCGTTCCATCCTCTCATTCTGCGGCTCTTTCTCTCATCCTCCATCCCTCGCTCCCTGCGCTGCATGGGGTTTGTCTGATCAGTCTTCCCGTACACCTGATCGCAAGGAGCGCAAGACCAACTCCGCTGGCAAGAAGAGGAGGCGCTCACCCTCACCGCCCAGCACGCCTGCCGAGTCCCGCAAGAAGGGAGGCAAAAAGGGGTAAGAGATTTTTGTTTCACATTTTATAACTCACAGAGACTTGGACAAAATTTTATATGCAAAATGGATGGACAAACGAATGTGTTTTAAGAGGAAAAAATGTGGATTTTTTTTTTTGTATTCATTGAATGAATTGTCCCAACTTACTTGTTTCTGTGACAGCAACCCAGGGTATCACTGGAAGAGACGGGGTCACAGAGGTGAAGAAGAGGACACAGAAGAAGACGTGACAAAAGACATGGATGATTCTTCAGCAGGGGCCAGTATAGAGGAGGGGAGCGTGCCCAAAAAATGGTAACTGGGCTTAAAGATGCAACTTTAAAATCAACTTTACATACACTTTAAATACAACTTTAAAGTGAATTCAGCCATTATGTACAGCCGTGGGACAAAATTGTTGGTACCCTTCTGTTAATGAAAGAAAAACCCACAGTGGTCACAGAAATAACTTGAATCTGACAAAAGTGGAAATAAATAAAAATTCTATGAAAATTAACCAGTGAAAATCAGACAATGCTTTTGAATTGTGGTTCAACAGAATTACTTTAAAAAACAAACTCATGAAACAGGCCTGGACAAAAATGATGGTACCCCTAGAAAAGATTGAAAATAATGTGACCATAGGGACATGTTCAACCAAGATGTGTCCTCTAATTAACATCACAGGTGTCTACAAACTTGTAATCAGTCGGCCTGTTTAAAGGGTGACAAGTAGTCACTGTGCTGTTTGGTGACATAGTGTGTACCACACTAAACATGGACCAGAGGAAGCAAAGGAGAGAGTTGTCTCAGAAGATTAGAAAGAAAATTATAGACAAGCATGTTAAAGTTAAAGGCTATAAGACCATCTCCAAGCAGCTTGATGTTCCTATGACTACAGTTGCACATATTATTCAGAAATTTAAGATCCACGGGACTGTAGTCAACCTCCCCGGACGTGGCCGCAGGAGGAAACTTGATGAAAAATGGAAGAGACGGATAATACGAATGGTAAAAGAGCCCAGAACAACAACCTCTAAACACATTCAAGGTGAGCTCCAAGGTCAGGGTACATCAGTGTCAGATCGCACCATCCGTCGTTGTTTGAGCCAAAGTGGACTTCATGGGAGACGACCAAGGAGGACACCACTGTTGAAAACAAATTAAAAAATAAAAAAGTCAGACTGGAATTTGCCAAACTGCATGTTGACAAGCCACAAAGCTTCTGGGAGAATGTCCAATGGACAGACGAGACAAAACTGCAACTTTTTGGCAAGGCACATCAGCTGTGTGTTTACAGATGCAAAAATGAAGCAAAATAGCTGCTGAGAGGTGCAGAAGTCTCACTGACAGTTACAGAAACCGTTTGATTGCAGTGATTGCCTCAAAAGGCGACTCTGTAGTCAGAAACGTGAACCTAGAGACTCCAGCGGCCATAGTCACATGCATTCCTGGGGCCAGAGCAGGCGACATCGAGTCAAATTTGAAAATGCTGGCTAAAAGTAACTGTAAATATTCCACAATTGTTATTCACGCCGGCATTAATGACATCCGTCTCCGGCAGTCGGAAGTCACGAAACTTAATGTAGAATCGGTGTGTGACTTTGCAAAAACGATGTCTGCCACTGTAGTATTCTCTGGGCCCCTCCCCAATCTGACCAGTGATGACATGTTTAGTCGCTCGTCATCCTTGAACCGCTGGCTGTCTGTGTGGTGTCCTAAAAATGACGTGGGCTACATTGACAATTGGAGCTCTTTTTGGGGAAAACCTGGTCTTATGAGACGAGACAGCATTCATCCCACTTTGGATGGTGCTTCTCATTTATCTAACAATCTGGCATCTTTTTTATCCAAATTTCCAAAACCATGACTACTCAGAGTTGGGACCAGGAAGCAGAGTCGCAGTCTTACACGCCTCTCTGCAGCTCCTCTTCATCCACCACCCCTCAGCTTAGCCCCTGTCTTCCCCATCAGAGAATCGTTGTCTGCTCCCTCCAAAGTAAATAAAAATATAATGTATAAGCATCCCAAAGTGATAAAGCAAAATATTGGTAAAACTCAAATTAAACATAAAGCCTCTAAATTGAATGATTTGGCCTCTGTTCCTCCTCATAATTTAAAAATTAAATGTGGTTTATTAAATATTAGGTCTCTAACTCCCAAGTCTCTGTTAGTCCATGATCTGTTAATTGATCATCAGATTGATTTAATTTCCCTTACAGAGACTTGGTTAGGACAAGAGGATTATGTTGGTTTAAATGAATCAACTCCCTCTGGTTATTTAAACTGTCAAAATCCCAGAAGTTCTGGTCGTGGAGGAGGAGTAGCAGCAATTTACCATTCCAAATTACTAGTTAATGTAAAGCAAAAAACATGTTATAATTCCTTTGAGGGCCTGGTCCTCAGTATTGGGCACTTTAGCAATTCCAGGTTAAACCCAATTTTATTTGCCATAGTTTATCGTCCCCCATCAACCTATTCAGAATTTTTATCCGAATTTCCTGATTTCTTAGCTGATTTAGTGCTGAAATCTGATAGAATAATTATAGTAGGGGACTTTAATATACATGTGGATGTAGATAGTGACTGCCTTAATGTGGCTTTTAATTCAATATTAGACTCGATTGGGTTTTCTCAGAAAGTAGGAAATTCTACTCATTACCTCCACCATACATTGGACCTTGTTCTGACATATGGCATAGAAATAGAAAATCTGGTAGTGTCTCCTCATAACCCTGAAATAAGCTATAGACAGCTTGCTCCTTCTGTAATTGATAACATGGTGGATAGTGTTTCAGCTTCTCTACATCAGGCTCTAGACTTGGTGGCCCCCTTAAAAAAGAAAAAGTCTAATCAGAGATTTTTAACTCCTTGGTTCAACACAGAAACTCGTAGCTTAAAACAGAAGACTCGTCAATTAGAAAGAAAATGGCGCTCTACTAATTTAGATGAAATCTATTTAGCTTGGAGAAATCATCTTTTAATTTATAAAAAATCTCTTAGAAAAGCTAGAACGAGTTATTACTCTGCATTAATAGAAGAGAACAAGAATAATCCCAGGTTTCTTTTCAGTACTGTAGCCAGGTTGACAAAGAGTCAGGACTCTGTCAATCCTAGCATCCCCTTAGAGCTTACTAGTCAGGACTTTATGAACTTTTTCAATAATAAAATTTCATCCATCAGAGATAAAATCAATCAGATTCTTCCCACAGTTAACTTAAATACTGTAACTACTACAACTTTTAGATCTTAGTGCAGCTTTTGATACTATTGATCATAATATTCTACTTGATAGATTAGAACACTATGTTGGACTTAATGGAACTTCGTTGCAGTGGTTTAGATCTTATTTATCTGATAGGTTCCAGTTTGTTCATGTAAATGATGAGTTTTCTCTCAGCTCAAAGCTTAGTCATGGAGTTCCACAGGGATCTGTGCTTGGCCCTACTCTTTTTAGTTTATATATGCTTCCGTTAGGCAACATTATTAGAAAGCACTGTATACATTTTCACTGTTATGCAGATGACACACAATTATACCTGTCAATGAAGCCAGATGATACTAATCAATTAGCCAAGTTAGAAGCCTGTCTTAAGGAAATCAAAGTTTGGATGACTTGTAATTTCCTGCTATTAAATTCAGATAAGACTGAAGTCATTCTTGTTGGTCCAAAAAACCTTAGAAATTCCTTTCCAAATCAAACTTTCAGTTTGGATGCAGTTACTCTTTCTCTTAATAGCTCTGTGAGGAACCTTGGAGTTATTTTTGATCAGGATTTGTCCTTCAATTCACATATTAAATTTGTTTCTAAGACTGCCTTCTATCATTTGCGTAATATTGCCAAGATTAGGAGCATCTTGTCTCAGAGTGATGCTGAGAAGCTGATCCACGCTTTTGTTAGCTCGAGATTAGATTATTGTAATTCTTTATTATCAGGTTGTCCTAAAACATCTTTAAAAAGTCTTCAGCTGATCCAAAATGCTGCAGCAAGAGTTTTAACAGGTACTAGAAAGAGAGATCATATCTCTCCGGTTCTGGCCTCCCTTCATTGGCTTCCCATAGAGTTTAGAATTAAGTTTAAAATCCTTCTTCTTACTTACAAAGCTCTAAACAATCAGGCTCCTTTTTATTTAAAAGATCTGATACTACCGTATCATCCTAACAGAGCACTACGCTCCCAAAATGCAGGTTTACTTGTAATACCTAGAATCTCCAAAAGTACAATGGGAGGCAGAGCCTTCAGTTATCAAGCTCCTCTCCTGTGGAATCAGCTGCCAATCTGGATTCGGGAGTCAGACTCGATCTCTGTTTTTAAGAATAGGGCTAAAACCTACCTTTTTGATATAGCCTACAATTAGGGAGGGATCATGTGTTTTCTGAACCCTCCCTTAGTTATGCTGCTAATAGGTTTAGTCAGCCGGGGGACCTCCAGTAATGCACTGGGCCTCACTCCTTTCCTCACTCTCTATGAAATATTTTTTTTTTTTGCTGGTCATTAACATTTGTTTGTTCTCTCCCATAGATTGAGTCCCCATCGTGCTGTTTGCTCTCTACATGTCTGTTCTTTTCTTCTTCTCTATCCCCTCACCCCCCAGCCAGTCGCAGCAGATGACTGCCCCTCCCTGAGCCTGGTTCTGCTGGAGGTTTCTTCCTGTTAAAAGGGAGTTTTTCCTCTCCACCGTCGCCAAGTGCTTGCTCACAGGGGATCGCCTGATTGCTGGGGTCTTTCTGCAACTGTGGGGGTCCTCCCTACAGTTGATAGTGCTATGAGATGACTGTTGTTGTGAAATGGCGCTATATAAATAAAGTTGAATTGAATTGAATTGAATTGAAAAGGTTGTGCAACAAAAGATTAAGTTAAGAGTACCATCATTTTTGTCCAGGCCTGTTTGATGAGTTTGTTTTTTAAAATAATTCTGTTGAACCACAATTCAAAAGCATTGTCTGATTTTCATTGTTTAATTTTCATAGACTTTTTATTTATTACCACTTTTGTCAGATTCAAGTTACTTTTGTGACCATTGTGGGTTTTTCTTTCATTAACAGAGGGGTACCAACAATTTTATCCACGTGTGTATATAGACACACATTTGTCTGAGTATATATATAGATATATGTGTGTGTGTGTGTGTGTGTGTGCATATATGTATATATGTATATGGATAATATATATACACATATATGTGTGGATATATATACATATATGTGTGTATATATAACATATATACATACATATACATGCATATATACAGTGCATCCGGAAAGTATTCACAGTGCTTCACTTTTTCCACATTTTATGTTACAGCCTTATTCCAAAAGGGATTAAATTCATTTTTTCCTCAAAATTCTACACACAATACCCCATAATGGCAATGTGAAAAAAAGTTTTTTTTTTTTAAATGTTTGCAAATTTATTAAAAATAAAAAACTAAGAAATCACATGTACATAAGTATTCACAGTCTTTGCTCAATACTTTGTTGATTCACCTTTGGCAGCAATTACAGCCTCAAGTCTTTTGAATATGATGCCACACAGCTTGGTACACCTATCTTTGGGCAGTTTTGCCTCATTCTTCTTTGCAACACCTCTCAAGCTCCATCAGGTTGGATGGGAAGCATTGGTGCAATTTTTAGATCTCTCCAGAGATGTTCAGTTGGATTCAAATCTGGGCTCTGGCTGGGCTACTCAAGGACCTTCATAGAGTTGTTCTGAAGCCACTCCTTTGATATCCTGGCCGTGTGCTTTACAGTTGTTGCCCTGCTGAAAAATGAACCATCGCCCCAGTCTGAGGTCAAGAGCGTTCTGGAGCAGGTTTTTATCCAAGATGTCTCTATACATTGCTGCATTCATCTTTCCTTCTATCCTGACAAGCCTCCCAGTTCTTGCCGCTGAAAAATATCCCCACAGCATGATGCTGCTCCCAACATTGGCATGGTTATGAATGGTGCCTGGTTTCCTCCAAGCATGACGCCTGGCATTCACACCAAAGAGTTCAATCTTTGTCTCATCAGACCAGAGAATTTTGTTTCTCATGGTCTGAGAGTCCTTCAGGTGCCTTTTGGCAAACTCCAGGCCGGCGGCCATGTGCCTTTTACTAAGGAGTGGCTTCCATCTGGCCACTCTACCATACAGGCCTAATTGGTGGATTGCTGCAGAGATGGTTGTCCTTCTGGAAGGTTCCCTCTTCACAGAGGAATGCCGGAGCTCTGACAGAGTGACCATCGGGTTCTTGGCCACCTCCCTGACGAAGGCCCTAATCTCGCAGTCGCTCAGTTTAGACGGCCAGCCAGCTCTAGGAAGAGTCCTGGTGGTTCCGAACTTGTTCCATTTATGGATGATGGAGGCCACTATGCTCATTGGGACCTTCAAAGCAGCAGAAGTTTTTCTGTACCCTTCCCCAGATTTGTGCCTTGAGACAATCCTGTCTCGGAGGTCTACAGACAGTTCCTTTGACTTCATGCTTGGTTTGTGCTCTGACATGCACTGTCAACTGTGGGACCTTATATAGACAGGTGTGTACCTTTCCAAATTATGTCCAATCAACTGAATTTACCACAGGTGGACTCCAGTTAAGCTGTAGAAACATCTCAGGGATGATCAGTGGAAACAGGATGCACTTGAGCGCAATTTTGAGCTTCATGGCAAAGGCTGTGAATACTTATGTACATGTAATTTGTTAGTTTTTTTATTTTTAATAAATTTGCACAAATCTCAAATCTTTTTTCATGTTGTCATTATGGGGTATTGTGTATAGAATTTTGAAGAAAAAAATGAACTTAATCCCTTTTGGAATAAGGCTGTAACATAACAAAATGTGGAAAAACTGAAGTGCTGCGAATACCTTCCGGATGCACTGTATAATCGCGCGTGTGTATACACATATGTGTGTGTGTGTGTATACATACTGTACAGTATATGTACATACATTTATAACATACATAAATATACGTGTGTGTGTATACATACACACACACACACACACACACACATATATATACACGCATGTATATTTGTATATGTGTGTGTGTGTGTGTGATATGTATGAGTGTCTATATACAGTATATATACATACAGTATGTGTGTGTATACACACACACACACACACACACACATATACATATATACACATATATGTATATATACACACGTGTATTGTTGGTACCCCTCTGCTAATGAAAGAAAAACCCACAATGGTCACAGAAATAACTTGAATCTGACAAAAGTGGTAATAAATAAAAGTCTATGAAAATTAAACAATGAAAATCAGACAATGCTTTTGAATTGTGGTTCAACAGAATTATTTTAAAAAACAAACTCATCAAACAGGCCTGGACAAAAATGATGATACCCTTAACTTAATATTTTTTTGCACAACTTTTTGAGGCAATCACTGCAATCAAACAATTTCTGTAACTGTCAATGAGACTTCTGCACCTCTCAGCAGCTATTTTGGCCCACTCCTCATGAGCAAACTGCTCCAGTTGTCTCAGGTTTGAAGGGTGCCTTCTCCAGACAGCATGTTTCAGCTCCTACCACAGATGTTCAATAGGATTTAGATCAGGGCTCATAGAAGGCCACTTTAGAATAGTCCAATGTTTCGCTCTTAGCCATTCTTAGGTGTTTTTAGCTGTGTGTGTTTTGGGTCATTATCCTGTTGCAAGACCCATGACCTGCGACTGAGACCAAGCTGTCTGACACTGGGCAGCACATTTCTCTCTAGAATACCTTGATAGTCTTGAGATTTCATTGTACCCTGCACAGATTCAAGACACCCTGTGCCAGATGCAGCAAAGCAGCCCCAGAACATAACACAACCTCCTCAATGTTTCACAGTAGGGACAGAGTTCTTTTCTTGGTATGCTTCATTTTTGCATCTGTGAACATAGAGCTGATGTACCTTGCCAAAAAGTTGCAGTTTTGTCTCGTCTGTCCATAGGACATTCTCCCAGAAGCTTTGTGGCTTGTCAACATGCAGTTTGGCAAATTCCAGTCTGGCTTTTTTATTATTTGTTTTCAACAGTGGTGTCCTCCTTGGTCGTCTCCCATGAAGTCCACTTTGGCTCAAACGACGACGGATGGTGCGATGTGACACTGATGTACCTTGACCTTGGAGTTCACCTTGAATGTGTTTAGAGGTTGTTGTTCTGGGCTCTTTTGTTGCCATTCATATTTTCCGTCTCTTCCATTTTTCATCAAGTTTCCTCCTGCGGCCACGTCCAGGGAGGTTGGCTACAGTCCCGTGGATCTTAAATTTCTGAATAATATGTGCAACTGTAGTCACAGGAACATCAAGCTGCTTGGAGATGGTCTTATAGCCTTTACCTTTAACATGCTTGTCTATAATTTTCTTTCTAATCTCCTGAGACAACTCTCTCCATGTTTAGTGTGGTACACACTAGGGATGGGCATAATTTACCGATTAACCGATAATTGATCATTAAGAATTTCACCGAGGAAGTTCATTTTCGTCGACAAACCGTTTTTTTTTTTAAAACAATCCGAGGTTATTAGGCCTAGTGCACGGCCGTCCTCAAACAATGCAATGGCAAAATTTGGGCACCAGGGGGCAACATTACACCATCGCCATACCCTGGCGTCGCTCAGTTGATACAAATACGCGCTTCCGTAGGGCAATCGCCAAATCATGAAGCGGTTACGGCGAAGTGTTGCGTGGGACCATTTCAGTTTAAGAAATGACCAGGTGTACTGCAATCACTGCAATGCAGCATACAAATATACCTCATCGACAGGGTCCATGGAACACCCTTATTACGTGAAGAAACCGCCAATAGTGGTTGCGCGCCTGAGTAATGGCGGTCGTGAAGATTCTTTTTTTTTTTTTTCAGAAACTTTGAGAAGGTCATGAAGATTCGGGTAGAAGACACACACACACACGTGTGTGTGTGTGTGTGTGTGTGTGTGTGTACATACATACGTAGATGTAAATAAAGTGTACATAAATATGTTTTTAGAACTCTTTTATGCTTATAACAAGATACGTAACTCAAGATGAAAATGATTTACTGCACAGGTTAATGAGAGCTTTTACTCCCCTCAGGTGCTAGAGGCGCAGAATCGTTGAGAGAAGCAGCAGGAGGCGGCGTAGTGGCTCGACGGGAGACTATTTCGCACAAAATGGCACAAGAGAACAGCAAAAAGTTCCGCGCGGCTAGACTAAGTAACACAAGCGATAGAGCAATGAATGCGGTCATCGTTTGTTGGGTGGCGAGCGGCACAGAAGCTGGGTAAAACGTCTCGGCCAATCAGCTTGCGGGGTGAAACGTCTCGGCCATCAGCTTGCGAGATTCCCGAGCGAGCCAACACGAGAACAGCGAACAGAGAGAGAGAGATTTGAGAGAGAGAGGTGGATTTGAGTTGTGCGGCTCTCCGTGCACCTGATGTTCTAATGTAGTCTACCTGCCTTGTTACGTACATAAAAATGTTAATGATTACCGATTATTAATCATTAATTCTCCGACGATCGGTGAAGAAAATTTCACCGAATGCCCATCCCTAGTACACACCATGTCACCAAACAGGCACAGTGACTACTTGTCACCCTTTAAATAGGCCAACTGACTGATTACAAGTTTGTAGACACCTGTGATGTTAATTAGAGGACACATCTTGGTTGAACATGTCCCTATGGTCACATTATTTTCAATCTTTTCTAGTGGTACCATCATTTTTGTCCTGGCCTGTTTCATGAGTTTGTTTTTTAAAGTAATTCTGTGAACCACAATTCAAAAGCATTGTCTGATTTTCACTGGTTAATTTCATAGAATTTTTATTTATTACCACTTTTGTCAGATTCATGTTATTTCTGTGACCATTGTGGGTTTTTCTTTCATTAACAGAGGGGTACCAACAATTTTGTCCACGTGTGTATACATACACAGTGGTGTGAAAAAGTGTTTGCCCCCTTCCTGATTTCTTATTTTTTTGTATGTTTGTCACACTTAAATGTTTCAGATCATCAACCATATTTAAATATTAGGCGACGATAACACAAGTAAACAAAAAAGGCAGTTTTTCAGGGATGGCAATTTTCCGCTGATCCGCAGATTTCCGCCGATTTATTTTCAAATTGATCATTTTCTGTGAATCGTCTAAAATCTGTTGAGAAAATTTTAGGGGCGGTAAGGTACCTTATTGTTACCGATTTTAGCGAAAATCAACACGATTACATAAGCGCTCGGCGTTTCCCCGGGTCAAGTCTCCTGCGATAACCCGGATGTTATGTACTCAAGCTTAACAGCCCTGCGATTGGATAGTTGCAAACGATTGGACCAATCAAATAGCTCGTTGTATGCTTTGTCAAAAATTCATGGCGGCGTGTTCTCAGGGATGTGATTTTTCTGCTAATTCGCCGAATTCCGCTTTAATTTTATCTTCCAGGATATAAAGTAGGTTAAGTACGTTAGCGGGCTTGTGGTCCATGAACGCAGTGAAGGTGCGCTCTTTCAGGCAGAACTGGAAGTGGCGTATGGCCAGGTGGCGAGCCATTAACTCTCTGTCGAACACGCTGTATTTACGCTCACTGTCGTGCAAAGACCTGCTAAAAAAAAGGTGAGCAGCTGCCAAGAACCGGCGACGCATTGCTCCACGAAGGTAGTGAGCGCTATCCGAGCCACCGGGTCTTGGTGCGCCAGCAGTGCAGCGTTCGCCAGAGCTGTTTTAACCGCAGAGAACGCCTCTCCCGCTCAGGAGTCCAGTCGACTCTGTCCGCTGGTTTCCGTTCTTGAGTGCGGCGTACACCGGCTGTATGAGCTGGGCTGTGCGTGGGGAGGGAACGGTTCTAAAAGTTAACCATCCCCAAACACTCCTGCAGCGCCCTGACATTGATGTTGAGGAGAAAAAAATAGCAAAACTATTTAGTTAGATTACTTTTATGGTTCCAAACAGTTTGAAATTGACAGTGCACAGTGGACATTGACTCATAACTTTTGAATATTTCTAAGACTTAGCTACATCAGTGATTGTGCAAAATGAACTGCTCAAGACTCAATGGAGATTGAAACTGGTGATCTGAAATGAATGCTGAAATTATAAAAAGTAATGGTATGTTAGAATTTTATTTCTATTATGGAATAGATAAAATTAACTGATTTTGATTTGATCAAGTGTTAAAGCATATGATGGATAATGCTTGTTGGAATATTTTTTAGGAATGCTGTCTTCTTGGAACATAAGTCAGTATTATACAGTAATAAGTGGCATTCAGCTGTTTGTTTTATGTCATTTAAGCACAGTTCTGGTACTTAAAAATCATAAAAACCCAGGAGCTTCGGGGGGCTGCGTCCCCCAGACCACCTGCAAAATTTTCAGATAATTTCCCCAAACCCAAATCACATCCCTGGTTCGTGTTGGAATTCTGAGCTTTCGGTATTGTTTTCAGCGGAATTATAGATTTTTATTGAAGGATCAGGAGTCATCAGTGCAAGAAATAGACAAAAGTGTCAAAAATAAGTTCCGATGGAATTGACTTGAGAGAAAAGTGACGGTAAAGGTGAAAATTGGCTCAAAGTTCGACGAGGTAACAGAAACACTCGGACAGTTTCTGAAGAAACCAGAAAAGGAGATGAAGTTCAAAGTTCAGAGACTGACACAGCTTGCTGCCAAAAGGAAGAAAGTTTCACATTAGAAGTGACTTGGTGACCAGTGTAAATAGTGTAAATAGTGTAAAAAAAACCTCTTATAGAACTGTTAAATATGTTGGACTAAAGACAGTGAGACAACATTGAAGAAAAAGTAAGTTAACTTTTCATTAAATTTAATGATTTATCTAAGTCTAGTATTTCATTTTTTTAAATCATTTTTTTCAGTCTAAATTACTTCTGTTTTACTGAAAACCTCCCAGCTTCAGGGGGGCTGCGCCCCCCGGCCCCCCCATAAGTCAATCGACCAAATTAGATTTCAGCTGAAATCAGAATTTCCTGTTGCCATCCCTGGTTTTTAAATGAAGGTGTTTATTATTAAGGGAAGAAAAAAAAATCCAAACCTTCATGGCCCTGTGTGAAAAAGTGATCCCCCCGGTTAAAACATAAATTAACTGTGGTTTATCACATCTTTGGAAAGCTGAGTTCAATTTCTCTAGCCACACCCAGGCCTGATTACTGCCACACCTGTTCTCAATCAAGAAATCGCTTAAATAGGACCTGCCTGACAAAATGAAGTAGTCCAAAAGATCCTCAAGAGACATCATGCTGCCATCCAAAGAAATTCAGGAACAAATGAGAAACAAATTAATTGATATGCATCAGTCTGGAAAAGGTTATAAAGTCATTTCTAAAGCTTTGGGACTCCAACAAACCACAGTGAGAGCCATTATCCACAAATGGTGAAAACATGGATCAGTGGCGAACCTTCCCAGGAGTGGCCGGCTGACCAAAATTATCCCAAGAGCGTAGCGATGACTCATCCAAGAGGTCACAAAAGACCCCACAGCAACATCCAAAGAACTGCAGGCCTCACTTGCCTCAGTTGAGGTCAGTGTTCATGACTCCACCATTAGAAAGAGACTGGGCAAAATTGGCCTGCATGGCAGAGTTCCAAGACAAAAACCACTGCTGAGCAAAAAGAACATAAAGGCTCGTCTCAGTTTTTCCAGAAAACATCTTGATGATCCCCAAGGCTTTGGGAAAATACTCTGTGGACTGATGAGACAAAAGTTGAACTTTTTGGAAGGTGTGTGTCCCATTACATCCGGCGTAGAAGTAACACAGCATTTCAGAAAAGGAACATCATATCAACAGTAAAATATGGTGGCGGTAGTGTGATGGTCTGGGGCTGTTTCGCTGCTTCAGGATCTGGAAGACTTACTGTGGTAAATTGAAAAATTAATTCTGCTGTCTACCAAAAAAATCCTGAAGGAGAATGTCCAGCCATCTGTTCGTGACCTCAAGCTGAAGCACACTTGGGTTCTGCAGCAGGACAGTGATCCAAAACACACCAGCAAGTCCAGCTCTGAAGGGCTTACGAAAAACAAAATGAAGACTTTGGAGTGGCCTCGTCAAAGTCCTGACCTGAATCTGATTGAGATGCTGTAGCATGACCTTAAAAAGGCAGCTCATGCTCAACAACCATCCAATGTGGCTGAATTACAACAATTCTGTAAGGATGAGTGGGCCAGAATTTCTTCACAGCGCTGTAAAAGACTCATTGCCAGTTATCACAAACACTTGATTACAGTTGTTGCTGCTAAGGGTGGCCCAACCAGTTATTAGGTTTAGGGGCAATCACTTTTTCCACACAGGGCCATGTAGGTTTGGATTTTTTCCCCCTTAATAATGAACACCTTCATTTAAAAACTGCATTTTGTGTTTACTTGTGTTATCCTTGTCTGATATTTAAATATGATGATCTGAAACATTTATGTGTGACAAACATACAAAAGAAAGAAATCAGGAAGGGAGCAAACACTTCTTCACACCACTGGACATCCCTTAAAAGACGTACTCCGGGGCACACTGCTCCCTCCATTTGTGGCTCCCTTACTCTCGTTCAACCACTTGCACCTAGGTTTCGATTAGAGCTCCCTCTATAACTGCATTCTTAAATGCAGTTGCAAATACTTTCAAACATGATATATATAAATAATTGATTTTTGGAAATGGACTGGCAGTCCGCAGTGGATGACGTTGGGGGCCACCAGTTATCCATCCCTGGTTCAGACCAAAGGAACTCTGGTCCGCTTCTGCAGATAGTTTGGTTCTCAATGCACAATCAAACACTTACAAGTGAACCCTGGTGTGCTTTGCTTGCAATGTGAATGTACACGGACTATCCAGCAGACCAAAGGGCGGAAGTGCCCCCTCAGCGTTTGTGTAACCATAGCAACACATAGTCTCAGAAGAGGAAGTGGTATTTACTGGAGTGCATTTTGGGTAGAAAATAACAAAGACAACCACGCAAATCTGAGAAATACTTTTACCGGAGAAAACCGAGGAGAAACATTGAAAAAATGTCTCGTTTGTGGCGGACAAACGACCCGGCTGAAGGGAATGGATTTCTGTTTTCAGTTCTGGCCAGTCGATGAGCCGGATTTTTCTTCATGGTCAGTGGTGATTTTGGCTACTGTGCCCAAACGAGCAGTTGCTCTAACTGTGTGACGTTGTCCTGGCAGTTTGGTCCACTTGAGTAAAGTGCAGTGTAAATCCAAACCAAACGAAGGTGCGAAAATTCTCAGCATTCCCCGCCCAGTCGAACTGAGACCCCGGACTATCCTGCATACCTGCCAACTACTCCGGTTTTGCCGTAATGGTTCCAGTTTTCAAGACCCCGTTCCGGGTTCCGGTTTTATTATTCAAAATTACGGTTTTTCACTAAAAAATTCAGTCAAAAATTTTAAATCGTAAAAAAAACACGGAAAACACGAAAGCAATTCCAAACACGCTGTCGCTCGGAATCGTATCTAAATTTAGAACAAAGGCAATCGGCACTGCTTCATGTAGGTGTATTGCACATGTGCGAGAGGTCTGAGCCAATTTTCCATGTGCAATCGCGAGGCAATCAGGTAAGAATTATACGTTTTCATCATGGAGTCTGCCGGAGAAAAATCACTAACAAGCATGAAACACAAACGAAAATTACAGTCTTTTCGTGAGGAATACAGCAAAGCATTTCCGGGAGTTATTATTCGCTCAAGAAGGGGTGAAAATTACGCAAATTGCACTTTGTGTAGACAAGACTTTTTGATTGGACATGGCGGAATCAGCGATGTGAAAGACCACGTAAGAACGAAAAAAACACAAGGCCAGTGCCAGTGACGCTAGCGGCATAACTTGAAGAATATGTGCCTGTGTAATTGCATGCCTTGTCATGCTTGGTGTATCATGTAAACACATAAAATATCAGAGCGATTTTGCCGTCATTTACGCACCGTGTGTTATACAGTGCATGTAGTATACCCTGCTGATATTCTAGTCTTCTAGTTACCTCCGCCAAGGAGGTTATGTGATCATCAGCGTTTGGTTTGTCTGTCTGTTTCTTTGTTAGCAAGAAACTCAAAAAGTTATGGACGGATTTTCATGAAGTTTTCACAGATTGTCAGAAATGGGGTATCCTAGAGATGATTAGATTTTGGTGGTGATCCGGATCATCGCTCTGGATCAGGAATTTTTAAAGATTCTTATTTTATTTATTTTTTTTTTTTTTTTAACATTGTGAGATAGGGCCATTTTCAATATTTTATTTATGATGTTAAACACTGTATGGGGGGAACTGTGGCGCTTGGCGGAGTCTGCGCTGTCCGAGTGCTTTTCTAGTATTCATAATACATCACATCTGGCCTATTCGAAGTTCTATGCAGTGTTAAGATAGTCTTTTGAATGCAAATTTAATGAATGAATGAATCTTTATTTCGGATAGATTAAAAGTAAAGATTTAAAAAGAAACAGAATAATATAACAAAGGGGGAAAGAAAATGCAACAAGGTCAAATTAGACAATAACTCCTCTGATTATACAGTTCAACATAAGTTATCTGAAATGGGTGATGGCTGAAGCCGCAACCCGCTTATATTGCCCACCCATATTCCATCCAAGGAATTCAAAGAAAAACAAACAAAGCAATTACACTATCTAGAACAAAGCTAAGACAAAATGTGACAAAAAACTAAGCTACAACACAACACAGACTGGATATGACAATCCTGATATGAATGTCAGCTTGTATATATGTTTGGAGTATTTCTTCCTTTAGTTTTTGTTTAAATTGTCCCAAGCGTTGTACATGATTTTAATTCAGGTCCAAAATCGTTCCATAATCTGACTCCTTGCACTGAAACCACAGTGTTGCTTGGTGGTAGTCTCACACTGAAGGTTTTTGAAATTTACATGTTCCTCTGAAATGATATTGTTTCTCCCTTATTTGGAACAACTTTGGATATTTGCGGGCAGTGATAGATTCTTCACTTTAAACAGTTATTACTGCAGTTTTAAAGTCAACCAGATCTTTCAACTTGAGAGCTTTTAATTTAAGAAAAAGTGGGTTGTTGGTTCCCCTGTAAGCAGCTTTGTTTATTATGTTAATAGCTCTCTTCTGAAGCTTAAAGACTGGAATATTTTTTGTTTTATATGTATTCTCCCCATACTTACGTACAATATGTCATGTATGGGAGTATTAATGAATGATGCCAAAGTATATAATGTGGGTTGATTCAGCAAATATTTCGCTCTGTGTAGTTTTGCAATTGATTTATAATTTTACCTTTAATATAATTAATATGTGACTTCTATGTCAAATGCTAATAATATGTTTAGACACAGCGGCCCTTGGACCCCCGGCTAGCTACTAGGCTTTTCAGGTTTGAAAGTTGAAGAAATATAAGGTTGTCAGCTACATTCTAACTTGATTTAATGCTAATATTTGTTTGGCGTCGGGGGCCTTTGCCCCCCTGAACCCCCCACCAGGACTTGTCCTGGAGCCTACCGGGGCCTGCGGCCCCCTGGACCCCCGCTAGCTACTAGGCTTTTCAGGTTTGAAAGTGAAGAAATATGAGGTTGTTAGTTACATTTAACTAGAATATAATGCTAATATTTGTTTGGCAAATATTAGCATTATTATTATTATTAGCATTAGCCATTATTAGCATTAGCATCGGGCCCTGAACCCCAGCTAGCTACTAGGCTTTTCAGGTTGAAAAGTTGGAGCAGGTACACTACCGTTCAAAAGTTTGGGGTCACCCAGACATTATTTTGTGTTTTTCCATGAAAAGTCACATCTTATTTACCACCATGAGTTGTAAAATGAATAGAAAATATAGTCAAGACATTGACAAGGTTAGAAATAATGATTTGGATTTGAAAATAATAATTTTTTTCCTTCAAACTTTGCTTTCGTCAAAGAATCCTCCATTTGCAGCAATTACAGCATTGCAGACCTAACATGATTGCACAAGGGTTTTCTAATCATCCATTAGCCTTCTGACACAATGAGCAAACACATTGTACCATTAGAACACTGGAGTGATAGTTGCTGGAAATGGGCCTCTATACACCTATCTAGATATTGCACCAAAAACCAGACATTTGCAGCTAGAATAGTCATTTACCACATTAGCAATGTATAGAGTGTATTTCTGATTAGTTTAAAGTTATCTTCATTGAAAAAAAGTGCTTTTCTTTCAAAAATAAGGAAATTTCTAAGTGACCCCAAACTTTTTAACGGTAGTGTATGTATCCTGGTGTGAATACAGTCTAAATAGTTTACCTGCTGTCAGAGAATATCTCTCCAGGAGACAGTAGTTGCTGACAGCTGAGCTGCTTCAGTTATGTTGGCTACTAATGTTAACTGCAGTAATGAGGGAATTACAGGAGCAACTTATCTTTTTTGTATTCTCTCTTAGTGTCGCGGTAATATTTCTTTTTTTTTTTTTTTTTTTTGTGTACTTCATTGATCACCAGAGAGGAAAATTCAGGCATTCACCTGGATGGACTGAGCAGCCACGGTACGGCGCTATCCTTTCATCACTCACAGACACATTCACCACCTAGGGCCACTTTAGAGTACTTCCAGTTCACCGTAACCTGCAATGTTTTTGACTGTGGGAGGAAACCGGAGAAATCCCGGAGTAAACCCACGCAGACGCTAGGAGAACATGCAAACTCGGCACATATCACTGTTGGTCGGGGGCTGGGATCGAAACCGGGATGCCATGGCCAATGGTGAGTTGCTGTGCTA
Organism: Pholidichthys leucotaenia; assembly: GCA_020510985.1. Classification (NCBI taxonomy): domain Eukaryota; kingdom Metazoa; phylum Chordata; class Actinopteri; order Cichliformes; family Pholidichthyidae; genus Pholidichthys; species Pholidichthys leucotaenia. The sequence continues at coordinate 72,013,064 of CM035849.1, forward strand.
ACCACTGCCCCACCGCACCGCCCATAAATCAGCCATCATTCTGAATATTAGTGCATCTCGGTAGCGTTAGAATGCTATGATTTGTAATTTAACCCTTGAGGCACCTTTAACATTATTATACACATTTTACCCTGAGGACCGAAAATGGTCCCTCTTATTAAAGTGGAATAAAAATTTATATATGATTTTTTTCCACTTTTACTGCATCAAATCTTACCAACTTCAGACCTAACATAGATATAAAGTTTAAAAAAATACTTGTTTTTATGGCATTTTTGTTATTAAAAACCCTATTTTTTTTTAATGAGAAAAAAAAGTAATTTCTCCAAAAATAAGGTGAAAAGTGGGAATACTTGGGAAATACTTGGGATGAGGTTATTTCAGCCTTGACTAGGACAGTAACTTATTTTGGGAGCAATGAGTGTTTATTTATTTATTTATCTGTATATATATCACGGACGCACGGATCGCCCCGGGGGTCTCCCGGGTCGGCGGACGGAGCCACGGTTTGCAGCGGGAGACGTTACAGCGGGGAGGAGCTAGTGCTAGCTAGCACTTGGCCGCCGCCCGGTGCTAATGGGAAACTCGACATACCGGGAGTTGTAGCGAAAAGGACGCGGGTGCCGGGCTGGAGTTTAGGCGGCGTGAAAGAAATATAAGACAGAATAATAAAGAGCGATGGCAAGAACCAAGCAGACCGCCCGTAAAATCTACTGGAGGAAGAAGCCCCCCAGGAGACAGCTAGCCACCAAGGCTGCTCGGAGAGGCGCTCTGGCCACCGGCAGAGTGAAGAGGCCTCGCCGTCACAGGCCCGTGGCTCTGAGAGAGATCCGTCGCTACCAGAAATCCACGGAGCTGCTCATCCGTAAGCTGCCCGTCCAGCGCCTGGTGAGGGAGATCGCTCAGGACTTCAAGACCGTCCTGCGTTTCCTGAGCTTCGCCGTCATGGCTCTGCAGGAGACCAGCGAGACCCACCTGGTGGTCTCTTCTTTGCTAAGGGGGTCACCATCATGCCCAAAGACTTCCAGCTGGCCCGCTGCATCCGCGGAGAGAGAACTTAGACTTTCTGCTGCACATTCACCAGCCATAATGCTCTGCACTGTGTGTCTATATATATACATTTATAGTAATATGGACATATGTTTACTGGATGTTGTTTTTTCTTGCCTTCTGATTGTTGCTCTGAGTGTTGCTATCCCTATGCTGTTGCAATCCTGGAATTTCCCCATTGTGGGACTAATAAAGGCTTATCTTATCTTATCTTATCTTATTTAAAAAAAAAAAGGGCCCCCTCATAAAAGTGTAATAAAAATGTCCATCCATCCATCCATCCATCCATCTTCTACCGTTTTCTGGAGGTCCGGGTCGCAGAGGCAGCAGTTCAAGCAGAGAAGCCCAGACTTCCCTCTCCCCAGCCACCTGCTCCAGCTCTTCAGAGAGGATACCAAGGCGTTCCCAGACCAGCTGGGAGACATAGTCTCTCCACCAAGTCCTGGGTCTGCCCCGGGGTCTCCTCCCAGTGGGACGTGCCCAAAACACCTCAAGTGGAAGGCGTCCAGGAGGCATCCTAATCAGATGCCCATACCACCTCAACTGACTCCTTTCAATGTGGAGGAGCAGCGGTTCTACTCTGAGCCTCTCCCGGATGACTGAGCTCCTGAATGCAGCAATCCTACGGAGAAAGCTCATTTCAGCCGCTTGTATCCGCGATCTTGTTCTTTCGGTCAATACCCAAAGCTTGTGACCATAGGTGAGAGTAGGAACGTAGATTGACTGGTAAATCGACAGCTTTGCCTTAGAACTAAGCTCCCTCTTCACCACAGACCGGTACAACGTCTGCATCACTGCAGATGCTGCTCCAATCCGTCTGTCAATCCCTCGCTCCATTTTCCCCTCACTTGTGAACAAGACCCCAAGATACTTAAACTCCTCCACTTGGGGCAGGAGCCTGTCCCCAACCCAGAGAGGACAATCCACCTTTTTCTGGCTGAGGACCATGGACTCGGACTTGGAGGTGCTGATTCTCCCCAGCCGCTTCACACTCAGCAGCACACCGTCCCAGCAAGAGCTGTAGGTCATTGCTGGATGAAGCCAACAGGACAACATCATCTGCAAACAACAGAGATGAGATCCTGTGGTCACCAAGCATGACACCCTCCATTCCCTGGCTGCGCCTAGAAACCCTGTCCATAAAAATTATGAACAGGATCGGTGACAAAGGGCAGCCCTGGAGTCCAGCTCTCACTGGGAATGACTCTGACCCAGTGTTGGCAGTGTTGCCAACACTAATTAAAATGTCGTATAAAAATATTTTTTCACTTTTCACTGCATCATTTCTTTTTATCAACTTCAGACATGAACATATAAAAGTATTTATTTTTAAATATTTTATGTTTTTATGCTGTTTTTGTCATAAAACCCCTGTTTTTTTTTCAATGAGAAAAACCCAAAATATGTGATTTTTCCAGAAACGTTTTTATTCCCTTTCTGTTCTAAGATGCCACGTGTTTTAGCATGTGCTTGTGTTCACAGTATGAACCACAAATTAATGTGACATGCATTTTACATGCATGTGCACATTTGGTGCACTGGTTGGACACCTTTCTGCAATGTGGGCTCACAGCATTCTGCCTATGCTTTCTAGAGAGCCCTGTCTGTGGCTCCTCCTCCTGACCATAGATCTCGCATCGGGCTTGTCGGACCAGGTTGGCTGTAGAAGATCTTCTGGGCAAATGGCTCCTCTTTACCATAGCCAGGGTGATGAGAGCTCTGCCAGCTAGCTCCAAGAAGAGATGGCACCTGAAGCACTTGGTGCTGTTCCAGCTGGGGTCAACAGAGGTCACCAGGATATAGGCATTATAGCATGATCTGCATATCATGTGGTAGAGCTGGCACATGGGCCACCTTCGTGTCTGCTGATGTCAGGAGTAGGTGCCACAAACCTGCAAAAGAAAGGATCAGAGCTTTTTCTCATTTTAGGTGCTCTCTTCAGGGGTCTTTAGGTGTCTCCACAGCAGATCATCTGCCTCCATCTCACCTTGCTCTGTACCACCAACCCTCTCCATGTCCTCCTTCACTACATCCATGAATCTTCTGTTTTTTTCCACTTTTCTTCCTGCTTGGGAGCTCCATCTTCAACATCCCATCCTTTGTCCAATGTCTTCACTATCCCTTTTCTGCACATGTCCAAACCATCTCAGCCTTGCCTCCCTTACTTTGTCTTCAGACTGCTCAATCTGAGCTGTCCTTCTGATATACTTATCTCTAATCCTGTCACTCCCTATGAGATTCTTAGCGTCTTCAATTCTGCCACCTCCAGCTCTGCCTCCTGTCTTTTTGTCAGTGCTACTGTCTCCAAACCATACATCATAGCAGATCTCACTATTGTCTTGTAAATAAGGTGAAAAGGGGAAAAAAGGTCAAATCCAGTCTCAGGGCTACTGATCCTGGCAAGTGCGACGTAAATCATCCCTGGGTCAAGATAGGAGGGGGGAAAGAACTGCAGGGCCCCTTCATATGCGGGAGACCACAGGATTTCCCCATTTCTGGGTCTCTGTGGAGAGTACTGAAGGATTAAGTACTGTATCTGTAAGAGAATATAAAGTTCTTTTCTCTCTGTGATCAGTACTATTCGACGAAATCTGACTCCCTCACAAAATCCTCCTGATCATCTGCAGTCTTTGTTTTCAAAACATTGAGCTCATGGCCTTCGGACAGGCAGCTGCATGGCTCCAAGGGCAGTGCCAGCAGCCAGACAAAACATCTCCTGCCAAAGAGTCCTTGTTGTTCTTAACTGATACAGCACCTACTTTCAACATTACACTCATACTGATTCATAAACTGATGATAAAGATGACTCACTCACTGCTCTCTCTGTGTCTTGTGATCTTTTTTGTCTGCTGACTGTGCATTGAGGGCTTTTTTTTTCTTGTAATCATAATATTGATCATATATGACCACTATTCTGAAATCAATGATTTTTTTGCTCCTTCCTATTGTATTACCCTTTCCCATGCTTCCTGTACCCTTCTGTTGGCAGGCGCGTTCACAGATGCAGCCGTGTCACCGGGAATGCAGGTCGTTTTCTGTGTCAAGTCAAATCCCCCGTATGTTATCAGTTATCTGTTAATGTACTTGGCAATAAATCTTTTCTGAGTTCTGAGGTGTCATCCTCCATTTCCTCCTCCTCCACCACCTCATTCTCAACTACATTCACACCACTCTTTTATATCAATCCCAACACACCAAGACCATTTTTAGGCTGTGTGTCCACCAAATGTGGTTTTTTTTTGCTGTGGGCGATTATTTTCTATTTATTCTCTGTGTAGTTCCGCATCTACCGCTCTCGGTGGTGGCCGCTTTTTGTCGTGGCGCTCAGGCCTGAACGAAGTTCAGCTTTTCCTTTCTAAGCAGTCAATCAGAATTAAGGAAGGGTGGGACATAGGATGCCAGTACAGTCTGTACCCAGACTCCTGTTTTCTTTTCCGTGTCAACATATTTTGCATCCAGAGCTGCTACTAATGCCAGAATATGTGTCCTGTCCATTGTTATTTAGAGACTGCCATTAAAAAATGAGTAGAAAGTCTGACCATAGGAAAAGCGGACGTGTTGACCTGTGAGTGACAGTGTTGCTAGGATACAGGGCACAGACTTTTTTTTTTCCAGAGCAGAGCGCACAAGTGCTGGAAAAAAACGACGTTCAGGGTAGTCAGGTGACAGAAAACACGTTTGGTGGACATGCAGCCTTATGGTGTCCAGCTTTTTTATTGCCATGCATTTTGCAAGGAAAAATAACTAGGCCTCCATTGAAATTTTATGTAATAAAACTCTGCTGCTCTTGGGGGGGGGGGGGGTCATCACACTTAAAACCTGTTTTCCCTGTATTTTGAAGGTAGAAGCTTAGATTCATTTGGCAATTATGGGAAGAGCATTTTATGCATTGTAGTATGTCAGGATTACAATATGTCAAATATGTGGCTATAATGGGAGTCAGTGGGACCAAATTGGGCCAGAGGGTAAAGGGTATATATGAAAATCTGCTGTTCTGTATACCTTGCAATAGTGGGGTTATGGAATTTTAAAGGTCATTGTAAAAGAAAAATACTGGCCAAGTTTTATACAATTGGCCTTCTTCTTCTAGATTTGATTGGCAGTTGGCAGCCAGCCTACAGGTGCATTACTGCCACGTACTTCACTCTATATCATCACTCTATCTGGTCAGGAGCTGTAGTCCTTACCGCCAAGTACTTCACTCAGTAAACATCACTCTTATGTATCAAAAGTCAGAATTCTTCTCAGTTGGCAACCTCTTCTTCGTCTTCTTTACTCTCTATCTTTGTATAAGGAGTTCTGAACAAGCTTCTTCTCCAAACAGTGAGATTTTCATGTCTACATGATGTCTATAACACTATCAGGTCATTACTCTATAAGGAGTTCTTATCAGGAGTTCTGAACAATCTTATTATTATTATTATTCTAGACCCGATTGGCGGCTGGCAACCAGCCCACAGGTGCACCACCGCCACGCACTTCACTCTTTATGTGTCCATTCAAACCTCAACTCTATCTTAAGACATCACTCTTCTTCGTTTCCTCATACTTCACTCTATATCATCACTCTATCTGGTCAGGAGCTGTGGTCCTTCTATCGTCATTACTGTGTCCAATTGAACCTTAACTCTGCCTTCAGACAGCCACCAATTCCTATCACTTCACTTTATATCGTCATCATTTTTCTTCTTCAAACAGTGAGATTTCCATGTCTACATGATGTCTATAACACTCTATCTAGTCCCACTCTGTATTCTTCAGGTCATCACTCTATCGTCAGGAGCTCTTATCCACCACTCAATATCTTCTTCTTCATTTAGATTTGATTGGCGGTTGGCAACCAGACTACAGGTGCGCCACCGCCATGCACCCCACTCCACATCATCACTCTACATATCTTGGCCATCTTCTTCCTCTTTTAGACTTAATTGGTGGTTGGCAACCAGCCCACAAGTGCATCACCGCCATGTACTTCACTCCGTATCATTACTCTATCTGGTCAGGAGCTGTAGTCCTTACCGCCACGTATTTCACTCAGTAAACATCACTCTGTGTATCAAAAGTCAGAATTCTTCTCGGTTGGCAACCTCTTCTTCATTTTCTTCACTCTATATCTTTGCATAAGGAGTTCATATAAGGAGTTCCGAACAGTCTTCTTCTTCTTCTTCAAACAGTGAGACTTCCATGTCTACATGATGTCTATAACACTATCTGGTCCCACTTCATCACTCGATATATAATTCAAGAAATCTCCATGGGGGCGCTATCTGTCCATTAAATCTTGCCACAATGTACAGTTAGCCTTTAAACTGACCGATATATTAAGAATCAAAAAAAAAAAAAAAAAAAGTACAACGTACACGTTTGGGTCGCAAGGTGCCTTGAGGGTCAATTAAAAAAAGATGACCATAATCATCCCAAATAAATTAAAACGGTTTAAATATTTCACTGAATGTGTAGTGAAGGCTCGCATTCCTGCACTGATATTTAAAGTGTAAATTTATTTTGGACTAGAAGAAGTTCTTGTAATTTTCATCTGCAGCTCAATCAAACTTTTAAACTTATGGCCCCAGGTTTCAAACAGGATGGATTAGCTTGTTATTTTCTTTTTTACCCCCCGCCAGTCAAAGAGCCCTTTGGGCAAAGACTGAAGGGGGATTATGTTCTACGTCCGTCCCTCTGTCTGTCCCACTTATGTGAAATCAACTCCTCCTACAGTTTTGTTATGATTGTTTTGAAACTTAGTACCAGTGTTTGGTATATACTGATGATGTGCATATTGCAATTTGGTTCTGACTGGATGATTTTTGCAGAAATTATAGCCCCTCACCTGTGACGACCTATTTCACCTCACTTCATTGGCAGTAGCAGTCTTGTGAAATCAGCTCCTCCTACAGTTTTGTTGAAAATGTTTTGAAACTTGGCACCATGGTTTGATATACTCTGATGATGTGCATATTGCAATTTGACTCTCATCGGATGACCTTGAGGTCAAAGGTTAAGTCAGAATTTCCCTAAGTCTTGTAAACGCTGTAACTACTGAAAGAAATGCTGTAGGGTCATTATTTTATCTAGCTATGGGAACTTTTCATAATAGGCTACATTATATAAAGGCAGACACTGACAACAAAGTGATATTCACAGGTGTGCAGGCTTAAACAGATGAGGTAAAACATGAACTGGAGCCGTGCCAACAGGAAGCAGAGATGGTGGACATGAGAGAAATATTCACGATTAGTTGACTAATTGAAAAAAATAGTCATTAGATCAGTCCTTCATCTTCTACCGCTTAATCCTTTTCGGGTTGTGGGGGACTGGAGCCTATGCCAGCGTCTTTCAGCGAGAGGCAGAGTACACCCTGGACAGATGGCCAGTCCATCGCAGGGCCAACACACAGACAGACAATCATTCACTCTCACATTCATACCTAAGGACAATTTAGAATTTCCACTTAATGCCAGTTAACGTAACCTGCATGTTTTTGGCCTATGGGAGGAAACCTGAGTACCTGGAGTAAACCCACGCAGACACGGAGAGAACATGCAAACTCCACACAGAAGAGTCACCGATGGTCAGGGGGTGGGATCAAACCAATGATGGGCAGGGGTAGAATCGATCCCATGACCTTCTTGCTGTGCTGCTAACCACTGCGCCACCAAGCTGCCCCGTTAAATTAGTCGACTACCAAAATCATCATTAGTATGTAGTAGTGACTTTTACTTCGAAAGATGTATAAAATGTTACAACACTGGCTGTAGTGTTATTTGCTCATTTGTGGTTTTACGGCGTATCTCCTCACGCATGCTCCTGCAACAGGAATGCTTTTCAGGCAAGCAGACTTTTTTCAACACAAACCTGGCACTCTGTACACACGGTCAGCACAGAGACACGGGGAGACGTTCACTGGCAGGCTGGGGGAAACGGGAAGGGACGGGGTGGGAAAAATCGCAGGTGAGTGTTTTTTGGTTTTTTTTTTGAATCACACACTGTTTTTTGCTGATGTGTTCCGTTTATGCTCACCATAAACACGGAAGTGAACGCGATGCAGTGACGCATTTGATTTGTTATAGACTGATGGCATACATGTTTGAGCACTACTCAGGGATGAATTTGATTGGCAAAATTGGAGGAAGTTGATGATGATTGGCCAAAATTGTGGGAAAGTTTTGGTGATTGGACAAAGTTAAAATTTTGCGGCATTTGCAAAGTTCGCAGGAATGAGTGCGATTGCAACTTGGTGAAATCCTGGAGGGACTGTGTCCACTACAGTAAAATTTGGAAATTTCATAGAATTAACCATCCATACATCCATCTTCTACCGCTTAATCCTTTTCGGGTCACGGGGGCTGGAGCCTATCCCAGCATCTCTGGGCAAGAGGCAAGGTACACCCTGGACAGATCGCAAGTCCATCGCTGGGCCAACACAGAGAGACAGACAACCATTCACTCTCACAGTCATACCTAAGGACAATTTAGAATCCCCAGTTGATGCCATTTAATGTAACCTGCATGTTTTTGGCTTGTGGGAGGAAACCGGAGTACCCGGAGTAAACCCACGCAGACACGGGGGAGAACATGAAAACTCCACACAGAAGGGTCACCGATGGTCTGGGGGTTGGGATCGATCCCGTGACTTTCTTGCTGTGCTGACACAGTGCTAACCACTGTGCCACCGTGCTGCCCAGATGAATTAATAGTGTATTTTAAAAAACAATGCATTTAATTCTCAACATATTACAAAAAAAACATAATTGCAGGCTTTTATTGAATACCAATATGACAACAAAGTAGACTCAAGTTGAATCTTTAAAAATATTGTCATTGTACTGTCATTGTACTATGTTTGCACAAGTCGTATTTAGGAGCTATAATATAACTAGAGTGCACACACCTCTTTCAAAGTCCATCTGTCTGTCTGGATTTTGGGGGTGATCCAGGTCAGGACGCTAATTTTGGATCACTTTTTTAATACTTTCTTGACATTGTGAGATAGGGCCCTGATGGAGGTATGTGTTCTCGGATCACCTCCAGAATCTCATGGGTTCATCCGTCACACACCTCTGGTGGAAATTTCATCAACATCAATCCAGTAGATTTTGCGTAATCTTGCAAACAAACAAACCGCCCCGATCACATTATCTCCTTGGTGGAGGTAAAAATCCCTAATAGTATTTGGGCCTTCATTTCTGAAAGTTAAAAAAAATGATGAGGTTTCTGATTTAATTAAAATCCATGTACTGAAGATATTAAATCTTAAATGGGCATGTTAAGTATATTCCATATACTGTGAAATATGCCATATAAGGAGCATTAGGATGATAAATTACATTTGGCTCCAGAGAAATCCTCTGACTCACATAGACAGATGCAGTTGTTCAGTCAGAAAAGTAGAAGAGAAGTTTCGGAATTTTTTTTCTTTCTCATGTAGCTCCCTTAAAATTCTAACGCACAACTCTGACTGAAAATGCTCTTTTTAGCCCAAGACCCATTTGCGATGTCCCACTTTAGTCTCCGAAAAAACTTTTTGTTTTCAGCATGCACACACACACAGAGGCTATTTTGGCATCTTCCTTTGCAAACTAGAGTGCAGGTTAACATCTCTATGCCTCATCATAAAATTAGACTATCTTTGAATTTGTTTGTGCTTCATCTGTTCGTTTTTTGTTTTTTTTCTTTTGTGTTTCTGTACACAGTAAATTCAAAGAAAGACAGTGAGAATACCCCAGTCAAAGGAGGGAATGTTGCAGACTTGGGTACGTATGTATAACTGATTTGCTGTCTTTTGTCGTGCATGAAATATGTCATTTTTAAAGCATCACAAATAATAAAATTTGTGTTTGGTATTTCAAGATGACATGGAGGATGAATCTGTGGTGTCTGCTGGAAAGGTGAGACTGATGACTGCAGGTGTTGATGAAACAAAAACTGGGATGAGTGGGTGGGAAGGTGAGAAGGTCTATTTGGGACCATTTGGTGGTAGCAAAAAAATGAATGTATTTAATTGTAAAATAGATACTACAGGGGTGTGAAAAGGTGTTTGCCTCTTTCCTGATTTCTCATTTTTTTATATGTTTATCACACTTAAATGTTTCAGACCATCAAACAAATTTAAATATTAGACAAAAAATAACACAAGTTAACACAAAATGCAGTTTTAAAATGAAGGTGTTTATTATTAAGGGGGGAAAAAAATCCAAACCTACATGGCCCTTTGTGAAAAAGTGATTGCCCCCTAAACCTAATAACTGGTTGTGCCACCTTTAGCAGCAACAACTGGAATCAAGCGTTTGTGATAACTGGCAATGAGTCTTTTACAGTGCTGTGGAGGAATTTTGGCCCACTCATCTTTGCAGAATTGTTGTAATTCAGCCACATTGGAGGGTTTTTCAGCATGAACCGCCTTTTAAGGTCATGCTACAGCATCTCAATCGGATTCGGGTCAGGACTTTGACTAGGCCACTCCAAAGTCTTTATTTTGTTTTTCGTAAGCCCTTCAGAGGTGGACTTGATGGTGTGTTTTGGATTATTGTCCTGCTGCAGAACCCAAGTGTGCTTCAGCTTGAGGTCACGAACAGATGGCTGGACATTTTCCTTCAGGAATTTTTTGGTAGACAGCAGAGTTAATTTTTCAGTTTACCACAGTAAGTCTTCCAGGTCCTGAAGCAGCGAAACAGCCCCAGACTATCACACTACCACCACCATGTTTTACTGTTGGTATAATGTTCCTTTTCTGAAATGCTGTTACTTTTATGCCGGATGTAATGGGACACACACCTTCCAAAAAGTTCAACTTTTGTCTCATCAGTCCACAGAGTATTTTCCCAAAAGCCTTGGGGATCATCAGGATGTTTTCTGGAAAAAACTGAGACGAGCCTTTATGTTCTTTTTGCTCGGCAGTGGTTTTCATCTTGGAACTCTGTCATGCAGACCATTTATGCACTCTATGTCTCTTTCTTACGGTGGAGTCATGAACACTGACCTCAACTGAGGCAAGTGAGGCCTGCAGTTCTTCGGATGTTGTTGTGGGGTCTTTTGTGACCTCTTGGATGGTTCGTCGCTACGCTCTTGGGGTAATTTTGGTCAGCCGGCCACTCCTGGGAAAGTTAACCACTGTTCATGTTTTCACCATTTGTGGATATTGGCTCCCACTGTGGTTTGCTGGAGTCCCAAAGCTTTAGAAATGGCTTTATAACCTTTTTCAGACTGATAGAGCTCAATTAATTTGTTTCTCATTTGTTCCTGAATGTCTTTGGATGGCAGCATGATGTCTAGCTTTTGAGGATCTTTTGGTCTACTTCACTTTGTCAGGCAGGTCCTATTTAAGTGATTTCTTGATTGAGAACAGGTGTAGCAGTAATCAGGCCTGGGTGTGGCTAGAGAAATTGAACTCAGCTTTCCAAAGATGTGATAAACCACAGTTAATTTGTTTTAATGGGGGGGGGGTCACTTTTTCACACAGGGCCATGGCGATTTGGATTTTTCTTACCCATGATAATAAACACCTTCATTTAAAAACTGCATTTTGTGTTTACTTGTGTCATCTTTGTCTAATATTTAAATTTGGTTGATGATCTGAAACATTTAAGCGTGAAACATACACAAAAAGAGAAATCAGGAAGGGGGCAAACACTTTTTTACACCACTGTAAATTAGAGCAAATGCTATGAGCAGTGTTGTTAGGATATCTCTGACTAAGGTTTAATGATGAAAATTATGTTATTAAACATATTTGTCTAGCAGTTGATCTTGTGCTTTTCATCAGTAAAATATTTTCAATCAGAGTTCAGAATGGGGTCTGTCTGAGCTCACGGTTTAATTTAAAGCCAAATCCCTTCATTCTATTTGTACATATGTGATGGTGTATCTAGATGAGGGCTATTATCAAATATTTCATTATCTAGCTATTTGTTCCTGATGCTGGTATTTGATTGTTGAATATTGTGTTCAGATGTTTGCTCCCTCCCCACCCCAACAGCTTGATATTAATAACCAATTTACCAATGAAAAAAATTGCAAATTTAGTAGAAAAATCCCACAAATTTGAGGAAAGGGGTAGGAACTTAAGAATTTAATCACAAATTTTGCAAGAAGTCAGATATTTTTGCAAATTTACAAATTTTTGCAAGTCCCAAAATTGACAAGAAAAGCTGGAGAATTAAGGCAACAAAATGCTGAATGTTCAGGGAGAAATTTGCATTTTTGTAATTTAAAAAATTACAATAAAAACATCTCACATTATAACAAGACAAGCTGCAAATTTATATAAAAAAAAAAAGTTGCAAATTTACATGAAAACATTCCACATTTATAAGAAAATCAATTTCTGAAAAGCACTGTTGTTGATACAGTTTACCAAGGGAGAAAACAAAAAGTGCTTAATATTTACCTCCGCCAAGGAGGTTATGTTTTCATCGGCGTTGGTTTGTCTGTCTGTCTGTCTGTTTGTTAGCAAGATAACTCAAAAAGTTATGGACGGATTTTCATGAAATTTTCACAGATTGTCAGAAATGGGGTATCCTACAGATGATTAGATTTTGGTGGTAATCCGGATCACCGTCCACAAGAAAACCGCCATTACGCAAAATGCCATTTTCGTGAATAACTACTAAACCACTAATCCTATCATTATCAATCCAATTGCTTGTCATACGTTTTCATGGTCAAGGAATCTGAAAACGTACACACAAACACTGTATGGGGGGAACTGTGGCACTAAACCGCCATTACGGAAAATGCCATTTTCCTCAATAACTACTGAACCACTAATCCTATCATTGTGAATCCAATTGCTAGTCACATGTTTTCATGGTCAAGGAATCTGAAAACGTACACACAAACACTGTATGGGGGGAACTGTGGCGCTTGGCGGAGGTCTGCGCTCTCCGAGTGCTTTTCTAGTTTGATATTTCCTCTAAATGGCTTTTGAATAGTAAAAGCTCCAAAAAGTGGGATTCAGGACACCCAGTCTGCACTGGTCTGCCTTCACAAGTGAAAATGGAATTATTGTTTTGGAATTTAAGTTGGTAAATCATCAGCTATTGAAACACAGAAATGAGCAGACACTTTATAACTAAATAAAACTTAACAAGGATTGTCTGAGCATTAGTATTTAAAAAGGTGACAAAGAACTAATTACAGCTTTTTACTCACTGGGCCACTCACAGTTGTTGGAAATGTTCAGGGGTGCATTTATGTATTTAACCCTGCACTGTAGCTCATACTTTTGACTTAGCATAAATTATAAATAGAAAATAATACTATTTCTCCAAACGGCTTATTGAAAACAAACAAATTTTTAGCACTTCTTGGTACCTCATGGTCATCTGACTTTTTCTGTCTGCAGGATGATGAGGAACAAGGCAAAGGTGAAGTCAGCCGACTGATGGACACTGGTGAGGACAACGTGACCGAACAAACGCATCACATCATCATCCCCAGCTATGCCGCATGGTTTGACTACAACTGGTGAGTGCTGTGGTTGGATGTTGAATACACTGTCACAACTGCACAAATGACACCTTGTACTGTGCTTCAGTTTAAAGTATTCTGAGGCACATTTGAGGCACACGGGCTGCACGGTGGCGCAGTGGTTTAGCACTGTGGCAGCACAGTTTTACCCTCGGCCGGGGGACCGCGGGGATCATGAGATCGTGGGTTCGATCCCAGCCCCCGACCAACAGTGAGCTGTGTGGAGTTTGCATGTTCTCCCCGTGTTGCGCGGGTTTACTCCGGGATTTCTCCGGTTTCCTCCCGCACACCAAAAACATGTAGGTTTAGGGCGCTCGCGCACGCAGCAACCAGTAGCCGGTGGCTTGTCACCAGACTGCAAACCAAGTCTACCTACGGGTACAAATAAGTAACAAAAAAAAAAAAAATTTATCCATCAACAATTTAATGAATGCAGTGAAAAATAAGGATTGTAGTGACCGATCTGCTGAGATCAGAATGGAAGAGATAAATTTATTTGAGAACTGCATTTGGTTAAGTATTTAAACTTTGGGATGTCTATATAATGTATGGCGTCTTATAAATGAATTGAAAGTACACTTGAGTGCATATTTTCAGCTTGAATTGGAATATGATTTCAGAAGACTTGGTTTCTTATTTTTTCAGTCTGAATATTTTTTTCTTTACTACTTTCTTAGCATCCATGAAATTGAGAGACGAGCCCTGCCTGAGTTTTTCAATGGAAAGAACAAGTCAAAAACTCCAGAAATGTAAGCAATACACACAGTTGCTACAAATTTGATATTTATAAGATTTGTTACTGCTGAGCCCGAAGTGTTGTGTGTTGCACAAATCTAAATATTCTTCTCAACCTCTTCACAGATACCTGGCCTACCGTAACTTTATGATTGACACGTATCGGCTAAACCCTCAGGAGTATCTGACCTCCACTTCCTGTCGTAGGAACCTGACGGGGGATGTCTGCGCCATCATGAGGTGTGCCAAATTTCATCATTCTTCCCTTTCACACACACACACACACACACACACACACACACACACACACACACACACACCACAAAAAGTTAGGGATATTCAGTTTCGGGTGAAATTTCAGGATGCACCTAAAATGCACTATAACGTTTTCAGGTGAACTTAATTTGACCTTCTCTAATCTTTTGAATGCACTTGTTCAACTGTTCAATGTTTCAGTACTTTTTGCACCACTTGCTGTTCTCTAACAAGGTGCTTAATGACAAAATTCACAACAGGTGCTTGACCAATGAATCGACCAATAAATTTTCTGGTTCAATTAGAGTTGGTATTTAAACAGTCCTCTTCATCATGCTGTTCCCATTTTGACATCATGAGACCAACACAACACCCAACAATTGATCAACAGTACCTCACCATTGCTAGGCTTCAAACAGGATGTTCTCAGAGCGAAGTGGCCATTGAGCTTAGAGTGTCATAGTGTGTCATCAACGGGTTGCAACAGAGATAAAGAGATTGGAAGAGTCACAGAAAGGCATAGAAGTGGATGTCCTTTGGCCACATCCCATGCTGTTGACCGCTTCATTATGAACAGTACCCTGTGGAACCGGATGATGAATTCCACTCAACTCCAGGCACATTTAAGGGAGATGAGAGGCACCAAGTGTCACGTCAGACCATTCACAACCATTTTCATCAGCGTAGTCTGCATGCTAGATGACCTGCAAGGGTACCTGACCATACCAGGCACAGGCGCCGTCTTGCATGGGCCAGGGAGCATTTACACTGGACAAGGGACCAGTGGGCGTCATTGCTGTTCTCTGATGAAAGTCAATTAATGCTGAGCAGAAATGATGGTCGCCAATGATGCTGGAGACGTCAAGGAGAGCGCTATGCATCAGCCACTGTTGTCACCAGACGAGCCTTTGTTGGTGGTGGTGTTACAGTCTGGGCAGGTGTGTCTAGTCTGTACAGAACTGCCCTACTCCTTGTGAGTGGTACAGTGACAAGCCAATACTACCTGAATAACATCATTAATCCAGTCATTGTGCCCCTGTATGAACAGCACAGGCCTAATTTCATCTTCGTGGATGACAATGCTTGGGCTCATCGAGGTCGTAATCATTAGGGAACGGCTGCTGGAGGCTGGGGTACCTCAAATGGAGTGGCCAGCACTTTCTCCAGACCTGAATCCCATAGAAAACGTATGGGATCAGCTGAGTTGCTGTGTAGAAGCTCGTAACCGTGCACCCCACGACCTCAATGCCTTGAGGGCCGCCCTTTAAGAAGAGTGGGATGCCTTGCTTCAGCAGACAGTCACTGTTGTTGGCTTTTGTTTCAATAAATTCAATAAGTTCTCTGATGACTCTGCGATCGTTGGCCTCATCTCCAACAGAGATGAAGCTGAGTACAGAGGGCTTATCCAGGACTTCATGGACTGGTGCCATCGGAACTGCCTCCAGATCAACGCGAGGAAAACTAAGGAGCTGGTGGTGGACTGCCGCAGGCAAGGACAACCCCTCACAGCACCAGTAAATATACAGGGAACAGACATCGAGATGGGGACATCCTATAAGTACCTGGGTGTTCATCTGAACAATAAACTAGACTGGTCACACAATACTGACGCACTCTACAAGAAGGGACAGCGCAGGCTGTTCCTACTGAGGAGACTCAGGTCTTTTGGTGTACAAGGGGCGCTGCTGAAGACATTCTATGACACGGTGGTGGCATCAGCCATCACTTTTGGAGTGGTCTGCTGGGGCAGTGGTATTACAGCAGCCGATAGGAAGAGACTGAACAAACTGATCAAGAAAGCTAGCTCTGTCCTGGGGCAGCGCCTTGACCCAGTGGAGGAGATGGGAGAGAGAAGGATGGTGGCTAAACTGTCATCTCTGCTGGAGTCCGAGTTCCACCCTATGCAGGACATACTGAATGCACTGAGGAGCTCATTTAGCAGCAGACTACATCATCCTAGGGGCACAACCGAGAGGTTTCGCAGGTCCTTCCTACCTACGGCTGTCAGACTGTACAACCTAAGCAGGGCTGCTCGCAGAGATAGCAAAAAGACGTGACAACCTAATAGTTTTGAATGCAAAAGACGCAATAGACTTACACAATGGTCCCCTCCGGTATACAACTAGGAAAATACCGGTCGCTATGGAGGGTGAGAATATGTATGGGTACATAACCATACCATGTAGGATAACTAACTAGACGGTTGTGCTGTTTCATTCCATCTAGCTACAATGCTCCGCACTGTGTGTGTTTATATATTTACATATTTATTCCATCTAGCTACAATGCTCCGCACTGTGTGTTTATATATCTACATATTTATTCCATCTAGCTACAATGCTCCGCACTGTGTGTGTTTATATATTTACATATTTATTCCGTCTAGCTACAATGCTCCGCACTGTGTTTATATATTCATATATTTATTCCATCTAGCTACAATGCTCCGCACTGTGTGTGTTTACATATCTACATATTATTCAATCTAGCTACAATGCTCCGCACTGTGTGTGTTTATATATTTACATATTTATTCCATCTAGCTACAATGCTCCGCACTGTGTGTGTTTACATATCTACATATTATTCCATCTAGCTACAATGCTCCGCACTGTGTGTGTTTATATATTTACATATTTATTCCATCTAGCTACAATGCTCCGCACTGTGTGTTTATATATCTACATATTTATTCCATCTAGCTACAATGCTCCACACTGTGTGTTTATATATTCATATATTTATTCCATCTAGCTACGATGCTCCGCACTGTGTGGGTTTATATATCTACATATTATTCCATCTAGCTACAATGCTCCGCACTGTGTGTTTATATATCTACATATTTATTCCATCTAGCTACAATGCTCCGCACTGTGTGTTTTTATATTCACATATTCATTCCATCTAGCTACAATACTCCACACTGTGTGTTTATATACTCATATATTTATTCCATCCAGCTACAATGCTCCGCACTGTGTTAATGTATTTATATATCTATCCCATCTAGCTACAATGCTCCGCACTGTGTCTATATATACAGTGGGGCAAAAAAGTATTTAGTCAGCCACCAATTGTGCAAGTTCTCCCACTTAAAAGATGAGAGAGGTCTCCAATTTTCATCATAGGTATACCTCAACTATGAGAGACAAAATGAGAAAAAAAAATCCAGAAAATCACATTGAAGGATTTTTAATGAATTAATTGGTAAATTCCTTGGTAAAATAAGTATTTGGTCACCTACAAACAAGCAAGATTTCTGGCTCTCACGGACCTGTAACTTCTTCTTTAAGAGGCTCCTCTGTCCTCCACTCGTTACCTGTATTAATGGCACCTGTTTGAACTCGTTATCAGTATAAAAGACACCTCTCCACAACCTCAAACAGTCAAGACTCCAAACTCCACTATGGCCAAGACCAAAGAGCTGTCAGAGGACACCAGAAACAAAATTGTAGACCTGCACCAGGCTGGGAAGACTGAATCTGCAATAGGTAAGCAGCTTGGTGTGAAGAAATCAACTGTGGGAGCAATTATTAGAAAATGGAAGACATACAAGACCAGTGATAATCTCCCTCGATCTGGGGCTCCACGCAAGATCTCACCCCGTGGGGTCAAAATGATCACGAGAACGGTGAGCAAAAATCCCAGAACCACACGGGGGGACCTAGTGAATGACCTGCGGAGAGCTGGGACCAAAGTAACAAAGGCTACCATCAGTAACACACTACGCTGCCATGGACTCAAATCCTGCAGTGTCAGACGTGTCCCCCTGCTTAAGCCAGTACATGTCCAGGCCCGTCTGAAGTTTGCTAGAGAGCATTTGGATGATCCAGAAGAGGATTGGGGGAATGTCATTTGGTCAGATGAAACCAAAATAGAACTTTTTGGTAAAAACTCAACTTGTCGTGTTTGGAGGAGAAAGAACACCATACCTACTGTGAAGCATGGGGGTGGAAACATCATGCTTTGGAGCTGTTTTTCTGCAGAGGGACCAGGACGACTGATCCGTGTAAAGGAAAGAATGAATGGGGCCATGTATTGTGAGATTTTGAGTGAAAAGCTCCTTCCATCAGCAAGGGCATCGAAGATGAAACGTGGCTGGGTCTTTCAGCATGACAATGATCCCAAACACACCGCCCGGGCAACGAAGGAGTGGCTTCGTAAGAAGCATTTCATGGTCCTGGAGTGGCCTAGCCAGTCTCCAGATCTCAACCCCATAGAAAATCTTTGGAGGGAGTTGAAAATCCGTGTTGCCCAGCCACAGCCCCAAAACATCACTGCTCTAGAGGAGATCTGCATGGAGGAATGGGCCAAAATACCAGCAACAGTGTGTGGAAACCTTGTGAAGACGTACAGAAAACGTTTGACCTCTGTCATTGCCAACAAAGGGTATATAACAAAGTATTGAGATGAATTTTTGTTATTGACCAAATACTTATTCTACCGAGGAGTTTACCATTTTATTCATTAAAAATCCTTCAATGTGATTTTCTGGATTTTTTTTTCTCATTTTGTCTCTCATAGTTGAGGTTTCTCATCTTTTAAGTGGGAGAACTTGCACAATTGGTGGCTGACTAAATACTTTTTTGCCCCACTGTATATATATTTATATTTGTATGTACATATGTATACTGCTATGTACATATGTATGCTGCTCTTGTTTTTTCTTGCCTTCTGATTGTTGCTCTGAGTGTTTCTATCCCTGTGCTGTTGCAATCCTGGAATTTCCCCATTGTGGGATTAATAAAGGCTTATCTTATCTTAAATTGTTTGAGAATGCCCTACTTTCGTGGCACAATATCACTGTAGCGTGAACTTTTTATATTTTCCATAAATTTCACCCATAAGCCAAATAGCCCTAACTTTTTGTGCACGCGCACACACACACACACACACACACACACACACATTACTGGTCAAAAGTTTTAGAACACCCCAATTTTTCCATTGTTTTACTGAAATTCAAGCAGTTGAAGTCTAATGAACAGCTTGAAATGGTACAAAGGTAAGTGTTGAACTGACAGAGGTTAAAACAAAAGGTAAGATTGCCCAAAACTGAAAAGTAATGTGCAATTCAGAATTATACATAAAGGGCTTTTTCAGGGAACAAGAAATAGGTTAACCACTTGCACTCCGTTGTTCCGCGGGCGGGCAAATCTCTGCGTTCTAGGGCGCACGAGGGTGCGCGCTTGGACGCATGACGCATGATGGTGCAGATGGAGATGGTGCTGGCCTCCAAGCGCCACTGAAAAAAAAAGCTGCAGACAGCCGCGAACAGATTAGTTCATCTGATTGACCTCTCATTCGACTAATAAGAGCCTTGAATTGGGTTTCTGAAACCTTGAAGAGCCAATGAATGAAAATCTAGGAAGGAGGACCCGCCTACTGTGAACGCAGGAGCCAATTGAAGCACAGAAATTCAGGCGGGGTGAAGAGAGATTTACTGTTGCAACAGATGAAAACAAAGGACGCTGGACGAATCTACTACAGACCCAGGCTCACCCAGCAGCATGGAGAACACCCACAAGTGGGACCTGCACTCTTTCCAGCAGAATAGACGGAGGCCGACGACAAAAGTCGTAAATCATTCGCCAAAACGGCAATAATGGAATTATGTTTTGATCGTGATCCACGAGCGGAGCAGCGTCGCGTTCGTCTGACAATGGGGGAAGAGATGTTCACCACGATTCTGCTGCTTTGAAGAGGTAAGGTGTTATAAGCTAAATTATTATTTATCCCTAAAAACTGTAATCCAAAAATGACTTTTGACCGATCGGTAAATTACAACTGTACTGCGCACGAAGTACGAAGTGCGTGCGCCGCGATAAACGGTTCATTTGCCGTGTTCGGACCGTGAACCTCCCCCCCCCCCCCCCCCGCTGCAGAAGAGGAGCGGGGGGGGCGTTCACGGTCCGAACGCCCCCCGGTCCGCAGGGGGAAGCATATGAGTCTATTCCATCATGTAGCGATGGCCCTCTTCTGTAGCGAGGGGGGGGGGGGCGTTCACGGTCCGTTCACGGTCCCCCCCCCCACACACACACACACACACAGTAGCGGGGGGGGGGGGCGCTGTGAAAACATGCAAGGAGTGTAATCCGTCATGTAGCAAGGGCCGAACTCGGTCCTTGGTGGCGGGGGGGCGACCCCCCGCCCACACACAGACACAGCCCTGAGTGTGACCTTTCATTAGAGCCTAAAATGAAGATTCTACATTGAATTATTCAAAAGTTACAGATGTTTTTCCAAACTGTGCCATTTGGCACAGTTCCAAAACGCCTGGGAACAGCCTGAGAACAAAGCTGTGTAATATATTCATTTTTTGTGGTATTGTTACCAAATTTGGATCTCAGCTGGATAACACTTGGTTCTACATTTCTGTTGCATTTTCCAGCCGGATCGGACAGCTGTGTGTTATTTACAAGCATTTGTATCCAAAAAAACACTGTGTCCAATTTTTTTTTCTTCAAGTTCAGTATGTTTAGATGACTGTAACTCAGTGGCCGGAGCATGTAGAGAGATTGTTTTTTTTTGCCAAAAAATTCAAAGTGTTTTAAATGAGACCAACCCCATGAAGATGCTGCAAAGGGTTGAATAACAGCTTTCGATTTACTTTGGGCACGTTATTTTTTGGCATTTTTAGGAAAATTGCCCGGAGTGCAAGTGGTTAAAAACTTAAAGCTGTTCTGCAGCAGTGGAGGTTGATCAAGCCTTGAAAGTTGGTGCTACCAATTCCTACAGGCGTCCCAACTAGGGCTGCACAATCAATCAACTCTTGATCGTGATCAAGATTTTGGCTGCCATGATTAAATTAACACGATCATCGGCAATATTGACAGTCAAATTGTGGGCTCTGCTGCATATCAAATCAAGCATTTTCTCAATCAACAGCCAGCTGACCACCAGGGGGCAAACGCATGTTAGGGCAACATTAAGCTGCAGAAATGGCAAGCGAGCGCACCCTGTAGCGGCAACCTTAAGTTTTCAGTAGTGGACTGGTTTGATGGTGAAACACAAACTCGATAGCCGGAGCAGAAGGTGACCGTATGATAACAGTTGGAGGTGAGGAGCTAGTGCCTCAAAAGGATCATCATCTGTTGTCTGGACGTGTTTTGGATTCAGGGCAAGTGATGCTGACTTAAAAGCAAATTATATGCAAAGAGTGTCATAGAGCTGTGTCTGCGCCACAGGGCAAATCACAGTTTGTGTCCGGCGCCAACCCAGGCAACCATAGCATCGACCCTGCACAGACCTTCACTATATTCATCCGCCTCCCAAAGACACGCTAAAGTAACTGATGCAATCGCATTTTATTTGGCCAAACACATGTGTCCAGTAAATACTCAGGGATGTGATTTTTACGCTAATTTCGCGGAATTCCGTTTTTTTTAATATTCCAAAATAAAAATAAAAAAAAATGAGTGTATACCGGATTCCGACTTTTAGTAATTCCCTAACCGTAATGAAACGACGTGCCTGATTGGCTGATCGTCCTTGCAGTGACCAATGAACGCGGCTGTTGCAGTGATGTCGGTGATTGAACATAAAGATGCTCCGAGAATTAAAGAAATTGACAAGATCGTGAAAAACAAATTTCGTTGGGATTGGCTACAAAAGGAGATTGCAACGGATGTTGGGAAGAAAACTGTGACAAATTTGTTTAGCGATTTTATACGGAAAATCGACCGTGCCCGGAAGGCGCAGAAAACATGTACAAGAAGGAGCAAAAAACATGTACAGGAGGTCAAATCGAGGTCCACTAATTATTCAATTGCTGGAACTTTCGGTGTTCAGAAAAAACATTGAAACCATACGGCCTCCACCCTTTGTTAACGACACGATCGGACACGGATATCGAAAGGAATGATCCACCCCAACAACCAGTGCCAGTTGCGGATAGAGTAGTGAATTTTGAGGTATGTGAAGATATATTTTTGTATACATGTCATCTAGTTAATATTTTCTTCATCTTGCCTGCTGAAGATGTTTTGGACTTTATTTAAAAAATATTTTTAACGCAGTGCACAGTGGACATTGACTCATAACTTTTGAATATTTCTAAGACTTAGCTACATCAGTGATTGTGCAAAATGAACTGCTCAAGACTCATTGGAGATTGAAACTGATGATCTGAAATGAATGCTGAAATTATAAAAAGTAATGGTATGTTGGAATTTTATTTCTACTATGGAATAGATAAAATTAACTGATTTTGATTTGATCAAGTGTTAAAGCATGTGATGGATAATGCTTGTTGGAATATTTTAGGAATGCTATCTTCTTGGAACATAAGTCAATATTATACAGTAATAAGTGGCATTCAGCTGTTTGTTTTATGTCATTTAAGCACAGTTCTGGTACTTAAAAATCATAAAAACCCAGGAGCTTCGGGGGGCTGTATCCCCCAGACCACCTGCAAAATTTTCAGATAATTTCCCCAAACCCAAATCACATCCCTGGTTCGTGTTGGAATTCTGAGCTCCTCATTGGGGATCTGCCCCGAACCCCGCTGGGGGACTGTGTCCCCCAGACCCCCTGCAAAATTTTCAGATAATTTCACCAACCCCAAATCACATCCCTGAATACTGTGTGAGCAACAAAGGCTTCAGAAACATGGTCAAAACACTGGACAAGAAATGCATGATCCCCACGTGATTCTCTAAAGTTGCATTGCCTGCGCTGTATGAATAATACAGATGGATGTCACGACTGTCAAGTGCTTTGCAACTACGACTGACCTATGGTCAAGCAGAATAATGGAACCCTACCTGTCCCTGACAATTCACTACAGTGATGTAGATTTTAAAATGAAGAGTCGATGCTTGCAGACAACATTATTCCCACAAGACCACATAGGAGAAACTGTAGCCCATGGACTGAGGGAAGCGCAGTCGTCTTGGAGCCTGCAGAAGGAGGGACTAGTCTGCGTAAGAACAGACAGTGGATCTAACGCTGTCAAGGCAGCTTCTCTAAATAAAGGGATGAGGCTCCAATGCTTTGGCTACAGGCCTCATCTAGCAATTGGTAAGTAGGATGAATTAAAAAAAAAAAAAAAAAAGAATTTTATGTAGTCTGTATTTTTCCTAAAGTTGATGAATAATTATGATTAATAATCGTGATTTCAGTATTGATCAAAATAATCATGATCATTTTGGCCATAATTGCACAGCCCTAGTCCCAACTCTTCTTGATTACTTACAACCCCCTCTGTCTGCATAAAAGTAGTGTTGGAACATGGTGTAAATTTCAATAAAAACTGGAAAAATTGGAGTGTTCTAAAACATTTAGCCATGATTAACCCTAAGCAAATTGTATTGCAGTACATGCAGTACATCAATTTCAGTGGATAAATGTTAAGCTTAAAGTAAGAAAATATTCCAGAGGTTAATGCAATAAAAGTCACCCCTTGGGAAACAACAAATGCCTTATATACACATCTGAATTCAGTTTTAATGGGGGATTTTTTAATTGTGTTCTTCATCCAGGGTTCATGCATTTTTGGAGCAGTGGGGTTTGGTCAACTACCAGGTCGACGCTGAAAGCCGTCCCTTGCCAATGGGCCCTCCACCCACTCCTCACTTCACGGTGCTGGCTGACACCCCCTCTGGCCTCATGCCCCTCAACCACCGCCCTCCAACGGTAAAGACGAGCGAAAGATGAAGTGAGAGATTAAAAGAACCCACTGCGATATTCGGTTAAAAGGAAATGGTTGCTTAAATGCCAGTGAGGAGATGAAATAATGTTCCTCGACCTTACATTTGTCAATATCGAGGCCTGGGGGTCAGATATGGCACTTGAATGTTATATTTTTAAGTTTGTAGCTTTTTCCCGCAGAAGGAATTTCCTAAATATCTCCTCCTTTTTGAGTTTAGCAATTTTTCCCACTGACTAATTTTGCAGCTTTCCCCACTTTGTGATCTATGATTTCCCTCCTCTTATTTGTCCCCCCTCTCATAAATTTGTGAAGTTTCCTACCCACTTGTAAATTTGCTACTGTTCTTGCACCCCTCCCATAAATTTGCAACTTTTCTTTCTTGTGAATTTGCAGCTTTTTGCATGCATATGTCATATAAAAACCAACAGATATATATATTTTTTTAATAATTGAAAATTACAGTGCTTTTGCAGTTTAAAAAAACGAAAAATAAAAAAGAATGTTTGTCCCGTGACTTTATTCATTACCCCGTTGTTACCTCTCATTAAGCTTGAATTTGACACCCCTCTGCTGCTCTGCTTGTAAAATTGCCTCAAAAGATGAAGGCTACAGGTCTGGAAAAAATTAAGACACCAAAAGGACCACTGCAAAATTATCATTTTATTTGGTTTTACTGTTTATATGCATGTGTTTGACTAAAATTCTCAAACCTACTGGAAACAGCTCACCCAAATTCCAAGTCAGAATATTGTTATTGAGAGCATTTATTTACAGAAAATGAAAACAGGCCAAAGCAATTAAAAAAAGATGTTGCTTTTAGATCAAATAATGCAAAAAAAACAAGTTCATGTTCATTCTTAAACGCTACAATACTGGTTTTAACTTATGGAGATCTCAGAAATCAGTAATTGTGGAATAACTCTGATTTTTGTTCCCATCTTTCATGCATCTTATGTGTAGATGATCATCTAATCAGTACCTCCATAATTTGATTGAGGTGTCTTTGTGTTGGAATTTTACAGATAAATTGAATGGCTGCTATATATGTAGACGCTAATTTATGAAAGTTTTTGCAGTGGTCTCTTACTTTTTCCGGAGTGATAGCATTGGTCAGAATCCTGAGCAATATCCAACTTTGTGTGAAGTAAACTTGCATTTGTGCTACAACACAAAGTCAGTACTGTAACAGTTATAATGAATAAATTCAAGTTATGTAAACACTGCCAAATGTCACTGCTGACCCTGCGATATGTTTGATCTCTGTAGATTCCTCCAGCACAGCCATCCATGCCCAACTTGGCAGACAAAAGCAAAGACAAGCCCATAGACCTGCAAAACTTTGGCCTTCGCCCTGACCTCTACAACAAGAAAAACAATAAGGTGGGGGACACAATACATGAAGCTGCTGATATAGTTTTCAAAATTTTGACACACATTTCCTTGCTTATCTTGATTAACTGTGATTCTCTTCAGGGTAAAGCCGCTAGCACCACCAGGGAATGGACAGAGCAGGAGACCCTACTGCTGCTGGAGGTGAGTTTTACAGGACCAGGAGTGATGAGGCACTAAACCTCAGACTCAGATGGCTTTTTAAATTTCTCCTGGCTTTAAACATTAGCAGCCAACCATCTCATCTGCAGTTAAGGCAAATGAAGTCCTTCTGCATCCCATCGTTTGTCCACTTTACAACCCACAACTTTTTAGTTGCCTTTATAATCCATTGAAGGTTCAAAAGCTAAGAATCCTATCCTTGCTTACCTTTCCTCCTCATAGGCCCTGGAGATGTACAAAGATGACTGGAACAAAGTGTCGGAGCACGTCGGTTCACGCACACAAGATGAGTGCATCCTGCACTTCCTGAGGCTGCCCATTGAAGATCCATATTTAGAGAGCACTGAGGCGTCCCTGGGTCCTCTCGCTTACCAGCCCATACCCTTCAGCCAGTCCGGAAACCCTGTCATGAGCACAGTAGCCTTCCTGGCCTCTGTTGTCGACCCCAGAGTGGCATCAGCTGCAGCCAAGGCAGCATTAGGTGAGAACTGGTGGAAAGAAGCATCATCATTATTATTGTCATTGCTGTTGGATGCCAGTCTGTCATAAGCAGGGATTTCTTATGAACATGATATGCATGAAAAGGTGACAGTGTGTAATTTTAATGGGATGCTACAATTATCTGCAGTGTTGTTTTTAAAAGGTGAGAATATTAATTCATTTGGTTGTTAAATCACATTGCTATTAATCATATTGTCAGTTGCTGCTTAAAAGTGAATACAATCTTTTTTCTTTTTTTTTAATTGTTGTTGCAGAGGAGTTCTCTCGAGTGCGTGAGGAGGTCCCGGCTGAATTAGTGGAGGCCCATGTGAAGAAGGTGCAGGAGGCTGCCAGGAGCACGGGGAAGGTGGACCCTGCCTACGGCCTGGAGAGTAGCGGCATTGCTGGAACTGCCCCTGAAGAGCCAGAAAAGACCGGTGAGTAATGCATTATGGTGTTGTGATAGTTGCCTCCATGACAAACACAGGAGTACAGATTCATGTTTATTGTTTTCCCTCTAAAGCAGGCAAGGCTGATTGTCCATGTTTAGTACTGTTTGATCGTCATTTGCCTGTGGAGGGCTTTGGTAGTATTGTCTTCTGCTGCCACTGGAGGGCAGCAAGTATTAGCAGTATAACACCACACTTAGTCATTCAGGGTGAGGTCTGTCAGCTCTTTGTGTAGTTCGTTCATCATCTGTATTTTTTTTATTATTATTCCTTAAATAATTGTCTTCACCACCATATGAGACAGTCAGTCTTTGTTCAGTTTAAATGTGGTAGGCACATCATGTTTACAGGCCCAATGTTGAGCTATAAAGAAATATTGCAAAGTGAGTATAGTGTCATGGTAACCAGTGGATTAAAGCAGCGGTCACAGATGGGGCAGAGGAGTGGGAGGAGGAGGCGGAGTAGAAAACTGGGTCATCGTTCTCCACCATGTGCTCGTCATTTTTTTTCTCTTTTGTGCTTTCTTGTAAATTGTCCCCATGGTATATGGACTGTGTGAGTGTTTATTTTGCACTGTGCTAAATGCATAAGTTTCTCATTAATATCAATAATTATTAATAACCATATTCTGTAGGTGTCTGTCCTCTGCCTGCAGCGAGGTGGTAACACCACTCGATAACTGAGGTGACACTTGAACTACACACATAATAGCAATAGACACCAACAGTAGGTAATTTTGTGGATATTCACATATTTAGCATAAGCTACAGATGTATAAATGTAAATTAAGTACAAATTTCCGTGTGTGTGGGATCTTTCAGCTGCTCCCTTTCGGGGTCGCCACAGTGTATCATCACCTTATTTCATGAATATAGGTGCAAACATATGATAAAAGATGCTAGATTATAATTGCACACAAAAAAAAACTACTTATGAGTGTAAAAAAACTATTTCCCAGTAAGAGGAGAGTTTGGCCGTTGGTCGATCCTCGGATTCAGGAGGAGCAATGTGGTTTTTGGCCTGGTCGTGGCACATCGGACCAGCTCTTTACCCTCTTGAGAATCCTCAAGGGTTCGTGGGAGTTTGCCCAAACAGTTTACATGTGTTTTGTGGACTTAGGTTGTGGAGGGTGCTTTGGGAGTATGGGGTAACAGGCTTGTTATGAGCTATCCAGTCTCAATGTGATTGTTGTGAGAGTTTGGTTTGTATTGCCAACACTCGGTCAGACTCATTCGTAATAAGAGTTTGGACCCCGCCAGGGCTGCCCTTTGTCACCAATCCTGTTCATAATTTTTATGGACAGGATTTCTAGCCACAGCCAGGGAATGGAGACTGTCATGCTTGGTGACCACAGGATCTCATCGCTGTTGTTTGAAGATGACGTTGTCCTGTTGGCTTCATCCAGCAATGACCTACAGGACTTACTGGGACGGTTTGCTGCCGAGTGTGAAGCGGCTGGGATGAGAATTGGAACCTCCCAAGTCTGAGTCCATGGTCCTCAACTGGGAAATGGTAGATTGTCCTCTCCAGGTTGGGGACAAGCTCTTGGCCCAAGTGGAGGAGTTTAAGTATCTTGGGGTCTTATTCACGAGTGAGGGGAGAATGCAGCAGCATCTGCAATGATGCGGACGTTGTACCTGTTAAGTTTCAGATACAATATGTTGTATATAGCTGTCATTTGTCGTGTGTTTGTTGTGCTGTTATCCGCAGGGCTTTTGTTGTGAAAGCGAGCAGAAGGGGGGAAACGGATATGTTTTTTTTCTGGAGACTCTCATGTCACTTTGTGTGGTCGGCAATAAAGGTGTAAGCAGACACAACGAGTGCGTTGTTCTTATCGTCTTTCAATGGTAGCAGAGGATGGTTACCAACTATAGAGTCCCGCCGACATTTGATGAGGGGAAGCCCTATGAAAGTTGGAAAAATGAAGTCACGATTTGGACCCGAGTCACGGAGCCGGAAAAAAAAGAAACAAGCGCTCGCTGTGGTTTTGGCGCTATCAGGAAGAGCGCGGGAAGTGGCGATGGAGATACCGATAGATGACCTGAATGGAGACACTGGTATGGACACTGCTTTTGAATCTTGATAACTTATTCTTGAAAGAAGAAAAAGACCGAGTTTATGAGGCCTACTCCCATTTTGACCGGATAAAGAAAGACAGCGGTGTGTCTATGGCAGACTATATAATAGACTTTGAGCAGCGCTACACCCGCATGCGCAAATATAAGATGGAGCTTCCCGATGCTGTGCTTGCATTTAAGTTGTTAGACACTGCATGCCTGGATGTTAAAGATCGGCAGCTCGCCTTGACTGCGTGTACAGACTTAACTTTTGCCTCGATGAAATCGGCACTCAAGCGAGTATTTGGTGAAAATTCATCTGTTTTAACCACGGGCATTAATCAGGAAACGGCCTATATCACAGTACAAAACCGGCAAACAAGAAAGTCTTCCTTCTGGAATAGTAAACAAAAAACACCACAAGCAGGCACCAACCCCCTGGACAGGTATGGCCGGAGATCAAGATGTGCCATCTGCCAAAGCACATTTCACTGGGCTAAAGACTGTCCACACAGAAGTGAACAAGTCAGATTTATAAAAGCGAGTGAAGTAAGTAACACAGAGGAGTGTAACTTTACCCTGTTTACTAAAGAGTCACCCAATGAAGCAGAAATCTTTATGACTGAGTGTTTTGATTCTGCAATAATCGACACCGCATGCACTCGGACTGTGTGTGGACAAGAATGGCTTGATAATTACATGACAAGGCTGAGTCTGAGTGAGATAAATAATATGAAAAAAACAGAGAAGCAGAGTAACAAACCATTTAAATTTGGTGATGGAAAAGTGATTCATTCCACAAAAAGGTTGAAAATACCTGCAAAGATTGGACAGACAAAATGTAGTATTGAGACTGAGGTTGTTCCTGTAAAAATCCCACTTCTTCTGAGCAAAACATCTTTGAAAAGAGCAGGAACAGTGTTGGACATGGAAAATGACAGTGCAGTCATGTTTCAGCGACCAGTGAAACTTGACTTTACCAGCTCTGGTCACTATTGTGTGAACATTATGGACAGAAAAAATAGACACAGTCAGCGTGATGATCAGATTTTGACAGCTGATGATGATGTCACAAAACATGAAAACGGAGATGAGAATCAAGAGCAATGGGATGAGGAGATCCTGACAATCACGGACAATTTGAACGTGGCTGAAAAACACAAAATCCTGGTGAAGCTTCACAAACAGTTTGGCCATGCTTCTGCTGACAAATTGCAGAAGCTGCTCGATAGCTCTGGAAATAAAGACACAGAATGCAACATGATCCTAAAAAAAATCATCAGTGAATGTGACGTTTGCCAAAGGTACAGTAAGACCAAACCAAGGCCTGCAGTTGGGTTGCCACTAGCATCTCAGTATAATGAAACTGTGGCAGTTGATGTACATGAACTGAAGCCAGGCCTGTGGTATCTTCACATTATTGATCAATTCACGAGATTCAGTGCAGGCAGCATTCTCACTACAAAAAAGGCCTCAGAAATAGTGAAGCACTTCATTCATGTGTGGGTAAGTGTACATGGACCACCACAGAAACTGTTTAGTGACAATGGAGGAGAGTTCAATAATGATGAGGTGAGAGATATGGCAGAGAATTTCAACATAGAAGTTAAGACAACAGCTGCCTACAGCCCGTGGAGCAATGGACTTCTAGAGAGACATAATCAAACACTCACAGAGATCATAATGAAAATAAAAGCCGGTAACTGCTGTGACTGGAGCACTGCTCTAGACTGGGCACTCATGGCAAAAAACACTATACACAATGTTCATGGATACAGCCCATATCAACTGGTGTTTGGACAGAATCCCAACATGCCCTCTGTGTTAAATGATAAACTCCCAGCCTTAGAGGGCACTACAAAGAGTGAATGGGTTGCAAAACACATCTCTGCTTTGCACGTTGCAAGAAGAGCTTTCACAGAAGCAGAATGTTCTGAAAGAATACGGAGAGCACTACGCAAACAAATCTGTCACACAGATGAAACATATGAAGTGGGCGATAAAATCTACTATAAAAGAGTGGACTGTCCAGAGTGGAAAGGGCCAGCAGTTGTTATTGGCCAGGATGGTGCAGTGGTGTTTGTTCGACACGGAGGAACCTGCATAAGGGTGCATCATCTCAGACTGAGAAAAGTGAACCCTAAAAGTAGTGAACATCAGACAACAAATGGAAATTCAGAAAACAACACAGACATTGGTGAAAAACAAGGAATGATAGGAACTGCTGAAAACATGGAGAACACAGAAAACGAAATGGAGGTTCAAGAAAACATGCTTCAGCCCCATTGCACCAAAGAAGCTACTGGAGTTCAGAGTGAGATTTCACTTTCCACGAATGGTGACAGAGAGACTCATGAAATACAACCGTAAATGCCTAACAGAGAAACAAACACAGCTGAAACATCCGGTGTTTGTTTGAAAACGGGGCAGGTCCTGAAATACATAGACAAAGACAGTGGGGTTAAACACACAGCCAAAGTTTTGGGGCGGGAAGGCAAAGCAACAGGGAAATATAAAAATTGGTATAACTTGCTTTTTATGGAGCCTGATTGTCTAGATGGTAACACAAAATAAGATAAGATAAGCCTTTATTAGTCCCACAATGGGGAAATTCCAGGATTGCAACAGCACAGGGATAGCAACACTCAGAGCAATAATCAGAAGGCAAGAAAAAACAACATCTACTAAACATATGTCCATATTACTATAAATATATATATATAGACACACAGT
Organism: Pholidichthys leucotaenia; assembly: GCA_020510985.1. Lineage (NCBI taxonomy): Eukaryota > Metazoa > Chordata > Actinopteri > Cichliformes > Pholidichthyidae > Pholidichthys > Pholidichthys leucotaenia. Next base: position 72,044,497 of record CM035849.1, read on the forward strand.
GCAGAGCATTATGGTTGGTTGGTGAATGTGCAGCAGAAAGTCTAAGCTCTCTCTCCGCGGATGCAGCGGGCCAGCTGGAAGTCTTTGGGCATGATGGTGACCCCCTTAGCAAAGAAGAGACCACCAGGTGGGCCTCGCTGGTCTCCTGCAGAGCCATGACGGCGAAGCTCAGGAAACGCGGGACGGTCTCGAAGTCCTGAGCGATCTCCCTCACCAGGCGCTGGACGGGCACCTTAAATCTGTTGATCTAACACAGGTACAGAGTCTTGAGATTGAACCTGCTGTCACTGATGTTAACGCTAATGAAGATGTGTTTGTGGCTAATGATTTATCATTTGATAAAGCCAAACAAGAAGAAATTAAATGCTGGAGAGATAACAGTGTGTTTGTAGAAATGAAGGATGAGGGACAAAAGTGTATTTCAACAAGGTGGGTGTGTACTCTCAAAGAAACCGTCTCAGGATTAGTGCCAAAAGCTCGTCTGGTGGCAAGAGGTTTTGAGGAGATGGAGATGTCTGAGCTGCAAAAGGACTCACCCACCTGTGCGTCAGAGTCCTTACGACTACTGACAGCAGTTATTTGTCAAAAACAATGGTCACTTCATTCTATGGACATAAAATCAGCATTTCTTCAGGGAATGGAGGTGTCACATGACATTTACATTAGACCACCTCCTGAAGCCAACTGTAGTGGAATATTATGGAAGCTCAGAAAGTGTGTATATGGCTTAGCAGACGCATCATTGTACTGGTACAACAGAGTCAAAGAGATGGTGCTGAAAGCAGGTGGACAAATGTCAAAGGTCGATCCAGCTGTTTTCTATTGGATAGATCAAGACTGCACCGTGTCTGGGGTGCTCGCCTGTCATGTAGATGATTTCATATGGGGAGGCACACAAAAATTCGCCACAACAGTCATACCTCACCTGAAATCTGTTTTCCAGGTTGAGCGTGAAGCACACAAACACTTCTGTTATGTGGGAGTAGACTTTGTGACTCTTGATGGAAAGGTGCAAATGCACCAGGAGAAATACATTCAGCACATGCAGCCCATACACATTGACCCATCGCGAGCAGTACAGCAAGAGTCGCCTCTCTGGGAGGAGGAAAAAGATCAACTCAGATCAAAGATTGGTCAGATTCTCTGGGTTGCCAGGCAGAGTAGACCAGATGTGATGTTTGATGCTAGTAACCTAGCATCAACACTGAAAGATGCAACTGTACACACGATCCATGAAGCAAACAGAATAGTGTGCAAGATAAAGTCAAAGAAGGTTGTGTTAAACTTTTCACATTTGGGAAAAGACAGTGCACTAAAAATAACTGTGTTTAGTGATGCCTCATTTGGAAACCTGTCTGATGGAGGCACTCAAGGAGGACATTTCATTGCTCTCATGGGAGAAAAGGGAAAGTTTTCACCTCTTTCTTGGCAATCAAAGAGAGTAAAAAGGGTTGTGAGAAGTACACTAGCTGGTGAAACCCTGGCTATGTCTGAGGGAGTTGACAATGCACTTTTTCTAGCTACACTGTTTTCTGAGTTGACCGCAGGAGACACGAACCATGCCCCTCCAATAATCTGTGTAACAGACAACCATTCGCTAACTGATGCACTAAAATCCACAAAGTCAGTTTCTGAGAAAAGACTTCATTTGGAAGTTAGTAGCATCAAAGAGCTTATTCAGATGCAGAAAATTGATCAGATACTGTGGCAGAGCACAAAAGAACAACTCGCAGACTGCCTCACAAAAAGGGGTGCATCAGCTCACCAGTTGCTCAAGGCGCTGAGTGAAGGGCAATGGACTGTTGGTTAATAGGGGGTCAGAGTATTACTTAAAAAAATGAAAACTTGAGAACATACAGTTCTATTCATATTTAAGCTTTGTTTAACAGTTATGTTCTGTCTTCTATTCATATTTAAGCTTTGTTTAACAGTTATGTTCTGTCTTCAAGCTCAGGGTTTATTTGAGCACGTGTATATGTTTATGTTGTTGGACTTAATGGGTTTGAATATGACTGATTAAAAAAAAAAAAAAAGACAGGGAGATTGTTAAGTTTCAGATACAATATGTTGTATATAGCTGTCATTTGTCGTGTGTTTGTTGTGCTGTTATCCGCAGGGCTTTTGTTGTGAAGGCGAGCAGAAGGGGGAAAACGGATATGTTTTTTTTCTGGAGACTCTCATGTCACTTTGTGTGGTCGGCAATAAAGGTGTAAGCAGACACAACGAGTGCGTTGTTCTTATCGTCTTTCAGTGCCAGTCTGTTATGGTGAAGAGGGTGCTAAACTCTCAGGCAAAGCTGTCAATTTACCGGTCAATCTACATTCGTACTCTTACCTATGGTCATGAGTTTTGGGTAATGACTGAAAGAATGAGATCGCGGATACAAGCGGCTGAAATGAGCTTTCTTTGTAGGATTGCTGGACTCACCCTTAGAGACGGGGTGAGGAGCTCAGTCATCCGGGAGAGGCTCAGAGTAGAACCGCTACTCTTCCACATTGAAAGGAGCCAGCTGAGGTGGTTTGGGCATCTGATCAGGATGGCTCCCATTTGAGGTGTTTTGGGGACGTCCCATTGGCAGGAGACCCCGGGGCAGGCCCAGGATTCGCTGGAGAAACTACATCTCCCAGCTGGCCTGGGAGCGTCTTGGTATCCTCTCTGAAGAGCTGGAGCAGGTGGCTGGGAAGAGGGAAGTCTGGGCTTCTCTGCTTGAACTGCTGCCTCCGCAACCTGGACCTCTGGAAAAGTGGTAGAAGATGGATGGATGGAAAAGTCATAAATTTACAACAATAAAGTCAGGAATTTCCAAGAAAAAAAAAAAATGCAAAATTACAAGAACAAAAGCTGCACATTTGTATACATTATTTTTTTTTTTCTCGCTCATGCATCCCCCCCCCCCCCCAAGTTTCTTATGACATTGTCTTTGGAAATTTATAGCTTTCTGATAAACCTGCAAGCTTTTTTCCTCTGGCAAATTTTTGACTTTTCTGATAAATTCAGTACTTTTTTCCCCTATAAATTTGACAGTTTTTGCTATAAATTCTGTAGTTTTTGTGTTTTACTGCATACACCCTAATGCTGCCACTCATTTTTGCCACCCAGCGTTTTTTAAAGACACACTCCGGTGGATATAAATCCTCTATATTCTCTACATTGTCTAAAATGATATCTTGCGCCTTTTTTTCTACAAAGAAAACCTTTTATTGTCTTATAGTTTACATGTCAAAATCTTTTCACTTTCCTTCTCACTCAAACGCCAGGATCGGTGATTACTAGGCCCAGCCACGTACTACAAAGCTAATCGTGGCTAGCACTACATTATTAGAATACTGTAAATTGCTGTTTTTGCTGATTTTAAGGACAGTGTAGAACATTGATATCAATCAGTGTAAACTTGCCAGATTCGCCAGTGGCGAATTTCCATCTGTTGTCCATGTCCTGTGATAAGAAGAAGAAGCCATCTCTGTTGTCATTCAGTCCATACAGCCAATCATGTACATTAGAATGAAATTACTTTTCTCCTATCTACAATGTTAATCGCATGTAGAACTAGAAAAGCACTCGGAGAGGGCAGACCTCCACCAAGCGGCACAGTTCCCCCCATACAGTGTTTGTGTGTACGTTTTCAGATTCCTTGACCATGAAAACATATGACTAGCAATTGGATTGACAATGATAGGATTAGTGGTTCAGTAGTTATTCACGAAAATGACATTTTCCGTAATGGCGGCCACAGTTCCGCCCATACAGTGTTTGTGTGTACGTTTTCAGATTCGTTGACCACGAAAACATATGACTAGCAATTGGATTGACAATGATAGGATTAGTGGTTCAGTAGTTATTCACGAAAACGGCATTTTCCATAATGGCGGCCACAGTTCCCCCCATACAGTGTTTGTGTGTACGTTTTCAGATTCCTTGACCATGAAAACATATGACTAGCAATTGGATTGACAATGATAGGATTAGTGGTTCAGTGGTTATTCACGAAAATGGCATTTTCCGTAATGGCTGCCACAGTTCCCCCCATACAGTGTTTGTGTGTACGTTTTCAGATTCCTTGACCATGAAAACATATGACTAGCAATTGGATTGACAATGATAGGATTAGTGGTTCAGTGGTTATTCACGAAAATGGCATTTTCCGTAATGGCTGCCACAGTTCCCCCCATACAGTGTTTGTGTGTACGTTTTCAGATTCCTTGACCATGAAAACATATGACTAGCAATTGGATTGACAATGATAGGATTAGTAGTTCAGTGGTTATTCACGAAAATGGCATTTTCCGTAATGGCTGCCACAGTTCCCCCCCATACAGTGTTTGTGTGTACGTTTTCAGATTCCTTGACCATGAAAACATATGACTAGCAATTGGATTGACAATGATAGGATTAGTGGTTGAGTAGTTATTGACGAAAATGGCATTTTCCGTAATGGCGGTTTTCTTCTAGACGGTGATCTGGATCATCCCCAAAATTTAATCAGTTCTTCCTTGTACCATTTCCAACAACGCCTGAAAGTTTCATCGAAATCCGTCCAAAACTTTTTGAGTTATCTTGCTAACCAACAGACAGACAGACAAACAAACAGACAAACCCCGGCAAAAACATTACCTCCTGGCGGAGGTAATCAGAGGGGTTGCTGCCACGCAAGGCACCACCACAAACAGCTTCTCCTTCCCCCATTCTGTTACGCTGAACACCAAGCTAGAAGGTGGGAAGTACCATTTTTATATGGTTTTTGGTATGACCCGGCCAGGATTTGAACCCCCAACCTCCCGGTTGTGGGGTGGATGCTCTATCAACTAGGTCACCACTCCGGTAAAAAGACTTACCAGTGGAAGGACATGCCCAGTTGTATGTATGGTGGCCCAGGGTAATGACTGAAACTGCATTAGACCTTAAAAGTAGTTTAATGGTAAAACCCATCTTAATTTGGGTCAGGTTTTCAAAGCAGTTTGTTAAAAAATGCTAACTAGCCTGGAGGATAATGTCAGTTAGGCCAGAATCCTGATTGGCTCAATACTACCCACATGCCAGCACCAGGAAAACCAAAAGCACTTCATGTCAACTCACATTTTTGCAGGGGGCGGGGCTTAAGTGTAAACCTTACAGCAAAAAAACAGAGATATGAGACATTTGTGTGATTTTTGCTCTTGATATGTCTTGTAAGTCATAAAAAATATGTTACAGACATGTTAAGAAAAAAAAAAAAATGTTACTTTAACTGCAATGAGTTCTGTTTGGTGACATCATACGCATACCCTCTATACAACAAGTAAAGCTGGGGTCACTAAACTTGGTGCACAGGTTCACCCTGTGACCCTGAAGTATGACTATGGTTTTGACATTTCAAAGTCAAAGGTCAATGTCAAAATACCACATAAACTATTATCTCAATAACAAAGAAAGCTAGGGTCACCATACTTGGTACACAGGTTCACCTTGGGATCCTGACCTCTGACTCTGGTCTTGGGGTGAAAATGTCAATGTTAACATTCCCTTTGCACTATTACTATGGAATGAGTAATGCTACAGTCACCAAATTCGGTACATGGGTTCACCCTGAGACCATGACTATGGGTTTTGGGTCAGAATGTTAAAGGTCAAGGTTAGTATTCCCTATGCCCTCTTACAGTAGAATAAATAAAGCTCTTTAGGGTCACCAAACTTGCCACAGAGGTTCACCTTCTGCCTCAATAATTATATGAAAACAGCTCTCCTTCAGTAACATATTAGGAGCTTCAAAGAAAATGGAGGTGGAGGATATTGCACTCGCCTCAGAGTGCCCTTGTCTCATACATTTTCAATATTTTTCTTGTATATTTGAAGCTAAACCCCCACTGATACATTCACTTGTCCTGTATCTATCCTTGCACTCTTTATGGGGGGCTGCTTAACCTCTTGCACTCCGGGATACCGCGGGCGGTCACGTCTCTGTGTACTAGAGCGCACTGAAAAAAAAAAGCTGCATTTCCGTTCTTCCACTACAGACACAGCCGCGAACAGAAAGCCAAAGGAGTGCTTTGATTGGTTTAGATTTGATTGACCTCTCATTCGACTAATAAGAGCCTTGAATTGGGTTTCTGAAACCTTGAAGAACCAATGACTGAAAACCTAGCAAGAAGGACCCGCCTACCAACGGCTGCGAATACAACGAGCCAATTGAAGCAGAGAAGTTCGACGATTGAAAGCGTGCATCCCATGCATAAAATCTGTTTTGTGTAAGCCGCTGTGTGTGACGGTAGCGTTCACCAGTGTTTTTTTCTTACTACTGTTCTTATTTGTTTTGAAAAATCGTTCGCCAAAACCGCAATCATGGAAGCGCAAAACCGCAATAATGGAATCATGGTTTGACCGGGTCGCATGACCAGAACCACGAGTCGTAACAAACGGACCAGCGTCATGTTCGTCTGACAATGAGGAAGAGATGTTCGCCAGCGACACTGCTGTTGTGGACAGATAAGTGTTATAAGCTAAATTATTCTTTATCCCTGAAAATTATAATCAAAATGACTTTTGACCCATCGGTACATTACAACTGTGTGTCATCGCCACATGACGGACTGCGTGCTTGCCGCGGTCTGTCCGCGGACCGGACCGGACCGTGCGGCGAGAACGACCCCCCCCCCCCCCCGCTACTCCTCTGTAGCGGATTGCAGATATTTTAGTACAACTGTGCGTAGTAGACCGCGGCGTGTGCCACGGTCCGTCATGTGGCGATGGACGATGTCCGTCCTCTGTAGCGGGGGGGGGGGGGTGTTATCCTCTACATTACAGATATTTTAGTATAATTTTTATTGCACTGTAGGTTATTTTTTCTCGTAAAAAAAAGCCACACATTTTTTACGTGGCATGCTTCTTTGTGTGTGGGGGGCTTGTTTGTTCATTCATTCATTCATGAATGAATAAACAACCCCCCCCCCACACACACACACACACACAGCCCTGAGTGTCACCTTTCATTAGAGCCCAAGATCAAGCTTCTGTATTGAATCATTCAAAAGTTAGACGTTTTTCCAAACTGTGCCATTTGGCACAATTTGGCACAGTTCAAAAACGCCTGGGAGCAACCTGACAAAAATGCTGTGTAATATATTCATTTTTTGTGGTATTGTTACGAAATTTTGACCTCAGCTGGATAACACTTGGTTCTACATTTCTGTTGCATTTTCCTGCCCGTATCTGAAAGCTGTGTGTTATTTGCAAGCATTTGTATCCAAAAAAAACCACCCAGGCAAACTTTATTTTCTTCAAGTTCAGTATGTTTAGATGACTGTTACTCAGTGGCAGGAGCACTTAGAGAGATTATGACTGTTTGGCCAAAAAATTCAAAGTGTTTTCTTTTAAATGAGACCAACCCCATGAAGATGCTGCAAAGGGTTGAAGAACAGCTTTTGATTTACTTTGGGTACGTTATTTTTAGGCGTTTTTAGGGAAATTGACCAGAGTGCAAGGGGTTAAAAGGTACTTGTAGTGAATTTTAATCAATACAGTTAGGCCCAGAAATATTTGGACAGTGACACAGTCTTCATGATTTGGGCTCTGCATGCCACCACATTGGATTTGAAATGAAACAACTACAACGGAACTGAAGTGCAGACTTTAAGGTTTAATTCAAGGGGTTGAACAAAAATATATGATTAAACATGTAGGAATTGTAGCTATTTTTATACAAACACTCCTTATTTCAGGGGCTCAAAAGTAATTGGACAATATAAACATAACCCTAAGTAAAATGTTACTTTTCAATATTTTGTTGAGAATCCTTTGCAGGCAATGACTGCCTGAAGTCTGGAACCCATGGACATCACCAAACGCTGGGTTTCCTCCTTTGTGATGCTTTGCCAGGCCTTTACTGCAGCTGTCTTCAGTTGTTACTTGTTTGTGTGTCTTTCTGCCTTAAGTTTTGTCTTGAGCAAGTGAAATGCATGATCAATTGGGTTGAGATCTGGTGATTGACTCGGCCATTGCAGAATATTCCACTTCTTTGCTTTAAAAAACTCCTGGGTTGCTTTTGCAGTATGTTTTGGATCATTGTCCATCTGTACTGTGACGTGCCGTCCAGTCAACTTTGCTGCATTTGGCTGAATCTGAGCAGAAAGTATATCCCTGTACACTTCAGAATTCATCCGGCTACTTCTGTCTTTTGTCACATCATCAATAAACACAAGTGACCCAGTGCTATTGGAAGCCATGCATGCCCATGCCATCACACTGCCTCCACCATGTTTTACAGAAGATGTGGTGTGCTTTGGATCATGAGCTGTTCCAATTCTTCTCCAAACTTTCTTCTTCCCATCATTCTGGTACAGGTTGATCTTAGTCTCATCTGTCCAAAGAATGCTGTTCCAGAACTGGGCTGGCTTCTTCAGGTGTTTTTTGGCAAAGTCAATTCTGGTCTTTCTATTTTTGAGGTTGATTCATGGTTTGCACCTTATGGTGAATCCTTTGTATTTACTCTCATGAAGTCTTCTCTTTATGGTAGACTTAAACTGATACAGCTACTTCTTGGAGAGTGTTCTTCACTTGAGTGGATGGTGTGAAGGGGTTGTTCTTCACCATGGAAAGGATTCTGCGATCATCCACCACTGTTGTCTTCCATGGACGTCCAGGCCTTTTTGAGTTCCCAAGCTCACCAGTGCACTCTTTTTTTCCTCAGAATGTACTAAACTGTTGATTTGGCCACTCATAACATTTCTGCTAATCTCTTTGATGGGTTTCTTCTTTTTTTTCAGCCTCAGGAAGGTCTGTTTCACCTCCATTGAGAGCTCCTTTGACCGCATGTTGTGTGTTCACAGCAACAGCTTCCAAATGTAAACGCCACACCTGGAATCAACTCCAGACCTTTTGACTGCTTAATTGATGACAGGTTAACGAGGGAAGAGCCCATGCAGCCTTGTTATTTTTTTTTGCAGCCTTCTGAGTCAATTGTCCAATTACTTTTGGTCCCTTGAAAAAGAGGCGGCTACGTATTAAAGAGCTGTAATTCCTAAACCCTTGCTCCAATTTGGATGTGAATACTCTCAAATTACAGCTGAGAGTCTGCACTTTAAGCCCATATTGATTATATAATTGTATCCTGAATATGTTTTCGTAAACGGCTAAAATAACAAAACTTGTCACTGTCCAAATATTTTTGGGCCTAACTGTACCTACACTACTCACAAAAAGTTAGGGATATTTGGCTTACAGGTGGAATTTATGCAAAATGTAAAAAGTTCACTCTACAGTGATATTATGTCATGAAAGTAGGGCATTTAAGTAGAAGCATGCAATGGTGATTTCCTCATCTCAAACAATTTATTGAAACAAAAGCCAACAACGGTTGTGGGTATACCACAACAAAAAATGTCAGTGTCTCAATAACTTATGTCCCCTTCAGCATCAATTACAGCTTGACAATGACATCTCATGCTGTTCGCAAGTCAACTTATTGTCTGCTGAGGCATGGCATTCCACTCTTCTTGAAGCGCTGCCCTCAGGTCATTAAGGTTGTGGGGTGCAGGGTTACGAGCCTCTACATGGCGACTCTGCTGATTCCATAGGTTTTCTATGGGATTCAGGTCTGGAGAAAGTGCAGGCCACTCCATTTGAGGTACCCCAGCCTCCAGCAGCTGTTCCCTAATGATGCGACCTAAATGAGCTCGAGCATTGTCATCCATGAAGGTGAAATTAAGCCTGTGTTGTTCATGCAGGGGCACAATGACTGGATTAATGATATTATTCAGGTAGTATCAGCTTGTCACTGTACCATTCATAAGGTGTAGGGCAGTTCTGTATTGTCTAGATACACTTCCCAGACTGTAAAGGTACGTTTACACCAAACGCGAACAGGCAAATTTTTCGCGCAGCACGATTACATTACAAATCAATGTAAACATGCCAACAGACATGAATAGTGAGATGCAACCAGGTGAAGCTGTCTTTAAAACTCCTGCAGCTATTTTCAACCTGCTCTGGAAACTCCCAAAATAACGTCATGCTTAGGTTTACATTATCCAACCAGGAGCTCACTTGAAAATGTCATCTCAAGCCTCCAAAACTTCACAGATAATGGGTGTTTACATTGCTAGCTTGCTAGGATGTCCGTGGCTGGAAACCGTTGATAAATAACTTCAGAATCCCGATTCAGCTGAAGAGTTCCCGGTCCTTCTGTCTCCCGGTGAGTGAGTTTAATTTTCTAACTAGTTTTCTCTGCAATGGTGGCAGCAGAATCTCAAATCTAGCAGCTAACTAGCTAGCAGGATGGCAGGACGGCTAGCTAGCAGCTTAACCATTTTCCTCAAATTTGTAAGTTTCTCTTGTAAAATTATGGCTTGTACATTTGAAACTATTATAAATTTGTGGATTATTTTATGGCTAGTGTTCATCTTTTTTTAATCCAACTTCATTTATAAAGCTCTTAAAAAATGACAGTTGACACAAAGTGACGCAGAGTGCTGTACATCAACAATAAATAAAATATAAAAACAATAAAATACAGCTAAAGTACAAAACAGCACAAACAAAACAATAGTCATACAATAGAGACAATAAGAACAAATAAAATCAATGTCTCAATCTGGGTCAAAAGCCAGAGAATAAAAATGGGTTTTAAGAGATTTTTTTAAAACTGGACAGTGAAGAGGCCTTTCTGATGGACAAAGGCAGATTATTATAAAATTGCTGGTTTTTTTTAATAAATTTAAAACAGAATGGGTTTTTTTTTTTTTTTTGTTACTTATTTGTACCCGTAGGTAGATTTGGTTTGCAGTCTGGTGACAAGCCACCGGCTGCTGGTCGCTGCGTGCGCGAGCGCCCTAAACCTACATGTTTTTTGTGTGCGGGAGGAAACCGGAGAAATCCCGGAGTAAACCCGCGCAACACGGGGAGAACATGCAAACTCCACACAGCTCACTGTTGGTCGGGGGCTGGGATCGAACCCACGATCTCATGATCCCCGCGATCCCCCGGCCGAGGGTAAAACTGTGCTGCCACAGTGCTAAACCACTGCGCCACCGTGCAGCTAATGTGACAATGTGAATAATGTGAATGTGACAATTTTTTTTACTTTTTCCCTCATACAATTTAAACTTTTGACCATAATTTTATAGAGCCAGAACAGTAACTCTGAATTCAAAGAAATATATTTAAAGAAATAAATGAAATTAAATGACCAAATATGCAGTTATTTCTGTCATTTCTTTATATTTATAGTTTTTTTTAGAACTCTCCTCACCAACCCGACAGCAGGAAAAACCTCCCTTATTTTGAAATCCAAATGTTGGCATGTTTAGTTTGTCTGAAAGCTGCTGACGGACTAAAGTCATTGACTTCGTGAATTTCGGTCATCTTAACTTGCCAGGTACATAATAATGAACATAAATTATTAGTTAATATTGTAGTAGCTGGTGAAGTAAATCCTCAGTGATTCATCAGTCACTCTTGCCTTTCCTTGCAAGGAAGCCTAACCAGACCTGTTAGCTAAGCGACTTCTCATTGTTGTTACGGTTACCAGCAGGTTAAAACCACCATAAATGTCTCCACTCCTTATCCCGTACTTTTTTCCACGTTTAAAGTACTTTAATAAGCTCATGCTGCTCTCGGACAGCAACGCTAGAGAGACACGCTCTGCCTGCAGAAATGGTCACGCGGGCGCCAGGTGGGCGGGTCGCTTCCACGCGGATGACAGTCACACGTTGTTCATGTGCGCACTTGCAGAGCATTTCTTTCATATTTAATTTTTCTTAAATTAATATATTATAGGCGCGGCGGCATACTTCCTTAGGGCAGCGGGCTGCCACACAGAAATGTTTACTAGAGGAAACCCTGGACGCGAACGCGCGACTACGCGTCTTCCCATTTACTTTATATGGATTCGCGCTGCCCGTTCGCGTTTGGCGTGAACACACCTTAACACCACCACCACCAAAGGCTTGTCCGGTGACAGTGGCTGATGCATAGCGTTTTCCTTGATGTTGCCAACATTGTTGGTGGCCATTATTTCTGTTCAACATGAATTGACTTTCATCAGAGAACAGCAGTGAGGCCCACTGGTCCCTTGTCCAGCATAAATGCTCCCTGGCCCATGCAAGACAATGATGCCTGTGCCTGGTGGTGTGGTCAGGTTCCCTTGTAGGTTGTCGAGCATGCAGACCACGCTGATGTAAACAGTTTTGAATCGTCTGACATGACACTCGGGTGTCTCTAACCTCCATTAAATGTGCCTGAAGTTGAGTGGCATTCATCATCTGGTTCCACAAGGCACTGTTCACGATAAAGCGGTCATCAGCGTGTGATGTGGCCAAAGGACGTCCACTTCTATGCCTTTCTGTGACTCTTCCAGTCTCTCTGTATTTCTTTTGCAACCTGCTGATCACACTCTGTGACACTAAACTCAGTGGCCACTTTGCTCTGAGAACATCCTGTTTGAAGCCTCGCAATGGCGAGGTACTATTGATCAGTTGTTAGGTGTCGTCTTGGTCTTATGAATTCAAAATGGGAACAACATGATGAAGAGAACTATTTATATACCAATTCTAATTGAACCAGAAGATTTATTGGTCTATTCATAGATCAAACGCGTGTTGTGAATTTTGCTGTTAAGGACATTGTTAGAGAATAGCAAGTTATGCAGAAAGTATTGAAATATTGAACAGTTGGACATGTGCATTCAAAAGGTTAGAGAAGGTCAAATTAAGTTCACCTGTAAAGGTTAATAGTGCATTTTAGGTGCATCCTGAAATTTCACCAGAAAGCTGAATGTCCCTAACTAACTTTTTGTGAGTAGTGTATTTCAAAGGATCAGATATGATAGTAGTGGTTCCGTCTGCTAATTTTGGTCATGATTCCTTCTCAAATATGTGAGAGTTTCAAGTCACTGCTCTGTCAGTCAGTCATGGTCAGGGACATCTTGTCTCCTCCATGGGCAGTTTCAGTACCGGTAGGGATGCCCAGTCGTTGCTTTGAGTCATTGACTGGGCTGCAGTATAGCAGTCAACCGAGTTTTAACATCAGAATGTCATGTAATTTTTTACAACCATGTACAAGCAAACCTACCCACATATAATTTAATGAAATAAAATTCTCATATATCAAGATTTATTCAATGTGTTACTTGACTGGGAACTTTCCTGTTCGTCAGGTCCCCTTCAGCTGCTGGTTCCTGGAGATACCGGCGAATCATGCCGTCAATGAAGGCCATTTCCAAGGATGGTTTGTGCAGTATATATCCGTGCAGATTTTGCGCTGTTTTCAACTCTGTCGCGGTAGAGGTAGAGGAATTTGGTAGAGGAATTTCCCCTGCGGTGATGGTGGACAGCTCAATACCGTGGTATGCGGTTTTGTTTTGTTTTTTTAGGACCCTGGTTCCAAGGTTGTCATAGCCAGGAGCGGCACTGGGGTTAAGCTCCCAGTGCTTACAAAATGCTCCTTATAGCGTGCGTCTCGAAAAGCCTCTGACAACTAAGTCCAACTCCTAGCCTGCCCGTGTGGTTTAGTCTCTAAGCCCGGCGGAACTGCTTCTACTAATAGGAGAAGGGGCGAGGGCGGATCTCTGGCGCCTTAAAACCAGATGCTTCGGGGTAGATGGTGGCTCGTCAACCTGGAAAGGTAGCCCATCTAGGGGAAGGTAAACCCTGATTTCAAACCTCTGCTGCCTTGCGGCACACCCGGTCGCGGGAAAGGCTTCGGGAGTCAACCCTGAGGAAAAATCCAGAGTCGGAGTCCATAAGGCAGTTCTCTGTTGTGCTCAACATCGTTCTGGCAGCTCCTGTGACGGTGCTGGTGCCAAACTGTAGCAGCCCTGCTGTTCCTTTGAATTCATCAGTGACGTGGAGAGGGGGGACATGCTGCATGGACAACATCTTGTCCTCCATGTCTTCCTGCCCAGGCTTGAATCCTACCAACGCTGGAAGGTAGAACACCGGATCACTGGAGAGGACACTCCAGCTTCGCCTTTGGCGTAGACAAAACACGGGGAATGACAGTTACTGGTTATAAGCCACCGCTCAATTGGCGTAGAGCGCGGCGCCAGGGGTTGTTCCCGACGGTGGGAGGGATCATCAGATCTCACTGGACAGCTACCGCCCGCCTCAAGCTGGGCAGCCCCCAGCCAATAAAGTGTTGTCCCGCCACAGCTTGCTTTCCTCATTGGGTGCATGGGGATGAGGATAAGTCTGAATGGCAGGCTGAGAACTTCCGCACCAGGCAAGACAAAAAAACAAAAGAGACCAACTCTAAAACTGGGAATTTGGAACGTCTGTACTATGATGACAGGACTCGCTGCTAACCTCAAGGACATCAATGACACCAGGAAGACTGACATCATCAATAATGAGCTGAAGAGACTGGAAGTGGATATCGCCACTCTCCAGGAAACACGGTTGGCTGACGCAGGCACACTGAGAGAGAAGGACTACACGTTCTACCGGCAGGGAAAGAGCAGTGACGAACACAGGGAACACGAAGTGGGCTTCGCAGTGAAGAACACCTTGCTGAAGATGGTGGAACCGGGCAGCAATGGCTCTGCACGACTCCTCACCCTCCGCCTCAACACCACTCAAGGCCCAGTCACCCTCGTCAGTGTGTATGCCCCAACACTGACAGCCACACCAGAGGCAAAAGACGAGTTCTACGAGAATCTCGCAACAACTGTCAGGATCATCCCCAACTCTGAACAACTCATTTTCCTTGGAGACTTCAATGCCAGAGTGGGTGCTGACCACGACTCCTGGCCCTCCTGTCTTGGACCTTTTGGCGTGGGCAGAATGAACAACAACAAACAGCGTCTGCTCGAGTTCTGCACTTATCACAATCTGTGCATCACAAACTCGTTCTTCAAGACCAAGCCCCAACACAAGGTTTCCTGGCGACATCCGCGCTCAAAGCACTGGCACCAGCTGGACTTGATCCTGACCAAGCGCACCTCACTGAAGGACGGGCTACTCACCCGTTCGTTCCAGAGTGCAGATTGCGACACAGACCATTCATTGGTGTGTTGCAAGGTCAAGCTGCAGCTGAAGAAATTCCATCGTGCTAGACAGCCTGGAAAGGTACAGATTGACACCAGCAAGATGGCCCAACCAGATCTTGTTGAGCGGTTTGCCTCCACCTTTGAGAAGGAACTTGGTGTACCACAAGAAGGAGAATCAGCAAAGAAGAAGTGGGAAGAGCTGCGAAACACCATTCACCGCACAGCCTTGGCTACCTTTGGGAGGAAGACCTCGGAAGTCACAGGACTGGTTTGATGCCAAGTTGACCGAGGTGACCCCCGTCATTGAAGCCAAGCGCTCAGCTCTTGCCGAGTACAAGAAGTACCCAAACGAGAAGAATCTCTAGATTCTCAGGGCTGCGAGAAGCAAAGTTCAGCAGACTGCTCGGCGCTGTGCCAACGAGTACTGGACTCAGCCAAGACATTCAAACCGCTTCCATAACAGGGAACATCCGTGGTATTGGTATGTACGATGGCATCAAGAAAGCACTTGGTCCGGCTCAGAGCAAGACGGCCCCCCTCAAATCCTCCACTGGGGAGATGATCACAGAAAAGAACAAGCAGATGGAGAGATGGGTGGAGCACTACTCCGACTTCTACTCCAGACAGAACACTGTGACACCGTCAGCCCTTGAATCGATCGATTGCCTGCCATCCATGGACGAACTTGATGCCGAGCCAACCATCGACGAACTCAGCAAGGCTATTGATAGCTTGGCCGCTGGCAAGGCACCCAGCAACGACGGCATACCCCCCGACCTGATCAAGCACTGCAAGACTGCCCTACTGCTGCCATTGCATGACATCCTCTGCCAGTGCTGGAAGGAAGGTGCCGTACCACAGGACATGAGGGACGCCAAGATCATCACCCTCTACAAAAACAAAGGGGAGAGAAGCGACTGTAACAACTATAGGGGCATCTCCCTAGTCAGCATTGTTGGCAGAGTCTACGCATGAGTTGTTCTCGTTCGTCTACAGAAGCTTGCCGAACGTGTCTACCCCGAGTCTCAGTGTGGCTTCCGCGCTGAGCGATCGACGGTAGACATGATATTCTCCATCCGCCAACTCCAAGAGAAATGCAGAGAACAGAACATGCCCCTGTACGTCGCCTTCATCGACCTCACCAAAGCGTTCGATCTGGTCAGCAGAGAGGGCCTTTTCAAGATCCTGCCAAAGATAGGATGCCCACCAAAGTTGCAAAGCCTCATCAAATCGTTTCACACCAACATGCAGGGGATAGTGCAGCACGACGGCAACGTCTCAGAGCCATTCAACATACGCAGCGGAGTGAAACAGGGCTGTGTACTTGCGCCCAACCCTCTTTGGGATTTTCTTTGCTATGCTCCTGAGGCATGCCTTCAGCACAGCAACAGAGGGAATCTACCTGCATACAAGATCTGACGGCAGGCTTTTCAACCTCGCCCGCCTGAAAGCCAGAACCAAAGTACGCGAGGCTCTAATCAGAGATATGCTGTTCGCAGACGACGCTGCAGTCGCAACCCACACACAGCAGGAGCTTCAGACCCTGATGGATCGCTTCTCCCAGGCATGCAAGGACTTCGGGCTTACCATCAGCCTGAAGAAGACTAACATCTTGGCGCAAGGCACGGAAGCACCACCAACCATCACCATCGACGACTACGAGCTGGAGGTCGTGAATCAGTTCACGTACCTGGGGTCCACGATCAGCAGCAACCTCTCCCTTGATACAGAGATCGACAAGAGGATTGGAAAATCAGCCTCCACACTCGCTCCCCTCACCACACGAGTGTGGGAGAATCCCAAACTCTCTGTCAAGACGAAGATGGCAGTGTACAACACCTGCGTCATCAGCACACTGCTCTATGGAGTGAGACGTGGACAACATACGCCCGGCAGGAAAAGAGACTGAACTCCTTCCACTTGCGCTGCATTCGCCGCAAGGCGAGGAAGGCGTCGGGACCGGACGGCATCAGCGCAAAGCTCCTCAAGTCCTGTGCAGACCAGCTGTGTGGGATTGTGACGTACATCTTCAACCTGAGCCTGAAGCTGGGGAGGGTACCACAGCTGTGGAAAACATCTTGTGTGGTACCTGTACCAAAAACTTCCCACCCCAAAGACCTGAACAGCTACAGACCGGTGGCCTTGACGTCCCACTTGATGAAGACCCTGGAGAGACTGCTCCTTGCTCACCTCCGCCCCCTGGTGGAACCAGCGATGGATCCACTCCAGTTCGCCTACCAGCATGGCATTGGGGTGGAGGATGCGGTGATCTTCCTCCTTCACCGTTCTCTGTCCCACCTGGAGAAGCCCGGGAATATGGTGAGGATCATGTTCTTTGACTTCTCCAGTGCTTTCAACACCATCCAACCGATGATCCTGAAGGACAAGCTGCTGTGCGCAGGGGTGGACCAGCACCTGTCATCATGGATCCTGGACTACCTCACGAACCGGCCTCAGTTTGTGAGAACCCGGGACTGTGTGTCCGACACGATCATCAGTAGCACGGGGGCCCCCCAGGGAACGGTGCTGGCTTCCTTCCTGTTCACTCTTTATACTGCGGACTTCTCACACAACACAACACACTGCCATCTACAGAAGTTCTCTGATGACTCTGCGATCGTTGGCCTCATCTCCAATGGAGATGAAGCTGAATACAGAGGGCTTATCCAGGACTTCGTAGACTGGTGCCATCGGAACTGCCTCCAGATCAACGCAAGGAAAACTAAGGAGCTGGTGGTGGACTGCCGCAGGCATGGGCAGCCCCTCACAGCACCAGTAAATATACAGGGAACAGACATCGAGATGGTGACATCCTATAAGTACCTGGGTGTTCATCTGAACAATAAACTAGACTGGTCACACAATACTGACGCACTCTACAAGAAGGGACAGCGCAGGCTGTTCCTGCTGAGGAGACTCAGGTCTTTTGGTGTACAAGGGGCGCTGCTGAAGACATTCTATGACACGGTGGTGGCATCAGCCATCACTTTTGGAGTGGTCTGCTGGGGCAGTGGCATTACAGCAGCCGATAGGAAGAGACTGAACAAACTGATTAAGAAAGCTAGCTCTGTCCTGGGGCAGCGCCTTGATCCGGTGGAGGAGATAGGAGAGAGAAGGACGGTGGCTAAACTGTCATCTCTGCTGGAGTCCGAGTTCCACCCTATGCAGGGTGTACTGAATGCACTGAGGAGCTCTTTTAGCAGCAGACTACATCATCCCAGGTGCACAACCGAGAGGTTTCATAGGTCCTTCCTACCAACGGCTGTCAGACTGTACAACCTAAGTAGGGCTGCTCGCAGAGATAGCAAAAAGACATAACAAACTAATAGTTTTTAAATGCAAAAGATGCAATAGACTTACACAATGGTCCCCTCCGGCATACAACTAGGAAAATACCGGTCGCTATGGAGGGTGAGAATATGTATGGGCACATAATCATACCATGTAGGATAACTAAGTAGAGGGTTATGCTGTTTCATCCCATCTAGCAACAATGCTCTGCACTGTGTGTGTTTATATATTTACATATTTATTCCATCTAGCTACAATGCTCAGCACTTGGTGTGTTCATATTTATATATCTATATATTTATTCCATCTAGCTACAATGCTCCGCACTGTGTGTGTTTATATACTTACATATTTATTCCACCTAGCTGCAATGCTCCGTACTGTGGGTGTTTATATATTTACATATTTATTCCATCTAGCTACAATGCTCTGCACTGTGTGTTTATATATTCATATATTTATTCCATCCAGCTACAATGCTCTGCACTGTGTGTCTGTGTGTGTGTATATATATATTTTATAGTAATATGTACATATGTACGTATATTAGCTGCTCTTGCTTGCTTGTTTTTTTTTTTCTTGCCTTCTGATTGTTGCTCTGAGTGTTGCTATCCCTGTGCTGTTGCAATCCTGGAATTTCCCCGTTGTGGGACTAATAAAGGCTTATCTTATCTTATCTTATCTTATCCTGGACATATCCTGGCAGGACAAAGTGCCCATCACAGAAGTTCTGTCCTGCGCCGGCCTTCCCTCTATGTTGACTCTACTCAGGCAGCGCAGGCTCCGCTGGCTAGGCCATGTTCACCGTATGGAGGATGGCAGAATCCCCAAAGACGTCCTCTACGGAGAACTGGCGACTGGCAGGAGAGACGTCGGCCGCCCACAGCTGCGCTTTAGAGACGTCTGCAAGAGAGACATGAAGGCCCTGGAGATCAACACAGAGCGCCGGGAGGACCTTGCAACGAACCACTCCAAATGGAGAGGCACCCTGACCAGACAGCTCAAGGCGGGTGAAGAGAGACTGACTGCTGCAGCAGATGAAAAAAGGACCCGCAGGAAGAACCGCCACAGCTCCAGCAGCACGGAGACCACCCACAAGTGCGACCTGTGTGACAGGGACTGCCATTCGCGCATCGGCCTGTTCAGCCACAGGCGGTGCTGTTCCAGCAGAGTAGATGTTTATGATTCTCTTCCATGGTCATCATAGACCGACGGAGGCTGACGACGATTTTAGGACCCTGTGGATTCGTAATTTAAACAGGGTTTATAACTTAGGTGGCAAATGAGGGAAGCTTAAGTCTCGCTGCAGCTCCCTCTCAACTTTATGTGCATGTTGTACAGCTGTGCGGGGCTCCGCTCTTTATGCAGGCATGAACTGCTGATTCTGTTAAAAAAAATAAATAAAAACGATCATTTTCATAAAGCAATGGCGGTAACTAAAGATGCGTTCACACCAAACACAAACGGACAAATTTTTCGTGCAGCACGATTACATAAGAACTCAATGTAAACGCACGAACAGACATGACTTCCCTTTCTGAGTGAGATGTAGACAGGCGAAGTTGTCTTTATAACTTCTGCAGCTGTGTTGAACCTGCTGTGGAAATTCCCAAAATAACGTCATGCTTCGGTTTACATTATCCGACTGGGGGCTCACCTCAAAATGTCATCTCAAGTCTCCGAAACTTCATGGGAGATGAGTTTTCGCTGCTAGCTTGCTAGCTAGCTTGCTACAACGTCCGTAGGTCGTAGGCCTGTAGTTATTTATCGTGGGTAAATAACTACAAAATCCGATTCAGCTGAAGAGTTCTCGGTCCTCCTGTCTCCCAGTGAGTGAGTTTCATTTTCTAATTTACTCTGCAATGGTGATAATTTTACTCCGTCCGCTAGCTAGCTGCTAGCGTAGCTAGAAAAATCTCATTCAAACAAGCTGCTCTCGCAGCTCATACACAGTCAGGAGCATACACAGTCTGCTCAGAAGGAAATAACACACTTTGTGCCCTTTCAGTGCTCACTGTTACGGCTGTATTTAACAAGGAGTCCAAACGCTTTCACCACTAACTGCCTGCCTTAGCAATTTATTTAATAATCAATAGGGTCACATAAGTGGACAACGGGATATAGCCACACATACACACAAAAAAGTGAATACCGCGATTGCTGCGGTTGGTCGTTTTCCTTTGCGGTAGGCATGTCCATACCACGGTATTACATAATTGCAGTTATCGCAACAGCCCTAAGTGTATGTCACTTCTGGCCGGCGATAGCTGCTCCCCATTGGTTTTGACCAAGCGGTTTTCATGGGATAAAATTAATCAGTATACTGACTCTAGGGAGGTATTTTTACTGAATACACACATTTTTGGTTTATAAGTAATATCTAAAGCACATTGTTGTTATAATGACCAGTACTGGTTTCCTTTAACAAGGGGGGTTGCTTTTGGGTCATTTTGTTAACAACCGGGATGGCATCCCCCCCTCATCCCTCTCAAATCGTCTTCTCGACACCAGCAGTCTGTTGGATCTGTGATTTACTCTGAACATTTAGTGTTCTGACTTGCAATAAATCTGCAGTGACATGTATGCTTTACACAGAACTGTACTGAAGCTGAGTTATTCCTTCTTTTTATTGTAAATATAGTATATTATTACAATACTCTGCCAAGGAGGTTATGTTTTCATCAGCGTTGGTTTGTCTGTCTGTCTGTTTGTTTGTTTGTTAGCAAGATAACTCAAAAAAGTTATGGACGGATTTTCATGAAATTTTCAGAGATTGTCAGAAATGGGGTATCCTACAGATGATTAGATTTTGGAGGTGATCCGGATCACCGTCTGGAAAAAAAAAAACAAACAAAACAAGCATCACAGTATAGCTAATATATGCCACTTGTGAATGGCATTTTTTTCATGGTCAAGGAATCTATAAAGTTAGACAAAATAAATGTAGGATTAATATTTATGATGTTAAACACTGTATGGGGGGGGAACTGTGGCTCTTGGCGGAGGTCTGCGCTCTCCGAGTGCTTTTCTAGTTATGTGTATTCCTCATCTAAAATAAAAATGGGCAATTTGACATATTTTGTCTTTATTTAACTTTTCCCATCTATTAATCATGTGATGGTTAGTGATGATGTAGTGTGTGATATTTTCATTTGGTGAAGTGAAACCTTAACTCGTGTTTAAATAGTCCGGTATTGATACCCACCACTCCTCCCATACAAACTCAGCAGTAATTGTGTTTTATGAATTAATGTACTCTTAAGTGCATTTACGATCAATAAGTTTAAATCTATTCCATGCCTCACTCGGCTCAAAGCACTCGACTGGCACACGGGTCAATATTGAAACCCTTAACTCACGCTCAAGTGCACCTGTGACATGATTTACCACTCAGCTGTGCACATGTATGTGGCTGGTCATGTGTGTGTTGGACCATCTAATGTGTACAGATGCTCTCACCATGTTGGTTTCCCATTGGCCTTATTGGTTAAATACACTTCCTCTTCTAAGTCAAACCTCCTCTTTGATCATGATATAGTTAATGCATTGTGCTTTTATATATTGGAAATACTGATTTTTATGTAAATTTAAGCTATAACACTACCATGGCAAAGGACCCTGATTCTTTACACTCTGTTTAAATGCACCTGATTTTTTTTCTGCTTTGCTGTTTCTTCCAGAAGCTCCAGAGCCAGAAAAGATGGGCACGGACACAGATTCCCAGCAGGCCGACAAAGTGGGGACCTTCTTTTATGTTTCTTTGTTTATTGTAATGAAACTTGTCTTTCCCTTGTATTTGTAACCTCTCAGAAAACTGCATGGAAAGATCATGCTCTTATTACACAGACATGAACTTGTTATTGATTTCAGATTTATTGGGATTGCAGGCTAAGCATGGAGTGTTGACAATATTTTTTTTCCACGAAAATCTCAAAACTGACCGATTAGAACGTTGGCTCTCAAATCTCTTGTTCCTTTGCTTGCACCAAACTCCTGTATTCTTTAATTGACTTTCTGAAAAAAAAAAAGGAATCTACTACTTTGTTAGTCACATCCTTTCTCATGTGGTGTTTAAACCTTATTTTCCACTGCATTTCGTCCTTGTGTAGTTTAAAACAGCCTGGTGCGTGAATCTAATGGGATCAGCAACTGATGATGTCCTCATTATTGTCCATTAACTAGTGTCAGGAAGTCTGTTAATTAGCGATTGTTCCAACAAAAAAAGTTCAAGGAGTTTAGATTTGACCCCATGTGTCTGGTGGACTAAAGTTATTAGCTAAGCAGCCACAGGAACTTGCAGTACTGGTTTTATTGGTATTTGATTCAAAATGTAGGTGATTTGTCATATTTACCTGCCCCAATTCTTAAATCTGAATTTTTTTTTTAAAAAAAATCCTACTGTATATGGATATGTCCGAAACCTTGCAAAGGAATAGAATAAACAGTAGAATTTAAGCAGTACACGAGTCTGTTCATATTCTGATTGGACTTGTCCTCTAGTGAGTTTGTACTCTGATTGGCAACATCTTATAAAGAGAGCAGGGGAATTATCTACTCATAAATGAATCGTATCATAGTCGGAGGGAAGGATTATGTTCACTGCAAAATATTCTTTAGGGGCTTTGTTATGGAATGTGGAATTCCAATGTAAACTTTGTTTAGGAAATGGCACCTTTAGTCTTGATTCAAGAATTTATTGTGATTTATTACAAACTGTGCATAAAATAACTGAAGCTTTAAACGAGACATCACTTATTTTATAAACCCAGTCTAAAGTGAGATGAGCAATGATGTTACCCCAGTCCTCTCCTGCATGACTTGTTGTTTTCTGGTGTCGTCTTAAATCAGGCAGAGTCGAAGGATGAGGCGGAGAAGACCAGCGAGTCTGCAGAGAAGAGCGACAAAATGGAAGCAGCAGACAAGGTGAAGAAGGAGGGAGCAGAATCATCAGAGCATGAGGAGGAGAATGAAGAGGAACAGAAGTCTAAGATGGCTTCAACAGGTAAGGCAAAGCAAGGCAAGTTTATTTGTATAGCACATTTTGTGTACAAAGTGCTTTACATTAAAACATTACAGTAAGTTGCAAAAGGAATACATAAGAATTTAAAAACAAACTAAAAAGTAAATTAAAGAGAAACAAAAACAAGCTAAAATAGAATACAACAGAAATAAAAGTTACAGTACAATGTAGGAGATTAACAATTGTTCTACTTAAAGGCCATGGTAAATAGGAGAGTTTTTAACCTCGATGTAAAGCAGCTGAGAGTTTCAGCAGCCCTGATGCTTTCTGAGAGTTTGTTCCATATGTGAAGGGCATGAAAACTGAGCACTGCCTCACCATATTTGGTTCTAACTGTGGACACAAGAGTAGGCTTGACCCTGATGACCTGAGGGCTCTGGGTGGTTCATAATGAACTAGCAGATCTGAAATGTGTTTTGGCCCTAAACCATGCAGAGCTTTATAAGTAAACAGGAGGTAACTTTGAAGATTACTACAGGCTGCCCTCTTGTCATTCTCCTCTGTCTGAGGTTGGGTCATGGTGGTAACAGGTTTTGGAGGGAAACCCAGACATCCATCTTCCTCGCAACACTTGGGGGAAGTGTTGACCAAGTTATTTATGGTCACAGAAATAAGATAAGTCTTTATTAGTCCCACAATGGGGAAATTCCAGGATTGCAACAGCACAGGGATAGCAACACTCAGAGCAACAATCAGAAGGCAAGAAAAAACAAGAACAGCTAGTATTAATATGTACATATGTATACTATATATGTGTGTGTGTGTATATATATATACTGTGTGTGTATATATATATATATATATATATATATATATATATATATATATATATATACGTATATACAGTGATCCCTCGCTACTTCGCGCTTCACCTTTTGCGCCCTCAGTGCATCGCGGATTTTTCAAAAATATTCATCAAAAATTCAAAATTGAGAAATAATGGGCGGGCGCTAGCAGAAGGCAGGGAGACTACATTAGACCATCACGTGTCAACACGGAGAGCTGCACAACTCTCTGTTCGCTGTTGTTGTGTTGGCTGGGCTCGGAAATCTCGCAAGCTGATTGGCCGAGACGTCTCACCCACTTCCTCTCCCTGCCGAGGACCCATGAAGGGAAGAAAGACCGCATTCATTGCTTTTTATCGCTCGTGTTACTTAGTCTCGCCGCGTGGAACTTTTTGCTGTTCTCTTGTGCCATTTTGTGCGAAATAGTCTTCCCATCGAGGCACTACGCCGCCTCCTGCAGCTTCTCCAGCTCTATCGGAAGCTGCCCTCGATGATCCTGCGCCTCCAGCACCTCACGATGAGGCGTCACCTGAGGAGCAGTAAAGCTCTCATTAACCTGTGCAGTAAATCATTTTCATCTTGAGTTACGTATCTTGTTATAAGAATAAAAGAGTTCTAAAAACATATTTATGTACACTTTGTTTACATCTACGTATGTATGTACACGTACACACACACACACACACACGTATCATATGAGAGTGAGAGAATGAACATACGTATTGTTTATGGATGACGTCATTGGGGTGACGCTACTTCGCGGTTTTTCACTTTTCGCGGTCGGTTCTGGAACCCATTAACCGCGATAAGTGAGGGATCACTGTATATATGTGTGTGTGTGTGTGTGTGTATGTGTATATATATATATATATATATAGACACACAGTGCGGAGCATTGTGGTTGGTGAATGTGCAGCAGAAAGCTTTCTGTCCGCGGATGCGGCGGGCCAGCCAGCTGGATGTCTTTGGGCATGATAAGATAAGCCTTTATTAGTCCCACAATGGGGAAATTCCAGGATTGCAACAGCACAGGGATAGCAACACTCAGAGCAACAATCAGAAGGCAAGAAAAAAAAGCAAGAGCAGCTAATATACATATGTACATATTACTATAAATATATATATATATATATATATATATATACAGACACACAGTGCAGAGCATTGTAGCTGGATGGAATAAATATATGAGTATATAAACACACAGTGTGGAGCATTGTAGCTAGATGGAATAAATATGTAGATATATAAACACCCACAGTACGGAGCACTGCAGCTAGATGGAATAATATGTAGATATATAAACATAGTGCGGAGCATTGTAGCTAGATGTAATAAATATATAGATTGCGGCGGATGATAAAATAAGCAGCGATGCTGAGGTTTTAACAGGTTTTATTAAATCATACCGCCGTCACGAGCTCTGCTCCCGGCGCCGCGCGTGCGCACCGGGAGCGAGCTCAGCGGCTCTCAGAGAAGGAGGACACAAAGTCTGTGTCCAGCAGCAGCAGTTGAGGAAGTGGAATTGAGAGAGCGAGTTACAGAACCTGTGCAGTATTTATACCCAACTCAGACAATACATCAAAGCGGATTCACAGCTGTTGGTACGATCAAAGGGACTGCAGAACAGGCATGAGACATTTGCATTTAAGAGACCTACATAACAATAGGCAGATTTGCTAGCCTCTGCTCCAGGTGCAGGACAAAGAGGTTACAAGGCACATCTACATATTGATCTCAGCCTCTAGGTCACAGTAAGGACAGGACGCATGAACACTATACATGAATGGCACATTACATCACAATACATGAATGGCACATTACATCACGATACATGAATGGCACATTACATCACAATACATGCATGGCACATTACATCTCAGTAGTGCAGCGGGAAAAACCAAGAGAAGAGAGCTGACTGTCCTTAATCTATTGTGGAGGTTAACCGAACCGCCACACGCTCCCACCCCCAGAGGGCACGGCAGGGGGCCGAGACCTCGATAATCCCTCTATGGGAGCGAGCTGTGGGAGAAGCTCGCTGCAGGCGGAGGGGGAGGGAGGAGGGGGGTAGAAAATGCCAGCAGGGGGACGGTGAAATCGTCCGAGCCGCGCAAAAATTGCTTGTGGGTCCGCGATGTCGAAGGGCTGTCCCGTTGAACGTGCAGAGGTCCACAAGAAGAAAAATTAGTCTCTGACTCCTCTCGCGGCCATGAAGAAAACAGGAGCGGCGAGGCTGCGTAGCGGCTGTAAGAAAAAAAAAAAGAAGCAGAGGGACTTGGCTTGTTGGCTTTAGGTGCGGGCGCAGCCCTGAAGTCCTCGGGAAAAGCTGACGGCTGAATTCCCTTATGTGCCGTGGCTGAGGCCATTAGAAAATCCAGTGGCGAGCTGCGTGCTTGCTTCAGGTGAACGAGCAGCCCTGAAGGTTCCGAGGGTGGCGATCGGCCGTTTTTCTCGGGCATGTGCAGCGGCGGAGGACGATGGCAGTCTCTGTAGCCGTTATTGTCCCGTGCGTGGTGCGCCGTCCTAGTAACTCCCCGGTGCGTGTGCCGGGGTTCCGTGCATGAGTAGGCCAGCTGGATAGGAGAACCAGGGTGCAGAATCTTGGTGGGGATCGGCGCAGACAGCGCCGATAAAATCCAGGTTTGAGCTGTGGCTGCAGATTGGCCATGGTGCGTTGGAGCGGTGAGAGGAAATAGATGATCTTTGTCACCGCTCGGCCGTGGTGCGTTCAGGTCCACGCGTTGCGTTCTCCGGCGGCCATGGAGGACGCCGTCGTGGAGAGGGGACGAGGTGCCTGCGCTCTCGTGTGGAGGAGCTGCGAGCGCGGCCGGTCCAGCGTGGATGAGCAGATCTCAGACGTGCAGATCTCATCATGAAGAACGGGTCACCAGTGCAGCTGTCCAGATCAGAAGGTTGCTTTGCACAAAACGTGTGCATGTTCGGGGTCACCAGTGAAGCGTTCACTGGCAGCGTGTTCTTTTCTGCCTTCAGGTCATGGTGCGTTGGAGCGGCGAGAGGGAGGAGACGCCTTGTGTCCCTCGGCCGGTTCAGCGTGGATGTCCAGACCAGAAGGTTGCGTCGCACAAAGCGTGTGCGTCTTCGGGGTCACCAGTGCGGCGGCATGAAATAATAAGCAGCGATGCTGAGGTTTTAACAGGTTTTATTAAATCATACCGCCGTCACGAGCACGGCGCCGGGAGCGAGCTCAGCGGCTCTCAGAGAAGGAGGACACAAAGTCTGTGTCCAGCAGCAGCAGTTGAGGAAGTGGAATTGAGAGAGCGAGTTACAGAACCTGTGCAGTATTTATACCCAACTCAGACAATACATCAAAGCGGATTCACAGCAGTTGGTACGATCAAAGAGACTGCAGAACAGGCATGAGACATTTGCATTTAAGAGACCTACATAACAATAGGCAGATTTGCTAGCCTCTGCTCCAGGTGCAGGACAAAGAGGTTACAAGGCACATCTACATATTGATCTCAGCCTCTAGGTCACAGTAAGGACAGGACGCATGAACACTATACATGAATGGCACATTACATCACAATACATGAATGGCACATTACATCACGATACATGCATGGCACATTACATCTCAGTAGTGCAGCGGGAAAAACCAAGAGAAGAGAGCTGACTGTCCTTAATCTATTGTGGGGGTTAACCGAACCGCCACATAGATATATAAATATAAACACACCCAGTGCGGAGCATTGTAGCTAGATGGAATAAATATGTAAATATATAAACACACACAATGCAGAGCATTGTTGCTAGATGGGATGAAACAGCGCAACCGAATCAGAATCAGAATCAGATTTATTGCCATTGTTCATGTAGTACACAAACTAGGAATTTGTCTCGGTTCAATGCTGCAACATTAAACATGATAAAATAAAAGAAATAAACTATACATGCAATAAAGTGTAGAATAAGAGTGAGTGATACTGGTCAGCAGTTAAAATATATTAGCGAGCAGCAGATACTGTGGAGAACCATATAGTGCAGTCGGTAATGCAGGAAGAAAACAGTGATGATTGACATGAGACTGGTTGAGCTGCTGTACATAGTGCACGAGAGTCAATAAGTCACTTAGTGTTCAGCAGTCTGATGGCAGAGGGGAAGAAGCTGTTCATGTGACGGGAGGTTTTAGTCTGGATGGACCGAAGTCTTCTACCTGAGGGGAGGGGGGCAAACAGTACGTGACCAGGGTGTGAGGGATCGGCTATGATCCGGCCAGCACGCCTCCGGGTCCTGGAGATGTACAGATCCTGGAGAGATGGGAGCTTGCAGCCGATCACCTTCTCAGCAGTGCGCACGACGCGCTGCAGCCTTAGTCTGTCCCTGGCAGTGGCTCCTGCGTACCACACGGTTATGGAGGTGGTGAGGATGGACTCGATGATGGCTGTGTAGAACTGCACTAACATCTTGGTGGGTAGCTTGAGCTTCCTCAGCTGCCGCAGGAAGAACATCCTCTGCTGGGCTTTTTTGATGAGTGAGCTGATGGTCGGCTCCCACTTGAGGTCCCTGGTGATGGTGGTGCCTAGGAAGCGGAAGGAATCAGCAGTGGTGATGGGAGAGCCTGTGAGGGTGAGGGGGGGCAGAGGGGTTGTGACTTTCCTGAAGTCCACAATCATCTCCACTGTCTTCAGAGCGTTCAGCTGCAGGTTGTTGTTGTTGCATCAGGACGCCAGCTGGGCCACCTCTCTCCTGTACGTGGACTCGTCGCCGTTGGAGATGAGCCCGATGAGGGTGGTGTCGTCCGCAAACTTGATCAACTTGACAGACTGGTGGCTGGAGGTGCAGGAGTTGGTATAAAGGGAGAAGAGTAGGGGGGAAAGTACACAGCCCTGGGGTGATCCGGTGCTGATGCTAGTAGAGTCTGAGACAGTCTTTCCCAGCCGCACATGCTGCCTCCGGTCCGTCAGGAAGTCGGTGATCCACCTGCAGAGGGAGTCAGGCACGTTGAGCAGGGACAGCTTGTCCCGCAGCAGAGCGGGGCGGATGGTGTTGAATGCGGAGCTGAAGTCCACAAACAGGATCCTGGCGTAGGTTCCCGGGGAGTCCAGGTGCTGCAGGATGGAGTGGAGGGCCAGGTTGACTGCGTCGTCTACAGACCTGTTGGCTCGGTAGGCAAACTGCAGCGGGTCCAGGAGAGGGGTGGTGATAGACTTGAGGTGGGGCAGGACCAGGCGCTCAAAGGACTTCATGACTACAGAGGTGAGCGCTACAGGTCTGTAGTCATTAAGTCCAGTGATCCGTGGCTTCTTGGGGACAGGGATGATGGTGGAGGATTTGAGGCAGGTCGGCACATAGCATAGATTAAGGGAGGAATTAAAAATGTCTGTGAAGACAGGAGCCAGCTGTTTCGCACAGTGTCTCAGGGTGGAGGGAGACACGCCGTCCGGACCGGGGGCCTTGCGCGGGTTCAGTCTGGAGAACTGTTTGAGCACGTCCTGCTCATTGATGATAAGGGCAGGGGGGGAGGAGGGGGGTGGAGCCTTTGATGAAGTAGGGATTGTGGAGGCTGTGGAGCTGGAGAGAGGGGGGGGAGTTGGACACAGATGACGAGGTGTCAAAACGGGCATAGTGTTGGGACAGTCTTTGACAAAGGGCTTTGTCATCCTGACCTTTAGGAGCCTGAGGCCGATAGTTGGTGATCTGCCTCAGTCCTCTCCACACAGAAGCCGAATCATTAGCAGTGAACTGCTGCTGGAGTCTCTCAGAATACACAGATTTAGCTCTCTTCAGCTCTCTATTAAACCGATATTTAACCTCCCTGTAGCAGCCCTTGTCTCCACTTTTCAGCGCTGCTTCCTTCTCCTTCCTGATCTGTCTGAGCTTAGCTGTGAACCAGGGCTTGTCATTAGAGAATCTCACCCTGGTGCGTGATGGAAGAATGTCCTCTTCACAAAAGTGGATATATGAGTTCACAGTGTCCGTGTATTCATCCAGATCATGCGTGGCTCGTTTAAACATGCCCCAGTCAGTTATTTCCATGCACGTTTCCAGCTTCTCCTCAGCTTCACTGGTCCGTTTCTTCGTAGTGCTCACGACGGGTTTAGTGAGCTTCAATCTCTGTCTGTATGTGGGAATGAGGTGGACAATCACGTGATCAGATAATCCCAGCGCAGCGCGGGGAACAGCGCGATATGCGTCTTTCACTGTGGTGTAACAGTGATCCAGTGTGTTTAATCCTCTGGTGGGGCATTTAATAAACTGTTTGTAGCGGGGGAGATCGTGGCTCAGATTGCTCTGATTAAAGTCGTCAACCACGATAACCAGAGAGTCTGGGAAAATCCGCTCCGTGTGTTGGATGTGGTCCGCGAGCACGCGCTGTGCTTCGCGCGTGTCCGCGTCGGGAGTGACGTACACAGCGACGAGGATGAATGAAGCGAACTCCCGCGGGGAATAAAATGGCTTGCAGTTAATAAAAAGAAATTCCAGGGCGGGAGAACAGTGTTTGGAAATCACCGTTACATCAGAGCACCAGCTGCTGTTGATGTAAAAGCAGACTCCGCCTCCTGTGGTCTTGCCGGAAAGCTCTGTGTCACGATCAGCGCGAAACAGCTGAAATCCCTCGAGGCGCAGCGCGCTGTCCGGTGTGTTTTCCCTGAGCCAAGTCTCGGTAAAGCAGAGGGCAGCCGAGGAGGAGAGGTCCTTAAAACGCATCAGCAGTCTCAATTCATCTACCTTGTTAGAGAGAGAGTTGGTATTGGACAGAAATATGCCAGGCAACGCCGTGCGCGTGCCTCTCCTGCGAAGCCGCACGAGAGCGCCCGTTCGTCTTCCTCTTTACCGCCGTCTCACTTTTCGAGCCAAGCAATGAACCAGATCGGCGGCAGGAGCTAAAAAAAACTGGGATTAGGTCCGTGGGAGTGAAAGTCCTGATGTTTAGAAGTTCTTCACGGGTATAAGTGCAAGCAGACACACAATTGACAAACAAAAACAAACAAAGGGCGCAGCGAAGCACCATGGCGACCACTGAGGGCGCCATCTTGGATCAACAAGATGCCGTCTACTTAGTTATCCTACATGGTATGATTATGTGCCCATACATATTCTCACCCTCCATAGCGACCGGTATTTTCCTAGTTGTATGCCGGAGGGGACCATTGTGTAAGTCTATTGCATCTTTTGCATTCAAAAACTATTAGGTTGTTACGTCTTTTTGCTATCTCTGCGAGCAGCCCTGCTTAGGTTGTACAGTCTGACAGCCGTTGGTAGGAAGGACCTGCGAAACCTCTCGGTTGTGCACCTAGGATGATGTAGTCTGCTGCTAAATGAGCTCCTCAGTGCATTCAGTATGTCCTGCATAGGGTGGAACTCGGACTCCAGCAGAGATGACAGTTTAGCCACCGTCCTTCTCTCTCCTATCTCCTCCACTGGGTCAAGGCGCTGCCCCAGGACAGAGCTAGCTTTCTTGATCAGTTTGTTCAGTCTCTTCCTATCGGCTGCGGTAATGCCACTGCCCCAGCAGACCACTCCAAAAGTGATGGCTGATGCCACCACCGTGTCATATGTGTCGTGTCGATGGTGACCCTCTTGGCGTGGATGGCGCACAGGTTGGTGTCCACGAAGAGACCCACCAGGTAGGCCTCGCTGGCCTCCTGCAGAGCCATGATGGCGGAGCTCTGGAAGCGCAGGTCGGTCTTGAAGTCCTGAGCGATCTCCCTCACCAGGCGCTGGAAGGGCAGCTTACGGAGGAGCAGCTCCGTGGATTTCTGGTAGCGACGGATCTCTCTCAGAGCCACGGTACCGGGCCTGTAATGGTGAGGCTTCTTCACTCCGCCGGTGGCTGGAGCGCTTTTTCCGAGCAGCCTTGGTGGCTAGCTGCTTCCTGGGGGGCTTTTTCCTCCAGTAGATTTACGGGCGGTCTGCTTGGTTCTTGCCATCGCTCCTTATTATTCTGTCTTATATTCCTTGCACGCCGCCTAAACTCCAGCCCGGCACCCGCTTCGTTTTCGCTACAGTTCCTCAGTATGTCGAGTTTCTCCGTTAGCACCGGGTGGCGGTTGAGTGCTAGCTAGCTCTTCCCTGCTGTATCGTCTCCTGCTGTAAACAGTGGCTCCGTCCACCGACTCGGGAGACCTTTGGGGCGATCTGTGTGTCCGTGATATATATATATATAGAGTGAAAGGTGTAGAAGAAGGAAGATTAAAAGAAGAAGGAAGATTAAAAAAAAGGCAGTAGCAAAAGGCAGCCAACTCGTGTGGCGCCGCCGGTCCGGCGGAACCAGAACCAAGAAAAAAAAATAAAAATAAATAAATATAACTTGAATCTGACAAAAGTGGTAATAAATAAAAATTCTATGAAAATTAACCAATGAAAATCATACAATGCTTTTGAATTGTGGTTCAACAGAATTATTTTAAAAAACAAACTCATGAAACAAGCCTGGACAAAAATGATGGTACCCTTAACTTAATATTTTGTTGCACAACCCTTTGAGGCAATCACTGCAATCAAACGATTTCTGTAACTGTCAATGAGACTTCTGCACCTCTCAGCAGGTATTTTGACCCACTCATCATGAGCAAACTGCTCCAGTTGTCTCAGGTTTGAAGGGTGCCTTCTCCAGATGGCATGTTTCAGTTCCTTCCACATATGTTAAATATGATTTAGATCAGGGCTCATAGAAGGCCACTTTAGAATAGTCCAATGTTTCGCTCTTTCTTGAGTGTTTTTAGCTGTGTGTTTTGGGTCATTATCCTGTTGCAAGACCCATGACCTGCGACTGAGACCAAGCTGTCTGACGCTGGGCAGCACATTTCTCTCTAGAATACCTTGATAGTCTTGAGATTTCATTGTACCCTGCACAGAGTCAAGACACCCTGTGCCAGATGCAGCAGAGCAGCCCCAGAACATAACACAACCTCCTCCATGTTTCACAGTTGGGACAGTGTTCTTTTCTTGGTATGCTTCATTTTTGCGCCTGTGAACATAGCGCTGATGTGCCTTGCCAAAAAGTTGCAGTTTTGTCTTGTCTGTCCATAGGACATTCTCCCAGAAGCTTTGTGGCTTGTCAACATGCAGTTTGGCAAATTCCAGTCTGGCTTTTTTATGATTTGTTTTCAACAGTGGTGTCCTCCTTAGTCGTCTCCCATGAAGTTCACTTTGGCTCAAACAACGACGGATGGTGCGATCTGACACTGATGTACCTTGACCTTGGAGTTCACCATGAATGTGTTTAGAGGTTGTTCTGGGCTCTTTTGTTATCATTCGTATTATCTATCTCTTCCATTTTTCATCAAGTTTCCTTTTGCGGCCACATCCAGGGAGGTTGGCTACAGTTCGTGGATCTTAAATTTCTGAATAATATGTGCAACTGTAGTCACAGGAACATCAAGCTGCTTGGAGATGGTCTTATAGCCTTTACCTTTAACATGCTTGTCTTTCTAATCTCCTGATACAACTCTCTCCTTTGCTTCCTCTGGTCCATGTTTAGTGTGGTACACACCATGTCACAAAACAGCACACTGACTACTTGTCACCCTTTAAATAGGCCGACTGACTGATTACAAGTTTGTAGACACCTGTGATGTTAATTAGAGGACACATCTTGGTTGAACATGTCCCTATGGCCACATTATTTTCAATCTTTTCTAGGGGTACCATCATTTTTGTCCAGGCCTGTTTCATGAGTTTGTTTTTTAAAATAATTCTGTTGAACCACAATTCAAAAGCATTGTCAGATTTTCATTGGTTATTTTTCATAGAATGTTTATTTATTACCACTTTTGTCAGATTCAAGTTATTTCTGTGACCATTGTGGGTTTTTCTTTCATTAACAGAGGGGTACCAACAATTTTGTCTCACGGCTGTATAAAGTCGAAACTATAAGTTTACATAGACTGTATAAAAACACACACAACCTTTTTCCCCCCACTCAGTTGTCTGTAGGGCTGCAGCTTTCGTTAATCGGCTAAGCTTTTTGTTGTTTTTTTCTTTTAAGACCTTTTGACCAAAATATTGCTGTTATGTATTAAGCAAACTTGCACTGACCGATCTGTGCTGAACCTTCTTCCCTAAAGAGTGGTATCAGGCCCTTCCCCCCTCCTGGAGGGTGAAACTAAAGTTGAACCGTTTGGCCATAATGGCCATTGTTAGATTTGGAGGAAAAAGGGGGAAGCTTGCAAACCTGAGAACACCATCCCAACTGTGAAGTACAGGGGGATCAGCATCATGTTGTGGGGGTGTTTTGCTGCGGGAGAGACTGTTGGACTTGACAAAATAGATGATATGAGGAAAGAACATTATATGGAAATATTGAAGCAACATCTCAAGACATCAGCCAGGAAGTTGAAGCTTGGGCACAGATGGGTCTTCCATGGACAATTTTTTTATTATTTTTTTGTGTAATTTTATTGATCCCCAGAGGGGAAATTCAGAGCATCCACTTGGGTGGATGAAACAGCCATGGTACGGTGCTATCCCTTAACCATTCATACCTAGGGCCACTTTAGAGTCTCCAATTAACCTAACCTGCATGTTTTTGGCCTGTGGGAGGAAACCAGAGAAATCCCAGCGTAAGCCCACGCAGACACGGGGAGAATATACAAACTTCACACAGATCACTGTTGGTCAGGCGCTGGGATCGAACCCAGAATGCCATGGCCAAGGGTGAGTTGCTGTGCTGCCACAGTGCTAACCACTGCACCACCGCCCAGTGACTCTAAGCATACTGCTAAATTAATTAAAAAGTGGTTTAAGGGCAACAAAGTCAATGTTTTGGAGTGGCCTTCACAAATTTGTGGGCAGAGGTGAAAAGATATGTGCGAGCAAGGAGGTCTACAAACCTGACTTAGTTACACCAGTTCTGTCAGGAGGAATGGGCCAAAATGGCAGCAAACTATTGTCAGAAACTTGTAGAAAGATACCCAAAACGTTTGGCCCGCGTCATACAGTTTGAAGGCAGTGCGACAAAGTACTTAGGAAATGTATGTGGATTTCTGACTTTGAAGAAAGTAATGGAAAAATCTCTTAAAAAAATTATATGGCAAATAGAAATAATTTTGATAATCCTAACTGCCCTAAAACAGGAAAAGGTTAGTCTATTTTAGTGTTGGGCACTGTGGGGAAATTTATTTATTTTTTTCCTTTTTAGAGATGCAAGTTATCGATAGATTTATAAATCAGTAGATTCACCTTATCAATCAATGAGTGATTAATTAATAAGCCGCAATGTTCCTGAGAGTCTGAATTTCCCTCGGTACAGTACGGTCTTTCTATCTTTAACATATAAAAAGTTAATTACTATTTTTGATTTACTGAATAAAACATAAATATCATATTCCTCAATGATTTATTGTACCATTTGTAATTTTTTTTTTTTTTTTTTAACTACAGACGATGGCATTTTTTGTACTTTAACAAACTGTACTGTATAGTGTTTACTATGTGCTGGTACATCTCAGTAAATTACAGATGTTGTGATTTTTTTAATTTATTTTAAAAACTGATCATTATCATAAAATTGATCTTTTTTAGTTATATTACAAAAAAAATAACTTTCACGTTCTAATTTACTGAGATGCACTAGTCGTAGGGCTGGGCGATATAGCTTTTAACATGTATCGCGATACACAATATGTACACTACTCACAAAAAGTTAGAGATATTCGGCTTTCAGGTGAAATTTCAGGATGCACCTAAAATGCACTATAATCTTTACAGGTGAACTTAATTTGACCTTCTCTAATCTTTTGAATGCACATGTCCAACTGCTAAATGTTTCAATACTTTTTGCATAACAAGGTGCTTCATGGCAAAATTCACAACACGTGTTTGATCCATGAATCGATCAATAAATTTTCTGGTTCAATTAGAATTGGTATTTAAACACTCCTCTTCATCATGCAGGATTACTTGTAATACCTAGAATCTCCAAAAGTACAATGGGAGGCAGAGCCTTCAGTTATCAAGCTCCTCTCCTGTGGAATCAGCTGCCAATCTGGATTCGGGAGTCAGACTCGATCTCTGTTTTTAAGAATAGGGCTAAAACCTACCTTTTTGATATAGCCTACAATTAGGGAGGGATCATGTGTTTCTGAACCCTCCCTTAGTTATGCTGCTAATAGGTTTAGTCAGCCGGGGGACCTCCAGTAATGCACTGGGCCTCACTCCTTTCCTCACTCTCTATGAAATATTTTTTTTTTTGCTGGTCATTAACATTTGTTTGTTCTCTCCCATAGATTGAGTCCCCATCATGCTGTTTGCTCTCTACATGTCTGTTCTTTTCTTCTTCTCTATCCCCTCACCCCCCAGCCAGTCGCAGCAGATGACCGCCCCTCCCTGAGCCTGGTTCTGCTGGAGGTTTCTTCCTGTTAAAAGGGAGTTTTTCCTCTCCACCGTCGCCAAGTGCTTGCTCACAGGGCATCGCCTGATTGCTGGGGTCTTTCTGCAACTGTGGAGGTTCCCCCCTACAGTTGATAGTGCTATGAGATGACTGTTGTTGTGAAATGGCGCTATATAAATAAAGTTGAATTGAATTGAATCATGCTGTTCACATTTTGATATCATGAGACCAAGACAACACCTAACAATTGATCAACAGTACCTCGCCATTGCAAGGCTTCAAACAGGATGTCCTCAGAGGGAAGTGGCCACTGAGCTTAGAGTGTCAGAGTGTCATCAGCAGGTTGCAACAGAGACACAGGGAGACTGGAAGAGTCACAGAAGAATAGAATAGACTAGGCTTTATTGTCATTGTACAGTTGTACAGCACAAAGAAATTGTGGGAGAAGGCATAGAAGTGGACGTCTTTTGGCCACATCCCACACTGATGACTGTTCACATCATTGTGAACAGTGCCCTGTGGATCTGGATGATAAATGTCACTCAACTCCAGCCACATTTAAGGGAGGTGAGAGGCAGTGTCACGTCAGACCATTCAAAACTGCATCAGCATGGTCTGCATACTAGACGACCTGCAAGGGTAGCTGACCACACCAGGCACAGGCGTCGTCTTGCATGAGATAGGGAGCATTTATGCTGGACAAGGGACCCATGGGCCTCAGTACTGTTCTCTGATGAAAGTCTGTTCACGTTGAGTAGAAATGATGCCCGCCAACAATGTTGGAAACGTCAAGGAGAGTGCTGTGCATCAGCCACTGTTGTTACTAGATGAACCTTTGGTGATGGTGTTGTTACAGTCTGGGCATGTGTGTCTAATCAATACAGAACTGCCCTACACCTTGTGAATGGTACAGTGACAAGCTGATACTACCTGAATAACATCATTAATCCAGTCATTGTGCCCCTGCATGAACAACACAGGCCTAATTTCATCTTGGACGACAATGCTCCAGGTCATTGAGGTCACATCATTAGGGAACAGCTGCTGGTGCTGGGGTACCTTAAATGGAGTGGCCTGCACTTTCTCAAGACTTGAATCCCATAGAAAAACTATGGGATCAGCTGAGGCACGCTCGTAACCCTGTACCCCACAACCTCAATGACCTGAGTGCAGCGCTTCAAGAAGATTGGAAAGCCATGCCTCAGCAGATAATGTCGACTTGTGAACAGCATGAGATGTTGTTGTCAAGCTGTAATTGATGGTCAAGGGCACATAAGTTATTGAGACATTGACATTTTTTTTGTTGTGGTATACCCACCACTGTTGTTGGCTTTTGTTTCAATAAATTGTTTGAGATGAGGAAATCACCATTTGATGCTTCTACTTACATGCCCTAGTTTCATGATATAATATCACTGTAGCATGAACTTTTTATATTTTTCTTAAATTTCACCCGTAAGTCAAATATCCCTAACTTTTTGTGAGTAGTGTATATATCCTGATATCTTGAGATCTCCTCCAACCACTGTATAAATGTACAGTGGTGTGAAAAAGTGTTTGCCCCCTTCCTGATTTCTCATTTTTTTGTATGTTTGTCACACGTAAATGTTTCAGATCATCAGACAAATGTAAATATGTGACAAAACACAAGTAAACACAACATGCAGTTTTTAAATGAAGGTGTTTATTATTAAGGGTAAAAAAAAAAATCCAAGCCTACATGGCCCTGTGTGGAAAAGTCATTGCCCCGCTGCTGTTAAAACATAAATTAACTGTGGTTTATCACATCTTTGGAAAGCTGAGATCAATTTCTCTAGCCACATCCAGGCCTGATGACCACCACACCTGTTTTCAATCAAGAAATCACTTAAATAGGACCTGCCTGACAAAGTGAAGTAGACCAAAAGATCCTCAAAAGCTAGACATCATGCTGCAATCCAAAGATATTCAGGAACAAATAAGAAACAAAGTAACTGAGATGTATCAGTCTGAAAAAGGTTATAAAGCCATTTCTAAAGCTTTGTGACTCCAGCAAACCATAGTGAGAGTCATTAATCACAAATGTGAAAACATGGAACAGTGCTGAACCTTCCCAGGAGTGGCCAAAATTAGCCCAAGAACACCGCGACAGCTCATCGAAGAGGTCACAAAAGACCCCACAACAGCATCCAAAGAACTACAGGCCTCACTTGCCTCAGTTAAGGTCAGTGTTCATGACTCCACCATAAGAAAGAGACTGGGCAAAAATGACCTGCATGGCAGAGTTCCAAGACGAAGACCACTACTGAGCAAAAGGAACATAAGGGCTTGTCTCAGTTTTGCCAGAAAACATCTTGATGATCCCCAAGACTTGGGAAAATCTCTGTGGACTGATGAGACAAAAGTTGAACTTTCTGGAAGGTGTGTGTCCCATTACATCTGGCGTAAAAGTAACATAGCATTTCAGAAAAGGAACATCATACCAACAGTAAAATATGGTGGTGGTAGTGTGATGGTCTGGGGCTGTTTAGCTGCTTCAGGACCTGGAAGACTTACTGTGGTTAATTGAACCAAGAATTCTGCTTTCTACCAAAAAATCCTGAAGGAGAATGTCTGGCCATCTGTTTGTGATCTCAAGCTGAAGCGTACTTGGGTTCTGCAGCAGAGCAATGATCCAAAACATGCCAGCAAGTCCAGCTCTGAATGGCTAAAGAAAAACAAAATGAAGACTTCATAGTGGCCTAGCCAAAGTCCTGACCTGAATCCGATTGAGATGCTGTGGCATGACCTTACAAAGGTGGTTCATGCTCGAAAACCGTCCAATGTGGCTGAATTCGAACAGTTCTGCAAAGATGAGTGGGCCAGAATTCTTCCACAGCGCTGTAAAAGACTCATTACCAGTTATCGTCAACACTTCATTGCTGTTGCTGCTACTAAGGGTGGCCCAACCAGTTATTAGGTTTAGGGGGCAGTCACTTTTTCACACAGGACCATGTAGGTTTGGATTTTTCCCCCCTTAATAATAAACACCTTCATTTAAAAACTGCATTTTGCGTTTACTTGTGTTATCTTTGTCTAATATTTAAATTTGTCTGATGATCTGAAACATTTAAGTGTGACAGACATACAAAAAAAGAGAAATCAGGAAGGAGGCAAACACTTTCTCACACCACTGTATGTGGTGTGTGGGTGATTCCATTTATTTGGGGTCCAGTGCACTATATCAGGGGTATCCGACTTTCAAGCGCTCTCTCTTTTTCTGTAATTTGCAGATGTCGGTTTCGTTTTTATAACATGCAAGGGAACATAAGAGTTTCAGACTTGCATTGCAATTTTTAAAAAAAATCATTGATTTTGCCGTTACCATCAAAACTATTGGTCGTGTCCCCTCATTTTCCCCAGTTTTTGTGTGACATGACAATCGCATCAATTTCAAAGTACCTTAAAGGGATCTCTGAGTAACTCTTTCTACTCATTTATGCAAGAGATAACAGAGTTGTAATGCAAATTCAAAATAAAACATTCCCCAATGTGATCGTATCTATGGTTTTTGTACGGCGACCCCTGCAAATTTACTCGTACGACGTAAATTTTCGTGTCCCCGAATGTACGCAGCAACATGCAAGTTATTTGGTAAAGTAACAAGAAAAAAAGAAGTGCTGATGTTTTTCACTTTGCACCTTTCAAATCCCAAACCATACACGTAAAAAGGAGATCAGTCTTTGTGAAGCTCAGATGTAGAATATTTCAATAAAATCTCAAACATTTATGACACATCGAATATGGTGTCCCTTAAAAAATTTACGTCTTCGGTCTTGGTCGGCCGCTCGCAGCCCCGTCTAGCGAGGTGACCGCCCTGGGAAAACACTTTTATTTTCTCTACCCCGGATGTGCTCAACCCATGTGGAGAGGATTAACCGTGGCCACTTTATACTGAAGTTATTGAAGGTCCAAACTTCCGTGTCCCACATTTACGCCTTTTGTGATTTTACGTCTTATCCAACAAACAGGGAGAATTTGAAGGTATGTATACACGTTATCACATCTTAATATATATGTCATGAAAATGTAGCTGTTGATGAGTTTTGATGCGTTAAAAATACCGGAAGTGTTGAAGTTGTTTCGTGTAAAACGTGTGCCATTGCAAAGTGCATTCAACTCCATACCGGGAAACAAAAGCCCGAGTGTCCCATTTACGCCTTAACTTACAAGTAGTTAAAGTGAGCTCTCATCCTCAAGAGTTTTGGACATTTGAATTATATACTTGTTTCTGGTGCTTCTTTATCCTCATAAAATACCTATTGGAGTTGTCGCTTATAAAGTATAATCTAAAAATGAGGGAAATGCCATAGACGTAAAGCAAATTAAAGGGAAACCAAAACAATAGCGTCTCCATTTACGTCGCCTGCACCGGGTGGTTTTCTGGAAATCAAGTCAATGTCATGGTTTATTTCGCATTATATTTGTTTCCGTAGGTCATTTTGCAAGTACCTGTATAAGTTTTAAGGTAAAAAATTTGAAATATGTGTCGAAATGAGTGGCTGTACCTTGAGTGAGATCAAGACGTAAACAGGGACTCAAACAAGTCTATAAAGAGACTCAAAATTTCATTTTCATGAAAAGAGGCTTTAAATAGGTCATGCTATTTGGGAAAGTAGTCAGACTAGAGTACCTAACACATGCCAACTTTCAAAGAATGAAAGTATGTACAAAACCATTTTTAGGTTTGGTGTCCCCTTTACACCAGAAAATGGACACGTGTGCGCACACTTGCATGCTATCTGTTCCTGAACGCGAATACCGTTATGAAAATAGTTAATAGTTTCATAAACCTGACACAGTTGGATAGTGATTAGTCAATTTCATGTGCAGATTTGATCAATTTTAAATTTTGCCACCAATGTCACACATTGGACCCCTAATAAATGGAATCACCCATATACAGTATACAGTAGTGAAAAAATTTGGACACCCCTTTAAATATTCAGTTCTTTATAAAGAAATGTTCACGTATCTATGTCTAACCTTGTTTTTGTTTTTAATTGCATTTTTTTTACATTTATTTTCGCCATAGTAAGTGGGAATGAATGTGGGGGCATCCTAAAAAAAGATGGGAGGTATCCTAATTTATTCCTCACTATTTGTTTAGAATTAAACTTTTCGGAAAACTTGAAAAAAAGTCTTTATTTAGTTGTATTACGGGAATCTCCCAGTATTTTTAACATTGATATTAAATATCCATATGTCCAGATATGTAAAAAAAAAAAACACACACACAGGCTTATACATCCATCCATCCATCTTCTACCACTTAATCCTTTTCGGGTTGTGGGGGGTGGGGGGGGGCTATCCCAGCATCTTTGGGCGAGAGGCAGGGCACACCCTGGACAGATCGTCAGTCCATCGCAGGCCCAACACAGAGAAACAGACAACCATTCACTCTCACATTCATACCTAAGGACAATTTAGAATCCCCAGTTGATGCCAGTTAACATAACCTGCATGTTTTTGGCTTGTGGGAGGAAACCGGAGTACCTGGAGTAAACCCACGCAGAGACAGGGATAACATGCAAACTCCACACAGAAGGGT
The DNA here is from genome assembly GCA_020510985.1 of Pholidichthys leucotaenia. Classification (NCBI taxonomy): domain Eukaryota; kingdom Metazoa; phylum Chordata; class Actinopteri; order Cichliformes; family Pholidichthyidae; genus Pholidichthys; species Pholidichthys leucotaenia. The sequence continues at coordinate 72,086,413 of CM035849.1, forward strand.
CGCCGATGGTCAGGGGGTGTAATCGATCCCGTGACCCTCTTGCTGTGCTGACACAGTGCTAACCACTGCGCCACCTTGCTGTCCAGGTTTATATAGGGTGTCCTTATGTTTTCACATGTCTGTATATATATTGCGATATGAATCAAATCACTATTTCTGTCAAGCTTAAAGGTTCTTTTTTACTCCTGAGATGTGAAGCTATGACAAGATTAATTTTGATTGATTTGAACATCAAGATAAAAAAAAAAATTAAAAACAAGGAATCAAAACCCAAAAAAATAAACATAACAAAAAATGCCTTGTTCAAAAGGAGTGGGAAGAAGCCAATGCTTATATAGTCCCACCCCTTCTCCATACCCAATAAATTATATCATTCTAATCATTTTCCATCCCATAATTACATTGATTATACAATACCATAATACTGTATATAATGCATCTTATAATTACCTCCGCCAGGCCGGAGGCCAGGAGGAGGTTATGTTTTTGCCAGCGTTTGTCTGTTTGTTTGTTTGTCTGTTGGTTAGCAAGATAACTCAAAAAGTTTTGGACGTATTTCCATGAAACTTTCAGGCGTTGTTGGAAATGGTACAAGGAAGAACTGATTAAATTTTGGGGATGATCTGGCTCACCGTCTGGATACAGGAATTTTTTAAAAGGATTCTTTAACATTGTCAGACACGGCCATTTTCAACATGTGTGCAGGGGCAATAGAGGGCGCTGGTCCTCGTTTCTGACGAACACAAAATCCACCTTCTTAAAAGTTTTAGGCACAAAAGCACGCGGAAAACAGTCGTGAGCAGGGCCCGCCAGTGTGCCTGTGTTTGTATAACGCTGCAAAAGCTGAGACGGCCAGCTGTCCGGCGCCGGATTATTTGGCAGAAATTCCCCAGGCAGCCATAGTGGCTGCGCAAAGACGAGCTCTCTGCCGGAGAAGATTCCAAATCCTCTTTTGCCGCGGAGCGCAACCCCAATAAAACCCACGGGAAGCACTCAGGGCTTCCCTGAGTGCTGCTTTCAGTGATCTGTGACAACGCTCGCATAACCCATTGGCCTGTGGGTTGTACGCGGTTGTGCGATGAATTGCAACGCTCGCAGCCTGGGAGTTTGGAGAGGGAGGAGATGGACACAACAGCAACACTTGAGTTTATTACCTCCGCCAAGGAGGTAATGCTTTTACTACTGAACCACAAATCCTATCATTGTGAATCCAATTGCTAGTCATATGTTTTCATGGTCAAGGAATCTGAAAACGTACACACAAACACTGTATGGGGGGAACTGTGGCGCTTGGCGGAGGTCTGCGCTCTCCGAGTGCTTTTCTAGTTAAATTATGCAATAGAAATAATACAACAAAAATACCGGCATCTAATAATTGTAATAATAATAAGTAGATACTTTTGGTATGTTTAATATAATTATAGACAATATTATCATCATCATAATCACAATATATACCACCATATACTCCCACATGGCTTACAATACCTAGGAGCAATAAATAACCATATAATAATAACAACCATAATAATAGGTTTTAAATATTTATTTTCTGTCAGAAGTTGAACTTGACAAATGCAGTGTTGACCATTATACAACTGTATTTCAAATTATTATAATATAAATATTTTATAATATTCTGCTCACCATAGCTGAGAGAAGTACATGCCCAGAGCACTGCAGCTGTGTCCACTTGCTTAGTGATGTGGCCTTCACTATATTTGTCCCCAACTGTCTGTCATGATGCAGACTTGTTTGTCTTCACTTAGTCTCCAGGATACAAGTGCTTCTGTCAGTCCAAAAGCAATGACTTCACCTCTATGGTCTTCAGGAAAGTTTGAAGACATTTGCTTTGCAAATTCCAATCTTTATCAATGAAGTGGGCAGTGAGGCGGTTGCACTAAACAGCAAAGGGGACCCCAACCCCCTAGAAAACATCCAGATAATAAATTATATCATTTTTTATGGGACACCAAATGCCCCAAAAATCAATTAAATCATTTTTATTTTAATATTTAATGACAAATGGCCATTCTTGTAGTAACTAACGTTACACAAAATGCCCAAATAGTGTACTAAATTATATCTAATGGGACCAAGTAACATCAAGTCAACTAACGGAACACATTTACAAATAATCAAGACCCAGTGTAATATTCTTTGAAATTTAATAATTTTGGCATTTTGTGTCCCTTTCGGACATGTTTGTTGTTTTAATCCAAATACTAACCGGACATTTAAAAAGCCCAAATAATGAATAAACTCATTATTACTTAAATATTTACAACAAATGGGCATTGCTGTAGTACTGAACGGCATCAAAAACCTATTCCTTTTATAATTTAGCACAATTTGTTTATTAAAAGCTTTCTGAAATCGTAGTTCATCAATTGAAGGACAAAATACCTGACATTACCCAGCAGAAGGACTGGTTTGGCTGCAACCATCCTTCTTCACCCTTCACTGGAGACACTTAAAATTTCGCATGGATGAGACTTGTGCTTTAATGGCTGCTACTTACTTATTTTTTCTTTCTTTCTGTCTCTCTTTCTCTCTCTCTTGAGTTTTTTTCTGTCTCTCGCTTTCTCTCTCTCTTGAGTTTGCCGAGAGTGAATGACTGCTGCATCTGCAATCAATTATGGCCCATAATCCAGCATCAGACAAAAGAGATGCAGGTTTTAATACAAGTGAATGCAATATAAGATAAGATAAGCCTTTATTAGTCCCACAATGGGGAAATTCCAGCTGGAACATACATAACTAGTTTCGTATACGGAAATATTTCAGCTTGGTGATGTGATAACAAGTGGCAGAAGTATAATTTGGCACTTATTTTTATTATTTATGCCTATGTTCAATCTGTTGTTCATTTGACAATCCGCTCACTCTTATTTTGAAGGTTAATGAGACCAGATTAGAGCTCCTATTTTGAAAGCTCGCTTGTGAAGGGAGAAAGTTTACCTGCGGAAGGCAGACACTGCTGCTGAAATGTTTACCTTCACCTGGCTGCCGTAGCAGCCGTTACAGTACAGCTCTCATCCATGTGAAATTATAAGTCTCCCCAGTGCAAGTGTGGAGAAGGATGGTTGCAGCCAAACAACACCAGTTAGTATTTGGATTAAACAACAAACACGTCTGAACGGGACATAAATTGCAGAAATTATTAAATTAAATTTCAAGGAATATATTACAGTGGGTCTGGAATATTTGTAAATGTGTCCATTAGTTGACTGGGGCAGCTGTGGCGCAAGTGTAGTGTGGCCGACTACTGATCGCAGGGTCAGGGGTTCAGTTCCCACTCTGTCTGCAGTCTGCATGTCGAAGTGTCCTTGAGCAAGACACTGAACCCCCAGTTGCTCCTGGTGGTCAGACTAGCGCCTCTGTGTGTATGGCAGCCCTGCTGCCATCAGTGTGTGAATGTGTGGATAGCACGATCTGTAAAGCGCTTTGGTCATCCAGAGATGAGAAGAAGTGCTATGTAAGTGAACGCCATTTACCATTTGACTTGATGTCACTTGGTCCCATTAGATATAATTTAATGCCATAATTGGGCATTTTGTGTAACGCTAGTTGCTACAAGAATGGCTGTTTGTCATTAAGTATTAGAATAAAAATGATTTAATTGATTTTGGGGGGCATTTTGTGTCCCATAAAAAGTGATGGCATTTATTATTTGGATGTTTTCTAGGGGTTTGGGGTCACAGGAGTACCATGAGGTCCCAGGGCTTAAAGTTTTCCAAAAGCACCTTGCCAGATTTCTGCCATGTGCCGTTTTGGGGTGGTTTTAGCTGCGGCTAAATTTACTTACAATTTCTGTCCACAGGAACACTTTTTGTCCAAGCTATCTGCAATGGTGGATGAATAATGCTCAAAATAAACAGTCAGTTTTGCATAGTTTGGAGTTCTTTTAAGATATTTAGAGCAGTGAATATAGTATTTGGGATGGCGGAATGTATTGAGCTTGCACGCTCCACTGATCTCTATAGAAAACCTGGATAGCTCACACCCCATTAGTAAGTACAGAGCTGAGTGAAGCCACCTGGCCGCCATATTAGGGAGGGAATCGAGTTTACATTATGTTTAGCGGCCGTCGATTTCTATAGTTCACCAGTTACGCAAGATTATAAGATGTGTCTCCATACCAAGAAGTTCAAAATCTGCTAATTTTTTGGGAAGTTACTGAGGTAGAAGTGGCACCATTTACTACTAAACCCATTCATTCTCCATTGGCTTGCTGAGTGTTTTAGGTGTACTAATAAGGCAGCCAGGTGGCTTCACTTCTGGCGGCGAATGATCCATCCAGTTTTTCTATCGTGATCAGTGGCGCGCTCCTAATCAGATAGTGACAGCAAGAGTGTGTGACTGGAACCGTGAGTGTTTCATCCTTCAACATACACAAAATGTTTCAGACATTCTGTGGGATGGAGAGTAAGTTTTTGAAGCCTGGGGAAGATGTCGTAATTGACAAAGGACTTAAAAACAAATGGCACTGGGCATGGATCGAAGAAATGGGCAGAGACGGCAAGCCTTTTGGTGGCTGGTGTAAAAAAAAAGAAAACCAGGAGCTTATTTCTGCACGTTGTGCTTGAAATAATACAATTTAGAGTACTGTATACAGTTCACTGTTGCCGTTTACAATTTGGTATTAAAATACATGGTGCAAATGTTGCACATTCCATTAAAAATAGTAAATCAGTGGCCTTTTCCATATACCCTTTACTAAATGGTTGCTAAAGGGTATGTGGAAAAGGCCACTGATTTACTGTTTTTAATGAAATGTGCAACATTTGCACCATGTATTTTAATAACAAATATTTTAATATATAACAAATATTTAACAAATATTTGTTATATATATTGTTGTTATATTAACAAATATTTAATATATAACAAATATTTTAATGACAAATATTCCATATACCCTTTACTGAATGGTTGCTGTGGGCAGCGCGGTGGCGGAGTGGTTAGCACTGCGGCAGCACAGCAACTCACCCTTGGCCGGGGATCCTGGGTCCGATCCCAGCCCCCGACCAACAGTGATCTGTGTGGAATTTGCATGTTCTCCCCGTGTCTGCGTGGGTTTACTCCGGGATTTCTCCGGTTTCCTCCCACGTGCCAAACACATGCTAGTTAGGTTAATTGGCATCAAACTGGGGATTCTAAATTGTCCTTAGGTATGACTGTGAGAGTGAATGGTTGTCTGTCTCTCTGTGTTGGCCCTGCGATGGACTGGCGAGCTGTCCGGGGTGTGCCCTGCCTCTTGCCCAAAGATGCTGGGATAGGCTTCAGCCCCCCGTGACCCGAAAAGGATTAAGCGGAAGAAGATGGATGGATGGATGAATGGTTGCTAATCACATCTTATTTCACAAGTGAATTAGTTTGCTTGACTGAGTTTCATGTACTCTTATTCATAAATTTCATGTTTTCAATTGTAGGTCATTCTCTGTATAATTTATATAACCTGAAAGCAACAGCATCCTAAATGTTAGATGTTTGCACCATATTAGAGTGAGATGGAGTACTGTTGCCACCTACTGACCTTCCTTGGTATTGTTGTTTCAAACAGTCCACCATCATCTAGTCTGAATTTATCAATGGGTATGGCAGATATGTTACTCGCTAGTTTCAAGGAAAATAATTTTCATGTGTGTGTGTAAAATGTGTGTATATGGTCATGTGTGTGTGTGTGTGTGTGTGTGTCCACCCCTGTGACCCTGCCCCTGGAAAAAAGTTCAGGCTCAGGATTCTTTTTTCCTTTAACCCCTGTAGCATTCCTCACAGAATCCCTCACCTGACATGTTCATATGTCTTCCCTAAATTCATAAAACACATGTAGAATGGATAGTCACACTCCCATGCCTCGCTCAGAAACTCAAGGAGTAAAGATCAGGTTCGAAGACCAGGACGAAAACCACGTTGTTCTTCCTGCATCCAGTTGATCTGTGTCTCCTCTCCAACACCATGAAGTGAATTTCCCTTGGAAGACTGAGAAATGTAATCCCTTAATAACTGGACTCCACAGGCATTGTCCCAGTCATTGATGTGATGTTAAAGAGGTGTGTCAACCAAGACAGGCCCACAACATCTAGAGCCTTCACCACATAGGGCAAACCTTGTGCCTTGCCACCAAGGAGCTTTTTAACTACCTCAGTGACCTACGCCAGTGTAAAAGACAGGTCCTCCCTCAAGTCTTCAAACTCTTCTTCCTTAAGGAGGATGTGGTGGCTGGATTGAGGAGATCCTGAAAGTGTGTCTTCCTCTGCCTGATGATTTCCCTAGTCTGGGTCAACACTTCTTCATCACTTGTATTTCTTTACAATGTGCAAACAGGTACTTGGCCCATAATATGAGTGTCATCTGCAGTCTTCTGAAGACTGCTTCTGACATTCGAAACATGTCAAGGTATTAAAACTTCTCTTTACTTTGTCTGAATAGAAGAACAAGACCAGTTTTATCACTAAGAAGACCAAATGAACTTGTTTGAGATGGCCCACTTGATTTTCTGAAAGGAGTTCCACTCATAAAATAGTTCATTACATGAATGTTTCATCATCATCATGGGAGTCTATTGCAGGGCTATTCAATTCTAAAATCAGTTGGGCCACATTTTGAAATCAAGACATGTAACTGGGCCGCACGTGTTCAGCGGACTGTTGAATATGACAAATTTCAAACCAACACAGATGAGTATGACAAAAAATGTGCACTTTTTATTCACTGTCTTGGTTTTAAATGTGCCCTTGACATTTGATAAAGGCACATCAAAAGTGCGTAAAAACACAATAACAGTGCTGGGATTGAGCAGAACTTGAAGTAGTAGAAATATTTTTCCTCTTGAACAACAAATAAATAAAATGGGGAAAAAAATAAAACGACTTTATTATTAAAGCTGTAAATAACCATTTTGTTCACATCTTACTCAGGCATATCTCAAAAGTGCATAAAAACTCAGTGTGCACTGTTGGTAGCATTAATATTTGTTTCCCTTTTGAAATAAAATGTACTACAGAGCTGCGGGGAGGAATCTGATCAGACCTAAGTGAAACAGTCATTGTCGCCCCCGACAGACTGCTGTGGTGTGGGGTGTGGTGGTGTGGTCATAACTGACCTTGGCACATCACAAAGTGCATTTAGCTGAATAAAAAAAAAAAAAAAAAAAAAACTGTCAAACACTTCAGTGCACAAACCCCCCCAAGAAAAGATTGATAGCATTAACAAAACATTGCACATCTGCTACTGTGGTTCGTTTTGTTTTAAATCACCACATGTGTGAGTAGGAACCTCTTTTTATAATTACACATTCCATTACACACACATATCAGTCAACCAAAAATTTCTAGTGGAGTTAAGGATGCAGAAAGCACCCACTTGAAAACTTGAGTAATGACTTCAGTCTTGAAGGTTTGATGTTTTTCTCCAAAATTTATAACAATTTTCTTAAAGTTTTCTAGTTTTCTCTGTAAATTTATCTAAATTTGAAACCATTTTCCTCAAATTTGTAATTTCCTCTTAAAAAATTGATTTTCTTGTACATTTGAGAGTTTAGTATAAATTTATGGATTATTTAATGGCTAATTTTTTATCTATTTTTTTTTTTTATAAAAGTACTGTTGGGTTTGGGGTTTTTTTAGAAATTTGAAACAGATTGTGGTAAAATTGACTTTTTTTTCCTTATACAATTTACACTTTTGACCATAATTTTGCAGAGCCAGAACAGAACAATAATTTAACTCTGATTTGAACACTCACGTGGGCGGGGCACTTCTGAACTCCGCGCGGATAATGGTCACACGTGTTGTTTGTGTGCGCGCGCTTGCGAACCATCATTCCTTCATATTTTTTTTCTTAAATTTATATTTCCTCAGCGTGGCCTGGGCTCGTGGGCCACTCGGAAGTTGATTCTGGGCCGCATGTGGCCCGCGGGCCGCTAATTGAATAGGCCTGTTCGATTGGATCGCTCTTAGTCTGGCCCGTCACCAGACTAAGAGTGATCCAATAGACTCCTACCCCACCCGGTATGGGGTTACTGGGGCCCTGCCCTGGAGCCAGGCCTGGGGGAGGGGCTTGATGGCAAGCACCTGGTGGCCGGGTTTCTGCCCATGGGACCCAACCGGGCTCAGCCTGAAGGAATTACGTGGGTCCACCCTCCAGTGGGCTCAGCACCTGCAGGAGGGACCATGGCGGTCCGGTGCAATGCAGATCAGGTGACCGTCGAAGGCAGAGACCTTGGCGATCTGATCCCCAGCTTTCGAAACTAGCTTTTGGGACGTGGAATGTGAACTCTCTGGTGGGGAAAAAGCTGGAGCTGGTGGACAAGGTTTAGAGATACTGGCGAGATATAATTAGGCTCACCTCAATGCACAGCTCCGGTTCTGGAAATAGTTTCCTGGAGAGGGGCTGGAGCTTGGCCTACTCTGGAGTTGCCCTGGGTGAGAGGCGATGAGCAGGGGTGGGTATTCTTGTATCCCCTCACCTTGTTGCTTCGACATTGGAGTTCTCCCTGGTGGACGAAAGGGTTGTTTCCCTATGCCTTTGGGTTTGGAAATGGGTCCTGACCATCATTTGTGCCTATGCACCAAATGATGGTTCAGAGTACCCACTCTTTTTGGAGTCTCTGACTGGGGTGCTAGAGAATGCTCCTTTTGGGAGACTCCATTGTCCTACTGGGGGACTTCAATGCGTACATGGGCAACGACAGTGAAACCTGGGGGGGGGGGGGTGATTGGGAGGAACGGCCTGCCCGATCTAAACCCAAGTGGTGTTCAGTTATTGGACTTCTGCGCCAATCACAGTTTGTCCACAACAAACACCATGTTCAAGCCTAAGGGTGTCCATATGTGCACCTGGCACCAGAATACCCTAGGTCACAGTTTGATGATCAATCTTATCGTGTCATCAGACTTGTGACCATGTCTTGGACACTTGGGTAAAGAGGTGTGCAGAGCTGTCAACGGATCACCACCTGGTGGTGAGTTGGATGTGATGGCAGGGGTTGACGCCACTCAGACCCGGTAGTCCGAAACGTGGAGTGAGGGTGTGCTGGGAATGTCTGGCCGAGGCCCCTGGCCGGGAGGTCTTCAACTCCCACCTCCGGACGAACTTTGACCACATTCCAAGGGAGTCTGGAGACATGAAGTCTGAATGGGCCATGTTCTCCACCTCCATTGTTGAAACAGCTGCCCAGAGCTGTGGCTGCAAGGTCGGTGCATCTTGTGGTGGCAACCCCCGAACCAAGTGGTGGACACCAGTGGTGAGGGAGGCCATCAAGCTGAAGAAGGAGTCCTATTGAGCTTGATTGGTTTGTGGGATTCCCAAAGCAGCTGAGGTGTACCGGCAGGTTAAGCGGAGTGCAGCTTGGGTGGTTGCTGAAGCAAAAACTCGGGTGTGGGGGGAGTTTGGTGAGGCCATGGAACAAGACTTTTGGTTGGCCTCGAAGAGATTCTAGCAAACTGTCCAGCGGCTCAGGAGGGCCAAACAGCTTTCTGTTCACACTGTGTATGGTGTGGATGGGGTGCTGCTGACTTCAACTGGGGACATCATCGGGTGGTGGAAGGAATACTTCTACTAACTACTACTAACTAACCTGCACTTATATAGCGCTTTTCTAGTCACAAAGACCACTCAAAGCGCTTTGGAGGATCTCCTCAATCCCACTGACACGCCTTCCACAGAGGAAGTAGGACTTGAGAACGTGGGGGACAACTCACCCATCACAGGGGTTGAGGTCGCCAAAGTGGTTAAAAAACTCTTTGGTGGCCAGGCCCCCAGGGCGAATGAGATTTGCCCTGAATTACCTCAAGGCCCTGGATGTTGTAGGGCTGTCGTGGTTGACACACCTCTGCAACATTGCATGGAGGTTGAGACAGTACCTTTGGCATGGCAAACTGGGGTGGTGGTTCCTCTTTTAAAATAGGGGGACCGGAGGGTGTGTTTCAACTTTAGGGAGATCACACTTCTCAGCCTCCTTGTCAAGGTCTTTGCCAGGGTACTGAAGAGGAGAGTCCGACTGCTGGTCGAACCTCGGATTCAGGAAGAGCAATGTGGTTTGCGTCCTGGCCGTGGCACATTGGACCTACTCTTGACCCTCTCGAGAATCCTTGAGGGATCGTGAGTTTGCCCAACCAGTCCACATGTGTTTTGTGGACTTGAAGAAAGCAATCAACCACGTCCCTCGTGGTTTCTTATTGGGGGTGCTGTGGGAGTATGGAGTATCAGGCTTGTTGTTGCAAGCTCTCCAGTCCCTATGCAACAGTTTCAAGAGTTTGGTTCGTATTGCCAACACCCAGTCAAACTTGTTTCCAGTGAGAGTTGGACTCCACCTGGTCTGCCCTTTGTCACCAATCCTGTTCATAATTTTTATAGACAGGATATGTAGGCACAGCCAAGGATTGGTGGATGTCATGCTTGGTGACCACAGGATCTCATTTCTTCTGTTTGCAGATGATGTCATCCTGTTGGCTTTGTCCAAGGTCATGCTGGGACAGTTTGCTATGGAGTGTGAAGTGGCTGGGATGAGAATCAGCACCTCCAAGTCCGAGTCCATGGTGCTCAGCTGGAAAAAGGTTGATTGTCCGCTCCTGGTTGGGGATAAGCTCCTGCCCCAAGTGGAGAAATTTTAAGTATCTCGGGGTCTCATTCACGAGTGAGAGGAGAATGGAGCGAGAGATTAAGAGACGGATTGGAGCAGCCTCTGTAGTGATGCAGACGTTGTACTGGTCTGTTGTGGTGAAGAGGGAGCTGAGCTCCAAAGCAAAGCTGTTGATTTATCATCGGTCAGTCTACGTTCCTACCCTCACCTATGGTCACGAGCTTCAGGTAATGACTGAAAGAATGAGCTCACGGATACAAGCGGCTGAAATGAGTTTTTTCCGTAGGATTTCTGGACTCACCCTTAGAGAGAGGGTGAGGAGTTCAGTCATCCGGGAGAGGCTCAGAATAGAACCACTGCTCCTCCACATCAAAAGGAGCCAGTTGAGGTGGTTTGGCCATCTGATCAGGATGCCTCCCACTTGAGGTGTTTTAGGCTCGTCCCACTGGAAGGAGACCCCGGGGCAGACCCAGGACATGCTGGAGAGACTATATCTCCCAGCATGCCTGGGAACCTCTTGGTATCCTCTCTGAAGAGCTGGAGCAGGTGGCCGGGGAGAGGGAAGTCTGGGCTTCTCTGCTTGGGCTGCTACCTCTGCGACCCAGACCTCCAGAAAGGCGGTAGAAAATGGATGGATGGATGAATATTTCAATTGCAAACTTCATTGTTCAGAAACTGTTTAGTTCTGTCAACATTTTTTTGCATACATTCTTTGAAATCAATAAAGATTTACTGAAGTACTTTTTTGTTGAAGCAAGCTTTTGTTGTTTTAAAGCCAACAATTAGAAAACCCTTTTGTATCTTCCTCTTAGACAAGGACAAAGAGGAAGCAATGGAGACATCATCCTCTGAGCAGGAGAAGGATAAAGAGGAAAAGGCCACTACTGAGGAGCGAGAGGAAAAGGGGAAGAAGCCTGAACATGATATCGGAGAGGGAAATATCGCCACGGCAGCTGCTGCTGCTCTGGCCTCAGCTGCCACAAAGGCAAAGGTGAGTGACGAGTCTGTCATCACAAATGAACCTAAAGTTTTTCCATTAAAAATGTTTTTGTACTTCTGTTATTTTCTACTCTTTCCCGTCTCTAAATGCACAGGAATTAGTTTGTTGCAGAATTTCTGTCTGCACAATGCAAGAAATCATTGAATATTTTCATCTTGTTTAAGCACTTGGCAGCAGTGGAGGAGAGGAAGATCAAGTCTTTAGTTGCTCTGTTGGTGGAGACACAGATGAAAAAGCTGGAGATAAAGCTGAGACACTTCGAGGAACTGGAGACTATTATGGATCGTGAGAAAGAGGCTGTAAGTCAGAAACAATCTCCATTACTGATTAAATGTGAATATTAAATTGGCAGTACACAAACAACACATATCTTCATATAAATTATGCTCAGGTTACCTGTTGACCTGTAGTTTGAAGTGGTGGTGGGGGGGAATCAGTCTCTCTGGTAGTCCATCGATTCGATGATGACCATCTTCTTTATTTGTGAGTCTACTGGTGTTTGAATAGTCCGATCCTGGATCTACAGATTCGGTTACAGACCGGGCATGTGAAGGAGGTGCTGGGGGGAGCAGGGGGGACTTGGCGAGCATGCCTCTTTGCACGCTTTGCTGTCCGGTGTTGTGTGCGCTGTTCCTCCATATAATCCACTCCCTGTGAGGAGTGGAAGTGCCAGATGTCTCGGCAGGAAGCGAGTTCCTCCAGTGAAGAGGGGTTGATCTGACATCTCTTCAGGATGGACTTCATTTGATCTTTGAAGCGCTTCTTCTGCCCACCAGCGCTGCGTTGGCCACGGTGTAACTGACCATACAGGATTCTGCATGGGAGTCTGTGGCTGGGCATCCGGATGACATGCCCCAACCACCTGAGTTGTTGCTGGGCCATGATGGACTCCACGCTACAGCTGCCAGCTCTCTCCAGCACTTCTGTGTGTGGCACTCTGTCCTTCCAAGTGATGCCAAGGATCTTCTGGAGACATCTTACATGGAAGGTCTCCAAGCTTCTCAGATGGTGGCTGTAAATAGTCCATGCCTCACATCCATATAGTAAGGTGGTGATACATACAGCTCTGTAGACCAGCACTTTGGTGTGGAGTTTGAGATTGCTGTTCTGAAGAACCCTTCTCCTTAGACGACCAAAAGATGCTGATGCTTGCTTGAGGCGGTTCTGGATCTCGTCATCCATTGAGCAGGTGTCAGACATTATGCTCCCCAGGTATTTGAATGTGGGCACTGTGAGCAGTTGTTGCCCTGCTGCTGTGAGGGTTATTGGGTTTTGTGGGGGGTCGGTACTGGACTGACAGAGTACCTCTGTCTTCTGGGTGTTGATTGTCAGTCCCATTCTGGTGTATGCAGTTACATCTGCCGAGAGGATGTTTTGTAGAGCGTCTGGTGTATGAGCAACCAGGGCACAGTCATCGGCGTACTGTAGCTCAATGATGGTCTCTGATATCAGTTTGGAAGTTGCCTGTAGCCTCCTGATGTTAAACAGGTTACCATCAAGCCTGAAGTCAATGGTAACTCTAGCTTGTTTCTCCACCCTCCTACGTAGCAGAGTTGTTACACAGACAAGGAAGATGTTGAAGAGAACTGGGGCCAGCACACAGCCTTGCCTCACTCCGGTTTGCACTCCAAAAAGTTCTGAGCTGTGCCTTCCCACTACCACTCGGGCCATCATCCCAGAATGGAACTGCGCAAGGATGGTGAGAAACTTGGGTGGACACCCAAATCTCTTTAGGACTTGCCACAGTAGTTCCCTGTTCACTGTGTCAAATGCCTTTGACAGGTCGACAAAGGCAATGAACAGGTCCTTATGCTGCTCCCGACATTTCTCTTGGAGCTGACGCGTCACAAAGATCATGTCAACTGTTCCCCTGTCCTTCCCAAAACCACACTGTGACTCTGGGGTGACCCGCTCTGATATTGCAGAGATGAGTCTGCGGAGCATGACCTTGGCAAGGACCTTTCCAGCAGTAGCCAACAGAGAGATACCCCTACTATTGGAGCAGATGGCTTTGTCTCCTTTGTTCTTGTAGATGGTCACAGTGTTGCTGTCTTTCCACTGTTGTGGGACACACTCTCGTCTCCACACCTCTGAGATATAGAGATACAGTGTCCGAGTACAGAGGTAGCCTCCTTCCTTGAGAAGTTCAGCTGGGATGCCATCAGGTCCAGGGGATTTATTGTTTTTCAGGGTTTTTACTGCTTGCAGGATTTCTTTGAAGGTTGGGGGGAGGTCGAGATCTGACATGGTAGGATGTTCAGGGAGCTCTGCAATGACAGTTGGGTCCACTGAGGTGGGCTGGTTAAGCACGGTGTTAAAATGCTCAGCCCACCGCTCCACTATCATGGCCTGATCCTTGATTAAAGAAGAACCATCAACAGATCTCACAGGTGCCAGGGAGCAGTTTCTGGGGCCGTAGATGGTTTTGACTGCATCATAGAAACTGTGCATATCGTTTCTATCAGCATGAGTCTGGATTTCGTTGGCCTTTGAGATCCACCACTCATCTTGCAGTTTCCTGAGAGTTGTTTGGACCTCAGAACGAAGGGCTTGCCATTGCTTCTTATGGAATTGGGATTGTGGGTTGTTCAAGGTGGCTCTGTGTGCCCTGTGCATTCTGTCCAGGAGGGTGGAGATCTCTCCAGCATTCTGGTCAAACCAGTCCTGATGTTTCTTGGTTTTGAAACCGATGGCTTGGGCTGCAGTGTCAAAGAGAATGGTAGATAGAGCGGTCCACTTCTCATCCATCCCAGACTCTGAGATGATCAGTTGTTCAATACCTTCCAGCCTCTCAGCTAGGGAGCGACGGAAGTTGTCACAGATGTCGCTGCTGGAGAGTCTGGCACAGTGGAGTGTTTTCCTCTTTGGTACACCGTGGCGAGCTAGGGGCCGAACATGCATTCTGACCTTTGACAGAATCATGCGGTGGTCGGTCCAGCAGTCTGCCCCTCGCATAGCTCTTGTGATGAGCACGTCCTTGAGGTCAGCCCTCCTCACGATCACATAGTCAATCAGGTGCCAATGTTTGGACCTGGGATGCATCCAGGATGCCTTATATTTGTTCTTTTGTTGGAAGATTGTGTTAGTGATGGTAAGATCATGTTCCGCACAGAGACTAAGAAGTCTCATGCCATTGGGGTTGACTTTTCCAATGCCATGGGCACCGATCACACCATTCCAGTTTTGCAAGTTCTTTCCGACTCTTGCGTTGAAATCACCAAGCAGCATGATTTTGTCACCCTTTGGGATGTGACTGAGGATGTCATCGAGTGCTTGGTAGAAGCGGTCCTTCTCTTCAGCGTTCGATGACAGAGTTGGTGCATAGGCACTTACCAAAGTGACATACCTGCATTTTGAAAGGGGGATGCGAAGAGTCATGAGCCTTTCACTGACACCCACTGGTGATTCTGTGAGCTTGTGCAGGAGGCTGTTCTTGATTGCAAAACCAACTCCATGAAGGAGTTGACCGCCAATGGGGTATCCTTTCCAAAAGAATGTATAACCCTCTCCTACTTCATTGAGTGAGCCTTCCTCGAGGAGTCGTGTCTCACTGAGTGCTGCCACATCCACATTGTAACGCTTCAGCTCGCTGGCAATGAGTGCTGTTCTGCGCTGTGGTCTGTCCGGACTGGCATCCAGGAGTGTCCTTATGTTCCATGCTGCAATTCTAAATGGTATTGTTTTTATTTTTCGACCGCATAGTGGAATGTCCCGACAGGTGCGGTTTCCTATCCGGGTGCTGTGCTGAGTGGGCAATGTTTAGGCCACCTTTTCTAGGCCTTTCCCCAGTTGGGGTGAGCAGTGCGGTCCCTAAATAGGGCTGCTCAGACGCACAGGAGTCTGCCGGAAGCAGCTGCCACTCAGTCCCAACTGCTAACGACCGTTGTCCTGTGCCGCTGACGTGCAGAGTTCCAGCTAGAAGCTTCCAGCTCATTCAAACCTGCCCCCGTTACTGGATGCTCCATCGCCGCCAGACTTTAGACGTCGGAAACTCAGGTAACTCAGTACATCATCATATCATGATACTTTGTGGTGGCGATACTGTATCAGTTCAGACACCAGTATTGTGATACTTTATTTGAAATTGTTAATAAATGTTCCAAATACAAACTTGGCTATTTAGGTACCAGTGGAATAAAAACCAGTTGACTTTTTGTCCACTAGCGGTGTTCACGTCCGCTCTTCAAGGAGAGTAGACGCTTCTCTCTTTCCTCTCTGCTCTAGCTCCCCACTTCCCTATTAACTGGATCCCAGCTTGCTGTTGTCTGTCTGCGTCTACTGCTGATTATCGAAAGAAATTATGGAATTGATAAGCTGGGCTTTGAACGCAATTGACACTATTTTTTCAACAAGGAATAATGCTCCGGGGGAAGCTGTTTGCCCCGCAGGGACGGCTCCAGCGGGCTATTTACGGGTGACAAGTGTTTGGAGGATCTTGTGCCTAAGTAATCTCTCTATCGAAGATATTGAAGATTTGTATATCTTCGTAATAATGGTGACTGGGATCGTTCTGATTGGAACTGGGATTAAATTGTTAATAAATGTTCCAAATACAAACTTGGCTATTTAGGTACCAGTGGAATAAAACCAGTTGACTTTTTGTCCACTAGCGGTGTTCACTTCCGCTCTTCAAGGAGAGTAGACGCTTCTCTCTTTTCTCTCTGCTCTAGCTCCCCACTTCCCTATTAACTGGATCCCAGCTTGCTGTTGTCTGTCTGCGTCTACTGCTGATTATCGAAAGAAATTATGGAATTGATAAGCTGGGCTTTGAACGCAATTGACACTATTTTTTCAACAAGGAATAATGCTCCGGGGGAAGCTGTTTGCCCCGCAGGGACGGCTCCAGCGGGCTATTTACGGGTGACAAGTGTTTGGAGGATCTTGTGCCTAAGTAATCTCTCTATCGAAGATATTGAAGATTTGTATGTCTTCGTAATAATGGTGACTGGGATTGTTCTGATTGGAACTGGGATTGTCCTGGTGTACCGCAAATTGCTGAAGATGGATACAACCTATCAAAATGCTGGCCACGCGAGGTGCATCCATCAAATTGGAAAAATGGAGGAGACTTTGATAGCGACAAATGGAGAACTGTCTCGGAAGGTGGATTACATCATGGTTACGCTTAAGTCTATCCACGACGGACTCAAAGCCCCGCAATGAAGGATTAAGCACTGAATCTGCAGAAGAAAATAAAGTTCTTTCTCTGTGATCAGTCTATTTGGCTCAGTTTCCCTTATAAAAATCCTCCTGATAATCCCCAGTCTTTGTTTTTCAAAACACTGAGCACACGGCCTCTGGACAGTAGCTGCTTGGGACAATTGCCAAGGACAATTGCTGCAGCCAGACAAAACATCTTCTGCCAAAGTGTCCTTGTGCTCATATTGATACAACATTGCTTCAACACTACATCCACACTGACCCAGAAACTGACAACAAGATAACATCCACTGCTCTCCTTGTGTCCTGTGAACTCTGGTCTTGAATGTGCATCGTGGGCTTTTTTTGTCTTTGTAATCATAATATTGATTACTTATAGTCAATATTCTGAATTCAATGATTTTTTTGCTCCTTCCCATTGTATGATTTCTTATCTGTACCATCCTGTTGGCAGGCGCGTTCCCGATGCAGCCGTGTCACTGGAAATGCAGGTTCATTTTCTGTGTCAAGTCAAATTCTCTCGTATGTTATCAGTGATCTGTTAATGTACTTGGCAATAAATCTTTTTCTGATTCTGATTCTGATTCTAAATGCTCACTGTCTCTTGAGGTCAGCATATCAAAGGCGGGAGTGCTGAAATCTGGTCGGGAGTTGAACAAGGCAGAGATCGAGATGGGAAATCACAATATACAGTGGGGCAAAAAAGTATTTAGTCAGCCACCAATTGTGCAAGTTCTCCCACTTAAAATATGAGAGAGGTCTCCAATTTTTATCATAGGTATACCTCAACTATGAGAGACAAAATAAGAAAAAAAAATCCTGAAAATCACATTGAAGGATTTTTAATGAATTAATTTGCAAATTATGGTGGAAAATAAGTATTTGGTCACCTACAAACAAGCAACGTTTCTGGCTCTCACAGACCTGTAACTTCTTCTTTAAGAGGCTCCTCTGTCCTCCACTCGTTACCTGTATTAATGGCACCTGTTTGAACTCGTTATCAGTATAAAAGACACCTGTCCACAACCAAAAACAGTCAGACTCCAAACTCCACTATGGCCAAGACCAAAGAGCTGTCAAAGGACACCAGAAACAAAATTGTAGACCTGCACCAGGCTGGGAAGACTGAGTCTGCAATAGGTAAGCAGCTTGGTGTGAAGAAATCAACGGTGGGAGCAATTATTAGAAAATGGAAGACATACAAGACCACTGATAATCTCCCTCGATCTGGGGCTCCACGCAAGATCTCACCCTGTGGGGTCAAAATGATCACGAGAACGGTGAGCAAAAATCCCAGAACCACACGGGGGGACCTAGTGAGTGACCTGCAGAGAGCTGGGACCAAAGTAACAAAGGCTACCATCAGTAACACACTACACCGCCAGGGACTCAAATCCTGCAGTGCCAGACGTGTCCCCCTGCTTAAGCCAGTACATGTCCAGGCCCGTCTGAAGTTTGCTAGAGAGCATTTGGATGATCCAGAAGAGGATTGGGAGAATGTCATATGGTCAGATGAAACCAAAATAGAACTTTTTGGTAAAAACTCAATTTGTCGTGTTTGGAGGAGAAAGAATGCTGAGTTGCATCCAAAGAACACCATACCTACTGTGAAGCATGGGGGTGGAAACATGCTTTGGAGCTGTTTTTCTGCAAAGGGACCAGGACGACTGATCCATGTAAAGGAAAGAATGAATGGGGCCATGTATCGTGAGATTTTGAGTGAAAACCTCCTTCCATCAGCAAGGGCATTGAAGATGAAACGTGGCTGGGTCTTTCAGCATGACAATGATCCCAAACACACCGCCCGGGCAACGAAGGAGTAGCTTCGTAAGAAGCATTTCAAGGTCCTGGAGTGGCCTAGCCAGTCTGCAGATCTCAACCCCACAGAAAGTCTTTGGAGGGAGTTGAAAGTCCGTGTTGCCCAGCGACAGCCCCAAAACATCACTGCTATAGAGGAGATCTGCATGGAGGAATGGGCCAAAATACCAGCAACAGTGTGTGAAAACCTTGTGAAGACTTACAGAAAACATTTGACCTCTGTCATTGCCAACAAAGGGTATATAACAAAGTATTGAGATGAACTTTTGTTATTGACCAAATACTTATTTTCCACCATAATCTCTCTGTCTCTCATAGTTGAGGTATACCTATGATGAAAATTGGAGACCTCTCTCATCTTTTAAGTGGGAGAATTTGCACAATTGGTGGCTGACTAAATACTTTTTTGCCCCGCTGTAACTATATAGAAGATGACTTGGATCAATTATAGGCACTCCACCCAATAACCCACATGTGGATATTTAGTCACTGAGGGACAAGTTTATTCTAAGTGTCATGTGGCATTAATTGATTTTGATTCTGATTACCTCCTCATGAATCGTCACCTTATCGTGGTGGTGGTGGTGGTGGTGGTGGTGGGGGGGGGGGGGTTGCGTGCCCCAGTGATCCCAGGAGCTATGTTGTCCGGGGGCAATTTGCCTCTGATAGGGTCTCCCAAGACAAACTGGTCCTGGGTGAAGGGCCAGACTAAGAACGATCCAACAGACTCTCATGATAAATTGTATATCAAGGATTCAGTGTACCCCGCCCGGTATGGGGTTACCGGGGCCCCACCCTGGAGCCAGGCCTGGGGGAGGGGCTCGAAGGCTAGCATCTGGTGGCCGGGTTTCCACCCATGGGACCCGGCCGGGCTCAGCCCGAAGGAGTTACATGGGTCCGCCCTCCAGTGGGTTCACCACCTGCAGGAGGGATCATGGGGGTCCGGTGCTATGTGGATTAGGTGGCGGTCAAAGGCGGAGACCTTGGCGGACTGATCCCAAGTTTTCTAAACTGGCTTTTGGTACGTGGAATGTCACCTCTCTGGTGGGGAAGGAGCCTGAGCTGGTGTACGAGGTTGAGCGATACCGGCTAGATATAGGCGGCCTCACCTCAACACACAGCTCCGGTTCCGGAACCAGTCTCCTGGAGAGGGGCTGGAGCTTGGCCTTTTCTGGAGTTGCCCCGGGTGAGAGGCGACAAGCAGGGGTGGGTATTCTTGTATCGCCCCACCTTGCTGCCTCTATATTGGAGTTTTCCCCGGTGGATGAAAGGGTTGCTTCCCTGCGCCTTCGGGTTGGGAAACTGGTCCTGACCATCATTTGTGCCTATGCACCAAATGATGTTTCAGAGTACCCACCCTTTTTGGAGTCTGTGACTGGGGTGCTGGAGGGTGCTTCTCCTGGAGACTCCATTGTCCTACTGGGGGACTTCAGTGCGCACGTGGGCAACGACAATGAAACCTGGAGGGGGGTGATTGGGAGGAACGGCCTGCCCGATCTGAACCCGAGTGGTGTTCAGTTATTGGACCTCTGTGCTAACCACAGTCTGTCCATAACGAACACCATGTTCAAGCATAAGGGTGTCCATATGTGCACCTGGCACCAAGACACCCTAGGTCGCAGGTCGATGATCGATTTTGTTATCGTATCATCAGACCTGCGACCGTATGTCTTGGACACCCGAGTAAAGAGAGGTGCAGAGCTGTCAACTGATCACCACCTGGTGGTGAATTGGATCCGATGGCAGGGGAGGAAGCCATTCAGACCTGGTAGACCCAAACGTATAGTGAGGGTGTGCTGGGAGCGTCTGGCTGAGGCCCCTGTCCTGGAGGTCTTCAACTCCCACCTCCGGAAGAACTTCAACCACATTCCGAGGGAGTCTGGAGACATGGAGTCTGAATGGGCCATGTTCTCCACCTCTGTTGTTGAAGCGGTGGCCCAGAGCTGCGGCCGCAAGGTGGTCGGTGCATCTCATGGTGGCAACCCCCGAACCAAGTGGTGGACACCAGTGGTGAGGGGGGCCATTAAGCTGAAGAAGGAGTCCTATCAAGCTTGGTTGGCTTGTGGGACTCCCGAAGCAGCTGAGGTGTACCGGCAGGCCAAGCGGAGTGCAGCTCGGGTGGTTGCTGAAGCAAAAACCCGGGTATGGGAGGAGTTCGGTGAGGCCATGGAACAAGACTTTCGGTCAGCTTCAAAGAGATTCTGGCAAACTGTTCGGCGGCTCAGGAGGGGAAAGCAGCTCCCCGTCCACACTGTGTATGGTGCGGATGGGACACTGTTGACTTCAACTGGGGATATCGTCGGACGGTGGAAGGAATACTTCGAGGATCTCGTCAATCCCACTGATACGCCTTCCACAGAGGAAGCAGGGTTTGGTGACGAGGGGGATGACTCGCCTATCACTGTGTGTCTGTGTGTGTGTGTATATATATTTTATAGTAATATGTACATATGTACTGTATATTAGCTGCTCTTGCTTGCTTGTTTTTTTTCTTGCCTTCTGATTGTTGCTCTGAGTGTTGCTATCCCTGTGCTGTTGCAATCCTGGAATTTCCCCGTTGTGGGACTAATAAAGGCTTATCTTATCTTATCTTATCTTATCTTATCTTATCACAGGGGCTGAGGTCGCCAAGGTGGTTAAAAATCTCCTTGGTGGCCAGGCCCCAGGGGTGGACGAGATTCGCCCTGAGTACCTCAAGGCCCTGGATGTTGTTGGGTTGTCATGGTTGACACGCCTCTGCAACATTGCGTGGAGGTCGGGGGCAGTGCCTTTGGCATGGCAAACCGGGGTGGTGGTTCCTCTCTTCAAAAAAGGGGACCGGAGGGTGTGCTCCAACTTTAGAGGGATCACACTCCTCAGCCTCCCTGGGAAGATCTATGCCAAGGTACTGGAGAGGAGAGTCCGGCCGTTGGTCGAACCTCGGATTCAGGAGGAGCAATGTAGTTTTCGTCCTGGCCGTGGCACATCGGACCAGCTCTTTACCCTCTCGAGAATTCTTGAGGGTTCGTGGGAGTTTGCCCAACCAGTTTACTTGTGTTTTGTGGACTTGGAGAAGGCATTTAACCGCGTCCCTCGTGGATTTTTGTGGGGGGTGCTTTGGGAGTATGGGGTATCGGGCTTGTTGTTACGAGCTATTCTGTCTCTGTATGACTGTTGTGAGAGTTTGGTTCGTATTGCCAACACTCGGTCGGAGTCATTCCCAGTGAGAGTTGGACTCCGCCAGGGCTGCCCTTTGTCACCGATCCTGTTCATAATTTTTATGGACAGGATTTCTAGGCGCAGCCAGGGAATGGAGGGTGTCATGCTTGGTGACCACAGGATCTCATCTCTGTTGTTTGCAGATGATGTTGTCCTGTTGGCTTCATCCAGTAATGACCTACAGCTCTTGCTGGGACGGTTTGCCGCTGAGTGTGAAGCGGCTGGGATGAGAATCAGCACCTCCAAGTCCGAGTCCATGGTCCTCAGCCAGAAAAGGTGGATTGTCCTCTCCGGGTTGGGGACAGGCTCCTGCCCCAAGTGGAGGAGTTCAAGTATCTTGGGGTCTTGTTCACGAGTGAGGGGAAAATGGAGCGAGAGATCGACAGACGGATTGGAGCAGCATCTGCAGTGATGCGGACGTTGTACCAGTCTGTTGTGGTGAAGAGGGAGCTTAGTTCTAAGGCAAAGCTGTCGATTTACCAGTCAATCTACGTTCCTACTCTCACCTATGGTCACGAGCTTTGGGTAATGACCAAAAGAACGAGATCGCGGATACAAGCGGCTGAAATGAGCTTTCTCCGTAGGATTGCTGGACTCACCCTCAGAGATAGGGTGAGGAGCTCAGTCATCCGGGAGAGGCTCAGAGTAGAACCGCTGCTCCTCCACATTGAAAGGAGTCAGTTGAGGTGGTATGGGCATCTGATTAGGATGCCTCCTGGACGCCTCCCACTTGAGGTGTTTCAGGCACGTCCCACTGGGAGGAGACCCCGGGGCAGACCCAGGACTCGGTGGAGAGACTATGTCTCCCAGCTGGTCTGGGAACGCCTTGGTATCCCCTCTGAAGAGCTGGAGCAGGTGGCTGGGGAGAGGGAAGTCTGGGCTTCTCTGCTTGAACTGCTGCCTCCGCGACCCGGACCTCCGGAAAAGCGGTAGAAGATGGATGGATGGATGGATGGATGTCCAGATATGTTAAAAAAAAAAACACAGGCTTATACAGGGTGTCCTAATTTTTTCACATGACTGTATGCCCCAGTCTTCCACAAAATGTAATGGGTGGTACTGGAAACTGGAGAAAATTCAGTGGGCCGCACCCTAAACGTTTCTCATGTGTTACAGTGTAATATGTTACCAGTCACTGATGGGTGTATGACAGTTTTCTTGGTCATAGCTCTTCATCCATCTTCTTTTCTTTCTTTTTGTGCAGTTGGAGCTTCAGAGGCAGCAGCTGCTCACCGAGCGTCAGGCGTTCCACATGGAGCAGCTCAAATATGCAGAGATGAAGGCAAGGCAGCAGATGGAGCAGCAAGCCGCTGCTGCTGCTGCCGCCACCCAAGCTCAAGGTCAGGGACAGGCACCTGGCTCTGGTTCCCATCCACCAGGCATGCACCCAGGAGGACCCCCACCTCACCACGGAGGTCCCCACCATGGAGCTCCCCCACCCCACCATGGAGGACCCCCACCTGGTGCTGCTATGCACCCTGGTTACCCACCAATGGGACACCACCCATTGGCCCCTCATCACCCAGGACAGACAGGTGAGTGAGAAAGAAAAAATGTATTCCTTGTGCCGGTTCCAATCCCAGGTAAATGGGGAGGATTGATTGCATCAGAAAGGGCATCTGGCATAAAATCTGTGCCAAATCAAACATGCGGATCATCAAAAATGAGATTTTATGTATCATGAGATATTGATTTCAAATTTACTATCCACCTTTGAATAGAAAAAAAACATGTATTAAATAGATAAATTAAAAACCTGACTCCCCTTTTACACTGTAAACAGAATCTCATTTGTACTAAAGTCAGACTTTAGATTTTGTGGGAACAGCATCACTGGAATACAGTTCAAAAGACTGAGCATTTTTAGCAGCTTTACACTTGTGGAAATATGCAGATATGGACAGTTCTGATCAAAAAGAATGTAAGAGATTGTTTAATATTAGAATGGACCTTCTACAGAGGTGTGGTGGAGAGTTTTCTGACGTACTGCATTGCTACATGGTACTCCAGCTGCAGTATGTCAGACAAAAAAGCCCTGCAGAGGATAGTCAAGGGGGCGGAGAGGGTAATTGGAGTCTCCCTCCCCTCTGTCCAAGAACTTTTTCAGAACCGTTGTAGGAGCAGGGCACTGAACATTGTCAAGGACCGTTCTCACCCTCTGCATAAACACTTTGAACTTCTTCCATCTGGTAAACGATTCCGGAGCATCAGAGGCAGAACCACCAGACTGATCAACAGCTTCCTCCCACAAGCTGTCAGGATGCTGAACAGCTGACCCGGAATCTCACATACACACTACTGCACCTATGGACATTTTGTATATTATAGTTAGTTATTCTTTTTCCCCAAGTATGTCTCAGGGATGTGTGAATGGATGGGGGGGTGGGAGCTATGTGGGAGTGTGTCTTAATCATGCTGCTTCTTATATGGATGCCGAGAGAAACGCAATTTCATCTTGCCTGCACTACAGTTGTATGTACAGCAATATGACAATAAAGTCTGATTTGATTTGATTTAGACCTGGATTTTTTTTCCCCAAGTAGCTGCCTTTTTATGCATCCTCTTTCATGCCTTTTCTCCACTCCACAACACTGCAGGACCAATGGGACCTGGACAGCCGATGCCTGGACGCATTATGTCCGGCCCGTCCTCAGCCGGACCTCCTCCTGGTGGCATGCCTCCCATGATGCCCCCACGCCACCCTGGAGCTCCCAACGGCATGTGTAAGTGCAAATAACCCTGTCCATTAAGATTGTTGTGCTGTGAATAAGAGTAAAAGCACAAGATGATTTGTGTGTGTGTGGTGTTGTGTAAATGACAGTCGCCAAAACCAATTTCTCTGTGGGTGTGCTTCTACAAGTATGTATATACACTGCAAACAACTCTTAGAGAAAAAGTTTCAGTGTATCAGTGTAGTTCTTTGACCAAAAGCCAACAGTTGGTATTTGCTTTGAATGTCAGCTTACAGCTAAATATTTGGATTATTGCCACTCTCACACAAACCTGTAATTTACATTCATTTCTTCAGCATGCTTACATTTATAATTTATACATATTTTTAAAACACAAAAATTGGTCGCTGAAGGCAGTGATTATTCCTACACGTCTCAGAAATTTGCAACTAGCTGCTCTATAACTCCATACGTGCAGCTGTTTTACCCTTAAACAGAAGCTCTCTGTGGCTTTGACTAAAAACAGGGATAAAATAGAGAAACTTAGAAATTGAAGAGGAAAAATTGAATTTAAAAAAAAAAAAAAATGCACCAAAAGCCAGTAAATTACCCAAATCATTGTCTTCATTTTTTAGCTGCTCCCTATAGGGGTCGCCACAGCAGATCATCTGCCTCCATCTCACTATATCCTTGCATCCTCTTCTGTCACACCAACCCTCTCCACGTCCTCCTTCACTACATCCATGAATCTTGTCATTTTCCTCCTACCTGCCAGCTCCATCTTCAACATCCTTTGTCCATTATATCCACTATCCCTCCTCTGCACATGTCCAGACCATCTCAGCCTTGCCTCTTACTTTGTCTCCAAACTGCCCAACCTGGCCTGTCCCTCTGATATACTAATTTCTAATTCTGTCCCTCCTAGTCACTCCTAGTCAGAATCTCCGTGTCTTCAATTCTGCCACCTCCAGTGCCGCCTCCTATCTTTTTGTCAGTGCCACCGTCTCCAAACCATCATAGCAGATGTCACTACTGTCTTGTAAACCTTCCCTTTCACTCTAGCTGCTATTCTTCTGTCACAAATCACCCCCGACAATCATGCACACCCACTCCACCCGGCCTGTCACCTCTCTTGTGCACTGTCCATTGCTTTGGATGGTTGACCCCAGGCATTTAAACTAAAAAAGGAAAACATTTGTGTAATTTTTGTTGTGTAAATGTTAAGTGTGTATTTTTAAACAGGCGGAGGCAAGCATGTTTTATACCTGTAAAGATGTACATAAATTACTTTTGACAGCCCTTCTCGTAGTAGTTGGCTGATTTCTATTAACCGATTCATCTGTATTGATGTGTTTGACCCCTGCACTCTTCTTGCTCTCCTTTGTGATCTCTTTCAGACCCCGGGCCACCACCCGCACAACCTGACGCGGTGCCTCCCGCTCCTGTCGGTCCTCCAGCACCTCCAAGTGGACGAGTGGCCGACAACTGAGACCTACACACACAAATAGACAAAAGCACACACACATAAAATTAATGCTCTCTTGCCCTCTGTTTTGATGGCCTTTGCCACTGGCTCGATATTTTGTCCCTCAACACTCAAAAGGCCCATAAACAACATCATCACACACATATACACACAGACACACTCAGGGTTCAGTGGAAAAGGTAACCCAGCTTTTCATGCACACACATACACATACAGACTTCCTCTCAGGGCACAGCGGCAAGGGTCGTCTAGTAATAAACACTGTTTTCTGCTCTGTCGGGCCAGACGAAGGCCACAGAGAATGACCCTGTGTACAGAAACCCAAACAATGAGACAGAACAGATTTTTGTTAAAAGGTTCTGTCTCTCCTGTTCTTCTTCCCAGTGCTGTTTTAAATGACACTGACTTCCCTTTCCGCCTCTCGAAAATACATGCTCCTCCTTTTTCTAGCCTGGTTCCTCCTCTGACACAGACACTAGAGGGAGCTAGTGAGGGCAGAGGACCGGGCGGATGTGTCTGTGTGCTCAGCAACCTGAATTGTAACAAAAGCAAGACAAGCAGATTGTTTGGGTAAAACTTTAATAAAACACACACAGAGGATCCTTGTGTCTTGTTGAGTATCTACCTCTTGCTTCTCTTGAAATGATACACTGTACTTCTGTGTGTGAGCGTATGTGTTAAACAGAGGGATGGCTGGTGCAGTTTGTGCCTTTTTATGCAATCGACTTTCTGTTTTGACGTTTATGACTGAATCGAATAGTTAACAGAATTTCAGTATCTGCAGTAGAGTTATTTTCTTTGTTTTATAAGGTGTGTCGCTGGTCCTTTACTAAAACAAAGATGGCAGCTGTAAATACTTTTTGTAACAGTCTGTCCTGTAGAGGGATTGACAGTATTTTCTTTTATTATTTTAAGAGCAGATACTGATAAGTGGTACTTAAGAATATGGATAACGTAAAAGTCTAAGTGCAAAGTTTGGAAAAGTTAGACAAATTTTGCTTTGGTTTAATGTTATTTCTGGTTAATAATGGTTGAATTTAAATGTATTGTTTTAGGTGATGTGCTTTAGTTTGGGACGATTTTCAAAATCAGTTCCTTGCCGCTAGTTTCATATCTGATTGCATATGTGAGGCACAATCTGGCAGTCTGTCCAGATACCAGAGGGACGGCCATCATTCCTTTGTCTTCCACACTGTGAAGCAGCACTGCTACTCTCACACAGAAATCTTAAGCTAAGCTGAGGCGAACACTGGAGGCTGCGTGCACACACCAAATTGGCCCAGACCCTTCCACAAAGCACTGGACGACCACACTCACAAACACACACACACACACACACAGCACGGCGTAATCTCCTGCTGACCTACACGCAGCCTTTCAAAGAGAGTGAGAAGATGTGTGTGTGGCTCAAACGTCACAACGTGACTGCGCTCTTCCTCAGCATGGTGGGCTTCTAGATGTTTTTAGGTGCTCATACTGTAGGGGTTAAACCCTGCCCTTCTCCTTTCCTCTGTGTCCTCATGCCTAATGCCGCCTACCTCGCTAACCTCTCCTCTTGTCAACAATTTTTGCATTGCTTTTTATACGCCATAAAATTCAGCAATATTCCTATTTCTGTGCATTAACCCATTTGTGGTCGGTGCGCCAGGCTACCAAGCAAATCCTGTGTCCTGTGATGTTGGGTGTAAATTAAGATAAAGGGAGAAACCACTGAGGTTGCAATTGTCTCACCAAAGTAATTAGCTTTTGTTTGTTAAAATGATGGTGATTTTCAGATTGAATCAGTGCAGCTGAAATGTGAATTTGGCTATATTTAATAGGAAATTGGGGTTCTTTGTCCTTGACGGGTGATTGCAGAAAAAATTCTAAGCATGGATTTAGATATATGGTTGAGTGTTTCTTCTATTGAAGTTTCATTCACAAAAATGGTTAAAATTTGAGTAGTGGATAAGCAAAAATGCTGTCGGTGTCAATAGTTCACTCATAAAATTGTCAAACTTCACAAAAATCAGCAAAAAAACAGTAGCTATAAAACTGACACAAGGAGGTTCTGGTTCCTTGTGTTCCTCTTTAACCTGAGGAGATTCTGGTTCCTCCTGTTCCACGTTCTTTTGGCATTTTCTTGATGAGTGATATTGTAGCTAAAGAGTCGATATCTGGCTTCTAATCTTATTTTTTCACGACAGAGTTCAGCAGAACTACAGTGAGTTGAGATTAAAAACCTGTGCTTGACCTGTGAAAATCCATTTGACTGCAGTAGTTCAAGGTTTCTGTCCTGTTGCACCATCACCCTCACAGCGTGGAACTCTGGATGTTTAAGGTCGGTTTTATTCCTTACCCAAATACTAAAAACATTTCATATTTATACTCAGTTACCTTTTGACATGGCACTTCATTTTAAAGTAGCTTGACAATAAAAAGCTCAGTAATCTTGACAATATTTTGTAGATATCACAACAATAATATGTAATGAGTATGGTGCAATTCTCTGCAGTCAATATACAGGCGAATAATTAACTAAATATAAAGTCTTAACCTTCCTCCCCCTTTGCTAGCACTGTTAGTATTTCTGCTACCTCTTCCTCCGCCATTTGCTAGCTACCTCTTCTAGAACTCTTGCTATCTGCTACCTCTCTGCACACCCCTTTGCTACCTCTTGTTCCCATTTCCTTTTATTTCATTTTCTCTGTCCTGCGCCCACATGACTGCTATATCCACTGACTGTTGCCCTCTTCTCCCTCTGTTGGAAGAGGAAAACACACAAACACAATGGATGGTCATTTACAGGTACATCTCAAAAAATTAGAATATCATAAAAAAATTCAATATTTTTTGTCACTCATTTCAGAAAGTGAAACCCATATATAGTGTAGAGAGAGAAATGAGCAGGCGAGGCAGTGAGCTGGATCAGAGTGGGCTTTATTCTCTCTCTCTATCCATAAGTCAACAAGAAGCTTAACCCAGGTCAATGGGCATCTCTCTTTTATACCTTACATCCTCGCCTAGCGACCTGGGGGGTTCACACCACAATACACACAATTACAATCTACGTTGTCACCAAGCTTGTTGGTGCATTATCATGCAGTCCGGTAGAGAAGGCACATTATCATTCAGTCTGGTGGAGAAGCCACAGTCTGCCCTGCATATCCGCCTAACAGCTTTTTAGTATCTCGACCCCCCGTCGGCTTCTCTCCTCCTGTGCCATTCAGTCTGAGTGAAGAATGTAACGTCTAGGTTCCCCACACCAGATTCATTACACAGAAACTGATATATTTCAAGTGTTCAACCTTCAGCTCGTCTGCATTGTTGGGTCTGGTGTCTCTCATCTTCCTCTTGACAATACTCCATAGATTCTCAGGAATCAGGTCAGGAGATTTTGCTGGCCAATCAAACACAGTGATACCGTGGTCATTAAACCAGGTTTTGATACTTTTGGCAGTGTGTGTGTGTGTGTGTGGGGGGGGGGGGGGCAAGTCCTGCTGGAGCATGAAGTGCTCTAAAATTTCCTGGTAGATGACTGCGCTGACTTTGATCTTGATAAAACACGGTGGACAAACACCAGCAGATGGCCTCTGTTCAGATAAAAGTAAATTTTGAATTTCATTTGGAAATCAAAGTCCCAGAGTCTGGAGAAAGAGTGGAGAGGCACAGAATCTAAGTTGCTTGAGGTTTAGTGTGAAGTTTCCACAGTCAGTGATGAAGTGAGGAACCATGTCATCAGCTAGTGTTGGACCACTGTGTTTCAAGACCAAAGTCAGCGCAGTCGTCTACCAGGAAATTTTAGAGCACTTCATGCTTCCCTCTGCTGACAAGGTTTATGGAGAAGCTGATTTCACTTTCCAGCAGGACTTGGCACCCCCACACACTGCCAAAAGTATCAAAACCTGGTTTAATGACCATGGCATCACTGTGTTTGACTGGCCAGCAAACTCTCCTGACCTAAACCCCATAGGGAATCTATGGAGTATTGTCAAGAGGAAGATGAGAGACGCCAGACCCAACAATGCAGACGAGCTGAAGGTCACGATCAAAGCAGCCTGGACCTTCATAACACCTCAGCAGTGCCACAGGCTGATCACCTCCATGCCACGACCCATTGATACAGTAATTAATCCAAAATATGCCCCAACCAAGTATTGAGTGTGTACATGGACATACTTTTCAGCCGGCCAACATTTCTATTAAAAAAAACAAACAATTTTTTTAAAATTAATTTTATGTAATATTCTAATTTTTTGAGAAACTGAATTTGGGGTTTTCATGTGCTGTAAGCCGTAATCGTCAAAATTAAAATAAACACTTGAAATAGATCACTCTCTGTGTAATGAATCTATATAATATATAGGTTTCACTGTCTGAAATGAGTGACAAAAAATATTGAACTTTTTCATGATATTGTAATTTTTTGAGATGTACCTGTACTCACACTTGTTTTAACTGCACCCTCATTTCCTGTTCCACATCTTCCCAGGCTTATGTAATATCGCTTAAAATATGACAGGATTTCCCTTACATATATTATCTTTAATGGATACTTTTTGTGTTAATGATAATGTATTTTAAGGAAGCTTTGTGTAGATGGAAGTTTTGTTCTTTGTAGCATTTGTTTGGGTTTTTTTCTTTTTTTTTTAATTTTGTATGGGGTCTGTTGGTACTTGGACCTAGACACTGTCGAATAAACTGTTTTTTATGAGGTTGGCATCCCAGTGTTTTTTCTCTTCAGACAATATGATTTGCAGTTACAAAAACATCTGTACTAAAATTTGGCCATGGCTTCTCGTTCTGATTTTTTTTTAACCTTACTGTCATCAGCAGTGACGTCTCTTGTGTAAAAGTGTGTGTGTGTGTGTGGGGGGGGGTTACCAAAAGCTCGCTACCTAGAGAGTACAGGGTTTCTTGAGTCGGTAAACCAACCATCCATCCATCCATCTTCTTCCGCTTAATCCTTTTCAGGTCGAGTTGCTTTTAAAAAGAAACCTGAAATACACACGTGGACAAAATTGTTGGTACCCCTCTGTTAACCCCTTGCACTCCGGTCAATTTCCCTAAAAACGCCAAAAAATAACGTACCCAAAGTAAATCAAAAGCTGTTCTTCAACCCTTTGCAGCATCTTCATGGGGTTGGTCTCATTTAAAAGAAAACACTTTGAATTTTTTGGCAAAACAGTCATAATCTCTCTTAAGTGCTCCGGCCACTGAGTAACAGTCATCTAAACATATTGAACTTGAAGAAAATAAAGTTCGCCTGGGTGTTTTTTTGGATACAAATGCTTGCAAATAACACACAGCTTCAGATCCGGGCTGGAAAAAGCAACAGAAATGTAGAACCAAGTGTTATCCAGCTGAGGTCAAAATTTTGTAACAATACCACAAAAAAGGAATATATTACAAAGTTTTGTTCTCAGGTTGTTCCCAGGCGTTTTTGAACTGTGCCAAATGGCACAGTTTGGAAAAACGTCTGTAACTTTTGAATGATTCAGTATAGAATCTTGATTTTGGGCTCTAATGAAAGGTGACACTCAGGGCTGTGTGTGTGCCGCTACAGAGGATGGACATCGCCCGTTGCGCCGTGGTCTACTACGCACAGCTGTAATTTACCGGTCGGTCACAAGTCATTTTTGATTACAATTTTCAGGGATAAAGAATAATTTAGCATATAACACTTACCTGTTCACAACAGCAGCGTAGCTGGCGAACTTCTCTTCCTCATTGTCAGACGAACATGAAGCTGGTCCGCATATTACGGACTCGTGGTTCTGGTCTTGCGACCCGGTCAAAACATAATTCCATTATTGCGGTTTTGCGCT
Source organism: Pholidichthys leucotaenia (assembly GCA_020510985.1). NCBI lineage: Eukaryota > Metazoa > Chordata > Actinopteri > Cichliformes > Pholidichthyidae > Pholidichthys > Pholidichthys leucotaenia. Next base: position 72,118,142 of record CM035849.1, read on the forward strand.
TCCATGATTGCGGTTTTGGCGAACGATTTTTCAAAACAAATAACAGTAGTAATAAAAAAACACTGGCGAATGCGTGTGTGTCACCCAGAACTTCGTCGTCGGCCTCCGTCGGTCTATGATGACTATGGAAGAGAATCCTAAACGTCTACTCTGCTGGGACAGCACCGCCTGTGGCTGAACAGGCCGATGCGCGAATGGCAGTCCCTGTCACACAGGTTGCACTTGTGGGTGGTCTCTGTGCTACTGGGTCTGTGGCGGTTCTTCCTGCGGGTCCTTTTTTCATCTGCTGCAGCAGTCAGTCTCTCTTCACCCAGCCTTACACAAAACAGCTTTCGAACTTATGTGCTTCAATTGGCTTGCTGCATTCGCAGCCATTGGTAGGCGGGTCCTTCTTGCTAGGTTTTCAGTCATTGGTTCTTCAAGGTTTCAGAAACCCAATTCAAGGCTCTTATTAGTCGAATGAGAGGTCAATCACATCTAATCTGTTCGCGGCTGTGTCTGTAGTGGAAGAACGGAAATGCAGCTTTTTTTTTTCCCAGTGCGCTCTAGGACGCAGCGCCCTCGTGCGCTCTAGGACGCAGAGGCGTGCCCGCCCGCGGTACACCAGAGTGCAAGAGGTTAATGAAAGAAAAAACCCACAATGGTCACAGAAATAACTTGAATCTGGCAAAAGTGGTAATAAATAAAAATTCTATGAAAATTAACCATTGAAAATCAGACAGTGCTTTTGAATTGTGGTTCAACAGAATTATTTAAAAAAAACAAACTCATGAAACAGACCTGGACAAAAATGATGGTACCCTTAACTTAATATTTTGTTGCACAACCTTTTGAGGCAATCACTGCAATCAAACGATTTCTGTAACTGTCAATGAGACTTCTGCACCTCTCAGCAGGTATTTTGGCCCACTCCTCATGACCAAACTGCTCCATTTGTCTCAGGTTTGAAGGGTGCCTTCTCCAGACGGCATGTTTCAGCTCCTTCCACAGATGTTCAATAGGATTTAGATCAGGGCTCATAGAAGGCCACTTTAGAATAGTCCAGTGTTTCGCTCTTAGCCATTCTTGAGTGTTTTTAGCTGTGTGTTTTGGGTCATTATCCTGTTGCAAGACCCATGACCTGCAACTGAGACCAAGCTGTCTGACACTGGGCAGCACATTTCTCTCTAGAATACCTTGATAGTCTTGAGATTTCATTGTACCCTGTACAGATTCAAGACACCCTGTGCCAGATGCAGCAATGCAGCCCCAGAACATAACACAACTTCCTCCATGTTTCACAGTAGGGACAGTGTTCTTTTCTTGGTATGCTTCATTTTTGCGTCTGTGAACATAGCACTGATGTGCCTTGCCAAAAAGTTGCAGTTTTGTCTCGTCTGTCCATAGGACATTCTCCCAGAAGCTTTGTGGCTTGTCAACATGCAGTTTGGCAAATTCCAGTCTGGCTTTTTTATGATTTGTTTTCAACAGTGGTGTCCTCCTTAGTCGTCTCCCATGAAGTCCACTTTGGCTCAAACGACGATGGATGGTGCGATCTGACACTGATGTACCTTGACCTTGGAGTTCACCATGAATGTGTTTAGAGGTTGTTCTGGGCTCTTTTGTTACCATTTGTATTATCCATCTCTTCCATTTTTCATCAAGTTTCCTCCTGCGGCCACGTCCAGGGAGATTGGCTACAGTCCCGTGGATCTTAAATTTCTGAATAATATGTGCAACTGTAATCACAGGAACATCAAGCTGCTTGGAGATGGTCTCATATCCTTTACCTTTAACATGCTTGTCTATAATTTTCTTTCTAATCTCCTGAGACAACTCTCTCCTTTGCTTCCTCTGGTCCATGTTTAGTGTGGTACCCACCATGTCACCAAACAGCACAGTGACTACTTGTCACCCTTTAAATAGGCCAACTGACTGATTACAAGTTTGTAGACACCTGTGATGTTAATTAGAGGACACATCTTGGTTGAACATGTCCCTATGGTCACATTATTTTCAATCTTTTCTAGGGGTACCACCATTTTTGTCCAGGCCTGTTTGATGAGTTTGTTTTTTAAAATAATTCTGTTGAACCACAATTCAAAAGCATTGTCTGAGTTTCATTGGTTAATTTTCATAGAATTTTTATTTATTACCACTTTTGTCAGATTCAAGTTATTTCTGTGACCACTGTGGGTTTTTCTTTCATTAACAGAGGGGTACCAACAATTTTGTCCACATGTGTATTACTGTGATTTTCTTTTCTATCAAGTCTAGGATCAAGGAAGTATATCACTCATAGACCAGCCTGAATATTAAAGTTAAAACTCTTTTATATGAAATAAGAGTTGAGTCCAGATCCTGCCCCCCCCCCCCAAATATAACCGCAATGGCAATAACCCAGTATATAATAAGCTAAGCTGGACAGATCTATGCAGAACTTTGGGCCCCTTTTTTTGGGGGGGGGGCATATTTTGATAATTATTTTAATTGAAATTATTTTAAAATCACTGCAGGGTATGATGGGAAAAGAACCATTACCTGCAAACATTAATGCACAGTTCCTTCTTATTTCACAAAGTTAACAAAAAATACAAGCCAAGATCTAAATCACCTCAATAGGGATGTTAACAGTTGTCATTAGGAAGTGGCAGCTGGTGGCAGCTTGTGCACTCAACAACCATAGGTTCCTCTAAGCAGCCATGTAAGATGCTGAAAATCCAAGTCGTTGATGCCCGCAGTGCATGGGAAGGCTACAAGTAGATAGTGAAGCATTTTCAACATGTAATTTCAACAGTTGGGGGTAACTGTGCAGGTCAAAATGAGATCTGAAAGACCAAGAAAATTCTTAGACAATAAGATGGCCAAAATGACAAATCCTAACCCCATTTGACTTCAGGAAGATTTAACAAACTCGAGGTGGTGCATCATTCCACTTTGCAGCAATACTTGTACAAAAAAAAGACCTTACCTGTGTCCTCATTGTATAATCATTTGTTAAAAGTAAAGTGCAATAAAACATCCACAGAAGCTTGAGATGTTTTTGAAACAAGTGTTGTGCACTGTTTGAGTTAAAAATCAAAAATATGTTTGAAGGGGAAAAAAATGCATTTGGTGAAAATTACCCTTTTACTTCTAAGCATGGGGGTGGGTCTATCATGCTTTGAGGTTGTGTTGCAGCCAGTGGTGTAGGGAGCATTTCACAGTTAGAGGAAAGAATGAATTCCACTAAATACCAGCAAATTCTGGAAACAAGCATCACACCGTCTCTAAAAAGTTGAAGTTTGAAAAAGGAAAGGTTCTGCTACTGAATAATGGTACTAAGCATACTGTAGTATTCACCATGGGCTGCTTAAGGAGATGCAAGCTGAAAGTTTTGGAATGGCCTTCGTAGTTCCCAGACTTCAGCATCAATGAAAATCTGTGGCTAGATCTTAAGAGCTGTGCATGAAAGTGAAGTGCTGCTAAAACCGGTGTAATGTGAGCCCTTTTCTTAGTGTGCGTTAAGTCTAGCAGCCGAATTTTGAACAACCTGGAGGCGTTGAAGATGCTTTTGGCTCAGTCAAGTAAAAAGACTATTACAATAGTCTTAAGCGAGAAGAAATAAAAGCATGTATAATCATCTCAAGTTCCACCTTCGACACCAGGGTTCTCAACTTAGAAATATTCTTCAGATGGAAGAAACAATTTCCAATTAATTGATGGCAGCGCGGTGGCGGAGTGGTTAGCACTGTGGCAGCACAGTAACTCACCCTTGGTCGGAGGATCCTGGGTTCGATCCCAGCCCCCGCCCAACAGTGATCTGTGGAGTTTGCATGTTCTCCCCGTGTCTGCGTGGGTTTACTCTGGGATTTCTCCGGTTTCCTCCCACATGCCAAAAACATGCAAGTTAGGTTAATTGGCATCAAAACTGGGGATTCTAAATTGTCCTTAGGTATGACTGTGAGAGTGAATGGTTGTCTGTCTCTCTGTGTTGGCCCTGCGATGGACTGGCGATCTGTCCAGGGTGTACCCTGCCTCTCGCCCAAAGATAGGCTCCAGCCCCCCACCCCCGTGACCCGAAAAGGATTAAGCGGAAGATGATGAATGAATGAATGATTACTGTGGTGCTCAAGAGACATAGCAGAGTCAAAACTAACACCAAGATTCCGAAGACTCACCTGGATAGAGGAACCAAGGCAACCCATGTGGTGCTTCATAAGTGGAATCTTGTTTTCAGGAGTGATAATTAATGTTTCTGGCTTGTCTGAGTTAAGCTGAAAAAGTTTGCACTTAACCACTGTTTGATGTTAGATAAGTAGTTCAAGATGACAGCATGTGAAACTCACTCTTTAAAAGAACAATACAACTGAATATCAGCGTAAGTATGATAAGAAACATCATATGCATTCAGGACAAATCAAGAATATTGCAGAACTACAAATCTTTTGCAAGGAAAAAAAAAAAAAAAAACTAAGTATGGCAGAAATATTCACAATCCTAAAGTAAAAGAATGGGTTTGTAGGATTTGTGCTGAGGACTGTTACTGTATTTTCCTGTCATCATGTTCATGTTTTTTACAAGTAGCAGCACCAGGAGGAGAAACTGGATAATCTGGGCCTTCCTTTTGTTTTGGGATTGGGGACACTGCTTAAAAAACATCTGCACATGATTCATTGATTGTGTAAATTATTGTTTGTAGTGACATCACGGGCTAATCTAGCTATTAACCTTTGGTAGAATAAAATGCATGCAGAAATTGATGGTTCGTAAAAGTGCATACTTACTGGCAGATTATTTTCTTTTAAACACGGGAATTGTAACCCCAACAGCCCACATACAGCATGGAAAATAAGGAACACAACATTTTTCTCATTAAACTTGTGTTTCTGACAGAGCCATTGACCTGAGATTTTCACCAAATAACAGTAACAACCCAAGTAATCCATACATACAGTGCATCTGGAAAGTATTCACAGCGCATCACTTTTTCCATATTCTGTTACAGCCTTCTTTCAGAATGGATTAATTTCATTTTTTCCTCAAAAACACAGTACCCCATAATGACGACGTGAAAAAAAGGTTGGGATGTTTTTTTGCAAATTTATTTTTAAAAAAAAACTAAACAAAACTCAAATCACATGTACATAAGTACCCCATAATGACGATGTGAAAAAAGGTTGGGATGTTTTTTAGATCTTTGCAAATTTATTTAAAAAAAAAAATTAAATCACATGTACATAAGCATTCACAGCCTCGGCCAAATACTTTGTTGATGCACCTTTGGCAGCAATTACAGCCTCAAGTCATTTTGAATATGATGCCACAAGCTTGGCACACCTATCTTTGGGCTGTTTGGCCCATTCCTCTTTACAACACCTCTCAAGCTCCATCAGGCTGGATGGGAAGTGTCTGTGAACAGCCATTTTCAGATCTCTCCAGAGATGTTCAGTTGGATTCAAGTCTGGGCTCTGGCTGGGCCACTCAAGGACATTCACAGAGTTGTCTTGAAGCCACTCCTTTGATATCTTGGCTGTGTGCCTAGGGTCGTTGTCCTGCTGAAAGATGAGCCGTCGCCCCAGTCTGAGGTCAGGACCGCTCTGAAGCAGGTTTTAATCCAGGATATGTCTGTGCATTGCTGCATTCATCTTTCCTTCTATCCTGACTAGTCTCCCAGTTCCTGCCGCTGAAAAACATCCCCACAGCATGATGTTTCCACCACCGTGCTTCACTGTAGGGATGGTATTGGCCTGGTGATGAGTGATGCCTGATTTCCTCCAAACAAGTTAAATTTTTGTCTCATCAGACCAGAGAATTTTGTTTCTCATGGCTTGAGCGTCCTTGAGGTGCCTTTTGCCAAACTCCAGGGGGCTGCCATGTGCCCTTTACTAAGGAGTGGCTTCCGTCTGGCCACTCTACCATACAGGCTTGATTGGTGGATTGCTGCAGAGATGGTTGTCCTTCTAGAAGGTTCTTCTCTCTCCACAGAGGAACGCTGGAGCTCTGACAGCATGACCATCGGATTCTTGGTCACCTCCCTGATTAAGGTCCTTCTCACCCAGTCGCTCAGTTTAGATGGCCAGCAAGCTCTAGGATGAGTCCAGGTAGTTCCAAACTTCTTCCATTTACAGATGATGGAGGTCACTGTGCTCATTGGGACCTTCAAAGCAGCAGAAGTTTTTCTGTACCCTTCCCCAGATTTGCGCCTTGAGACAATCCTGTCTCGGAGGTCTACAGACAATTCCTTTGACTTCATGCTTGGTTTGTGCTCTGACATGCACTGTCAACTGTGGGACCTTATATAGATAGGTGTGTGCCTTTCCAAATCATGTCCAATCAACTGAATTTACCACAGGTGGACTCCCAATTAAGCTGTAGAAACATCTCGAGGATCATCAGTGGAAACAGGATGCACCTGAGCTCAATTTTGAGATTTATGGCAAAGGCTGTGAATACTTATGCACATGTGATTTCTTGGTTTTTTTTATTTTTAATAAATTTGCAAAAAATCTAAAAAAAAAAAAAAAAAACAACTTTTCACATCATTATGGGGTATTGTGTGTCAAATTTTGAGGAAAAACTAATTTTAATCCCTTTTGGAATAAGGCTGTAACATACCAAAATGTGGAAAACGTGAAGTACTGTGAATACTTTACAGATGCACTGTACAAAGAAATCAAGGCAACTGTGTACACAAAACAAGTTATTCATAAAGTGGAATGACACAGGGAAAAAGAGGTGCAAAAAGGCATAGAAAGCAAAGAAACCAGCTGAAATCCATCAGAATTTTGGAAACCATCCCATCTCCCATCTGCAAATTAATTCCAGCTGGTCCAGTCCCGACTGATAGCCTTAAAAAAGGTCTGTGAATGTCAGCTTGTCACACTACAAAGAACTCATGATGGGTAGAAGCAAAGAGCTCTCTTTAGACCTTCACAACCTGATTGTTGCAAAACATAATGATGGCATTGGTTACAGGTGCATTTCTAAACTGCTGAATATTCCAGTGAGCACTGTTGGAGCCATCATTCAGAAGTGGAAAGAACAACATTTTACCATAAACCGGCCACGACCAGGAACTCTGCACACGATTTCTGACAATGGAGTCTAAAGAATTACCAGAACAGTTATCCAAGAGCCAAAGACCACTCGTGGAGAGCTCCAGAAAGACCTGGAGTTGGCAGGTACTGCTGTTTCAAAGAAGACAATAATGCACTCAACCGACACGGGCTCTATGCCTGCTCACCTTGCAAGACTCCATTGCTGAAGAAAAAGCATGTTGAAACTTGTTTAAAGTTTGCTGCACAGCATTTGGACAAGCCAGTAAAATACTGGGAGAATATAGTCTGCTTAGATGAGACCAAAATTGAATGTTTTGGATGCCACAACACGGCATGTTTGGAGGAGAAATGGCGTTGCACATCAGCCCAAAAACGCCATACCAACAGTGAAGTTTGGAGGTGGGAGCATCATGGTGTGGGGGTGTTTTTCAGCACATTGTACAGGCAGACTTCATATAATTGAAGGAAAGATGAATGGACAAATGTACAGAGACATCCTTGATAAGAACCTGTTGGCATCTGCCAAGATGCTGAAGATGAAACGAGGGTGGACATTTCAGCAAAACAGTGATCCCAAACACAGCCAATGAAACTCAGCTGGCTCCAGAAAAGGACAACAAAGCTGCTAGAATGGCTCAGTCAGTCACCTGACCTGAATCCAATTGAAAATCTATGGAACGAACTGAAGATCAGAGTTCATAGAAGACACCCATGAAATCTTTAAAGATTTAAAGACAGTTTGTGTGGGCGAATGGGCTAAAATCACTCCTGAGCAATGCCTGTGTCTAGTTTCTCCATACAGGAAGCTGTTATCACCAACAAAGGCTTTTCTACTAAATATTAAATGAATTTCACCAAGCGTGTTCACTACTTGCTAGTGCAGTGCCCGGTCATATGACCATATAAGGAGTTGTTCATTTCCTGCTCAACTCCTTATAAGGTGTTGTTCAGAGGACACAGACACACTATGATCCGATATGAGTTCAGGTGACTATACGAGTTGTTCAGTACGACACCTAATAAGGAGCTGTGCCTAGTCACATGACCATATACAGAGTTGTACAGAGTATGTTCAGTTCCTGCTGAACTGAACAATATCTTTAAACTTACTTTGATCTCTCTGACATAAAGACACTGTTCTGATATGAGGTCATGTGACCATATAAGGAGTTGTTAAGAACTTGTTCAGAAGTGGTTCTTATATGGTCACATCAACATATAAGGAGTTCCTGCTGGGTTTTTAACTGCTTTTATGATCAGGACCATATAAGGAGGAAATGGGTCTTCCTTAGAAGAATATTAATATTAATTGAACAGACAGACTGACAGAGACGAAGAATCCTTGCATTAGTACAGTGCATCCGGAAAATATTCACAGCTCTTCACTTTTTCCACATTTTGTTATGTTGCAGCCTTATTTCAGAATTGTACACACAATACCCCATAATGACAATGTGAAAAAGATTTTTTTTTGGGGGGGGGATTTTTGCAAAATTATTAAAAATTTAAAAAAAAACTAAGAAAACACATGTACATAAGTATTCACAGCCTTTGCTCAATACTTTGTTGATGCACCTTTGGTAGCAATTACAGCTTTAAGTCTTTTTGAATATGATGCCACAAGCTTGGCACACCTATTTTTGTGCAGTTTTTCCCATTCCTCTTTGCAGCACCACTTAAGCTCCATCAGGTTGGGTGGGAAGCGTCGGTGCACAGCCTTTTTCAGATCTCTACAGAGATGTTCAATTGGATTCAAGTCTGGGCTCTGGCTGGGCCACTCAAGGACATTCACAGAGTTGTCCTAAAGCCACTCCTTTGGTATCTCGGCTGTGTGTTTAGGGTCGTTGTCCTACTGAAAGATGAACAGTCGCCCCAATCTGAGGTCAAGAGCACTGGAGCAGGTTTTCATCCAGGATGTCTCTGTACATTGCTGCATTCATCTTTCCCTCTATCCTGACTAGTCTACCAGTTCTTGCCGCTGAAAAACATCCCCACAGCATGATGCTGCCATCCCTATTGCCTATTGCCGTGGTTATGAGCGGTGCCTGGTTTTCTCCAAACATGACGCCTGGCATTCATGCAAAAGAGTTCAATCTTTGTCTTATCAGACCAGAGAATTTTGTTTCCATGGTCTGAGAGTCCTTCAGGTGCCTTTTGGCAAACTGCAGGCAGGCTGCCATGTGCCTTTTACTAAGGAGTGGCTTCAGTCTGGCCACTCTACCATACAGGCCTGATTGATGGATTGCTGCAGAGATGGTTGTCCTTCTGGAAGGTTCTCCTCTCTCCACAGAGGAATGCTGGAGCTCTGACAGAGTAACCATTGGGTTCTTGGTCACCTCCCTGTCTAAGGTCCTTCTCCTCTGATCGCTCAGTTTAAACAGCTGGCCAGCTCTAGGAAGAGTCCTGGTGTTTCTGAACTTCTTCCATTTACAGATGATGGAGGCCACTGTGCTCATTGGGACCTTCAAAGCAGCAGGAATTTTTCTGTACCCTTCTCCAGATTTGTGCCTCGAGACAATCCTGTCTTGGAGGTCTACAGACAATTCTTTTGACTTCATTCAAGATTCAAAGGGTTTATTATTATGTGCACAGTTAAGAGCTGCGGCATTGATCCAAGGCCTAGTAAACAGGTGAGTGTATTGTGTATTTTTGATGTTATTTCAGCATTTTTATCGTGTAAATAATAGTTTAACATAGTAAATAGTATTTTTAGTAGTGATTGGGAAAGTTTGGGAGTATTTTTTTCACTGGCTTTTTTTTATTATTTTACTTATTTTTTTGTCAAAGCACCTGTCTATTGTTTTCTGATTTTGGCATTTTTACCGTGTAAATAGTAGTTTAGCCCTGGGCTCTGACTCTGTAGCATTTCTAACATTTTCACACGATTTCAGACCTTCTGTGCTTAAACAGGTCATTTTTTTTCTGGTGATTTTGTGCCATTTTCATGTAACTTTTTGTAAGTTTGCAGCCCTTTGCATAAGCAGTACGATCTGTGTTCTTCCACTTTTCCTCTGGTGCACTCCTGGTGCACAATTTGGGCTTCTCGTGTCTCGTCCTTTCATTCCTTCACAATATATACATATATATATTGTAAAGCTTCTGTGGAATCTACTGGATATTTTGGACAATTTTTACATTTTTCCTCCATTGTTCAGTTTGAATATCTTCATTTGTAAAGGACATTTAAAGGTAAGACAGCTGTGTTTCATATTAAACTATTTTCCTTCTTGCAATGCGCTTAACTTTGGTGTTATGTGTGTTTTAAAGGTATGATGACACATTTTTGACTTCATCTAATTTTTCAACACATAATACAATATAACAAAATAGGTTGGTCTGTGCAGTTCTAAGTGAAACAGGCTTTTTTCACGCAAATATCTGACGTTTTCATGAGCGCCATGTCACCAATTGCGTCAGTGGCTGAAAAATCCCCCGGCCATGTTGTAACATCATCAACAGAACACAGCGCTTGGCTGCCCATTGTACACACAGTATGGAAGCGGTAGAAAACATCGACGATGGTTCCAGCACGTGTAGTCTGGAATTGGTTTGTGTTGTCCAATCTTCAGACAATTATAGTTCCGAAGAATGGGAATTACAATGAAGAATCTGGGGGCATCAGACCGTATAGGTTTGAGCGGTGCCAAGCGAGTCAGACTGAGAGAGTGACAGTGGAGAGGCACACATGGCCTGCACAGCAGCAGCGACAAACACACAGCAGGGGAACACCAAGTGTTGTGCTTTTGTTAAAGATATTGCAACAAATTATTTGTTCATAAATATAATTTATGAACAATTTTTCAATAAAATCATAGCAGTGTATTCTCTATGGCTCAGGCATCAGGTTTATTATGTGTTATCTTTATTTATTTATGCATTATGTATTATCTGGTGAATCCTGCGCCTAAATCCATTCATCATGACCCTCCGTGTGCTCTTATGCAGGGCACGGAGAGGGAGGATGAAATAACGAGGATTTACGTGCAGGGTTCACCACAACACATTTAATACAGAAAGACAGACAATTCCCAAAAAGGTGAAGACGTACAAAAAAGACAAACACACTCACTGATGGCGTTCGGGGGCCGGCATCGCCCAGAGAATGAATGAGAGGAGACAAAGCCACAGGTGCGCCCCAGAGCCAACATCGCTTCAAGGACGCACGAGAACCACGGCGAACATGGAGTGACTAACACGTCGTGAGAGCGCTGAAAATACTGGCAGACTAACAGCACAGATGACAATACTATGGACCAGCAGTGCGTGAGTGGCAAACGGCAACTAAGTACACGCACTACTGGTGATGGTGTGGTGAGAAGCACCTGGGTGAGGACCGGGAAAGATGATCAGCGGGAGTTTGAATCAGCTGGTAATAATGATACAGGGGACATGGCCGGACCGGAGAGCGTCAGCATGTGATCACAGAAAGTAGATCAAAGCTGCATGTAAATCCATTAATCCTTCTCCTCCTCGTGCGGTCCTCCTGCATAAAAGTGCATGAGGAGCACACGAGGAGGCTTATGACAGTTGTAGCTGAAGCGTGTGATGTAGTCTTTCACGGCCTGCTGTTTATCTAAGCCTGCGACACAATGCGAAGGCATAGCCGTAAAATTAAAACAAGAAACGAGAGAAACTGTGAGCTACAAAGCTGCTGTCATTCCAGTGAACAACACTGGAATCCATTCTGTCGCTTATGTCATGGTGGTGCCCTCCTTCATTCGGTGGGCAGCACCACAGTCCAGTCAGTGGCTGTGGTTTTTTGATGAGAACTAGTTTATGCAGTTTATCCAACAGACTCTCATGATAAATTCTATATCAAGGATTCAGTGTACCCTGCCCAGTATGGGGTTACCGGGGCCCCACCCTGGAGCGAGGCCTGGGGGAGGGGCTCGATGGCTAGCGTCTGGTGGCCGGGTTTCCACCCATGGGACCCGGTTGGGCTCAGCCTGAAGGAGTTACATGGGTCCGCCCTCCAGTGGGCTCACGACCTGCAGGAGGGATCATGGGGGTCCGGTGCTATGTGGATTAGGTGGCGGTCAAAGGCGGAGACCTTGGCGGACTGATCCCAAGCTTTCTAAACTGGCTTTTGGTACGTGGAATGTCACCTCTCTGGTGGGGAAGGAGCCTGAGCTGGTGTATGAGGTTAGATATAGTCAGCCTCACCTCAACACACAGCTCCGGTTCCGGAACCAGTCTCCTGGACAGGGGCTGGAGCTTGGCCTTTTCTGGAGTTGCCCCGAGTGAGAGGCGACAAGCAGGGCTGGGTATTCTTGTATCCCCCCACCTTGTTGCCCCTATATTGGAGTTTCCCCCGCTGGATGAAAGGGTTGCTTCCCTGCGCCTTCGGGTTGGGAAACTGGACCTGACCATCATTTGTGTCTATGCACCAAATGATGTTTCGGAGTACCCACCCTTTTTGGAGTCTGTGACTGGGGTGCTGGAGGGTGCTCCTCTTGGAGACTCCATTGTCCTACTGGGGGACTTCAGTGCACACGTGGGCAACGACAGTGAAACTTGGAACGGGGTGATTGGGAGGAACGGCCTGCCCGATCTGAACCCGAGTGGTGTTCAGTTATTGGACTTCTGTACTAACCACAGTTTGTCCATAACGAACACCATGTTCAAGCATAAAGGTGTCCATATGTGCACCTGGCACCAGGACACCCTAGGTCGCAGGTTGATGATTGATTTTGTTATCGTGTCATCAGACCTGCGACCGTATGTCTTGGACACTCAGGTAAAGAGAGGTCCAGAGCTGTCAACTGATCACCACCTGGTGGTGAGTTGGATCTGATGGCAGGGGAGGAAGCCATTCAGACCTGGTAGACCCAAACGTATAGTGAGGGTGTGCTGGGAACGTCTGGCTGAGGCCCCTGTCCGGGAGGTCTTCAACTCCCACCTCCGGAAGAACTTCAACCACATTCCGAGGGAGTCTGGAGACATGGAGTCTGAATGGGCCATGTTCTCCACCTCTATTGTTGAAGCAGCGGCCAAGAGCTGCGGCCGCAAGGTGGTCGGTGCATCTCGTGGTGGCAACCCCTGAACCAAGTGGTGGACACCAGTGGTGAGGGAGGCCATTAAGCTGAAGAAGGAGTCCTATCAAGCTTGGTTGGCTTGTGGGACTCCCGAAGCAGCTGAGGTGTACCGGCAGGCCAAGCGGAGTGCAGCTCGGGTGGTTGCTGAAGAAAAAACCCGGGTATGGGAGGAGTTCCGTGAGGCAATGGAACAAGACTTTCGGTCGGCCTCAAAGAGATTCTGGCAAACTGTCCGGCGGCTCAGGAGGGGAAAGCAGCTCCCTGTCCACACTGTGTATGGTGCGGATGGGCCGCTGTTGACTTCGACTGGGGATATCATCGGGCGGTGGAAGGAATACTTCAAGGATCTCCTCAATCCCACTGATACGCCTTCCACAGAGGAAGCAGGATTTGCGGACGAGGGGGATGACTCGCCTATCACAGGGGCTGAGGTCGCCAAGGTGGTTAAAAATCTCCTTGGTGGCCGGGCCCCGGGGGTGGACGAGATTCGCCCTGAGTACCTCAAAGCCCTGGATGTTGTTGGGCTATCATGGTTGACACGCCTCTGCAACATTGCATGAAGGTCGGGGGCAGTGCCTTTGGCATGGCAAACCGGGGTGGTGGTTCCTCTCTTCAAAAAAGGGGACTGGAGGGTGTGCTCCAACTTTAGAGGGATCACACTCCTCAGCCTCCCTGGGAAGGTCTATGCCAAGGTACTGGAGAGGAGAGTCTGGCCGTTGGTCGAACCTCGGATTCAGGAAGAGCAATGTGGTTTTCGTCCTGGCCGTGGCACATCGGACCAGCTCTTTACCCTCTCGAGAATTCTCGAGGGTTCGTAGGAGTTTGCCCAACCAGTTTACATGTGTTTTGTGGACTTGAAGAAGGCATTTGACCACGTCCCTCATGGTTTTTTGTGGGGGGTGCTTCGGGAGTATTGGGTATTGGGCTTGTTGTACAAGCTATTCGGTCTCTGTACGACCATTGTGAGAGTTTGGTTCATATTGCCAACACTCGGTTGGACTCATTCCCAGTGAGAGTTGTACTCCGCCAAGGCTGCCCTTTGTCACCAATCCTGTTCATAATTTTTATGGATAATGGATAATTTTTATGGATAATTTTTATGGTTCTGGTTTGCCATGCCAAAGGCACTGCTCCCGACCTCCACGCAATTTTGCAGAGGCATGTCAACCATGACAGCCCAACAACATCCAGGGCCTTGAGGTACTCAGGGCAAATCTCGTTGACCCCCCGGGGTCCGGCCACCAAAGCGATTTTTAACCACCTTGGCGACTTCAGCCCCTGTGATAGGCGAGTCATCCCCCTCGTCCACAAACCCTGCTTCTTCTGTGGAAGGCGTATCAGTGGGATTGAGGAGATCCTCAAAGTATTCCTTCCACCACCCGACGATATCCCCAGTCAGAGTCAACAGTGCCCCATCTGCACCATACACAGTGTGGACAGGGAGCTGCTTCCTCCTCCTGAGCTGCCGGACAGTTTGCCAGAATCTCTTCGAGGCCGACCGAAAGTCTTGTTCCATGTCCTCACCAAACTCCTCCCATACCCGAGTTTTTACTTCAGCAGCCACCTGAGCTGCACTCCGCTTGGCCTGCCGGTACACCTCAGCTGCTTCGGGAGTCCCACAAGCCAACCAAGCTTGATAGGACTACTCCTTCGGCTTAATGGCCCCCCTCACCACTGGTGTCCACCACTTGGTTCAGGGGTTGCCACCACGGGATGCCCCAATGACCTTGCGGCTGCCACTCTTAGCCGCTGCCTCAACAATAGAGGTGGAGAACATGGCCCATTCAGACTCCATATCTCCAGACTCCCTCCGAATGTGGTTGAAGTTCTTCCGGAGATGGGAGTTGAAGACCTCCAGGACAGGGGCCTCAACCAGACGTTCCCAGCACACCCTCACTATACATTTTGGGTCTACCAGGTCTGAATGGCTTCCTCCCCTGCCATTGGATCCAACTCACCACCAGGTGATGATCAGTTGACAGCTCTGCACATCAGTTCTGCACATCCCAAGTGTCCAAAACATACGGTCACAGGTCTGATGACACGATAACAAAATCGACTTGCGACCTCGGGTATCCTGGTGCCAGGTGCACATATGGACACCCTTGTGCTTGAACATGGTGTTCGTTATGGACAAACTGTGGTTAGTACAGAAGTCCAATAACATAACTGAACACCACTCGGGTTCAGATCGGGCAGGCCGTTCCTCCCAATCATCCCCTTCCAGGTTTCACTGTTATTGCCCACGTGTGCATTGAAGTCCCCCAGTAGGACAATGGAGTCTCCAAGAGGAGCACCCTCCAGCACCCCACTCAGAGACTCCAAAAAGGGTGGGTACTCTGAAACATCATTTGGTGCATAGGCACAAATGATGGTCAGGATCAGTTTCCCAACCCGAAGGAGCAGGGAAACAACCCTTTTGCCCACCGGGGAAAACTCCAATATAGAGGCAGCAAGGTGGGGGGATACAAGAATACCCAGCCCTGCTCGTCGCCTCTCGTCCGGGGCAACTCCAGAGTAAGCCAAGCTCCAGCCCCTGTCCAGGAGACTGGTTCCGGAACCGGAGCTGTGTGTTGAGGTGAGGCCGACTATATTTAACCAGTATCTCTCAACCTCATACACCAGCTCAGGCTCCTTCCCCACCAGAGAGGTGACATTCCACGTACCAAAAGCCAGTTTAGAAAGCTTGGGATCAGTCCGCCAAGGTCTCCGCCTTTGACCACCACCTAATCCACATAGCACCGGACCCCCATGATCCCTCCTGCAGGTGGTGAACCCACTGGACGGCGGACCCATGTAACTCCTTCGGGCTGAGCCCGGCCGGGTCCCATGGGCGGAAACCCGACCACCAGACGCTAGCCATCGAGCCCCTCCCCCAGGCCTCGCTCCAGGGTGGGGCCCCGATAACCCCATGCCGGGCAGGGTACACTGAATCCTTGTTCTAGTACTGTATTTATCATGAGAGTCTGTTGGATCGTTCTTAGTCTGGCCCTTCACCCAGGACCAGTTTGTCTTGGGTGACCCTACCAGAGGCAAATTACCCTGGACAACATAGCTCCTGGGATCACTGGGGCACGTAAACCCCCCACCACGATAAGGTGACGATCCATGAGGGGACAGGGCATCCTGGCAGAACTAAAACATTATCTGCCACAGGTCTGTGGTCGACCACTCCCAGTTACACGGGGTGAGACTGGACATCCTGGCAGATACACACATCTGTCGCAAGGTCTGTGGTGGACTGTGCCAGTTGGTGTATTGTGACATGCACTACACAAAGAGCGGCGATAAACAAACCTATCATCTGGTCAGTTACTGCAACAGATACTGGAGAATCAGAATCAGAATCAGGTTTATTGCCATTGTTCATGTAGTACACAAACTAGGAATTTGTCTCGGTACAATGCTGCAACATTAAACATGATAAGATAAGAGAAATAAACTATACATGTAATAAAGTGTAGGATAAGATTAAGTGATACTGGTCAACAGTTAAAATATATATTAGCCAGCAGCAGATACTGTGGAGAACTATATAGTGCAGTCGGTAATGCAGGAAGAAAACAGTGATGATTGACATGAGTCTGGTTGAGCTGCTGTACATGGTGCACGAGAGTCACTTAGTGTTCAGCAGTCTAATGGCAGAGGGGAAGAAGCTGTTCATGTGACGGGAGGTTTTAGTCTGGATGGACCGAAGTCTTCTACCAGAGGGGAGGGGGGCAAACAGTACGTGACCAGGGTGTGAGGGATCGGCTATGATCCGGCCAGCACGCCTCCGGGTCCTGGAGATGTACAGATCCTGGAGAGATGGGAGCTTGCAGCCGATCACCTTCTCAGCAGTGCGCACGACGCGCTGCAGCCTTAGTCTGTCCCTGGCAGTGGCCAGGGACAGACTAAGATGGAGTCAGTTTGTCTTGGCTTGTCCTTGCCACTCATAATACCTTATCTGCCAAGATTGTGCCACTAGTCCAGCAAAAGCTAGCGGTATTCAAATGCTTTGCAAGCAGTTTCATGAAATGGTCAGTCAGAAAGCAACTCAGACCGGCTCGGACGTCACCCGGGCTAAAAAGGTCCACGCTGATCTGTTCACACTCCAACAGGCAGCAAAAAGTAAGCTCGGAGCAGGAAGACAAAAGAAGAGGAAAACAGCAGCCTTGTGTGTAGCAGAATGGAATGTACGCACTCTGTTGGACAGAACAACATCACAGCGCCCAGAAAGACAGACCGCGCGTGTGGCCCTGGAAATGAACAGGTACAATGTGGACATAGCTGCACTTAGTGAAACAAGATTGTCTGGATATGACGGCTTGGAAGACCATGGTTACAACTTCTTTTGGAGTGGGAAATCAACTCAAAAAAGGAGAGAAGCAGGAGTGGGCTTTGCAGTTAGCAAGGAGATAGCAGCAATGCTTGATGAGGAACCGGTGCCAATCAACAACAGGATAATGACTATGAGACTCCCACTACAGTGGAAGTTGTATGCCACATTCATCAGTGTATATGCCCCAACAATGACCAACACAGAGGAGGCAAAGGAAAAGTTCTACAGTGATTTACGTGAGACTATCAGGCGTGTACCGACTGATGACAGGCTGATTCTCGTTGGAGATTTTAATGCCAGAGTTGGTTTGGGCACTGAGAAATGGAAAGGAGTGCTGGGCAGTCATGGAGTAGGCAAGTGCAATGCTAATGGAGAACTTCTACTTGCACTATGCTCAGAGTACAACCTTGTGATAACCAACACTCTATTTAAGCACAAGGACACACACAAGAAGACATGGATGCACCCAAGATCCAAGCACTGGCACTTATTAGACTACATCATAGTCGGGCAGAGAGACATAAGAGATGTACTGGACACCAGAGCAATGAGAGGTGCAGACTGTGGTACTGATCATGTTATGCTGAGATCTAGATGAAGGATTTGCAGACAAAACCAGCACTGCAGGACGGGTGCAAAGCCACCACGGAAGCTAAACACCAGTGCACTGAAAGGCCAAAAGAAGCAGGAAGAACTTACACAGGAAATGGATGAAAACTTGAAAGACTGGGACAGCAACAACTCAGAGAATGACAGAGAAGAGAAATGGGCAACATTGAAGGATATGGTGTATCAGACTGCGAGTAATATATTAGGCCACCCTGAAAGTAAACATCAAGATTGGTTTGATGAGCATGATGAACATCTGAAGAAACTACTAGAAGCGAGGAATACAGCTAGGAAGGAAAACCTACAGTGTAACACAAGGTCAAAGAAGAAGAAATACTCAAAGGCTCAGAGTGAGCTACAGAAGTACACCAGAGAGATGAAGTCCAACTGGTGGGATGAAAAAGCGAAGGAACTCTCAAACTGCAGCAGACGGGAAGGACATGGAAACATTCTTCACAGGTTTGAGATAAATCTACGGCCCTCAACCAAGAGGATTGCTCCAACTAAAGCCTATGGATGGTGAAACGGTTTTGCAGGAGAAAGACAAGATCCTGGACAGATTTGCAGACCACTTTGACCAACTACTAAACAACCCTGGAGAGCTCACTGAAGAGGCTAAAGAAGCTCTAGTGCAGCGACCAGCTGTATCAAGTCTGGATGAACCACCAAATTTTGATGAACTAATGGCAGCTATCAGGACAACACAGGATAGTAAAGCTCCAGGAAGGGATGGAATTCCAGCAGAAGTGTGGAAATTTGGCAGTGTTCAGCTGACCAACTGCCTGCACAAGCTCATCCAAGAGATGTGGGATGCCCAGAAAGTACCTCAAGACTGAAAGGATGCAAGTATTGTGTCTTAGTTCAAGAAAGGTGACAGGAAAGATTGTGGAAATTACCGAGGTATATCACTGCTAGCCACTGTTGGTAAGATTCTCTCATGTGTACTACTGAACAGACACAATGAACACATCTCACAGAATGTACTACCAGAATCCCATTGCGGATTTAGAAGTGGAAGAAGCACAATGGACATGATTTTCTGCTTGAAACAGGTTCAAGAAAAGTGTATCGAACAGAACATGCCGCTTTATGTAGTCTTTATAGACTTCAGTAAAGCCTTCGATACAGTTTCGCGACAAAGACTTTGGCAGGTACTCAAGAAATATGGCTGTACAGAGAAGTTTGTCAGCCTAATTGAGGCACTCCAGACAGGTATGCAAGCAAATGTGGCAATGAGTGGTTCAGTATCTAAAGACTTTTCAGTAAGCAGTGGGGTGAAACAAGGGTGTGTGCTGGTGCCTACTCTCTTCTCGCTATATCTGGCAGCCATGTTTGAGGTGGCCTTCAAAGACACTTTAGAGGGAGTATAAATTCAATCAAACAAAGAAGCAGACTTGTTCAATGTGGCACAGTTTAAAGCCAAGAGTAAGACATCAATAAAGGTAGTAAGAGAAATGCTCTTTGCCGACGACAGTGCTCTAGTTGCACACAGTACGGAAGATCTGGAATCTTTAGTGGAGAAATTTGCAAGAGCAGCTAGCCTATTCAGCCTCAAAATCAACATCAAGAAGACAGAGTGCCTTTATCAACCACCAAAGTTCCAGTTATCAACATCACTACCAGAAGAAATCATCATTGGTACAGAGCCACTAGTCAAGTGCAAGACTTTAAAGTATCTTGGGAGTACTGTTTCAGAGAATGCTAGTCTGGAGGATGAACTATCTCTCAGAATGGAAAGAGTGAGCACTGTGTTTGGAAACTTGAGGGAGAGACTGTGGAACAATCGACATGTGTCTATCTGTGTGAAATGCAAAGTGTACAGAGCGACAGTACTGGCTATTCTATTGTACGGTGCTGAAACTTGGACTGTCTACAGAGTGCAGGTGAAGAAACTCCACGCGTGCATGATGAGACACCTTCGAGCCATAATGAACATCTCATGGAAAGACAAGATAGCCAACACTGAAGTGTTGAAACGAGCTGGTCTACCATCAATGGAGGACATGCTAATACAGATGAACCTGAGATTGCTCGGACATGTTGAGAGGATGGACCACCAGCGTCTCCCTCGGCAGTTACTCTACTCACAGTTATGCGAGAGCAAACACAATCAGAGTAGACCAAGGCTCAGATTTAAAGACACTGTAAAAAGAAACTTGAAGAAGTTGGATATAGACAGGAGTTCCTGGCAGCAGAAGGCTAAGGACAGAGCTGCGTGGAGGAATCTGATCAGACCTAAATGAAACAGTCATTGTCACCCACGACAGACTGCTATGATGATGATGATGACAGTTAAGAAATGCAACATTTCCTGAGCAATGAAATTCTTACTCTGCTCTCCGAATGAATACTAAGGTAATAGATACACATCTACTAATAAGGTAATAACACACCTTAATGTGAAATACTCATGAATACTAATAACACAAATTAGGCAATTAGGACACCTTAAACACACCTTAATACTAAATACTACTACTAATGAATAATAATAGCACACATTAAACAATTAGGACAGTTAAAGCAGTTAAACTAGAAGAAACAAGAAGAATGGAAATTGAAAATTCACTGGATGACTATAA
This sequence comes from Pholidichthys leucotaenia, assembly GCA_020510985.1. Classification (NCBI taxonomy): domain Eukaryota; kingdom Metazoa; phylum Chordata; class Actinopteri; order Cichliformes; family Pholidichthyidae; genus Pholidichthys; species Pholidichthys leucotaenia. The sequence goes on from CM035849.1 coordinate 72,138,708, forward strand.
TGGACAATGGTATATTAATATTGTTTGTTTTGATTTTGTGTACTTTATTGGTCCCTGGAGGGGAAATTCAGAGTGTCCACCTGGATGGATGAAGCAGCCACGGTACGGCGCTATCCCTTCACACACACATTCACACCTAGGGCCACTTTAGAGTCTCCAATTAACCTAACCTGCATGTTTTTGGCCTGTGGGAGGAGACCGGAGAAATCCTGGAGTAAACCCACGCAGACACGGGGAGAACATGCAAACTCCACACAGATCACTGTTGGTCAGGGGCTGGGATCGAACCCGGGATCCCATGTCCAAGGGTGAGTTGCTGTGCTGCCACAGTGCTAACCACAGCTCCACCGCACCACCCTGAACCTGAGATGGCATCAGCCTATGTACAATGTGCAAATGAGCAATGTACAAATTAGCACCCAGTGGGAGAATTTCTCTGTAATGATAATACCCAGTAGACTACAATGATAATTTAGCAGCAGAGATGATATGGACACGAGACGGGGTGAGACTCTGTTCACTGTGCAAGTGAGCAATGTGCAAATTTAGCAACCAGTGTGTGAATTCCTATTTGCAAAGCTGTGTACGGAGTTTATTTATACAGGAGTCTAATGGCAATGGGAAAGAAAATATTTTTTAGTCTGGATATCCTGCATTTCACACTTCTGTACCTCTGGCCTGAGGGTAGAAGTGAGAACATTCTGTGCTAGGGGTGGGTGGGGTCCTGGAGGATGGCAGCAGCTCTCCTTTGGACTCTGCGGTGGTAGATTCTCTACAGAGAGGGTGCTCTGACATGCATTGTCAACTGTGGGACCTTAGACAGGTGTGTGCCTTTCCAAATCATGTCCAATCAACTGAATTTACCACAGGTGGACTCCAGTTAAGCTGTAGAAACATCTCAAGGATCATCAGTGGAAACAGGATGCACCTGAGCTTAATTCTGAGCTTCATGGCAAAGGCTGTGCATACTTACAGTATGTACATATGATTTCTTAGTTTTTTATTTTTAATAAACTTGCAAAAATCTCAAAAAAAAAATTTTTTCGTTGTCATTATGGGGCTATTGTGTGTCGAATTTTGAGGAAAAGATGAATTTAATCCATTTTAGAATAAGGCTGTAACATAAAATGTGGAAAAAGTGAAGCGTTGTGAATACTTTCCAGATGAACAGTATGACAGCTCCCTTTTTTCCCCCTTGCCCTGTCAGGCAGCTTGGCAAGCAGAACAGGGATCTGTCACCCTGATTGTGCCAAAACAGATTTACTTTGCCAAGAGGAGCTTATACAGTACTTAACTGTGTATTGTATATTGTTGTAAACTCCTCCTGTAATAATTTTTAATACTTTATTTTAATTATTTTACCCATGGAAGACCCAACAGGATGGGAAAGAGGGAAAGGAAGTGTATGGAGGGGGGAAAAAAAGGGAGGGGAACAGACAGAAAAAACAAACAAACCAACAACTAAAACAAACAAAAGACAAACTGCTTCTTCCACTGAAGATGTCTCAACAAAAGTCTGGTTTCCGCACCTGTTTAAGGAGAGACACTTGTGTGTGTACGTCTGCGTGCATGTATATGAGAGCGCGTGCAAAATAAGTGTGTGCATGTGAGTGGTTTGTCAGGAATCATACGAAGCAGAGGGCCGGTCGCAGCAGCTCTCCCCCCAGGAACCCTGAGCAGGCAAGGCAGTGCCACCAACCCCCACAGGGCACAAACGTCCGAGGTCAGCAAGCCCCAGGAAAGCCAGGCATCTGCCCCCGGAGGGACGATCAAGGGAAGCCAGGTCGCTCGGCGGCTGCCGCGGCAAGCCCACACCCCCGGACCCGCCTGACCCCTACCTCCCTCAGCGGGGCCAACGCCCGCCCCCAGGCCCCAGGCACCAGGAAGCCAGCGACCCCACCCCGGGCCGGAGACCGGCCCGCGCCCCCCAGTGCAAGCCCCCCAGGTACCCCCACAGCGGGCCCGCCCCAGCGCCACTGCCGCACACCCTGGGGACCCCCATGCCCAAAGAAGTCCCCCCGCCCAGGGGAGCCCACATTGCCGAGAGGCACTACCCCCCCTTAATCCAGTACCTCCTGACTCACAAACACACCCCTCCCCACACCTTCACACCCACATGCTCCCATGCACACCCATGTGCACCAACTCCTTCTCACTCACCTGGACCAACCCTTTCTCTCTCACTCCTGTACCCATTCAAACTCACCCCTCATTCACCCTTGTTTCATAAGGTGGCTGCAAAGCAGATGCAGCGAGCCTGAACACGCATCAGTGCCCGGCAGTGACCGGGGAGACCGTCAGCGCAGGCCACAGAAGCAGACCCCCACCCCCAGCTCCCACCTGAGCGACTGATCAGCAGACCACCGCAGGTGCCCCGAGATGCCACTCGACATGCAAAGCGCCACACAAAACTGACCCACCATCACCACCTCCATTCATCACCCCCTCACTCTCACTTACGCTCATATTCAGTCCCCCTCTCACTCCCTTGGTTGTATCTATATGTTCAGTAGCACCCAGGGATTTTGACAACATGGATAGGTCCCAGGCTCCCCACCGGGCCCCCACGCCCCCAGCAGGAGTTGGGCAACAGGGGTGGGGGAAGGCCCCCTTCCCCCACACAAAACATGGTGGGTGTATGTCGGTTATATGATGTAGTTGTGTGTAAATGTGTGGACTACCAAAGTGGAATTAAAATTGGGGGGATAGTGATTGGAGCACCGCTAGCCACTGTGATGGGCAGTGGGGCCCCCATCCCCCCCAAGACCTCAATGTCTAAAATGCAATTAAAATTAAGGTGAGTGCAGCCCCACCGCACAGCAAAGATATCCCCTTCGCCGACACAGTGTGGCATACCCCCACCCCAAAGCCCTAAATGTATTCAAGAAGATGTATATTCCACCCAGAGTCAGGGGGAGGGGGAGAGCAGGAAATAAGACTGGGAGGGGGGCGGTCTAAAAGCGAGGCCGTCCCCCTCCAGAAGCCAGCTTGCAAACTGATTCATGAGGCCACCCACTGCCCCCAACAGCGGCACGCCACCCTGCAGCCACAGCCACCCCAGAGCAACCCGACGGAAACACAGCCACCAACCCACGCCAACGGCACCCCCCCAACCACCCCCAAGCACCAACACACACCCGCCGCCAATGACACCAGGGGACAATGTGACAAAGTGCCTCACCCCAGGACACAACAGCAGGGCAGCCGGGACAAGCAGGCCCCGAAATGCCAACCCCCATGCCACTAGATGGACTGCCCTGCCCCTGCCACCCAACAAAGTTCTCCTACCCATACACACATCCTCCACCCCCAGACATCCACCCACAGGTAATCGCACCCATACACACACATACCCCCACCCACCCACCATCATACATGCCCACCTACACCCACACCCAGCCCCACCTGCCCACTCACAACACACACACCCACTTCACATCCGCTCATACACAAGCCCCCACTCACACCCACTCTCATACACATACACACACACACATGCACACCCACACCCGCAGACCCCAGTGGACAGGGAGGGCGACCCAGGATGCAGGCACCTACCTCAGGGTGCTGCCAGGGCTCCAGGGAAAACACGACCCCACCGCTCAAGGATGCACCGGCGCATACCTGACCCCGGCCCGGGGGGAGAACGCCCCCCCTCCCCAGCACCCAGACCCAGACCCTCCCCCCCCCAGGAGGCGAGGCCAGCTGGCCGGCAGCCACAGTCCACCCCCCCGGCCCACCCTGCAGCACGCCCGACCAACCGCCCCCCCCAGGCCAGACAAACGGCCACCCCAGAACAGGCGCCCCGGACACCCGCGGTCGGGGCGCAGCCAGCCACCAGAGGCACCAAGGACAGTGAGCCACCTCTGCCACCCCTCAGGTTATAGAATTAATAAGCGGGGACAAGAGAGAATTGAATTCTGCCAATTGATTGTTTGAGGAGGCTTACAATCTCTCCAGGCTAATATAATCTAACAGTAAATTATTATAATAAGTCATGCATAAGTTATTTCTTGATTTCCAATTCATGAGGATAGTTTTCTTTGCGATGCATAAGGCAGTGAGAACCATGTGTGACATCCTTGCATCTATATTTATTTCACTTAAATCACCCAATATGCAAAGTGTGGGTGAGGATGGGACACTATACCCAAGCCATGCCGACAAGCCCTCACATGTCTTCTGCCAGAACTTTTGAACCGGTGCACAGGACCACATAGCATGCATATAGCTATCCGGGACGTTGCTGGTGCAGTGAGAGCAGATATTTGTGTGACTCGGGCCCATTTTGAACATCCTTTTTCCTGTGTAATGAATTCTATGTAGCTCTTTATACTGTATAAGTTGTAAGTTAGAGTTTTTAGTCATCTTAAAGGTGTTTAAACATATTTGTGTCCAGAAACTTTCCTCCTTATTGATCGATAGGTCTGTCTCCCATTTTGATATTGGAAGAGATACGGACTCATCCAGCTTTATAATAGTCCATGTATTTTCAATATCAATTCAGGGGAATGAAGATTTAGAAACTCTGCCACCTTAACTGGTGGCTCTAAATCTGTCAAGATTAAATCTTGCTTTTATTATGGATTTAAGCTGTTGGTATTCACAATACTTTTTGTCACTGATGTCATACTGTGACACTAGTTCCTGAAATTGGATAAAATTTCCACCTTGAGTAAGATGTTCTAAGTTATTTATTCCCTTCTCTTGCCATAGTGGAAATTTAATGTCCTCTTTTGTTGCAAGATGTCAGGATTATTCCAAATGGGCGTGAGTTTATAGGGGACGAGTGAAGACCACATTATTTTTAAAAATTTCCACCAAGCCGTCAGAGAGGAGCTGATATTAATACTTTTAAAACAGTCATGGCGTTTAATACAGGGACTTATAAAAGGTCAGTCAGTGATATTTAGCGACCCGCAGAGAGCCTGTTCAGCATCTAACCATGGGTTTCCTAGTGGGGTTGATTTTGTCCATTTTGAAAAAAAACTGCAGTCTATTGGCTAAAAAGTAATTAAAAAAAATTGGTAGATCTAAGCCTCCACACACTTTCGCTTTTTGAAGAGTTTTAAACTAATCCATGATGGTTTATCCTTCCATAAAAATTTACTTATATTTGAGTCTAGAGACTTAAACCAAGCCATTGATGGTTGGGTAGGAATCATTGAGAACAAATAGTTGATTTTAGGAAGGACCATCATTTTAACGGTTGCAACTCTTCCCATTAGTGATATACAGTAAGTAGTGTCCTCCAGCGCGTAAGGTCGCCTTGTATTGTTTTTAAAAGGGGAATGTGATTTAGTCGCAATAACTCTGAGAGCCTGGGGGAAATATCTATTCCTAAATATTTAACACTACCAAACTGTATTGGAATAGTAGATGTATTTGAGAAATTACAGTTTATAGGTAGAACTACTGATTTTCCCCAGTTAATAGAGTATTCTGATAATGATGAAAATTTATCCATGAGCGCCACTGTCTGAAGAAGAGATCTTTGTGAGTTTTCAAGGAAAGTCAATGTATCATCAACATATAGACTTATCTTGTGTTCTTTTTCTCCAGTTTGGATACCTCTGATATCAACATTTTGTCGCATGGCTTCTGCTAATGGTTCAATAAAGATGGTAAAAAGTGAGGGAGAGAGTGGACACCCCTGCCTAGTACCTCTCTGGAGATTAAAGCTTCGGGAAGTCTGATCATTTGTTCGGGCAGACGCAGCTGGATAGCTATATAGTGTTTTGATCCAGTTTATGAAAGATGAACCAAACCCAAACTTGTTTAACACCATAAAAAGAAATTTTCAGTTAACACGGTCAAAGGCTTTCTCTGCATCCAGGGACAAGATTGTAGTTTCTACGTTATTGATCTTGCAGTAGTCTATTAAATTAAATACCCTGCGTGTATTATTAACCGAGTGCCTACCCTTGATGAAACCTGTTTGATCTGGGTGTATAATAAACGGAATTATCCTTTCCAGTCTTTTGGCGAGAGCTTTGCAAATTATTTTAAGATTGACATTCATAAGTGAGATGGGATGGTAGCTGGATGGAAGCGTAGGTTCTTTTCCAGGTTTAAGGAGCAGGATAATACGAGCCAAATTCATATTTGGAGGAATTACATTATCTTCTTTAATTTGGTTCACCATTTTAAAGAAAATAGGTGCCATCACAGGCCAAAATTCTTTATAAAATTCTTCTTGGAAAACCATCTGGCTCCGGAGATGACAGCTCCCTTATGGATGTTCAATAAAGATTTCCCCTCCTAAACTTCCACATATCCAGGGAGGCTGAAATTTACAGGGGTTATTGGGCTTAATATTATAGCCATAAATGCAAATATTCAGCCCCCAAATCCCAGTGGTTATACCCTTTCAACCTCTGTGTTCATTGAATAGCTTCCCTTTGGATATTCATTAAAGATTTCCCCTCCTAATCTTCCACATATCCAGGAAGGCTGAGATTCGGGGAGGCACGTCCTCATAACCTCAGCAAAGCACGTATCAAATCTGAGTTCAGTCTGAGAAATGGTTCAAGAGATTTGCGTGGAACAGACAGAATGACACACACAATGACAAACACAGACAGAGAATCCTTGCATTATAATATGATTCCTTGTGTCATTCCACTTTATTAAATATAATTGGTTTTGTGAACACAGTTGCCTTGATTTCTTTGTATATATGGATTACTTGAGTTGTCATTGATATCTGGTGAAAATCTCAGGTCAATGGCTCCATCAGGAATATGTTTAATGAGAAAAATGTTGGCGTGTTTTGTACTTATTTTCCCTGCTGTACGTCATATCAACATCAACCCGACGTACCAAGTTTACGTCGGGAATGCATCTTTGAGAGGTCGTTTGTAATGCCGACATCTTGCCAATGTTCAAACAACCTCCATAAGATGTACTCCCAATGTAAACTTGCCAACATTGGCCAGACGTATATCTGCTGTTGGGGGAATTTAATTTGTTGGCTTTTAAATTAATCTGCAGTTTAAAAGAGAACAAGGCTGTCTGCTCAGCCTGTGAGGGAAACTTGATGTTCTCATTGTGCCTATTGCCGCCCTTCGTCTTTTGGCTTTACTGCTTCCAGCATCTGTGTGCACAAAACCAAGTGGAAACCTAATCCCAGCCGTCCAGCACTGTAATCTGGCGACAGGAGGGATTTCTCTGAGTCCAGCAGATTGTCCATGAGTATGTTATTGAGAGGGATAAGGAGAGTGGGGGGATGGGGAGTTTGAGTTGAGGTTAGAGGACTAGACTAGGGTGGGGGTGGGGGGGTGCATGGATGACTGACTCAGAAACTCAAAAGACTTCAGTAACCTGCAGACCCATCACTGAAACTGAGTTTTGGGTGCGGTTTTGACTAATTCACACTTGGTGAGGCAAAATGTGTTCCATTCCAGAAATCATGGTAAATCATAAACATACAGTTAAAGGGATTTTTTTAAAATGTTGTTTTTATTGAATGGTTTCAGTTGCAAACTAAACAGCAGCTTTGCGTGAAACAAGTATTTGAGTAGTCATGTTTAGTTTGTTTACACCCTCACGGGCCCATATTGTGTTAACTTGTTTTTGTGGATTTAAACTCGAGAATATGGCCATGGATCACAAGCTACAGTATCTCACAAAAGTGAGTACACCCCTCACATTTTTGTAAATATTTTATTATATGTTTTCATGGGACAGCACTGAAGATATGACACTTTGATACAATGTAAAGTAGTCAGTGTACAGCTTGTATAACAGTGTAAATTTGCTGTCCCTTCAAAATAGCAACACACAACCATTAATGTCTAAACCACTGGCAACAAAAGTGAGTTTACCCCTAGGTGATGTCCAAATTGTGCCCAAAGTGTCAATATTTTGTGTGGCCACCATTATTTTCCAGCACTGCCTTAACTCTCTTGGGCATGGAGTTCACTAGAGCTTCACGGGTTGCCATTGGAATCCTCTTCTACTCCTCCATGACGACATCACGAAGCTGGTGGATGTTTGAGACCTTGCGCTCCTCCACCTTCCGTTTGAGGATGCCCCACAGATGCTCAATAGGATTTAGGTCTGTAGACATGCTTGGCCAGCCCATCACCTTTTCCCTCAGTTTCTTTAGCAAGGCAGTGGCCGTCTTGGAGGTGTACTTGGGGTTGTTATCATGTTAAAATACTGCCCTGCGGCCCAGTTTCCGAAGGGAGTGAATCATGCTCTGCTTCAGTATGTCACAGTACATGTTGGCATTCATGGTTCCCTCAATGAACTGTAGCTCCCCAATGCTGGCAGCGCTCATGCAGCCCCAAACCATGACACTCCCACCACCATGCTTGGCTGTGTTCAAGACACACTTGTCACAGGACATGGTTCTAGTAATCCATGTCCTTAGTCTGCTTGTCTTCAGCAAACTGGCTTTCTTGTGTATCATCTATAAAAGGGGATTCCTTCTGGGACAATAGCCATGCAGACCAATTTGATGCAGTGTGCGGCATATGGTCTGAGCACTGACGGGCTGACCCCCACCCTCCCACCCCTTCAACCTCTGTAGCAATGCTGGCAGCACTCATACGTCTATTTTCAAAAGACAACCTCTGGATATGATGCTGAGCACGTGCACTCAACTTCTTTGGTCGATCATGGCGAGGCCTGTTCTGGGTGGAACCCGTCCTGTTAAACCACTGAATGGTCTTTGTCACCAAGCTGCAGCTCAGTTTCAGGGTACTGGCAATCTTCTTATAACCCAGGCCATCTTTATATAGAGCAACAATTCTTTTTTTCAGATCCTCAGAGTTCTTTGCCATGAGGTGCCATGTTGAACTTCCAGTGACCAGTGTGAGAGCGATAACACCAACTTCAACACACTTGCTCCCCATTCACACCTGAGACCTTGTAACAGTAACGAATCACATGACACCGGGGAGGGAAAATGGCTAATTGGGCACAATTTGGACATTGTCATTTGGGGGGGGGGGGGTGTACTCACTTTTGTTGCCAGCGGTTTAGACATTAATGGCCGTGTGTTGTTATTTTGAGGGGACAACAAATTTGCACTGTTATACAAGCTGTACACTGACTACATTGTATCAATGTGTCATATCTTCAGTGTTGTCCCATTTATTTAGCGAATGCAAAGTCCTCAAGCCAAGCAGTTGCCTCCTGGTTTGCTGTATGGAGGGTGTGTAATCCTCCTTCCAGTCTTTGGAGCGGGCAAGCCTCTATGATATGTTCCATTGTTTGCTCCTCTCCACATGCGCACAGTGGGCTAGGGATACTGCCCCATCTGTGAAGGCTGGCCAAGCAGGGGCCATGTCCAGTCCTGAAGCGATTGAGTGTAGACCACTGTCTCCTTGGGAGGTTGGTGCCCGGGACCTGTTGGTTGGGGTTTGTCACCAGGTGTTTGTTTGGGACCTCCTTGGTCTCCCATTCCTCTTGCCAAGCTGTCTGGATGGTGAAATCAGCTGGGGGAGGGTTTTTCCAAATCGGCCGTCTGGATGGAAGTCAGGCAGTGGGTGGGTAAGTGAGAAGAATCTTTGGCTTTTTGAAGCATCCTTTGAGTTAGTGCTGCTCGCCGGATGTGTGTGGGGGCTATGTTTGACAGTACAGGGAGCCAGGGGAGTGGTGTTGAGCGGATTGTCCCAGTTATGGTTCTCATGGTTGTGTTGAGCTGGGTGTCTACGTGGTGTGTGTAGGATGACCTGGACCAGACAGGGGCACAATATTCTGCTACAGAGTATGAAAGGGCCAGTGCTGAGGTGCGCAGGGTGGAGGCTGCTGCCCCTCATTTTGCACCAGCGAACTAGCAGAGCAGGTTGTTTCGTGCCTTCACCTTAGCAGCTGTCCCCTTTAAATGTTCCTTGAAGGATAGGGTCCTGTCAAGGGTCACTCCAAGGTAGGTTGGATTTGAGGCATGCTTAAGCTTAAGTCCGCTCAGGTGGATGTTTAGTTCTCTGGCAGCTTTTCATTGTGGAGATGGAATACATTGGAGACGTTTTTTGCTGGGCTTGGTTTTAGGTGCCAGGTTTTGCAGAACTGGTTCAGTTTGGCAAGATCTTCTGTGAGCACCCGTTCCAGTGGCTCAAAGTCTGGTGCTTGGAGTGCCAAACAGATGTCGTCTGCATAGATGAATTTGCGGGATTTTGTAGTGGGCAGGTCGTTTATGTAGAGGTTGAACAGGGTTGGAGCTAGAACTGAGCCTTGTGGGAGTCCGTTTTTCTGTGTTCTCCATGCGCTTGTGTTCTGACCAAGGTGGACTCTGAACCTTCGGTTGGTCAGCAGGGTTTTTATAATTGCTGATGCCCAGGCAGGGATCGCCTTTGTAAGTTTCAGGAGGAGGCCTTTGTGCCAGACCATATCATAGGCAGCTGTAAGATCGAGAAACACAGCCCCTGTCTTCAGTCTGCTCTCGAAACCATTTTCGATGAAGGTGGTTAGGGCCAGTACTTGTTCTCCTGTGCTGCGGTCCTTGCGGAAACCTGCTTGATCCACACTTAGAATTTCCTCTATTCCTGGGGAAATATGTTGCAGTATTAGGCACTCCATGATTTTATAAGGAATGCTGAGTAGGGAGATTGGGCGGTAGCTTGCTGGTAGTTTGTGGTCTTTGCCAGGTTTTGGTATAGCAATGACCTTTGCTTTCCGCCATTTCTTTGGGATCGAGTTTGTTTGTATGATCCTTGTGTAGAGTTGTGTCAACCAGGTTAGGGCTCGGGGGGCCAAGATTTTTCATGAATTCTGGGAAGATGTTGTCATATCCTGCTGCCTTTCCACATTTCAGGCCCTGTAGGACTTTCTCCAGTTCAGCAGCCTCGAAGGGTTCAGGGTTCGTTTCCTCTACGGGCATTTTTTGGTGTTTTTTTTAGCTCAGTTGTAACTGCTCTTCTGGTGTCTTTGTCTTGGGGTGCTTTGGCGATGGTCAGTAGGTGGGCTGCAACTTGGTTGGGTGTGACAGATGCTCGGCTTTGGCTAGGGGGCTTCTGTGCAGCTCCTAGGTGACGGATGAGGCTCCAACATTTCCTGCTAGAGTGGGTAAAGCTCCGGATGTTGTCCCATGAAAAGTTATAATAAAATATTTACAAAAATGTGAGGGGTGTACTCACTTTTGTGAGATACTGTAAGTGGCATGAGTGGTTTATCATTTTCTTTCTTATTATCATCTATGCATGTTTTTGTGTGTGTGTGTTCTGTGTCATACTATTCTTGGTTGTGTTTTGTTCTATATTTCAGTACATTTTCTGATTTAGTTCCTGAATCTCTGTTTCTCAGTTTAGAGTTTATCCTAGTTTGTGTGAAAGTGTAAATTTGGTCTTTGTGGATTTCTAGGATTATTTCCATACTGT